>CM069914.1:78094092-78694092 GCA_036172215.1 Camellia granthamiana
TTAAAAATTGATTTTCCAAAACGATTTGTCGGATTTGGATTCTTTGGTGATTTATCAGTCTTGCATTGCACTTTGTGAGATTAGATTCAGAATCATGACACGAGTCCGAACTATAGAAGCTAAGAACAAACGATTCCGCGCCACTCGCGCGTGGAGCGAAGACGTTCGGGTGGTCTACACCAGGCTATTGCATTGGCAGAGGCATATCATCAGGACCTGAAAATGGTCTTTTCACGTAGATAGAGTAAGCCAAAGCCCAGTAAAAATAATCCAACACAGTATATGAATCTTAACAAAGATATAAGGGTGAACTGCATATACAATGCTCGTGACAAAACATTTTATATCTCTTTCAAACCATGCAATGCCAAGTTTATATCACCATTCATGAAACATTTCCCTTTTAATAGAAAATCAGACTGTGAATACAACTCTGTGAATCTCTAGGTACGTGTCTACAAGTAGACTATACAAGTACTACCAATTTGTTATTTTTATCGATATTAACTGGAAGGCTCGACACCTATCCGCACGGATTTTTGGGCTTTCACCTAGGACACGCAAGCCAACTTAATATTGTAACCACACCCCATACCCAGATTCACCAAGTATTTACCATTTTTCTCAAAACAATACACATTTTCAATGTGACAATATACAACAATGCCCAATGCAAATGGATAAGAAAATAGTTCCAATTCACTTAGTTCTCATGCAATTTCTATAACAATCATAACTATCCTCCACCGATAGCCCAAAACAGATATCTCTAGACAATAAATAATTTCCATAATGATAAGCTTTCCAAATTCCAAGATGTGAGTAGGAATACATACCTAACTCCACCATCCTCATCAACATCAACCCAAATTCACAATTTCAACATCTTACCCCATTTATCAAAACAAAAACAACATTTAAGATTTGTAGGGCAAAACCCCCTTTTCTTTATAAACTATATCCCAGGGTAAAAATCCATCGTTTCATCCTATCTCAACAATAAATATCTAACCACGATCATTCCCAATAAACCATTTGAAAACCCCTCATTTTGATTTCAAACCAAAACCCAAGATTGTTCGAAATCCATTTCTTTCACAATGTGGTTTTCTAAAAACAAATAACTAAGTTAAAACTCATGAGAAAGTGCGGAGAATCCCTACCTCAAGCTTAGAAGATGGAAGAGAGGAACTCGGAAAAACTCAACGTCAACGAAGCCACGAGCCACTTGGATAAAAAGGAAGCCCTTGAGATGATCTACAATCCATTTCAAAGGACCGAGATGAGAAGGTACCTCTAAGTGAGTAGATCTAAAGATCTAGGTGAGAAAAGTTGAGTTTTGAGAGAAGAGAGAAAAGTCATGGTTAAAAAGAGAAGATGGAGAGAGAGAGAGAGAGAGAGAGAGAGAGAGAGGAAAAGTGAGTAAGAAAAGTGTGTTTGGGGTCTATTTATAGTGGTAGAATAATAGCCCTAAAGTCAAAGGAAAGAATAAGACAAACCCCAAAAGTAGGGCCCAAAATCAAACCAAAAATTTGAAAATCACTCATAAGGGTTGACCCTCGTGACAGTGGTATCGACTCTCAGGAAGAAAAGTTAAGACACTAATGTTTTGCAGTAGACTAGGATTGACCCTAGGAGACAGTGGTGTCGACCCTATTTTTCATAATGCAACCCAGAACAAAACAGAAATGGGAGGGTCGACCCTAAGAACCTGAGGTGTCGACCCTATATTTTAGTATGCAACCCAAGACAAAGCAGCGATGGAAGGGTCGACCCCACCAAGACTGGTGTCGACCCCAGATTTTAGTAGCTACACCAAGAGCACAACAACAAGGTGGTGTCGACACCACCAAGGCTGGTGTCGACCTCAGAGCAAAAACAAAACAAGAGAAAAGAAAGCAGTGTTGACACCACCAAGGATGGTGTCGACCCTCAAGCCATAATCCAACAAAAGAAAAGGAAGATGACCGCTACGGATATGGTTTCCTGGATTTGAAAGCAATAAATGGGTCGAGTCTAAGCGCGAATCGCTATATAATGTCTTAGAATGGTTCGAAGAGACTAAATACATTAATGATATTGATATGGTAGTGGTAAAACAAGAAAGAAGTAGTTCGTCCACTCCACCTAATCCAAATCATCTAGATTTTAGAAACTTTACTAGGCATCAACTGGAAGATGACACTAAAAATTATGACTCTAGAAGAAGAATGAGAAACTACAGTTATTTAAATAGAGGATCATTTGCTAGGGGAACACCCAATTATGCAAAATTTATCCCTAGAAAGTAAATACTTTAAGAGAAATACCACTAAAATCAATAAGCAATACATGATAATTATTAGATACTGATTGTACTACAAATACAAGTGAGGTAATAAAACAATGAAAAGAGGTATGCACCATGTACTAAATATCCATAGCAGCAGCTGGAGTGCGCAAATTTTCTAAATATATTGAATATAACTTCATGGGTATAGTAACAAGTTGATATGACAACTTGAGAGAAAGTGACCAAAAAAAAGAAAAAAAAATTAACAACAGAAACTACCTTAGAAGGTATGTTAAACCTATTTGTAAAATATATTGAAGATGTATGATTGATTATAGTGTAAGAGCATCTACAAGGTTTACTCTCTTTGTTTTTATCAAATTTGAGTAAAAATTTGGATTCAACACTAAAATTTTAATTTCCATCGAATAATCAGTCGACCAGGAAGATGTTTGGGTGGTTATCCAACTTAATATAAATTTTCTTCAAAATTTCTCCAATCCGATCGTTCATCCAGTTGTCCACCGGTTGACCAGCTGGTCATCCATCTGGTCGTCCACCAATGGCCACCTGCAAGATTTGATGAAAGATTAAAACGTTCTCTTAATTTGATGAAGAAAGTAGAACTCCATTCATTTGATACCAATTTAGTGAAATGATTGGAACACCGTTTTCACCAAATTTTCATCAAATTTAAATTTAGATAATTTAGTTTAAGTTATGATGTTCAAATTTAAATATAAATTTAATAAAATTTAAAAGACTTGTGAAATTCATAGTTTTGTTTTGTTGGCTTGAATCGTTTGCTTTGTAAAATTTTTAGTGTATTTTACTCAAAAAAAATTAAATTGATTAGATAATTGTAACATTTTTATTTTATAATGTTTGTGTCTAAAAAATGAAGAAGCATGTTTTTCTAAATAGACCATCTATTTTTTTAAAACAAATACGATAAAATGTAAAAACTACGTTTATTAGATTGACATAATTTTATTTATTTTTATAAATGATATATATAAAAGATCTTACAAAATAAAGGATTTTGATCATTGAAACGAATACAACTGTTCAACGCTAAAATTTTAATTTTCATCAAATAATCGGTTGACTGGGAGGATGTCTAGGTGGTCGTCCAACTTAATGTAAATTTTCTTCAAAATTTGTCCAATCCGATTGTCCACCCTATTGTCTAGCCAGTCATCCATCCGGTTGTCTACCAATGTCCACCTGCGAGATTTGATGAAAGGTTAAACGTTTTCTTGATTTGATGAAAAAAGTAAGACTCCTTTTATTTAATACCAATTTTGTGAAATGGCTGGATCATCATTTTCACCAAATTTTCATCAAATTTAAATTTGATTAAAGATTTGAGTCTGAGTTAGAGATGGTCCAATGGAAAGTTTTGGCCTTAAATAATTCAGTTTGAATTATTATGTTCAAATTTAAATATAAATTTAAGAAAATTTAAAAGACTTGAGAAATTCATAGGTTTGTTTTGTTGATTTGAATCATTTATTTTGTAAAAATTTTAGTGTATTTTACTCAAAAAAAAAATTAAATTGATCAAATAATTGTAAAATTTTTATTTTATAATGTTTGTGTCTAAAAAATAAAGAAGCATTTTAAAAAAAAAAAAAAAAATAGACCATCTATTTTATTTTATTTTTAAAAAAAACAAATACAATAAAATGTAAAAACTACATTTATTCGATTGATATAATTTTTTTATAGATAATATATATGAAAGGCCTTACAAAATAAACAATTTAGATCACTAAAATGAGCCCTTTTAAATTCTATCAAGTTTAACTATGAATTTTAAAAAACAATTCCGCTACATCCACTAAAATTATGTCCACCAACAAAAATGTTTTAGAGTTCGAAAATAAGAATTCTAATGTAACTCTAGAGATGATGGTCCCCGCTAATGTGATGTTTTGACCTTGTTTATTTTTTATTTTTTTTAATTTTTCACATTGATGATACAGTGCGTTCCAAGCGGAACGGGTCGGACTGATTCGCGCTCCTTGATCCTACGTCCGAATGACCAAGCCCACCGGAAGACCTGCACACGAGTTCAACGGGGAACGGGGAGTCCCCCAGCGAACCCTCCGACAAGCAAGTAAGAGAAGTGGAGTATATGGATGGATTAGAGATAGAAAGTTTAACCTTCTTCTTGTCTTTGGCGTTTGCTTATATCCTCTAGTAATCATTTCGTTGTCCCTTCCGACCTGTCACCTTGGCTGAAAGTCTATGCTCTAGCTCACCTTGTTCATGGTGAAGCCGTTCTATCCCGACGAAGAGGGGTTATCGAAATAAATGCTGTAAGGGGCTTTATTAATGGCGATGTGTAGTGGTAATAACTTTGCAGGATCTTTGTCTGCTTATGTGGCTTGTCCTTCACCTACCACGTGTCTGAATATCATTGGTTCTTAATGCCATGTTGACTTCCAGCTATGTTGGGCCTCATCAGTTGAACTATGCATTGGGCCCTAAGTGGTAGGCTTGGGTTGTTCATAATGGGCTATAGCCTTTATGGGCCTACCCATGTCAGTAGTCCCCCATTCCCAAGTGCAGCTTTAGCCCAACGAAGGGAATAATGAAGGAATCGGTAGGGTGAGGGCCGACCGAGAGGAGGGACCGACGATAAAAAAAAAAGGGGAGGCCGACAGCGATGGGTGGCCAAGTGGAAGGACCGACCGTGAGGAGGGCCGACCGCGAAGGGTGGCCGAGTAGAAGGGCCAATCATGAGAAGGGTCGACCGCGAAGGGTAGCCGAGTGGAAGGACCGACCGTGAGGGGGGCCGACCGCGAAGGGTAGTTGAGTGGAAGAACCGACTGTGAGAAGGGCCGACCGCGAAGGGTGGCCGAGTGGAGGGGCCAACCATGAGGAGGGCCGACCGCGAAGGGTGGGTGATGTGGGGCAGGGCTCGAGAGACGGTGTGGCACATGCTGAAGCGAAGTGGAATAGATAGGGAAGGGAAAAGGGGGGTAGTGGATCGTGGTCGTACACGTGGCCGGATCTCGCAGTGGGGGAGGTTAGGCGTTGGGCAAGAAGTGAAACGATAGGTCATTATAGGGTGTTGAAAAGATAGTTTGGGTGGATTTGGAAAATTTTCAAACTGGCGAAAATTAATTGTGACCCTTGGAATACAAGCAAGCCTTGGGCTGTTGGTTTTATTCGTTTTACCTACCTTTGTGCAAAAAATCAAAACATTCTAAGTGTAAACTCCTTTGTTGCTAACGATACACCCCTGTAACACTTTTTGAATTTTCTTACGCCCGCATCCGAAGCTATTCGCAGACATACGAGAGAGATGGCTCAAGAGGAAGCAACAACCGCGAGAGTTGATCCCCTAAGCGACGATAACGCGGTTAACTTGGCAGAACAATACTGGACGGAGTGTAGGGAGGGGGAGGGAGCGAGTCAAGTGGTGCGGCCTTGGCCCAGGACAATGATTTCGGCCGCGAGGCCTATCAGTCAGGTGGAGCCAGACCATTGGCACACCAAACCGGATAGATCTGTACTGACAGCTGAGGAGTTGGAGGGAATAAGGAAGAAATACCAAATACCCTTGGAGATAGGGCTGAGATTGCCCAGCGCCACAGAAAAGGCATCAGATGTGCAGCCGGGTGAATTCAGTTTGTACGAGGAGGCATTCCGAGGGGGTTCGAGGCTACCTCTCCCCCAAGTGGTGGTGGATATTCTGAACAAGTTAGAAGCGGCGCCAAGGCAATTGATACCGAACGCGTGGAAGATAATAATGGCCTGCGTGAGTGCTTAGCTTCGGGCGACCGAAAGGGCGGCAATGACAGTAGAGGAGTTCTTCTCCTGCTACAAGGCTTCCGATCAGCAGGAGACTTGGGTCACTCTGCAGGCGGTGGCGGGGCGAGGGCTGGTGGCAGGTCTTCCATCGTCGATGAAGGAATGGAGGCCGAAATGGTTTTTCGTGACGGCGAACGCTGGAGCGGGAGTTCGCACCACGTGGAAGGTGCCAACCAAATCGGTCGAGCCCAAGTTGGACAAGGCGGCTAAGGATCGAATGAAAAGGGTGAGGGAATGGAGAGAAGAGAAGGGGGTGAGGTGGGATGAGCTGGTCCTGCCCTCAACATTGTTCGCCCTGAAATTGGGACCGCAACCGTTAGGGGAGGACCCAGCAAGGGAAGAGCTGGAAGCGCAGAGAAAGGCGAAGGATGAGGAAGAGGAGAGGAGATTGTTTGCCCGAGCGGACAAGTACAAAGAGACACAACTTGGGCCTGCGCCGAAACCGATCGCGAGGGAGCGCATCCGACAACGCCCCAGGCCATTGGGGGAGAAGGATCTGGGCAGCTTCGAGCCACGACCGCCCCCAGTGGATCCTCTGAAGGAGAGAAACAAAAAGGAGATAGAGGGTTTGAAGAAGAAGAAAAGAGTCCGTCAGACTGAGGGGGAGCTCGCCTTGAAGAGGAGGAAGGAGGTGACGGCGGAGGGGACCCCTGAAATGGGGTTGGGGGAAACGGCAAGGGGGGCGAAGAGTGGGGCGACTGGCCCTAAGAAACAAGTGCAAAGTGTCGCAGTCGGCACTGAGAAGAGGGCAGAGCCACAGCCTAAGGAGGGTCTGGCGCCCCAAGAAGAGGGGGAGGGGCCTGGGTTGAAGACCGCCTTCTACCACGTCCCTGCGGTGTCTGGGCAAATAGAAGGAGAAGGGAGAGAAGCCAGGATGGCTGCAGACTGCCTCTTGGGGGTGGTGGAAGACGCAGCCGTTCGCTCAGTCACTGGTTTAACTGAGGCTGAGCTGATGAAGGGGTTATGCTCTGCCCAGATGGAGGTGGCTGCCTTGGCAGGAGCCCTGTTGAACAAGGCAGCGGCAGCGAAGGGCGAAGTGAGGAAGGAGAGGGAGAGGTTGGGGCAGGTGAAGGCCCAACTTGAAAATTTCAAGAAGGAGAGTGTAGGCTAGAGAAGGGCTGTGCGGAGTGCGTGTACTAGGGGGTTGGAGGAGGCTCAAAAGGCAAAGAAGATGGAAGTGCTGGCGATGGTGCAAAGCAACGTTGCTGAGTGTGCCCATGCTGAGTTACTCACGGCCAAGTTGGAGCTGGAGGACGAACGCCGCAAGGTGGTGTCACTCAAGTTCCAATTGAGAAACGAGCAGAAGAAGCTAAAAGAGGCCCAAGCAGCCTGCACCGTCACCAACGATCAGTGGAAGGAGGCCATGTCCAACAACGAAGATCTTCGCGCTCAATCAATCAAAGAGAAAGAAGAGTTGGATCTGAAGATCGCTGGGCTGGAGAGGACGTTGGCGGACGAGCGGGCCAAGATGATGGAGGAGAAGACAGGGTTGGAGAAGGAGTTGGAGGAAGAGAAGACCAAGTCAGCCTCTGAGAGGGCAGCATACCCCGATTTGTGCGTCGCAGCAGTGGAGCAGTTTAAGGAGTCTGCTGACTTTCAGATGGCTATTGATGCTGCGATCGCCAGCAACTTGGCGAGAGAGGGGGCTGGGGGGGCTGGCCTGTCGGGAGCGACCCCTGGGAGCAGGAGTGAAGAAGAAGTGATTTAGAGCTTCCAGCGGTCGGACTTCTACAAGCACGAGATGGCTGAGTACTGGGACAACGGCTGGAAAATGTTTAAACGCAAAGCAAAAGAGCTGTTCCCAAACTTGGACCTCAGCAGTGTAAAGATTGATGAAGACAGTGTGGCCCAGACCCCCTTAGACGAGGGTGTTGAAGAAGAAGACCTCGCCTCAAGTGAAGAGGAATAAATGGTGTGAACAAAATTTGTACTTGGAGTTTGGGTTTTTTTTTTTTTTTTTTTTTTTGGAATTTCTGTAGTAAACTTATGTATAAACTTGTGAATAAATAAAATTGTGAATTGTGTTTGGCACACTGTTGTTTTTATATTTGTAATTCTATAAATCATTGTGAATAAATGAGAATGGTGACTTGCACAGGGTTTGTGTATAAATCATTGTGAAGTATAAGATGTAAGAAAACCTCAACACAGAGTGAAGTTTAAAATGTAAGAAAGTTAAAAACATGAAGTTGTGAATCACGACCCAGCAAGAAGCAAGTCTGACCTGGAAAACGTTGAACTAGAATTTGACTAAGTATGGTAACTATGCTACGATCATGAAGTTGTAATGGTGGCTCAGACTGGCTGAGGCTTTAAGTAACTCGGTCTGGCCGAGCTCTTCATGCTCAGTCTGGCTGAGGCTTTAAGTAACTCGGTCCAGCCGAGCTCTTCATGCTCAGTCTGGCTGAGGCTGCAATCAAGGCGTTATTGAAATACCACACAAGTAACTGAGATAGAAGCTTGTTGTTATACAAAGTGCAGCCCATTTGATCATAAATTTACACCATATGAGGGGAGAGTGAGAGCATGCAAATGCGTAGATTGTCAAAAAGAAAATACAGCGATTGATCAATACAAAAATACAACTTTTATTAAAAATAACGCTTCAAATGCTCAGCATTCCAAGGATGGAGGAGGTCTCGACCTTCCATATCCTAAAGTCGGTAAGTACCCGGATGAGGTCTGGCTTTCACAACATAAGGTCCTTCCCACTTGGCTGCCAGTTTACCCTCAGTCGGATTTTTGGTGGCAAGAGTTGCTTCTCGCAAAACAAGATCCCCCACTGTGAATTCCCTCGGTCGGACTTTGCGGTTGTAGTGTGTTCTCATTTTCTGTTGGTATGAGGCCCGTCTGACTGCAGTGGTTTCTCGGAGCTCTTCAATTAGGTCCAGGTCTGCCCGCCGTAGCTCTTCAGTTAGTTCTGGATTCGGATATAGAACCCTTGGGGTAGGAAGACCGATTTCCACTGGGATGACCGCCTCAGCGCCGTATGTTAAGCGAAAGGGGGTCTCCCTAGTGGGAGTTCGAGCGATAGTGCGGTAAGCCCAGAGTACATTCGGTAGTTCCTCAGTCCAGAGTCCCTTAGCAGCTTCCAACTTGGTTTTGATGATCATCAGAAGAGAACGGTTGGTGACCTCAACTTGGCCATTGGCTTGGGGATGACCTGGAGAAGAGAAACATGGCTGGATTCGAAGCTTTGCACAGAATTTCCTAAACTTCGCATTGTCGAATTGTTTGCCGTTGTCGGAGACGATGGCTTGAGGGATACCAAATCTGCAGACGATTGACTGCCAGATGAATCTGGTTGTGTTTCGTTCGGTTATTGTGGTAAAGGGTTCTGCCTCCACCCATTTTGTGAAGTAATCAATGGCGACGATGGCGAATTTGGTTTAGCCTTGGCCAGTGGCAATGGACCAACTAGGTCGATCCCCCATTTGGCGAATGGGTAGGGACTACAAAGTGTTATCAATTCTGTAGGAGGAGCATGGGGGATGTTAGCAAAACGTTGGCACTTATCACATTTGAGCACAAAGTCAGTCGTATCCTGATTGAGAGTAGGCCAGAAATAACCAGTGTGAAGTATTTTGTGGACTAGGGACCGGGCGCCCGAATGATTACCACAGATACCCTCGTGGACTTCCCTCATCACGCAGGTTGCTTGAGCAGGATTGAGGCATCACAGATACAAGCGTGAAAAGCCACGTTTGTACAAGAGGCCGCTGAGAAGAATGTAATTGGACGACCGGGCCCTGAATTTGACGGCCTGCTGCTTGTCATCTGGTAGTTCCCCCGTTGTCAAAAACAGAAAGATGTCAGCTGCCCATGGGATGGGTTCATTTTGGAGGAAGTGGACTTCTTGCTGGTTTGGGGAAATGACCGAGTGGGTTAGGTATTCGAGGCGGACACCATGGCTGAGATTTGACTGGTCTACAGAAGCCAATTGAGACATCTCATCTGCCTTGGAATTTTTCGCCCGAGGGATGTGCTTGATGTGGAAGGTATTGAAGAGGCGAGCAAGGGAGAGTGCAATATCCCTGTAAGCCCACATTGTGTCTTCCTTGGCGTCGAATTCCCCTGTAATCTGTCCGACAATAAGCTGGGAATCACTGAACTCCCGGATGTGGCTAACACCAATGTCCCTGGCTAGGCGGAGACCTGCTACCAATGCCTCATATTCGGCCTCATTATTGCTTACATCGAACAAGAAGCGGAGGGCACATTTGAAATAACCACCCTTAGAGGTAGTGAGGATGAGACTAGCCCCACTGCCTTCCTTGCGGGATGATCCGTCGACGTTGAGGGTCCAGGAGTGGGGGTCTTCTGGTTCTGTAGAGGTTGGTGACGGTGGAGGAGCCGTGGTTGGGGTGGAATTAGTGAATTCCAGGATAAAATCGGCAACAGTCTGCCCCTTAACCGCTATCCGAGACTGGTAGGAGATATCAAACTAGCTGAGTTCGACCGACCATCGCATAAGTCTGCCAGAAAGCTCTGGTTGTTGTATGATCTTTTTTAATGGTTGGTCAGTGAGGACCACTATGGAATGGGCTTGGAAGTAAGGACGGAGTCGTCTAGAGGCAGTGACCAAGGCCAAGGATATTTTTTCTAACAATGGGTAATTTTGTTCCACTCCCCTAAGAGCCCGACTGATGTAGTAGACCGGCCATTGGACGGAGCTGTCTTCCCTAATGAGAGCTGCACTGACTGCGGTGTTTGACACGGCTAAATAGAGGAAGAGGGGTTCGCCCGTGATTGCTTGAAAAAGGATAGGGGGTTGGTCATGCACTGTTTCAATTGTTGAAAGGCCTCTTCGGATTCGGCTGTCCACTCAAAAGTTTGCCGAAGAACTTTGAAGAAGGGGAGGCACTTGTCCGTTGCGTGAGAAATGAAGCGGTTGAGGGCAACAACTCGGCCAGTAAGCCTCTGAACCTCCTTAACCGTTTGGGGTGACTACACTTCAATCAAGGCCTTGATCTTTTCGGGGTTTGCTTCAATACCTCGCTGACTGACCATGAAACCCAAAAACTTCCCAGATCCTACGCTGAAGGCGCATTTCTCTGGATTGAGCTTCATTTGGTACTTTCGTAGGGTGGCGAAGGTCTCTCGCAAGTTGGACAGATGATCAGTGGAGAGCTTGCTCTTGACTAGCATGTTGTTGATATATACTTCCATGTTCCGGCCTATCTGATGATGAAAAACAGCATTGACCAACCGTTGGTAGGTGGCCCCAGCATTTTTTAACCCAAATGGCATCACACGGTAATGGTAGGTACCTCGGTCGGTGATGAAGGATGTGTGTTCCCGATCAGACGGGTGCATCAGAATTTGGTTATACCCAAAGAAGGCATCCATGAAGCTGAGCATTTGATGACCGGCCGTGGCATCAACCAGCAGGTCTATGCGAGGAAGGGGATAGCTGTCTTTGGGGCAAGCTCGATTGAGGTCGGAGTAGTCGACACAGAGTCGCCATTTACCATTGTTCTTACGGACCAGGACCACGTTTGACAACCATCTAGGGTAGTCCACGTTCTTGATGAATTGTGCCTCAAGGAGCTTATCTACTTCCGCAGCAATGAGAGTGTTGCGCTCTGGGTAAAAGATGCGCTGCTTCTGGCGGAAGGGTCAAAAATGAGGTTCAATGCTGAGGCGATGGGTTATGAAGGAGGGGTCGATACCCCGCATATCGGAGTGGGTCCAAGCAAATACATCTTTGTGCTCGATCAGGAGGGCGGTAAGGTCGGCTTTGGCCTGGGCGGATAGTTGGCTGCCGATCTTGGCAGTTTTTGCTGGGTTGGTGGGATCGATGAGGACCTTGATAAGTTCTTCCACTAGTTCCCCCCTAACCAACTCGTCTTCGTCTCTGACGTCGAGTCCCTCAATGATCATAGCCTCCTTCAGCTTGACTTTTTTAAGTGAGGCGACATAACATTCTCTGGCCACGGTCTGCTCTCCCCTCACTGTCCCGACCCCTAGATCGGTGGGGAACTTGATGGCAAGGTGGTAAGTTGATGTGATAGCTTGGAAAGCATTTAGGGCGGTGCGGCCAAGGATTATGTTGTAGGCAGAGGGGCAGTCGACAACAAGGAAGGTGAGCAACTTTGTGGTCTGCCACGGGTACTCGCCGATTGTGATGGGAAGATCGATGGAGCCGATGGAGGTCACCCGGTCGCCAATGAAACTGACCAAAGGGGTTTGGAGAGAAGACAGACTTTCTTCCCCGATCTTGAGCTGGCGGAAGCAGTTGAGGAAGATGATGTCTGAAGAGCTGCCGTTGTCTACGAGAACCCATCTGACCTTGTAATTGGAGAGGAGGCTGGAAATGACGAGAGGGTCATCATAGAGGTAACGGATGCCTGTGCAGTCGGCGTCTGTAAAGGTGATGGGCTCGGTCCACTGCTTGGGCTGTTTGGAGGGTCGGTCCAATGTGGCAACTTCTTTGTCTGAGCCCTGCCTTCTTTTTCTGAGTTCTGCCCGCTGAGCCGAATGGGATGGTCCTCCACAAGCGAGCCCACCGGAAATAACTCTGATTTCTCCAACAAGTGGGGCGGGGTTGCCTTGTGCCCGAGGTTGCTGCGGAGGGCGATCATGACCTTGGTTAGGTTGTGCTGGTTGTCGGGGAGGGGTGCGCCAGCGGTTGTTTCTGATGGGTTCAGTCCGTTGCCTCTGCTGAGGGCGAGTATCTGTGAATCGACTGAGACATCCTTGACGAATCAAGCCCTCGACCTGATCTTTGAGGTTAACACACTCCTCGGTATTATGGCCGTGGTCCTAGTGAAAACGGCAATATTTGGACTGGTCTCTCCGACTGGAAGGAGTCTGTGATGGTTGGGGCCATTTTAGGGGGTAGTCCCGCTGAATCTGATTGAGGACTTGTTCTATGGGGGAATTGAGGGATGTGTACCACTCAAACTGGCCGGGCGGTCGGGCTGGTGCCGACCGGTCGGCTCGAGGGGGTCGGTTAGTATACTGACTTGTTGGGTTATTATACTAGGTATTTCTGGGTTCTGCATCCTTTCTCTTCTCTCTGGGGGTCGGGTTTTTGGCCATAGGATCTTGTCGAGCGACTAGGGAATCTTCGGCGTTCATGTATTTTTGGGCTTTGGAGAGTAGGGTTGCCATGGAAGTCGGGGGATTTTTAGAGAGGGAGAAAAGGAAGTCACACAACCGTAGACCGGCCATGAAAGCCGTAAGGATGACCTTGTCATCGTTTTCCGCTACCTGTAAGGCTTCGGTGTTGAAGCGGGTAACGAAACTGCGCAGCGACTCCCCCTCGGTCTGACGGATGTTGAGGAGTTGGGTTGCCGAACGCCGCTGGCACTGGGCTCCAATGAAATGGCTGAGGAAGGAGTCACTGAGGTGCTGGAAAGTGGAGACAGAGTCTGCTGGCAATTGACTAAACCAAAGTCGAACTGACCCCTTGAGTGTCACGGGGAAAGCTCGATACATGATTTCGTCAGGGAATGCATGGAGGATCATGAGGGTTCTGTAGGTCTCCAAGTGGTCGACTGGATCCGTCGTATCGTCAAAAGAGTCGATGGTGGGCATTTTGAACTTGGGGGGTAGAGGTTTGTCCCGGATAGAGGCGACGAATGGTGAGTTGGTTGTGGTGGAGGGTTTATGTTGTATGTTCTGCATGACTCCTTGAAGTTGGAGCTTCATGGCTCAAAGTTTTGCATCCCAGAGGAATGTTGTCACCACCGGAGGGCAGCGGGGGCTGGACGCTGCTGGCCTCTCCTTTAGGGGTTGGTGCCAGGATCGATGGATGTGGAGCTCGAAGTGGTGGATTTATATCTGGGGGAGGGGGTCACAAGCCTTCCAAGTTGGGTGGATTAGGCTATTGAATAGTATGGCTCGGGGTTCGCTCTTGGTTAGGTGGGATATCTGGAGGTGGTGGAGGAGGCATAGGAAGGTTTCTTTGGAGTAGAGCATTAATCAAGGCTTGGTTTTGCTCGGCCAGGCGGTTAATGCTGTTGGTGAGCTCGGTGAAATACTGTGGTGGGTTGTTTGGATTGGGAGGGTCGGCTTGATGGTCGGCAATATTAGGGTGAGAAGCCATAGATCTAATTGTGACCATCCACCTTCACAGGTGGTAGGAGGAAGTTATGGGGAGAGGGTCTCTGGCGACAATGAACACAACTGGCACATGGAAGAAAAACTTTCCCACAGACGGCGCCAACTGATGATACAGTTCATTCCAAGCGGAACGGGTCGGACTGATCCGCGCTCCTCGATCCTACGTCCGAATGACCAAGCCCACCGGAAGACCTGCACACTAGTTCAACGGGGAACGGGGAGTCCCCCAGCGAACCTGTCACGCCCCAAACTCGCCCCTAGAAGTTTGGTAACGAGACCGGCCAGTAATCCTAGATTACCACAGGCCTTTCCATACATGACATAAATAAAATGGGGCTCGCGGAAGCACATGCAAAAACTAAAGTCCAAGAGCTGTGCATTTATATGAACAAGCGTATATACATGCCCAAAAATGATAATTACACACACTATGTTACATAACATGATCCAGAACATTACATAAGTACAGGTCACAAAGAACAAAAGACAAAACTCTCTCACGGCCTTCCAGGCCTAGCCCCAGCTCGGAGGCACTCAAAACTTCTGGTTAGGCTTCAAAACGGCGGTTCAACTCGAGACTCCGCCTAGGCTTGGCTACCTGAATGCTCACCTATAATACATAAATACAAACAATGAGCTAAAGCTCAGCAAGTAACATTAAAGTAAAGGGGTTAGTGAACGAACTCCAACATTCTTTATAAAACCATAAACGTGACATGCATAATCATAATCAGTCAACGGTCAACATATAAGAACATAAGTAATGGCATACTCCACAGAACCTTTCATAACTTTCATAACAGTCTACAGTCTAACGAGATCTCGAGACTGGCCATGGGCCTTCATCTTCATGCTCTACCATGTTTCACATCATGGCCCTGCATGTTCATGTCGCTCCCTTGACCTAACTATCTATGGATGCCATACTAGATTCGCAATCAGGACATTCGTTCACAAAAAGCATTATCATTTCAAAAACATATCATAACATATCACTTTTGAACATACTTTCATAAGAACATATCATTTACAGAAATGTTACTTACAGTGGGTTTCCAAAACTGGTAGCACGGTCTTCAATCTTGACCTGCAAACATCAACATTATAACACATTCCTTAACATTCATTATCATCATACTTTAAACCATTCATGCCTCTCTTTTCTTTCCTTTACATTAATTCATGTCATTTCATTCATTCATTCTTTACTTCATTTCATATTCATTTCATGCTCATGAGATGCTAAATGATGCAATTCACATACTAGAATCAAATAAACAACTTCCCCGAAAAGTTCCCGAAAAAGGCCTTCCCGCTCGAGCGCCACTTTGGCCGCTCGAGCGTAATGAAGAAAATGACCAAAACTGCTGGGAGGGTGATTTCTGCGCTCGAGCGGGACTCCCTCCGCTCGAGCGGTCCATGCAAAAGTCCGAAACTCTGGTTCTTCTTCCCTCTTTCAAACTCCAATCTTTTCTTTACAAAATCAACTTCTAATACATGAAATACAACCTCTCAAACACTTGATTAACACTTTAATTAACTCATTACATCTTCAATCAAAACTCAAATATATCATATAGAAGATCAAACCCATGAACATGTACATAAAAGCTTCATTTTCAACTTCCATGGAGGTTTTAAGGTAGAACCTCCCCAATATACCAAACATAGCATGAATCATAACATATAGGCTCAAATTCAACATAACTTCTCTTTCCTTTTCATTTACTTGTCAAGAGATCATGAAGAATACAACCTTAATTCAAGAAATTAGGAGAAATTCTTACCTTAATTCTTTAGTTTGTAGAAGATTCAACTTGATTTCCCCCTTGGTCCCTTCCTTTCTCACGATTCTCTCTCTTTCTCTCCCTTTCCAGATTTTTCTTTTCTTTCATTGAGTCAATGAGTCAAAAAGTTAACATCCTTATCTTATATACATCAATAAACCATTTGGTCAAAAAAATTTAAGCCAAACAAGGCCCTTGCACCTTAATCTCACATATAAATAGTTGTGCCAAGCTTTGCAAGCCAAACGAGACTTAGCGAATCAGATAATTTCAGTCTTCAATTTAATTTCTGAATTCGTTCTAAAAATTCCCGGTATCACGTAGACGTATTCAATTTCATTTTCTGTACCCATTACGGTCATCAATTTCAATCCCAAAGTCGTAGTCTCAACAGATAATTTTCTAATTGAAACAGGTAATCTTCCATTAAATCATACTAACACATACGTAATTACTGATAATCACATCATGCAGTTCCGGGTCATTACAGAACCCTCCGACAAGCAAGTTAGAAAGAGAAGTGGAGTATATGGTTGGATTAGAGATAGAAAGCTTAACCTTCTTCCTGTCTTTGGCGTTTGCTTATATCCCCTGGTAATCATTTCGTTGTCCCTTCCGACCTGTCACCTTGGCCGAAAGTCTATGCTCTAGCTCACCTTGTTCATGGTGAAGCTGTTCTGTCCCGACGGAGAGGGGTTATCGCAATAAATGCTGTAAGGGGCTTCATTAATGGCGATGTGCAGTGGCAATAGTCTGCTTATGTAGCTTGTCCTTCACCTGCCACGTGTCTGAATATCATTGGTTCTTAATGCCATGTTGACTTCCAGCTATGTTGGGCCTCATCAGTTGAACTATGCATTGGGCCCTAAGTGGTAGGCTTGGGTTGTTCATAGTGGGCTATAGCCTTTATGGGCCTATCCATGTCACACATCATTATAATTGAATTTAGAGCTCCAACTCTAGAACTCTCAATCATCACCCCACCTAAAATGCTCGAATGAGGTGGAAAGTCTTACTCTAGTACTTATCCCATTTGCCTAAAAACATATGTGAGTTTCACAAGCAAAGAAAAGAAGAGGCATTGAATCAGATCCAACCTACGTCTCTTTTCTTTTCTCTCTTTTCCCCTCAAACTGTAAAACAAAGCTCTCTCTCTCTCTCAACTCTCTTTCCTCTCAAACAGTAAACAACACACACTCTCTCACTCGCTGATGCCTTTCTCTCTCTAACACCAACCGTCGACCACCACCAAATCACTCACACACACTCTCTCTCTCTCTCAACACTTGCAAATATAGCGAAAAAAAAATACTAATCTTAAGATTAATTATGCAAAAATTCTTACATGATCAAAAACACTAGAACTTCAAATTTTTTCATGGGAGTCCAATTAAAAAAGAAAAAGAAAACTCCCCCACAAGTTGTGCAAACCCACAACCACAATGGCGGCCAAGCCAGTCCTGACATCCCATTTGATTTCCCTCCTTTGACTGGCCTCAAAATCATGAACCTCTCACTTAACAATTTCAATGACCAAATGGGTGGTTTAGAGATTTGATTTTAACACTCGAAATACCCCAAATTTCATGAACTCACCTCACAAAATTCACCCAAAAAACACAAACCTATCAAGAAAAACATCAAGAAACAAAAATTCAGATAAAAAAAAAAACAAAGCTTTAGTCTTGGTTTTGTCAATTTCATCATCATCAACTATTGTTTTGCCTATGGTTGTGTGTATTGCATATGTACAAGAAAAGAGAGAAGTCTTAAATGAAGAACAAATGGTTGATCTCTCTACACTCATTCAATTACCTTTCAAGATAGACAAAATTAGGGTTGGTTAGTTTCGAGATTGAGTCATGATTATCATGGGTTGCAGTTTGTGTGTGTGTGTGTGTGTGTGTGTGGAAGCAAAATGGAGGTCTTGTGGGTTTTGACCACTGGAGTTTTAAAGAAAGAGAGTGAAAATGGTGCTTTTAAACCCACTCTTTCCCTACCATTCTTGCTTCTCTCTCTGGCGCGGTGACTTGCAATCTGTAGCAACAGAAAAGGGGGTTGGACTTGCGGTGGCGAGGTTCATGAAAGGGGGTGGGTAGTTCACGATGGTCAGCAAAGGAGTGGCGGCGAGGGTGTGGAGGTCGGTTCTCCGATCACCCTTTCCTTTTATTTTCTTCATAGATTCAGATCAACGAGAGGAGAGGAGAGAGAGAGACCACCATTTGTTTAAGAGAGAGAGAGAGAGAGAGAGGACTGTTGGTGTAAACAAAAAGAGCAAAAGAACAAAGAAAAATGTTATGGACTCAAATAATTTATTAAATTTTTTACCAAGTTTAGTATATGTGTGCGAATGTTCTTACATGTGTATGGATTTTATATAAATATATGGGAGATTTGATAAAAATTTTGATAAATTATTTGAGTCCCTAATGTAACTCTTAAAATAAACCTAAACCATTGAGTTTATTACCAACAATGAATGCCTAGTTTTCTACCAGCAATGCTACGACCATATAATTTTTCCTTACACATATCTTCTAAATATGTTTTTGATCGGTAAAAAGTCATAATCATTTTCTTACCGGTAAAAAAAAAAAGAAAAAAAAAAGAACAAGAGAAAAAAATTGTATAAATAAATTATTTTTATTTCCACGCAAAATTTTACGAGCTCTCTTATACACCCATGTGAGATAGTCTATAAATTTATGTAAAAATTGGATAATTATATCTTTACTCTAATTCTATTCCTAATTATCATTATTTTTTTTCCGTGTATAAATTATTTATGTTTTAAAACAACATTCAATTGTTCAAATAAATTTTTTATTGAATATGATATTCAAACAAATAATTTTGTTTGGAAGTTAATATTATTTTTGGACAATTAATATCGAAATAATATAAACAATGTATACTAAGGTCTCGTTTGGGAATTAAATATTTTAGTCAAAAAATTAAAAAATCACTATAAGTTATCACATCACGCTCTCTATTTTTCTGTACATTTTGTCATAAAAAGTTAAAAAATTATTAAAATAATATATTCTCAAATGAGGCATAAGATAAAGTTGAGTGTGCTAATAGAATTATCTTTTAGGTTAATGCTCATCAAATGTTAGAAAATTTAGAGTTTGTGTTTTTTGTTAAATGACATTTTTGCCCTTACCTTGAGTTTTTTTTTTTTTTTTTTTTAGTTGTTGATATGTGTGTAATGATAGCCACCAATGAATCTGCAAGAAAGGACTTGGACAAGAAAATGTTGATCACAAAAAGAAGTGTTATCTCCAACATCCTTACACACATGGTTGTGAAGAAAAATGAGACAAAGTTTAGAAGCAGTATAGTAGTATCTCAAAAGAGAGAATTGGGTGAGAAATCAAGGGACAAGCAGGAACCCATTTTTTCATTGAGAGTTTCAAACACAATTCTTGCTCAGTCTGCAATTACAGTGCTTGGATTGGGGTTCATCAATGCCGGGTAATCTCTTAGAAATTAATTTTACTAATTTGTGTGTGTGTGTGTGTGTGTGTGTGTGTGTGTGTGTGTGAGATCTAAATAGGTATAGTAGTGTTTAGACTTAACCAGTATCTACTCTCTCTCTCTCTCTCTCTCTCTCTCTCTCTCTCTCTCTCTCTAACTTGCAAAATCTGCACAATTCAATGTTAAGGTATAGTGGAGACTGGTCAAGGATTGGAGTGATTTCAAAGGACACTGAAGATTTGTTAAAGCTTATAGCATTTGTTGTAGTCCCTTTGTACCTCTTTCTCATATTTTCTTTCTCTAAGAAACAAGAGGCTTGAAATTTCGAACATGATTGTACCATTTTCCAAGCAACCAACACTTTTGCTTTAAAAAAAAAAAAAAAAAATTTGTGGTGGTTTATCTTTTCTATTTTTCCTTGTCCTTTCACTCAGCAAAAGCCATGACATGCCCTATAAAAAAAAGGGTAATATTTTTGTTAGTTTGCATCAAAATGCAGCCTTTTACCATTAAACAAAAAAAATGCAACTTGTGTTCCATGTCGAAGATACCTTTGCATTGTTTTATCTCTTGCTTTTATTAGCAAAATAGAAGAGTTTTATCAAATAATGTGGAAATAGGAACCAATAATTACAGCTCAGATTATTTACACCCTGACCTCCTACACTATTGAAAAATATTATTTTGACCTCTTAAATTATAAAAACGTACAAATAGATCCCTTAAACTATTGTGAAATATCACTTTGTCCTTTAAATTATAAAAGCGTACAAATAGACCTCCGAAACTATTGGCGTCCCTTTCGTTAGGGGTCTAATTTGTATAAGTTTTATAGACTACTGACGTGTTTCACTCTGACCCCTTTCGTTATGGGTCCAGTTGGTACGATTTTATAGTTTAAGAGATCTATTTGTACGTTTTTATAATTTATGGGACAAAGTGACATTTCACAATAGTTGAAGGAGTCTATTTGTACACTTTCATAATTTAAGAGTCAAAATGATACTTTTTAATAATTTAGAGGGTCTCCATATAAATAACCCTTATAACTACAAATTATATTAGTGGACAAGTTAAGAGGTATATGTTAGAATGACAATTGTAAGTGGGTATTAGTTGGGAAAATTCTATAATACATGTCTAGTATGATTTTTGTAGTTTTTAATTATTATTTATTCTAGTATTAATTATGACTTGACTATGGCTAATTGTAATGTTAATTATAATTTAATTATAATCACTTCTTGATTTATTTTAGTTATGCCTGAAGAGGTATTTAATTATGCCTCAATTAGTCTTTGGTTATGACCCTTAGTTATGTTGTGATGTTGGTTATACTATAACAAATGAGAGTTTTAAAAATCAAATTTTTGTCCCAAAATATAAAAATTTTGTTGCAAAAAAAATTTAGGGATCAATTTGTTTTGTCACAAGAATAGTCGCTAAAATATCAATTCGAAAAGTTTAAAAAAAAAAAAAAAAAAAAAGAACTTTTAGCAATAAAATTTTAAAATTGTGGCTGATAGATGCATTTTTAGGCACAATAATTTGGTCACAAAAAGATTTATTTTTTTAGATAAAATTTTGGTCAAAAAAAGATAATAATTTATCACTAAATGTCCAATTTTGTCTCTAAAAATACAATAATGCTCTTTTTGACAAAAGAATATTATAACCGAAAAAGTTTTAGTCATGTCTTAAGTGATATTTGATCATGATCTATTATATTATTTTTAATTTTGAATATAAAAGTGATTTAGTTATAATATTTATGATATAGATAACGTAACTTACATATGATATATACTCCCAAAAAAAAAAATGTATTTTAAAGCAACCCAATATTATTTTATTTTGACACATCAAATTAATATAATTTTTTTTTTCTTTCTAAAGTCGAGCATCGACCGGGACTAGAGTTACCAAGTCAAACATATTAGGCTCCTCATTATTGATCATTTTAATTATGTTGTAATTGTCATGACCCAAACCCGCCCCTATAGGTTTAGTGTCATAACCGACCAGTAATATAAGATTACCAAAGGCCTTCCTATACAATCAAAAAAATGGGGGCTAGCGGAAGCAATATTCAAAAAATATATCAATAGTCCAATGAGTTGTGCATCTATATGATCAAATAATCACATGCAAAAGCGTTAATTTACCCACTTACATTACATAACATATAATATAATATAATATCTTATACAAAACATATGTACGGGTCAAAAGTGTATAACACAACCGAAAGCTTGCTAACGGCCTCCCAGGCCTAGCCCCAACTCGGAGGCACTCAAAACACTTGGTAGGCTTCAAAACAATGGCTCGGTTCAAAACTTCGCCTGAGCTTAACTTCCAGGACGCTCACCTATACATATATATAAAAAAAACAGTGAGCTAAAGCACAGTGAATAATATTAAAGTAAAGGGGTTAGTGAACGAATTCCAAATATATCATATTCGTAAAACAAATCATGACACAATCATTTATATCAGTCTCATATCAGAACATAACATAATGGTACATCTCACAGAACATATTACATATCGTCTTCCGACTAGAGTAATCGGTTCCGGATACCGATTAAACACATATCACCACAATGAAGTGGCTAACGAGATCTCGTATCACATATATGTCATTGACCCACATTTACATGCCGTCCCCCATGACTTGGGACTATTTATGGATGCCATAATAGATTCACAAATAGGACATTCGTTCACATAATCAAGACAGCATTTCAAGAAACCATAGCTTATCGATAACAATTAAAACATAATTTATATTAACATATCTTTACAGAAATTTTACTCACAGTGGGCTTTCAGAACGGTTGGTCAAGCAGTCCTTGACTCATGACCTACAATCACAAATATGCATAGTACGATACACAATCATCTTAAACATATTTAGTTCACTTAAGCTTTTAAATATAGATAACTAGAATTAGGAATTAATTAGATCATTAATTTCCTTTAACCTCTAATTAAAACATGTTTAGTCATGTATTAACCAAACTAATTAAATATAAATAATCTAATCATATACCAACTCTTATTAAGTTCACTAATTTCACAATTAAACTTAAATTAGGTTCATACACATTAAATTACAGTTATTCAATCATGTTTAAATTACTGAATCAGAAACTCATAAATATGCACATTTGGCAATTTCAACTCTATTTTCAAGCAAATCAAGGCCCAAATAATTAATCTTCACATTTATTTACATAATTTTAAGCCTAACTCAATTTCAATTAAATTTAATTAATTGTCAATTAAGGCTTAATTTGACTACATCTAATTCTATGAACCTAAATCAGATGCTTAATTGAATTCTTATAAGGCTCTAAATATCAAATTAAACCAATTTTCCATTTTTGAAACTCAATTTCATGAAACATCCATTTTCTTGAACCCAAGCTCTAATTCATGCTTAATACCTCCTTAAACTCCATGAATCATAGTTAAAAACAAGTTTAGAATCCAAGTTCTCTTAAGAATATGCCATGCAAGTAAAGATTAGGAATTAATTTGAACAATTTTACCATTTTCTAACATGCATGTCCTAAGCTCTTAATTACATGAGTAAATCCTATAATTAATTATAAATTCAACTCAA
This sequence comes from Camellia granthamiana, assembly GCA_036172215.1. Taxonomy (NCBI): domain Eukaryota; kingdom Viridiplantae; phylum Streptophyta; class Magnoliopsida; order Ericales; family Theaceae; genus Camellia; species Camellia granthamiana. The sequence goes on from CM069914.1 coordinate 78,117,155, forward strand.
GTTTTCCAATAAAAATCAAATAAACTTTTGAAATAAAATATATAAACATAGATATACATATTCGAACTTCAAAACTTTACATCCCATGGAATTTCCTTGCAAATTGAAAACCCATGCAAGAAGAAATGAGTATGAACACAATAAAATCATGCATGGTCAAACTAGAATTAATTCTTCCAATTGGTTAATCAAAGACTCCAAAACTATCATAAACTATGAACCATGTGGTCCAAACTTTATGATGAAAGTGTTGTTAAAATTGTGAAATTAAATAAATAGATTTATGAAGAAATCAAATTATATATATACTAAGAACACATGCTGATAATTACAACTAAATCTCAACAGAAATACACAAAACAATAAAAGGGTAAAGAGACGAAACCGAAGCCTGCACGGAAGCAGTTTCCTTAAAACAGATTTCGCCGCCTCACGGGTCGAGTGCTTGAGGAATCCCAGCGTCTGTCTCCCAAGATACGACGGTCAAAACTAGCTACGGCAGAAGCACTCTCTGTCTAGCTTAGCGAACAAAACAGTGGCAGCACTCTCTCACTGTAGGAACTTTTAGGCAAACTGACTTGTGAAATGGAAGTAAAAATTTCTGTGTTTGAGACTTGACAGGAGGGTCTCAATTTATACATGTATAGGGGAGAGAGGAAGAACCTCCAGCCTTTATGGCTGGTCATAATGCACCGTTAACCTCTGCAATAAAGGCAGGAGTTACAAACCCCATTAATGCAGGAGTTGCAAACCCCATTAATGCAGGAGTTACAAACCCCATTAATGCTTTATTAAACTCTGTAATAAAGGCAGGAGTTACAAACCTCATTACCTTTTTTCCATGAAGCTAACTTCATGAGGCAATTTCTCATTCAAATCTCAATGGTTTTTGACCATTCTATCTGTGGTGTAAAGATCTCAATGCAAGGTATCTAGACCCACTTGGACCCAACACAATAGATGGTTAGGACCCACTTTAATATTTAATTAAAGTCACCGAAAAACCATTTTTTCCAACAATCCCCCACATGAATAAAAATTGACCGAATGACTCAACAAACGGACACTGTTCAACAATAATGACTCGGAGAGAGAGTACAACGGACTAACCCCGACATCAGAGAAGGTAGCTTTTGGCTTTGAACCTCTCCCAGTGAAAACCTATCGAGTTTACTGGCTGATCAGTGAATATGACATCTTGAACTGCTTTGCCGTTTACGTAAACTGAGACAATAGATCTCACACGGGAATTACTCCTACCACCATTCTGTTCTCACTGGTGTGCCCTGTGTGGCCCTGGACACTAGCCTGGTTCAGCGAGTGGTTTCAAAGAATCTTGGCCTCCCAATTCTTCTAGAAGCGGCCCCACTTCACACTCACATAGGTGACTCTACTTGAGTATCCTGCTATACTCAGCTTAACAGCTTAACACACTAGAGTCATTAAAAGCTCAGCTTAACCTCTACACTTGCAGGTATCACTGATAGAAGGAATGGCTGGAGGTTTAACCTCCTCAGTGACATACCACCGTTACACGCAATTAGGTTGTCCCATTGAACCTAGATCTTGGGATCTCCAGTCAACTAGGTTGGGTTTCCATTCCGGTAACTTCCAAAGGCCTCAACCCCATTCCTTTTGACGACGTTTCGACTAACACTCGATTTAACCCTTTGGTTAGCGGATCCGCAATGTTGTCCTTAGACTTTACATAGTCTATAGAGACAACTCCATTCGAGAGTAGTTGTCGTATGGAATTATGTCTACGACAGATATGTCTAGACTTTCCATTATACATATTACTCTGTGCCCTACCAATTGTAGATTGACTATCACAATGAATACAAATAGCAGGCACAGGTTTAGACCAACATGGAATATCTTCAAGGAAATGGCAAAGCCATTCAGCTTCTTCCATTGCTTTATCCAAAGCAATAAACTCTGATTCCATCGTTGATCTAGATATACACGTTTGCTTAGAAGATTTCCAAGACACGGCTGCTCCACCAAGAGTGAACACATATCCACTAGTGGACTTTGAGTCTTTTATATCTGATATCCAATTTGCGTCACTATAGCCTTCAAGCACCGCTGGATATCGAGTATAATGCAGCCCATAATCCCGAGTGTAGCGTAAATACCTTAACACCCGCACAATGCCCTTCCAATGAGAAGCATCGGGATTACTTGTGTATCTACTAAGCCTGCTAACCGAGTAAGCTATATCCGGCCTAGTACAACTCATCAGATACATTAAACTTCCAATTACCCGAGAATATTCTAACTGTGAGACACTTTCATTATTATTCTTGGTAAAATGTAGACTTAAGTCTACAGGTGTCGATGACACACTCGTATCTGATCCACTAAACTTCTCAAGTATCTTATCAACATAATGAGACTGAGATAGTACAATTCCGTCAGAGATTCTGGTAATCTTAATTCCCAGAATAACATCTGCAATGCCCATATCCTTCATGTCAAACTTAGAGTTTAACAACTTCTTGGTAGTTTTGATCATTTCATCGTTACTACCTATAATGAGCATATCATCAACATATAGACACAAAATGACATAACCTCTGTCAGTGTCTTTGACATAAACACACTTGTCACATTCGTTGATTCTAAACCCATTTGACAACATTGCGTTGTCAAACTTCTCATGCCATTGTTTAGGCGCTTGCTTCAAACCATACAAAGATTTGACAAGTTTACAAACTTTCCTGCTTTGCCCTGGAGCTGAAAATCCTTCAGGTTGCTCCATGTAGATTTCTTCATTCAAATCTCCATTTAAGAAAGCTGTCTTTACATCCATCTGGTGAATTTCTAGATTGCGCAAAGCAGCAATCGCAATCACCATCCGAATGGATGTTATCCTAGTAACAGGTGAGTACGTATCAAAGTAATCAAGGCCTTCTCGTTGCCTGTACCCTTTGATAACGAGCCTCGCTTTATACTTGTCAATTGACCCATCGGCCTTCATCTTTCTTTTAAAAATCCATTTGTAGCCTAAAGGCTTGCAACCTGGAGGTAAATCTACCAACTCCCAGGTGTGGTTTTGTAAGATGGAGTCAATCTCACTTTTGATCGCTTCTTTCCATAATGGACTCTCAGGAGAAGTCACAGCTTCGTGGAAAGTTTGAGGTTCGTTCTCAACCATATAAGTTAAGAAGTCTGGACCAAAAGATTTGGATATCCTAGCCCTTTTACTCCTTCTGGGCTCATCTAAAACCTCAATTTGATCATCACCTGAATCATCAATATGATCATCCTCACTAGCAAGCTCATCAAATTGCTCCAAAGACCTTGGAACCCTTTCATGGGTTCGGCAAGGAAAAATGTCTTCAAAGAAACATGCATTCCTTGACTCCATAATGGTATTCCTGTGTATGTCTGGAATTTCCGACTTATGTACAAGAAACCGATATGCACTACTATTATGTGCATAACCAATGAATATACAATCCACGGATTTCGGGCCTATCCTAACCCGTTTGGGTGTAGGAATTGCCACTTTTGCAAGACACCCCCACATTCGTAAGAATTTATACGAAGGCTTACCACCTTTCCATAACTCATATGGCGTCTTGTCCACCTTCTTCCGGGGTACTTTATTCAGAATGTAATTTGCAGAGAGAATTGCTTCCCCCCACATGTTCTGTGGCAATCCAGAACTTATCAACATTGCATTCATCATTTCCTTTAGCGTCCTATTCTTCCGCTCAGCAACCCCATTTGATTGAGGAGAATAAGGCGCCGTGGTTTGGTGGATAATCCCGGATTGAGCACAAATCTCAATAAACGGTGATTCATACTCACCACCACGATCACTTCTGAAAGCCTTAATCTTGCGGCCTAATTGATTCTCAACTTCATTCTTATAAAGAATAAACTTGTCAATAGCCTCATCTTTGCTTTTGAGCAAATAGACATACCAATACTTAGTGCAATCATCAACCAAAGTGATGAAGTATTTATTGCCACCACATGATTGTATAAACTTTAAGTCACACACATCACTATGCACTAAGTCCAATGGCTCTGAACTTCTTTCAATAGAATGAAACGAAGATCTTGTCAACTTCACTTCAACACAAGTCTCACATTTGTGTTTTGGATTAATCTTAAAAGATGGTATGTGATCTAACTTGATTAATCTACGTAAAGATTCAAAGTTCACATGTCCTAGTCTACCATGCCACAAATTGGAAGACTCAAGCATGTAAGCAGAAGAAGCTGCATCTTTATTCATCTTTGGGATAATAGTCATTACATTGAGTTTAAACATACCCCCCAACATATAACCCTTACCCACATACACTCCGCTCTTGGTCAAAACGACCTTGTCGGACTCAAAAACAATGCGAAAACCATGTTGGCTGAGAAGAGACCCTGAGACAAGATTCTTACGAATGTTCGGAACATACAGGACTTCGTTCAAGGTCAGCTCCTTTCCTGACGTCAACTTCAGGACCACCTTTCCTTTCCCCTCAACAATCGAGGTAGTAGAGTTTCCCATAAACAACTTCTCACCGGTTGTAACCGGTTTGAAAGTTGTAAACAGCTTTTTCTCAGAGCAGATGTGGCGTGTAGCCCCAGTATCAATCCACCATTCTCTTGGGTTTGAACCTACCAGATTCACCTCAGAGACAACGGCAGACAAGTGCATATCATCCTCCTCATGGGAGTGCTCTTGTAAATCTGCCATATGAGCACGAGGTTTAGTCTTGTATGACTTCTTCTGCTTGTGGCAGTCACTAGCCCGATGCCCATTGCTACCACAGTTATAGCACTTCCCAAAGAACCGATTACTTGGTTCTGGTGGCTTGTAAGCCGGCTTCTTTGCAACACCACCTCTAGGCCCCAACTTAGAGGGCTTTTTTCTTATTCCAGAAGATTTGCCATGCTCAATGACATTGGCTTTTACTGAGGAGGTACTCCCTCCTTTCTTTCTATTATCCTCCTCAATCCGGAGTCGGACAACCAGCTCTTCAATTAACATTTCCTTGCGCTTGTGCTTCAAGTAGTTCTTGAAATCCTTCCAACCATTGGGAAGTTTCTCAATGATCACAGCAACTTGGAATGACTCGTTCAAAGGCATTCCTTCAGCATGAATTTCATGCAAGATCACTTGAAACTCCTGGACTTGGCTTATCACAGTTTGAGAATCTACCATTTTAAAATCAAGGAACCGGCCAACCACAAATTTCTTTGCCCCGGCATCCTCAGTCTTGTACTTTTTGTCCAGAGATTCCCATAACTCTTTTGCTGAGCTCTTGGAACAAAACACACTATAGAGTGAGTCTGCCAAGCTGTTGAACACATAGTTCCGGCAAAGATAGTCTGTCTGCTTCCATGTGTCAAGCGCCTTGACTTTCTGCCTATCAGGCTCATTCTCTGCCACGGCTGGAGGATCCTCGCTCAGAACCTTTGCAAGGTTTAGCGTGATCAAGTAGAACGGCATCTTTTGCTACCATCTCTTGAAGTTCACCCCAGCAAATTTCTCTGGGCGCTCATGATGACTGAGCGGTCCTCCCAGAATAGCCGGAGTAACGCCATGGTTGACCACAGAGGTCACAACAGTAGGGGTTGGCAACCCAGTTGCCCCGGGGTTCAGATCCCCACCAATATTAGCAGTAGCAGCAGCATCAGTGATAGTTGCCATTTCTGAACAAATAAAACTCCTTTTTAGCCAAGGCTAAACACTTTGGTTTCTATTCCAGAAAACGAAACCAAATTCCAAACTTACAAGCAATTTAAACTTGCTACTACAAATTGGTAAACAAACCAACTAAATCTCAAGCAAAAAATTTCTTCAAACATAAAGAAAAAATAACCAATCCAATTGAGGATTATAAGTAGTCCATACAATTCCTTTCTACGCTTAGGTATGCCTACAAAGAGAGTTAGTAGAAAACGACAACATAATATAAAGCAATTGTACATACAATCAAATATTATTTAACGTTCTAGCAAATCATAGAATAGCAAAATAACTAAGGAATTAAGATACTATACAAGTTACACAAATTTTATAACTCCAAAGAATTACATTTAATTCACACTTTAATTCATCCAATTAAATCACACACTATTCGTGGAAATAACTTATGTGTATAACTCTAGAAAACTAGAAGCAATTTCACATGCAAATTAGATAGTAAAACTAGAAGCATGCAAAATCAAAATATACATATGCAACATTAGACAAATAGGATGAAACCAAATAAGTAGCATGCAGTTTATGTAAATAATTTGAATTGTTTATATGTAATAAACTAATAACCAAGCACTTCAAGTATATAACCATTCAACCATTAACATGCAAAAATTCTAAAGATTAAATCATGTAATCTAGTCTAGAAAATAATAAGCATGTAACAAATTAAAACCTAGAATAGAATAGAATTAGCATGTCAAAATTGCAACATCAATAAATTATATTTTATAACCTTAAAATACATGCAAATCATAGAAGGGGAATGATGAACCATACGCATAAAATAAGATCAGAGTAATACAATTAAGTATACAAATTATGATAGAGCATTCTAATTAAACTAAGCAATTAGAGAATCACATTGCATAATTTACAATCATTGAAATAGGGAGCAATGCCGCAACAGTTCCTAGTAACATCATACAAATGTCTATATAAATCTATTCGATCAATTTCATAGGAAAACATATATGAGAAATCTGTTTTAAGCTTGTTGTTAAAATTGTGAAATTAAATAAATAGATTTATGAAGAAATCAAATTATATATATACTAAGAACACATGCTGATAATTACAACTAAATCTCAACAGAAATACACAAAACAATAAAAGGGTAAAGAGACGAAACCGAAGCCTGCACGGAAGCAGTTTCCTTAAAACAGATTTTGCCGCCTCACGGGTCGAGTGCTTGAGGAATCCCGGCGTCTGTCTCCCAGGATACGACGGTCAAAACCAACTACGGCAGAAGCACTCTCTGTCTAGCTTAGCGAACAAAACAGTGGCAGCACTCTCTCACTGTAGGAACTTTCAGGCAAACTGACTTGTGAAATGGAAGTAAAAATTTCTGTGTTTGAGACTTGACAGGAGGGTCTCAATTTATACATGTATAGGGGAGAGAGGAAGAACCTCCAGCCTTTATGGCTGATCATAATGCACCATTAACCTCTGTAATAAAGGCAGGAGTTACAAACCCCATTAATGCAGGAGTTACAAACCCCATTAATGCTCTATTAAACTCTGTAATAAAGGCAGGAGTTACAAACCTCATTACCTTTTTTCCATGAAGCTAACTTCATGAGGCAATTTCTCATTCAAATCTCAATGGTTTTTTGACCATTCTATCTGTGGTGTAAAGATCTCAATGCAAAGTATCTAGACCCACTTGGACCCAACACAATAGATGGTTAGGACCCACTTTAATATTTAATTAAAGTCACCGAAAAACCATTTTTTCCAACAGAAAGCTCTTTATAACTTAGAGAATTCATGTAGTTTATGCAAGAAAATGTATATGTAAACAAAGATATCATGAATTCATGCCATGCATATTGAATTTAAGTCCAATTTCCTTCAATTCTTTCCTAACTTAGCGTGCATGTTCTACTTTGTCAATTCCAACATTAAAGCTCCCAATTAATTAAGAATTCATCCTAACTGACCCTTTGTCTTAGAAGATGATGAGTGTGGGAAGTTAAATTTCAAGAAATTAACTGAAAATCTTACCTCAACTTGATGAATTGTGAAGAATTAATTAGTTTTCTTCAATACTCTTCTTCTCTCTATTCTTTTCTTCTTTCCTTGTTTTGTTGAGTTCCAGAATCTCTCATTTCTCTCTCTACGTGGTCTATTGGTGTGTAAAAAGATGACTAACTTAAGGCAACCAAGCACTCTCTCTCTTAGTCTATATTTATGAGATGAGTAGAATAACTAATATAATAATAATTAAATTTTCTAGCTTAAATTGTAGTTGACTAGCTCAAATAAATTAAATTAAATTAACCTCTAATATTATCACTTAAATCAAGTTAGTTTCAATTTGCCTAATGTAAATTAGGCTCTAATTTCATATCCAATTATTTAATTTTAACTTATTAAAATTAACGAATCAAACAAGTTTAATTTTTAATTAAACTTCCCAGATAACTCTAAAAATTCCAATTAACATATCATTGTACTCAATTTTGATTTCTGAACCTATTTATGTCATCAATTTCAATTCCAAAGTTGTATTCTCAACAAATAATTTTCCAATTTGAACAAATATACATGAATTAAATCATATAATTCGCAATTAACACATGGATAATTCATATAATTATAATTTGCATTTTTTTGGGGTGTTACAGTAATTTCATGTAAAATTTTATAAATATTTCTTCTTTCTTTTTTTTATTGATTTTGAATGGTGTTGACATTAAGCGTTACAGTGTAACGATCGTATGTATACTTTGAGACTTGAAATAGAACAATTAAAACAAAAATGTTTGGGACCCCATTTTTTGGGGTTCTACGACCCCCAATAAATATTGAGATTTAAAATAAAACCTAGTGTATGTTTTGAGGACCATCAGTGTAATTAATTACCCTTAAAAACAAAATTACAATATATCCCAAATAAACTCCCGAAGAAGGAGAGAGATACCCCAAATGATTACAACAGTAATATGACCCTCATGTAGGTGGAAAGAATAGACCTCTTAACCTTTTAGTACAGTTTAAGAGCTCTAGCCAATGGATTTCTATTAAATACTAACAGAAAGACAAATGTTGCCAAATTTTAAGGAAGATGGGTAGCTGCGGTACATAAAGCACAACAATCACGGTTATGTGGCTAATTGGGTTCACTTCGAACCTTATTTTGATAATCTGAATCGTTCAATTTTTAGAGTATATTGAGTAGAATATACTTGAAAAACTTTAAATTAATCGAATATCAGTAGCCATTTCATCTAAGTATATTTGTATTCAGTTTTATACACAAAATCACATTACCCATTCGTTTTTTAAAATACAAATGTAATTAGATGAAAAAGTTATTGATATCCGATCAATTTAACTTTTTTTACAGATATATATTCTATTTGATATACCTGAAAAAGTGAACGATTCAGATTATCAAAATATGACCTATAATGGACCCGATTGACTGCACAACAATAACCCTGTGCATAAAGCACAACAATCCCCCCAAATTCAAATTTAAACACCATGGCTAGTTAAATTCTGTTTTGTTTTCTTTCCAATCTAGTAAATTGTATACTCTTTTTTTTTAATTTTTTTTTTATGCACTTTGTTTCTATATATGAATGTAATGAACTAGCAAATAATTTGTTCTCCCTTTCTCTAAATCAGACTGCAAGCAAGTAGTTTGTTCTATTCTATCCTTGTTTTTATAAACCAAACTGTAACCAAGTATTTTATTCTCTTCTTTTTGGTCCTTTGATATTGATATACTCTGGTTTTACATATATGTACGGGGGCGAAATATCCTCCGCTTTCCGTACTCCCTGCGCTCCAAGCTTCTCTTGACGGCGTCTATTTCTGCAACACAAAAATGGTGAGCTGCCCGGCGGTGGTGTGCCGGAAAGACCCTCCGACGATCAAGTCAGACCACTTGAGGAAGAAGAATATAAGAGAGCAAGAGTGTGATTGTGGAGGAGTGAATTGGCCTACCTCTAACGTTCGTCTTCTTCCATATTTCTAGGCTGGCCACGCAGCCTCAAGATTGTGCGCACACTACCTCTGTTGTCCTCCCATGGACAGGTGGCAGTGCCCGCCTCTCACCACCTTACACGTGTAAAGATTTTGTCCTCCAACCAGTACATGCAGGACTCTCCAACGGTATTGAGGCGTGCGTGGAGCAGATGTCCTCTCCCTCACGCCATTGGCCCAGGTGGCACACCTAACCGGCGTACCACGTCCGGCCTATCACTTGTGGAGAATTGCCATTATACGCATAACCGAGCTATGTGTGGCCGACCTATAACTTGGAATCAGACGAGAGCTTGACCACCTCGGCCGAACTATACTCGACCAGTTCATCGCGACCGACCGGTTGCGAGGCATGCCGGCCTCCAACCGTTCTACCTTCAATCTCGGTCACACGAAGCCACTCTGAGCTCCATGTACCACGTGCACGTCGCAGCTCGGCCATGCCAGTTGATGCCTGACCGGTCAACATCTCCGACCGTGCTAGTCAATCCGCGGCGACAGAGAGAAATAGCTCGGCGTCATGCGGTCCGCCACGTCTGACGTTACCTTAGCTCGGTCGTACAGTCCGGTGCAAATCTCCCCTCTCAATTGCCCCTTAAACCCATCCGAGCTATCGTGATTGGGTTTACCTCTGTGACCGAGCTAACAGATTTGCTCCATCGCCAATCCGAGCACGATTTGGGACGTATCAGTGGCCTAGCTGTCCCATTTGACTGGCCATCACCGAGCCGAGCATGATTGGGTAAATATCTATCGCCAGGCTATCCAATTTGGCCGGCCATCCCATCGGCAGTCTTGTCAAGGGTCGTACTGCCGTACTGACAGCCGCGTTTTCAGTGCCACGTGGCCTCACGCCACTGGGTCGTGCATCCAGCTGTCCCCCACGCTCCGAATTTCAAACGGCTACGCCATTTGGGTGGTTTTCCCCCCCTTTTGTGCACCAGTGAAGGGTCATTGTGCCCCTTCACTATTCATCCTCTCTCCCAAGCGAACCCTAAACCTCTCAAACCTTCGAAGCTTCAAACCGTCGCTGCTCCTCGCTATTCCTGCCATTTCTGCCTTCGAGCTCCAATCTCCATTTCCATTCCTTTCGAAGGTTGCAGCCAAGCTCTCGAGGCCCAACTCTTACTCGCATTTGCTTTTGGTAAGTTACAGTGCCCTCCCTTCACACTTCCGTTTTCGTGTTCTTCGAGTTTGTTCTTCATTCTTGTACCACTGTGTTCTTCGTGTCCCTTTCATTGCTTAAAACTGGTACACCCTAGGGCAAATGAGAACCAATAGAGTGGGGGGGGCCCTCCATGCCCCTGTTTCCCAGTAGCTTGAATGAATGTCTTGAACATAGGATGAACTGGATGAATAGGATGAAAACTGTGCAGAACCGAGCTAAATGCTCATTTTGATCCGTGATTAGGGCTTCAACCGATCAAAAAATGGTTCGTGGCTTCTCGCTGAGGCTGCAGCCGAGCTGAAAACTCAGTCTGATCGGTAAGCTAGACGGAACCGAGTTAAAAGCCTGAGATCTTGGCACGGGGCCTTGACCGGGCTAAAATCTCAATCAGATCCGTAAATTGAACTGAACCGAGCTAAAACTTGCCTTGACGGAGCTGAAACAAAGCAAAATCGGGAAGGCTAAATCAGCCATGTAGATGAGCCGAGATAGGGGGTTAGGCCGGCCACACGCCTAGAACCTTTCTTCGAGCTAGGATTTCCCATATGGGCCGTGCAATTTATGCTGTGCTAACCCTTGGCCTTATTTTTTAATATGTAGAACAAATAGGACCGACCAATCCAGTCCAGCATTATAATTGGTGGAGCTCAAAGTCCGAGCAAACACAAAACATTTTTGACCGAGATACAAAACCAAATAAGACCAACATAAATGGGAAAGTACCGATTTATGGTTAGCACGCCTGGTGCGATGGCCGAGTTCCGTAGGGAGTACAACGTCCCGGATGACGTAGTCTTAGAGCTCGCCAAAAAGGGAGAAACACCATGGGGAGACTTAGACCGGTGCCCCTTCACCGTAGTGTCAATAGTAGAAGGTGGACTTCGCTTCCCGGTCCAACCCTTGATCTGCGAATTTTTGAGGCAGACAAGGCTTTGCCCGACCCAAGTCTCCAACAACACCTACAAGATAATAAATGGCGTCGCCGAGCTGAACCGAAGGCTCGATCTCAATCTCGGCCTTGCAAAAATTTTCCACCAATACAGCCTAAGTAGAAATAAGAGTGGGCTTTGCTGGTACCTCAAAGTCAAGAAGGGCCGAGCAAAACTCATTGAAGGCAACCCAAACAAAGAAACCAATGACGACGACTTCCTCTGGGTGTCCGGTAATTACGAGGACACCGAGGCGCCCATACTGGGCTGGTACATTAGGAAAGATTTTGGCAGTGTTGGTAAGTAGCCCGACTGACCGCGCTATCTTCTTTCTGCATTTCGTTATTATAATTTTGCACCGGTATAACACTTGTCTCCTTTCTGCAGATAAGTACCTAGCATCGGACTACCACCAGGCCAACCAAGAGGCCATTAGAGTCCTGCTTCGCCATCCAGCCGAAGAGAGGGAGGCATCAAAACTTCTCGGTTTCGAGCAAACCTACCATTACCAAGCGCCGCGCAAGAGCAGAGTCACTGACTTCCTACGCGCGCCATCCCCTGAACCTGATCCCAACTTGCCACCGATCAGACTTGTCCCTCTTACAGCCGAGCAAGAGATGGCGAAAATCAGGGCGATCAAGTCCTTGATCATTGGAGAGGAAGGGGATTCCCAACCCCCAGAGGCGACCGGGGGAACATCCTCCACCCCAGCCGGGCAAACAAAAGGAGCTGTGCTTGCTCTCGCCAGCGAACAGCCGGCTGGCCGGTCAAGGAAAAGGCCAAGGAAGGAGAAAACCGGACAAAACCTCATTGATGAAGATTCAACTGAAGTCGCCTCCACCGAACTGGGGGACCAGGCCGAGCAACCACTGGCTGGCAAATCCAAGGGCAAGGGCCCAGCCACCCCCCGGTCTGGGTGCCCGAGTTCCAATACCAGGGCCGACCAGTATCTGCCGAGGACTCGGTCTATGCTGACAAGGATTATTCCCTTGGTTTCAACCTGACCAAGGGGCTAATCCTTCCAGCCGATATGAAAAAACATGATGAGCTCGCCGACCTAAAGGTCCTCCGCTCGGCGGTAAAATCCATCGTGCTGGTAAGTTCTTCATTTTTTGCTTCAACTGTCTGCTCGGTTTTTGCTCAATTTCTGAATGCTAACGATCTTTTATTTGTTTTCAGGCCACGCAAAAGAACTACCTTGCCCATGATCGCATGATCAAACTGCGGCAGAGCCTGCGCGATGCCATCTCGGAGAACAAGGCCCAGAAATGCGAGATAGCAAAACTAAAGGCCGCGCAAGAAGCAGTCGTGGCGGAGTGAGATACCTTGCTCCAAAAAGTCGACCGAGCTGACGAGGACAAACAGCGGGCCGTGAAGTCGATGAAAGCTCGGTATCTCGCCGAGCTGCGCAAACTGCACGATGCCCATAAGGAAGAAAAGGACAAAGCGGTCGACGAGGCAGAGGACCGTGGATATAAGCAGGGGGAGAAAACCTATGAGCGTCAAGTCCAAGCGACCAAGGACATCTTTTTTCAGTGCGGCTGGAAAGCTACCGTGGAGAAAGTTGGCCTTGGTTAGGACTCTGACATGTTCATCAACCCGCCTGCTGCGCATATCCCGGTCTTCATGCAAGCGTATGCCAATGCCGCACAAAACCGACTTATTGCAGAGGGAAGGAAAGAGGCTGAGGAAGAAGTCGCCGCCGCACAACAGACCGAGCAGACTTCACCAGTGGCATCTCAAGATGCGGAAAATGAAGAAGTTATTGATCGGGAGGTTATCGCGGTAGAGGATGCTGACGACGACGCCGAAGAAATCCTGCCCAAGCAAACAGTCGTTGTCCCCGAGCAAACGGAGGAGGCGGCCGAGCAAAACCTTGGACTGGATTGAAGATTTCCTTGTTCATTTTCCTGCTTTGTTTGTTTTTTTTTTTTTTTTTTTTTCTTAAGTGTAACCGGGCTATGTCCCCCCAATTGTACTGAAATTTCCTACATCAATGAAAACTTCAACTTTTTGCTCGTTCATCGTCTATTTTTGTTCGATTGGCATGTGCTTCTTGATTCAAACATTGATAAATCGCAACTGCCAGGTCGGCTAAGCCGCACAATATGCCAAGCTGGAATCAACAAAAACGTTCTCAAACTGATCTGGCAGCTCGGCTTATCAATATCGATGAGACCGAGCAAAAATCAGTTCGCCTTGTGAGTTGGTCAAGCTGTCAACATTTCCCTTTGGCCGAGCAAAGTCAGCTCGGCCACATACCCGTTGGACAAAACACCGACACTGCGAAATTTTGCCGAGCTAAATCCGCTCGTTTTGCATATTGGACAAGACACCAACATGCCGACTGGGCCGAGCAAAATCAGCTCGGCCCTTACATTGGACAAAACACCAATGTTAGTTAGGTTGGTCATTACGCCAACATTTCAACAGGGCGAGCAAATCCAGCTCGGCCCTACTGCGCATTGTTCCATACGCTGATTATATCACAACTGTTTGTGCGGTCTGCTTCCGCTTTGGCGAGAAGAAATCAGTCCGGTCCCATTCAGGTCGGTCTCCTTGCCCCTGGCATCCATAATTGCCTTGTATCTTTGCGATGTCATTGGACAAAGATGTAATACCAAACAACAAGAGTGCTATTTTTCATTACAAAAGCATTGCCATTTTTTACATCAAGCTAAACAACACAAGCAAATTACATCTTAAAAGTAAAAGACCTTAAGGTTGGCTGCATTCCACGGTCTGGGGACAGCCTTGCCATCTAAATCTTCCAAATGGTATGCCCCTTTGCCGGCAAGACCAATCACCTTGTATGGTCCTTCCCAATTTGCACCGAGCTTTCCTTCGCCAGGGACCACCGTGTTGCCAAGCACCTTTCTTAAGACCCAGTACCCAATCTCGAATAGCCTAGGGTGCACTGCCTTGTTGTATTTTTTGGATAGTTCTTGTTGATAGGCTGCTATGTGGATCAGTGCGCGCTCTCTCCTTTCCTCAGCAAGGTCCAGTTCCAATGCCACGGCTTCGTCGTTCAGATCTGGTTGGAAACTTTCTGAGCGGATGGTTGGCAGGCCAATTTCCAATGGGATGATGGCCTCCATGCCATAAGCCAAAGCGAATGGTGTTTCCCCGGTCGACCGTCTTGGCGTAGTGCGGTATGCCCAGAGCACGTTGGGGAGTTCCTCAACCCATTTCCCCTTGGCTTTCTCAAGCCGCTTCTTTAGCCCATCCAAGATGGTCTTGTTTGAGGCCTCTGCTTGACCATTAGACTGAGGATAGGCCGGCGTCGAATTGTAGAACTCGATCTTCAACTCTTCGCAAAATCCGCGAAAGAGTCTCCCGTCGAATTAAGTGCCATTATCCGAGATAAGGGCCTTGGGAATACCGAAGCGAGTGATCACATTTTGCCAAACAAATTTCTTCACATCCTTTTCCTTTATGGTCGCTAATGGCTCAGCCTCGACCCACTTGGTGAAGTAGTCGGTCGCAGCAATGAAGAACTTGTGGTTGCCCGGGGCTGCTGGGAGTGGCCCCACGATATCCAATCCCCAGAGTGCGAACGGCCAGGGACTTGTAAGGGAGAGCAATTCTCTCGCTGGCTGATGGATCTGGTGAGCAAATTTCTGACATTTTTCGCACCGGCGAACGTATTTCTGTGTGTCCGCCTGCATGCAC
Source organism: Camellia granthamiana (assembly GCA_036172215.1). Taxonomy (NCBI): domain Eukaryota; kingdom Viridiplantae; phylum Streptophyta; class Magnoliopsida; order Ericales; family Theaceae; genus Camellia; species Camellia granthamiana. The sequence goes on from CM069914.1 coordinate 78,132,636, forward strand.
GGCCACCAGTAACCTTGGGAAATTGCTCGGTACGCCAGAGATCTGCCCCCAGTGTGGCTGCCGCAGATGCCTTCATGGATCTCATATAGAAAAGCTTCCACCTTAGAGGGGTGGACACACTTCAAGTATGGCCCTGTAAAGGACTTCTTATACAAGGCACCGGACGGGGAGAGCCAAAACCGCTCTGACTTTGCCCAGATCTTGTGGGCCACCTTATTGTCTTCCGGTAGAACTCTATCTTTTAGGAAGGCTACAATAGGATCCATCCAAGAAGGACCTAAGTCGGTGCAAAGTACCTCAGTTTTCTCCGGTTCCTCTATACTTGGCCGGGGTAGGAATTCTATCATCAAGGGGTTGGGGAAAGCTGTTTGTGCGGAAGCAAGCCTGGCCAACTCGTCAGCCGTATTGTTGTCTTCGCGGTCGATTTGCTCCACTCTTATCGCGGCGAACTTCTTGATTTCATCACGCACCAGCGCCTGATACTTGGCCATTCTTTCATCTCTTGCCTCATACTCTCCTGAGACCTGATTGACCACCAGCTTGGAGTCATTGAATACCATAAGGGTTGTGGCGTTCATTCTCAACGCGCTTCTTAGTCCGGCAAGTAGGGCCTCATACTCCGCTTCGTTGTTGGAAGCTGGGAAGCCGAGCGTAATTGCTTGTTCGATAACCAGCCCATCTGGTGAAGTCAGCACAATTCCCAGCCCGGCCCCATGTCTGTTGCACGCCCCGTCGACGAAGAGCTTCCACATCTCGCCGACAAACAGCTTCCAGCAATCAAAGGGATTTTGGGAACTCCTCAAATCCAAGTCTCTGGTCGGTTCATTCTGGTCTCTTTCCTTGTCTTGGTCGGTTTCACCTTTCAATAATTCTCCGGTCTGTGCTAGTTCGGTTGCGTTTTGCCCGTTTCCCTCTAGCGAGCCAACGCCCGCTTCTGTTGCCAAAACCATGGGTTGTGCTAAATCCGCACCGACCAGATCAATTGGGCAGACTGGGTGCGTCCCAGGGGCAAATTCCGCCACAAAGTCTGCAAGTGCCTGAGCCTTGATTGCGGTGCGCGGTCGGAACTTGATGTCGTACTGGCCCAATTCTACGGCCCACTTCAGTATTCTTCCAGTGAAGTCCGCCTTTTCGAAGAGCACCTTGAGCGGGAACTCGGTCAAAACTACTATTGTATGGGCATAAAAATAGTGCGCCAGCTTTCTTGATGCCATCATCAGGGCCAACACCAATTTCTCCAAGGGAAGATATCTTGTTTCGGCCGGGAGCATGGTCTTGCTTACATAGAAGATTGGTAGGTGCTGGATGCCTTCAGCACGAACCAACACCGCGCTCACCGCGTGTTGAGAAACAGCCAAGTAGAGGTACAGCTCTTCGCCCGGCTGAGGTGTGACCAGAATTGGGGCTGAGGAGAGATACGTTTTTAAGTCTGCCAGTGCGCGGTCGCATTCTTCATCCCAGAAGAACTTGGACTTCAAAGTTTTGAAGAACGGCCTGCAACGATCCGAAGACCGGCTGATAAATCTGTTCAGCGCGGCTGCCATTCCGGCAAGATGTTGCACATCCTTTATGGAGTTCGGGCGCTCCAATTCTTGTATTGCTTTGATTTGGGATGGGTCGGCTTCAATCCCTCGGTTTGTAACCAAAAAACCCAGAAACTTTCCGGTGCCAACTCCGAAGGCACACTTGGAGGCGTTCAAACGAAGCTTGTGGTGCTTAAGTATAGCGAACATTTCTGCTAGGTCGGCGAGGTGCTGAGACTTCTCCTTGCTCTTCACCACCATATCGTCGATGTAGGCTTCCATTGTTCGGCCCAAGAAAGGAGCGAACATTTTCGTGACCATTCGTTGAAAGGTTGCCCCGGCGTTCTTCAATCCGAACGGCATGACCTTGTAGCAGTATAAGCCTCTGGGAGCGGTGAATGACGTGATCTCTCTGTCCGGTTTATACATAGCTATCTGGTGATAGCCACGATATGCATCCAAGAAGCTAAACCTCTGATGGCCAGCGGTCAAGTCCACCAGCTGGTCAATTCGAGGGAGGGGAAAACTGTCCTTTGGGCAAGCTCGGTTGACAGTCTTGTAGTCAACGCAGACTCGCCACTTGCCGTTCTTCTTGGGGACAACCACCGTGTTGGATATCCACCGAGGGTATTGCACCTCTTCTATGGCCCCGGCTTCCAACAAATTCTTCACCTCTTCTGCCACCACCTCAGCATGGTGCAAGGCTGAGCGGCGCATTCTTTGAATAACTGGCCGTGCATTGGGGAAGACATTCAACTGGTGGCAAATGAAGCTTGGGTCGACGCCAGGCATCTCGTAAGGCGTCCATGCAAAAGCTTCCAAGTTGGAAACCAAGAAGTTGACATACTCTGACCGCCCGGTGCTGGACAATGATGACCCCAAGAGGAAGAACCTAGTTGGGTCGTTTTCATCGATGTGCACTTCCACCAACTCCTCGACCGACTTTTCCTCGGCCTTTCTCCCCACGTCTTCAAGGACCTCCTTTCCCTCGGGCCCTTCAATCATTTGGACAAATCCTTTGGCTGCTCGGCTACCATTTACCGTGACAAAGCATTGTTTTGCCATCACCTGGTCCCCCTAAACTTCCTCTATTTGCCCGTTTGACACTGGAAAGGGCATGACTTGGTGGAAAGTCGAAGCAACCGCTTGCATGGCGTGCAACCAGCCCCTGCCCAAGATCAAATTGTAAGTGGATGGTACTTTGAGCACCCAAAACTCCACTTGCTTTACTACCGAACCCGCTTTGACCGGCAAAATAATCTTTCCGATTGGCCACTCTGGTTCTGAGTTGAAGCCGACCAAAGGAGACGTTGCAGGGGCCAAGTCCTTATCTTCCAACTTCATTTGTTTGAACACGTCGTAATACATAATTTCGACCGAACTCCCCTGGTCGATCAAGATTCTCTTGATATCGAAGTCTTTGACGCGAAGAGTCACCACCAGAGCATCATTGTGCGGTATCTGAACCCTTTCCAAGTCCTTAGTCGAAAACGAGAGGATGTCTTTCTCTTCGGTTTTTCCCTTCTTTACGGCGGGCTGGACAGAGAGCACTTCCCTCATGTGCTCGGCCTTCTTGATCATCCCCCTAAGCTCGCAGACCCTTGCTGGTTCAATGATGCCGTGGATGACGTTGATTACACCTTGCGGGGGCGCTTCTAGGGCGGCCATTCCGTTAGGCTCGGTTTGTCCTGTTGGCGTGGCCTTGACGCCCCCATCTATGTATTGGTCAAGATGCCCCGCCGCAACCAATTCCTCCAAGTGCTGTTTGAGCGGCAAGCAGTCCTCTGTCTGGAGCCCCCGTTCTTCATGGAAGGTGCAGCGATATTTCGGATTAAAGCCTCGCTGCACACTCCCTAACTTGGCCGGCCAACGGACAAAAGGCTCACCTCGGATCTCGCTTAGAATGCGGTAGATGGGAATTTTGAAGACCGTGGTAATTCCTGTCCGCGCCTTCAGTTTTCTCTTGGCATCTTCCGCTGCGTCGCGAGGCGCGTCAGCTCGGTCATTTCTGCGACCCTTGTTTCGGTCATCGCGGTTTGGTCCACGGCGTTGATCTTTTGGCTGGTCGCTTGGGCGATTATCCTCCTGCCCGACTGAGTGAACTTTTCCTGCCACCTTTCTGTCCGCTGCGACCGGATTACCCTTCTCGGTCGTGGAGGCTGCATCGTCCTCCACGCGGATGTGCTCATTGATTCGTTTCATCAGAGACTCTATGGTTGTGGGTTGGCGCATCGTAAGTGAATCCCGCAGCCTATGTCTGACTGGGAGACCTCGTTTGTACTGAGTGATCGCCAGATTGGTAGGGCAGTCGAGGATCTCGTTGTAAGTTTCCCAGTACTTCGCGTTGTATGCCTTCAACGAACACCTAGACTCCATCTTGATGCCCAGGAGATGGTCGACCTCCTTCGGCGTTCGAGTGTTGGTTTTGAATCTGGTGACGAAGGCTTCCGCTAGTTGCTGCCACCCCTCGATACTCCCCTCCGGGAGCCTCTCGAACCACTTCAAACCTAGCTCTCCCAAGCTTGCTGGGAATATGAGGCACATCAGGGCATCGTTGCGCCGGTGGCCAGCCATCACTTGCCGGTAATGACTCACATGCATGTACGGATCCGTCTTGCCGTCGTACAAGGTGAACTTTGGTTGGTGGAATCCGGTAGGGAGTGGTGTGCTCTCAATCTCTGGAGATAACGGCGTGGCTGTAAGTCGCGCCACCTCTTTGTCCTCCAGCGCAGGGGCTATCACTTTGGGAGCTGGCATCACCACCTCTTCACTACAACGAACTGGAGCGCTCAACCTCTGCAGCGCTGGCACTCTCTGAGCCTCTCGACGGCGCGCCCTCTCCTCCAATACATCCCTCAAGTCCCTGGAACGTGTGGAGAAAGAATATCGCGACGTCGGCGTCGGGCGTGAGGGGTGGTAAGTGCTGTCGCGAGTGAGGGATCTGCCTTCTCTCTATGGAGATGGAGTGAGTCGTTCTCTGGCGGCGACCGCTAGAACGAGGGGAAGGGGTGCGCTCACTAAGGTTGCCCTCTCCAGCAACACTCTTCCCCTTAATCTGGCGCTTCAGCAGCTCCATTTCCGTCGCCATCTTGCGAATGAGAGCGTCTTGGTTTTTGAGTTTGTGCTCCAGGCGCTGCGTGCGGGACTCCCCCCGGCGTCGGCGGCCTTCTGGGCTCTGTGAGCGATCAGAACTCCTGCCACGCTTGTCTCGGGCTCCTGGCGAAGAAGTCTCCAGGCCCGCCATGGCTGGAACATTCGGGGGGCCATCTCTTCTTCGGACGTACTCCGGAGTGACACCATCGACGACGGACAGTGGGACTTTGTCGTTGTTGGCCATGGAAATGGTCGAAGAAGCTCAAAGAACAAGGGTTGAATATCAAAGATTCCCACAGACGGCGCCAATTGTACGGGGGCGAAATATCCTCCACTTTCCGTACTCCTTGCGCTCCAAGCTTCTCTTGACAGCGTCTATCTCTGCAACACAAAAATGGTGAGCTGCTCGGCGGTGGTGTGCCGGAAAGACCCTCCGACGATCAAGTCAGACCACTTGAAGAATATAAGAGAGCAGGAGTGTGATTGTGGAGGAGTGAATTGGCCTACCTCTAACGTTCGTCTTCTTCCATATTTCTAGGCTGGCCACGCAGCCTCAAGATTGTGCGCGCACTACCTCTGTTGTCCTCCCATGGACAGGTGGCAGTGCCCGCCTTTCACCACCTTACACGTGTAAAGGTTTTGTCCTCCAACCAGTACATGCAGGACTCTCCAACGGTATTGAGGCGTGCGTGGAGCAGATGTCCTCTCCCTCACGCCATTGGCCCAGGTGGCACACCTAACCGGCGTACCACGTCTGGCCTATCACTTGTGGAGAATTGCCATTATACGCATAACCGAGCTATGTGTGGCCGACCTATAACTTGGAATCAGGCGAGAGCTTGACCACCTCGGCCGAACTATACTCGACCGGTTCATCGCGACCGACCGGTTGCGAGGCATGCCGGCCTCCAACCGTTCTACCTTCAATCTCGGTCACACGAAGCCACTCTGAGCTCCATGTACCACGTGCACATCGCAGCTCGGCCACGCCAGTTGATGCCTGACCGGTCAACATCTCCGACCGTGCTAGTCAATCCGCGGCGACAGAGAGAAATAGCTCGGCGTCGTGCGGTCCGCCACGTCTGACGTTACCTTAGCTCGGCCGTACAGTCCAGTGCAAATCTCCCCTCTCAATATAGAAACTGATTAGCCTATAACTGGTCAGTCCGGTCTTGACAGTCAAACACTCGGCCTCCTCATGTCGTAGGCCATTCAAACGACGGCTTTAGTCCCCATATTGGATGCATCTTCAAAATATTTTTCCTCCAAAAGCTTAATAATTGGAAAAATAAAAAAAATGTCATTTTTAAAAGATCCAACAAAAAAATACTTTCCTTACCGAAAAGACTAAAAGGATCTGTTTCGTTTGGTTTTAAAATCAATTTTAAAAGATATGTTTTTTAAAACAATTTTTAAAATTTAAAAATTTATGTAGTTGTATATTTTAAAAATTAGCGGGTGACACACGTAATGCGTGTGCAATTCAAATAAGTAAGAACAAAATAAAATAATAATGAAATTAATGTTATAATATGTACTTAGCTTAAGTGGTATAAGTTCTCCTTACCAACCTCTTTGTGTAATTTTTTTTAAAATAAAAAATACTACCACGTGACATGAGGAGTGTAGGGTTTCACTACACCAATTGAGAATTTTAACTTAATAATAGTATAGATTTATAGTTTTGTAGTTGGAGTTCTGTAATTTGAGATGATATGTAATTTTATTTTTATTTTTTTTTGTAGATGAGTAAATGTGTATGAGAGAAAAAAATGATTAATTGATATGTATAATGTGAGAGAATAAGAGAGAGAGAGAGAGAGAGAGAGAGAGAAATAATTAATTAATGTGTAGAAAAATTTATTAAAAATAATTTTGAATAAATCATAAAACCAAACAATTTTTAATTTTGAGCGCTCAAAAATTGATTTGAACGTGAAACAAGCCCTATGAAATTCATTTTTTATCAAGTCCAGTCAAATAATCTCTGTTCAAAAGTCTTTAATTGTAAAAATTGAGAAAAATATTCTTTATCAAGAGGCCCAGGAAAGAATTTATTCTTTCAGTAAAATACATAATCACACCAAAAAAAAAAAAACTCCTTTTCTGAAGGATCAATAAATAAACACTTCATATTCAAACCTCAGCTAAAAAAATCATTATCCAAAACTTCTCCCAATATTAACACTTAGAATTTTAATTACAAGAAGGGCAAATTGCAATAGTAATTCATGTATTTTGGTTCTTATGTCATTTTTGTTATTATAATTTCAACTGACTCAATTTTGATTTTAAATTTATGATTTTGTTTTAATTTAGTCTAATTCATTACAACTCTTAACATTTTTTTTATGAAAAATATGCATATAAGTGGTATGTGTCATTTTTTTGGAGTAAAATTATAATTTTACTAACCTCAGTGAGTAATCTCAACCAATTTAGTACTTATATCCAGTCAAAAACACTAATGACATTATCAATTGAATCAAATTGACACAAAATTTAAAATTAAGGGTGAAAATTGTATCAATTGAAAGTATATGGATCAAAATGACACAAATGACAAAATGTAGAGACTACCAGTGTAATTTGTCCTTATAAGAATTAAACATATAATTTTCATAAAATATTTCATAATATAAAAATTAATAAATATTAAAAAAACTAATTTTCCTTAACCTCATGAAAGGTTGGGCACATCAAAACAACATCCCCCAAGCTTATCAAAAGAAATGGCACGCAACCATTTGAGTTTGGTCGGAAAATATTTTATGAAAAATATATATATATATATTGTATTTTTTGATATTTGAAATAATAAAAAATAAAAGTTAACGGAAAATATTTTTTATAATCAACACAAAACAGTTTTATATGGACAGAAAATGTTTTTCACTTTAAAAGGTAGAAAACGTTTTTCAGATTAAAATCTTACCAATACCTCCACACTACCACCGTCATCTCACCTCCACCACCACACCACCGTCACCACAGCCACGGCCACTGCCACCCTCACTACTTTCAACGCCCCACCACCATGCCACCACCTCCACCTTTGTTCAACCACCACCACTAAATATAGAAAAATATTTTCTGAATTTTTTTTTTTTGTAAAATATAATTTTCATTTAAAAATATTTTTCGCTCAAACAAACGGAACATAAGATTACAACCTAGTCAGTTTCATTTCCCCTTAATTTTTAAACTTCAATCCATAATATTCCATTAATGCATCTTCAAAAAAATACTAACGGGAAAAAATTAGAACTTGATGCATAAGCCCTCACACATATAAAGTAGTCACTATAAAAAATTAAGGTTTTAGAGGCTAAAATTTAGGAATAAAATTATGTTTTAGGGACTAAATATTTTTGTTGCGAAAAGTATCGTTATTATATTTTTAGCAATGAAAATTAGACATTAGTGATAAATTATTATCTTTTTGGGACCAAATTTTTTATTTCAAAAAATAAATCATTTTGAGACCAGATTATTTTGTCTCTAAAAGTCTATTTACTAGTGACATTTTCAAAATTTTGTCGCTAAAAGCCTTGTTTTTGACTTTTCGGGATGACCTTTTAGCGACTATCTTCATAATAATAGAAATTGATCTCTAAATGTCTTTTGTAACAAAATTTTCACTTTTAGAGACTAAAACATTTCATCTCTAAAACTGTTATATGTTATAGTGAGTTCTTGTTTTGATTAATTCCACCAAGCCTTCGTTATTTGTTATTTTGACTTTGTTGAGTTTGATGAAATTTTTTAAAAATACTTATTTTGTGTTATTGAATTTGAATGGTATTAACGTGGGGAATTAAAGTATAACAAATCACATAATTTAAGGAAAAAAATGGAACAATTAAAAATTGGGACGAAAATAGAGTATAACGTACCCTTTGAAGATCATTAGCATAGTTAACCCATTTTTAGTTACATTTTTTCTCAAAACATTGAAGTAGTTTGAATTAACAATTAATAACATAGAGAACTATAAATAAACTCCCAAAGAAAGAGACACCCAAAACGATTGCAAGGCGAATAGGACCCTCATGCAGGTAGGAGGTATCAAAGTCTTGACCTCTTAGTATGGTGCAAGAATTCTGGTCAATGGGCTAAATTCTGTTAAATGTCAAGTGCAGGACAAATGTTGCCAAATTTTAAACACCATGTGGCTGGTTAAATTCGCTTTGTTTTCTAAACACTATGTGGCTGGTTAAATTCGCTTTGTTTTCTAAACTAGATTCTAAGCTAGTAGATTGTTTTATTTTTATTTTTCTTCTTTGTCCTTTGATACACTTTTTGTATATATAAATGTAAGGAACAAGTAAGTAATTTGTTCTCCCTTTTCTCTAAATCAGATTGCAAGCAAGTAATTTGTTCTCTCCTCATTTTTTTCCTACACCAAAATGGAAGCAAGTAATTTATTATCTTCTTTTGTCCTTTGACATACTTTGTTTCTATATAACTATAAGGATTAGGAGGTAATATGGAGTACCATATCATCATTGATCTTCTTGCTTTCAAAGTCATCACAGGCTACAAAATAGAGGTACGAAAGAGTGGTTTTCTTTTCTTCTTTTTAAGAATATATATATTTTTTCTTTTTAATTAGTTGGCATTTTCTAACTTCTATCTTTTAGTTTACATGTTAGCCACAATAAGAATTTAATATCATTGCAGGAGTCACCAAGTGAGATTCTAACTTCTATAAAGTTAATCTTGATTTGTCCTACATTATTGTTTATGAGAAACAATGTTGTTTATGAGAAATGTTTTTCGAGGTTCAAATATTTTGCAAAATAATGTAGAAACAATTATATGATAGCTTCAAATGAAATTTCTTACTTGAGGGGGTTACTTGCAGATCTCTTGTTGTGGTTCCCAACATTGCTAAGCCCGTTTAAGACCTTGTATTTGATTTTTCAATAGGTAAATACGCATATAATTAATGTTGAGAGAGGGTTGTATCGTGCTAGTTGGCCCCACCTATCAATTTTACTGATTGAATAATCTATCAATTTATACTACATATGGTCCTGTTTGGTATAACTGTTAAAACAAATTATAGATTATTGTTTAACAGATTATAGATGATGATTTTAATCAAAAGCTATTAATCTGTTTGGTATAACTGTTAAATTATAAATTTAAGTTGCTGAGTAGTAATTGTTAAATAAGCTGTGAAGTGGTTTTTTCAATTAACTTTTATTTTTTATTATTTACTATTTGTCTATATTTCTCATAAAAAATAATAATAATATTTTATAGTCCATTTGAGTCTTTTTCTATTTTTAAAAAAATAAAAAATAAAAAAATCTCTAAGAGTATAATCTTGAATTAACATGTCCACAACAGAAGCTGATAATCAGAAGCAATGGGTGAGCAGCTTCTCAAAATCAGCTTTTTTGACTTAAAATAAGTTGTTAGAATCAGAAGCTGTTTGAAATAAGTTTAACTAAACAGTCCAAAATAACTTTTTGAAAGTCAGAAGCCATAAGTTGGCTCAAAAAAGTCCCACCAAACACCCCCAATGGTAAAATAAACTTTTCATCTGAAAATATTTTATGAGCTCCAAAGTATTAATCTAAATTTATTAAGTTTTTAAATTTTAAGAAATGCACATGGCATAGAAATATTGGCCATCAACCATATCTATAATTTTGGAATTCAAAAATCTAAATATAGAAAGTCAAAAAAGAAATTTGGGGTATTGGTTAGGACTTTGTGATGATTTATTATGGTTGTTATTTATTTATTATCTATGAAAGTTAGTAGCTATTGTGGTTTTTTATTTTTATTCTTTATATTATGGTTATTATTTGGGTTATGACTAAAAACGTCTTTGGTTATGACACAAGTGGCGCTTGATTATGACTTATTTTGATATTGACTATAATTTATTGTGGTGTTAATTATTACTCATTAGGGTATTAGTTATGACCAATTTTGATTTCTTTAGTTTTGACTGAAAATGGTTTGGTTAAGACACTTTGTACTGTTGACACCATAAATTATTATAACTTGCATATAGTGCATAATAAGGAAAAAAAAAAAAACAAAAAAGAGTTGTGTTGTAGAAATTTTTGAATATTCATTCTCTATTATAATGTGTTACCACGATAGATATATATATATATATAATTTATATGAAAAATGATATACAAGTCCACTTTTTATGATGTATAAGTGAGATAATTTGTTGATAATTAGAAAAAATATGAGAAAAAATATTACATTAGATATTCTAATTGAGTGCCACATCTAATTTTTTAAGTTGAAGAACAATGTTCAATTCATATTTATCCATCTATGTTTACTTATAGTAACTTAATTTTCTCTACATGTAGATAAAGAAGAGAAGGGTGTGATGAATCTGATTCCAGCATAGTGGAAGATACTATGGGATGTGTGGGAAGTTCATATGCTGGTTCTACTTAGTCTCACTTTACAAATCATTTTTTCATCTTTGGCAAACGCAGAAAGAATATATCGTCACAATAGATTAATGTGATTGTCTGGTTGGCCTACACAATGGCCGATTGGGTGGCAACTGTCGCCCTTGGCAAGCTCTCTCATACCCTAAATAATATTCCTAATCCCAATAATACATTACAGGCATTATGGGCACCCTTGTTTTTATTGCATCTTGGTGGTCCAGATACCATAACTGCTTATTTTTTGAATGATAATCAATTGTGGATAAGGCATTTTTCGGGCATGAGTGTTCAAGCTGCTGTGGCAATTTATGTCATTGTTATGTCTCGGAGGCATTTCTGGTTTTCATTTATGTTAATTCTGGCATTTGTCGCTGGAATTATTAAGTATGGGGAGAGGACATGGGCTCTTAAGTTAGCATGCCATGATGAATCAAAAAACATTGTACCCTTTTATGATCTAAGAGGCCCACATGGTCTAGCTCGCTTCATCGGAAAAAAGACATGTGAAAATGATTTAATAATGGCCCACAATCTGGTGATGGAATTTAAAGATTATATAGAGAATTATGACATTCGTAGATCTAGTTTCAAACTACGGTATGCAAAACTAAATCCGGATGCAATAAATCTGGATGATTATATAGAATGTGAGAATGTATTGGAGGTTGAAATGGGGCTCATGTACGATTTGTTATACACAAAAGCACCCATAACATTTACCAAGAGAGGGTGCAGTTTTCGCTCTATCAGCTTCATGTGTACGGTGTCTGTGTTGGTAGGACTCTTCCAGCTTATCGCCAAGTGGCACAAGCAGCACTACTCCATGGTTGATATTGTCATCGCAGGGGTACTATTGGTCGGAGCTCTAGCTTTGGAGATTTATGCAGTCATTCTGTTATTATTCTCTGATTGGGCAATGCTTTGGCTAATTAAGCGCGGCAGAGGCAAATGGGCAAATCGATCGTGGCAAAAATTTCCTTGGTTTTTTGAAAAGAAGAAGTGGTCTAAAAAGATGGGGCAAATCGACCTATTGAAAAAGGAAGACAATCATAAAAAATGGAGTGGAATAATTAGGAGGTTGGGGATTCAAGACAAGTTCTATAGGTACATGCATACGACTAATGTGTGTATCCCTCCGAAGCTATATCCCATGATTGTTCAATTTATTTATAGAGCCGCAGCTACAGACAACCTTATTGACTTTGGGTGGCTTGAGGGGTTTATTGGCTCTACACCTTTTCATGAGCTAATTTTTTTTATGCACATCATAACAGATATATGCTGCCGTTATGATGATACATACACTTCCCAACTCATGACCAAGTCAGAGTCAGAGTCAGATTTAGAGTCGGTTACATGCATTTCCGAAAATACTGCTCACTTATCTGGACATGATGATGACAAGGAAACATGCAAAACTCTATCACATTACATGATGTATCTACTCCTCACCTGCCGTTCGTTGTTGCCCGTTGTTGTATCGGATAGTCAGTTGATACTTGTCATGGACAATGTCAAATTGTTTTCCAGGTATACAGGACGCATGTCTCCCATTCAAAATGGAGGAGGACGCAAAATGGATAAAATTAAAAAGACGTATTTATTACTTTCGGATATATTTTCTGACCTCATCGATGAAGGTAATAAGGAGGTGAAATGGGAAAAATTGAAAAATGTGTGGTTGGCCATGTTATGCTACGCTGCAATTGGTTGTCCAAAAAATTACCATCTTCAACAGCTTAGAGAAGGAGGCGAGCTCCTCAATTTGGTTTGGTTCCTTATACCGCAGTCTTGTGCATTTTATGGCGTCAACACCTTCGCTCTAAACAGCTTCTTCAATAAGTATTTTCAATCAATGCCGCAAGTCTGAAGGGCGAGGCGAGGTATTTTAGGAAGATAGTTAAAAGTTTCAAAATGGGTTAAAAGGTAGTTTTTGACTTATTTTGGTTGTTTTAAAAAATTAAAAGATCCCATTACCTAAATAATAATAATAAAATGTTCGATACAATAGTAATATTATATTATTGGTATCATCATCCAATAATATATATCGCAATACTCCGTTTGGAAAGTTAGTTTTGAGGTTTTTTTTTTGGCTAAAATAGCCACAAAAAATAAAATAGATTTTTTAGTCCAATAAGACAAAATATCACATCCAACTCATAATTATTACATTCTTTCTCTCACAAAAAAATTAAAAAAGTCAAAAAAACCAAAAGTCCTTCCCAAACCAAGCTTTTTAGTCCCCAGGCTAAAATAGCCAAAAAATTACCATCTTCAACAGCTTAGAGAAGGAGGCGAGCTCCTCAATTTGGTTTGGTTCCTTATACCGCAGTCTTGTGCATTTTATGGCGTCGACACCTTCGCTCTAAACAGCTTCTTCAATAAGTATTTTCAATCAATGCCGCAAGTCTGAAGGGCGAGGCCAAGTATTTTAGGAAGATAGTTAAAAGTTTCAAAATGGGTTAAAAGGTAGTTTTTGACTTATTTTGGTTGTTTTAAAAAATTAAAAGATCCCATTACCTAAATAATAATAATAAAATGTTCAATACAATAGTAATATTATATTATTGGTATCATCATCCAATAATATCTTGTCATTTATCTTCTCATGTATATATCGCAATACTCCGTTTGGAAAGTTAGTTTTGAGGTTTTTTTTGGCTAAAATAGCCACAAAAAATAAAATAGATTTTTTAGTCTAATAAGACAAAATATCACATCCAACTCATAATTATTACATTCTTTCTCTCACAAAAAAATCAAAAAAGTCAAAAAAATCAAAAGTCTTTCCCAAACCAAGCTTTTTAGCCCCTAGGCTAAAATAGCCAAAACAGTCAAAAAATCAACCCACTTCCCAAACGAACCTTTATATTTTGAGTAAGTTCACCCTATACATGTAAGTTTGTCAGAAGATAATATCACGTGTTAATGGTAAAACGGTATCATCATGATACTGAATTTTTACTCTAAGTAACCAATTTTCAAAAATGATTTTTGAGTTTTTTGTTTTTTATGTTATTCGTCTTTGGTGAATTTTTTAAACATTTTAAGCAAATGTTTTTTTTTTCCTTTTTAGATTCACTTAATCTAGATATACTTAAAAGTAAAAATATTTTTGATTTTTTTTATATAAAAAAAAAATTGACTAACTATAATAAAAAATAAAAAAAATTCAGTACATTTTTCACAAAAAAATTTATTTTTAGGTGCATATAATTCACTAAGAACAACAAAGCACAAAATAAAATAAGATTAAAATAAAATAAAATAAAAGAAGAACTCAAAAAACCACTTTTAAAACTTTAGAACCAAACGCAATAAATGTTATTTAGTTTAAAAGTTGTTTTTTGTTTCTAAATTTGTAACACTTAAATTTATAAAGTGATTTCATTCATCGAAATTGCTGAAGTTGGAACTCTTATTTAATCCCTTGCATCAGTAATTTGTAGCGGTGGCAAACGGGCAGGTTAAAGCAGGTTGGGTAATAAAATAATTCAACACAATTTGTCCATTTTATTGGTTAGGTTTAAATGGATTGAGTTAAATTGAGTGCGAGTTGGACAAATCAATCATGTTTACTTTAATGAAGTTATTTTCTAATAGATTCAAATTTTAAAAATAATAAAAAATGGTGCCAAACAAAAAATGTCATAAATAATTTTTAAAAAATTACATACATATGTATATATCCTATATTAAACAAAATACAAAAAAAATTTGAATCTAAACACACACACACATATATATATATATATTGTGTTTTCATATGTATAGACTAACGGGTGGCACACGTATTGATGTACAATTCCGCTGTGTTTTTGGAGCTGCTTCTTGGCTGCAGGTTCTGTTTTGTTCATATTAGTTCTGTTTGCTACTGTCCATATCCATATCAGTTTTGGTGTTCTGCTACTGTATTTTTGGATCTGCTTCTTGGCTGCAATTCTGGTTGGTTGCTGCTGTCCATATCCATATCAGTTTTGGTCTTGGTAGTGTCATCAGTTTTGGTGTTCTGCTGCTGTAATTTTGGAGCTGCTTCTTGGCTGCAGTTCTGCTTCATTTCAGTTCTGACTTGGTTCTGTTCTTCTCTTTTTCTTGTTGGTTCCTTGCCAACTGGAGCTCGAAGCTTGTGTTAGCTTCAAGCTCCTCTTTATTGATGTATTTTTCGTTTGTTTCATCAATAAAGAAAACATTGCTGTTCAAAAAAAAAAAGTAAGAATAAAAATCAATAATAAAGAAATTAATATTATAATATGTATATTGCCCAAGTGGGAAGAGGTTTCTTATTGAAACAAAAGATCTTAGGTTCAAACATTTTTCAGCATTGCATCTAATTTTTGTTTTTAGGATAGGAAAAAAATGACACGTGAATGAGGAGAAGGCTTAAACACCAAGTTCATCCTTCACTTAACAATATTTTGTTTTTAGGATAGAAAAAAATACCACATGACATAAAGGAAAAGAGAGAAAGAATGAAAAGAATTTATTTAACAAAATGAATCACACCTAACTTGTTACAATAGCAGATCTATATATACAATAGGATAACCGTCTTAACAAGTTAACAAATAGTTGTTAAGAGGGTTTTTTAGCATGCAGTACTCTTTTGCTAATATGCACTAGACTACCCTTATCCTATCCTACACACGATCCTAGCTTGTGCAGCTGCTAGACTTTGGCAAAATAGCACTATTCATTGTCAAATTATTATAACAATGACAATGCTATTTTAACAAACACCATTGGAGATGCTCTTAGCAGACTTAGGCCTAGCTGCATTGTCACTGTCTGAAAGCAGTGCATTGTCACTTGAGCTACTTGAGCTACACTTGTCAATTTGTTTTCAGGATAGACAAAAATGCCACGTAGCATGAGGAGAAGGCTTAGACACCAAGTTCAATCTTCACTTAACAATAGTATGTTTTTAGAATAAAAAAAATGCCACGTGGCATGAGGAGAAAACTTAGACACCAAGTTCAACCTCACTTAATAATAGAATGGGCGATGCTTCCGACCCCCAGTGGCACCCCCAGTGACACGTCAGCCTCTCATTGGCTAAAGAAAAAAAAAAAAAAACAATTTTTTTGGGCCAATCACAGCCGACCCCCAGCACCCCCACTGGGGGTCTGAAGCATTTTCCTAATAGAATAGATAGATATACATATAGATAAAAGATACATAGATAGATGTGTATATCTTCTATACTTCTATTTATATTATTATTATTATTATTATTCAAAGTTAACAACTCACTTGATTTTATGAACCCCGTTCTCTCTTTTTACCAAGTAGTCTTCTCTACACACGTCAAGTGTCAATTTCTCTATTGAAAAAAAAAAATTGTAGTTATACAAGGAGACACAAGACTTGAACCAATGAGTGTTGATTGATATAATAAAGAATATTTTCACCACTTAAACAATATTAAAAATATGTTTAAAATTTATAATTTAAACACACCCATCAAGTGGGTTGACATCCCTAGTATATATAGCAGTGCTACGCACCCCCACTGGGGGTCAACCCCCAGTGACGTGGCATCACACCATTCGCCAGTTTTTTTTTTTTTTTTTTTTTTTATTCTTTTCTGCCTATCACCCACAGCCACGTGGGCTGGGGGTCACTGGGGGTCCCCAATTACTGGGGGTCGCCCGCAATTTCCATAGATGCATGCACATAGAACTAGAAGTAGTTGAAAAAAACAATTCAAAAATGCAAGTTAGAGGGAGAGATAAATATTGTTGAAAGAGTTTTGTTGCCAAACACATTATATCGAAATAATCAGAAGCAAACCATCTAAAAAATATAAAAAATATAAAAAAAAAAGTTAGAGAGAGAGAGAGAGATGCAGTGGGTTATAGATAATTTGTTTTGTTTGGCTGCTGTTTCATACCATCTAAAAAAAAAAAGTTAGAGAGAGATTTTTAAAATGTGAAACATATGTAATTATTTGGTTTCAATTTTATAATTAATTTTTAAAATATTTTTTGAAAATTGAAATTAATTTGACAAATTTGAAATCAAAAAAATATTTTTACTCCCAAAAAAGTAAAATTATATGAAAATGGTAAGTGGTTTTAATTAATTCTTTCACTAAATTAATATTTAGTTTTCTCCAATTTTTTTCATTAAAAAAAAAAGGTTTTAAAAATGATATCAAACTTATATGTGTTTGAGTTTATTATAAATATTAAATATACTAAATATTATGTCAATTACATAATATTTTAATTTTGTGGAGTGGTTTTTCTGCCAGAATAATCTAATATCTCTCTCTAATTTTTAATTATGAAAAAAATTCACAATATTTTTTTTTATAATCGTTTATCACCTATTTATGATTTTGTATCTCACTCACACCCACTCTCTCATTCTCTCTCCTCTCTCTCTCATTTGAACTCTGTCAATGGCGACTCCGATGAAAAATCGCGAGGTGCAGATTTCGTCGGAACCCATGTCTCTGCCGCCCTGAAACATCAGGAGAAATCTCGGTTTACAAACCAAATCGCGGCTTCGAAAGCTAACAGCGCATACGAAACTGACGGCGATGCAGGTCATCAGCTTCGTGAGTTCCTTCCTTTTCTTCCTGGCGTCTGTTGCTGCTGCTGCAACCGCATCCATGTTTTCTTCACTTGAGCAGACAATTAGATCTTGTTTCGACTCTGACAATGCAATTACAGGTCTTTTTTTAATTTTTTATTTATTTTGATCACATCATCTCTCATATTTTTTACTTATAAAAAGACAAAATAAACTAAGGCCAAGTTTGGGTACTCCCAAAAAAGTCAAAAAGTCAAAAAGTTACTCAAAAAGTTACTCAAAAAGTTAAAAAGTTAACACTATTCACCAAAAGTCAACAATTACGGCTGCACAACTCCCAATTCAAATTTTTCCCTACAAATCAATTTTTACAATTTTTTATTACACATTTTTTCATAAAAAGTCAAAAAGTTAACCCAAACATCTATATTTTCAACCTCAATTTTTTAGTCCAAAAAAACAAAAAGTACACTTATTTAATCTTCCCAAACTTGGCCTAAAAAAATCAAAAAATTAATTTTTTACCAACTTTTCAAAACACTCCACAATTTAAGAAACTACTACGTTAGCAGGCATGGCTTTTGTTGAACTAGACGCTTTGGTTTTAACTTTTATAGGCAAAAAATGATGGTGTTTCTCAGCATGTGCAATAGACGATGAATTAGCACTGCCTTGGTTATTCATGGAAGTTCCATTTTGTTCATCGTTCAGGTCAAAGGATGGCCTAGATTGAAGTCCGTTCCCATGATCAGGAAAAGGGAAGAACCAAGGGCATGGCATGATGAACAAGGGAGTTCCTGGACCGTTAATATTTTGGGGATTTTCTTGTTCATGAAATGAATCGGGTTTGGCAATGGCTAGCATGGGAGCACAATTTTCTCTTTGTCAAAACCCAGAGAAAATTTAAAAACACATAGAAAATCAAACAATTGAGTAAATCAGATAAATTTTAAAACACAAAAAATTTTGTCTAAAATTTTTTTATCTTTTCATATTTTTCTGGATCAAAATTTCTCTAGGTCTAAATTTCTCTGGAAAAATATTGAGGAATCTCAATTATTATGAAAATGTCACATGTCCTTTATCCTATAAAATCTTAATATCAAGAATTTTACAAAAATTTCCCCCTTTTAAATTTGGTTTGATAATTGCTTTTTATATTATAAATTTTTGTATATCTTTTAAAAAAATCAGTGGTTTATTTTTGTTTAATTTTTTTAAAGAGTCTTGTTAACAAAGGCTTCAGAGGCATAAAAAAAAAAAATTAAAAAGACCAAAAAAATGTTGAACCGAAAATACTTTTCACTCATTTTTAAGGGTAAATCACAAACACTCCCCTTGAGATTTGGTGAAAATACAGATTCTCCCTTGAGGTTTGAGAAATTACATCCCACCCCCTGAGGTTTATATTTCCATAACAAATTACCCCCTGAGATTTTTATTTTCGTACAGATTCCCCCCTAATTTCCCCTAATTTGTTATGAAAATTTGACCCTCATGGGGCAATTTGTAATTTCTCAAATCTCAAGGGGAAATCATTTTCACTAAACCTCGAGGGGGTGTTTGTAATTTGTCTTATTTTTAAATATTTTATTATTTTTTTCACCATTTTCAATTTTTTGCACTAATCCCAACATTAAAAATGCACATGAGCACTTGTTAGCATTTGTTTTTTCAAAAAAATAAATCACTTTATTTGGTTTGGAGTTTCAAAAATAATTTTCTATATTTTGAATTCATATTTTTTTTTAGTAAATTTCTCTTACCTTTTCAAATTCCCTTAATCTAAATACACATAAAAGGTATAAAATTAATATAAAATATTAAAAAAGGGTGCTCAGGCCAAAAATTCAAATTCAAATTTTCTTTGTTCATAGGTACATGCACTAAAACACTTTGTCCATAAAGACAAGCTAGTGGAAATTTCTCTGGACTGTTATTTGTAGTCCAGAGAAAATTACAATTTGTCATTGTATTCCAAAGAAAATTAAAATTTTATATTTACATATTAGTATGAGTTTGTTATTTTTATTTTTTTATTTTATCTGGATTAGATATATGGATTCGAAAATTAATTGAATAATTTGCTCTGTGAATTTCTTTGTGTTTTTGTTTAATAATTAACATTTTGTATTTTTGATGTGAATGTGTTTTTATTTTTGTGATATCAAAGTGAATTTAAGTTTGGAAATTCTAGTTGCCTCTTAGACTTGGACTTTCTATTTTGTTTGTGGTGTTTCTAGTGTTTTACTACTGCCTTTAGATCTCAGCTCTTAACTGATAGCGACAGAGACTTTTTATTTTGTTTGCAGTGTTTCGTTGTTGCTACTGCATTTTAATCTCAGCTCATAACTAGAAGACTCAGCGACTTTTTGTTTCTTTTGTGGTACTTCAAGTGTTTTGTTGCTGCTGCGTTTTAAGGAAGATGGGTAGCTGCTATGCATAAAGCATAATAGTCATTGTTGTGCGGCTAATTGGGCTCACTTCGGGTCTTATTTTGATAATTCAAATTATTCAATTTTAGGATGTATCGAGCAGAATATACTTCAAAAAAATTGAATTAATTTTGTTCTCCTTTTCTCTAAATCAGACTGCAAGCAAGTAGTTTGTTCTATCCTTATTTTTTTTATAAACCAAAGTGTAAGCATGTAATTTTCTCTTCTTTTTGGTCCTTTCATATTGTTATACTTTGGTACTACATATAGAAACTGATTGGCCTACAGCTGATCGGTCCGTTCATCACAGTCAAGCACCCAGCCGACTCATGTCCTAGGCCATTCAAACGATGGCTTTGGTCCCCATGTTGGATGAGTCTCCAAAATTTTCTTCGTCCAAAAGCCTAATAATTGAAAAAAAAAATGTCATTTTTTAAAGATCCAACAAAAAAATACTTCCCTTACCCAAAAGACTTCCGTTTGATTTGATTTTGAAATCAATTTTCAAAAAAAAATTTATAAAAGAGTTTTCAAAATTTGAAAATTTATTTGGTTATATATTTTTTAAATAGTTTTGTAGTTGAAGTTCTATAATTTGAGATGATTTCTAATTTTTTTTTTTTTTTTTATTTTGTATATGAATAAATGGGTGCATGAGAAAAAGTGATTGATTGACGTGTAAGATGTGAGAGAGAGAGAGAGAATGATTAATTGATATGTAGGATATGAGAGAAAAAGAGAGATAGAAAAATTGATTAAAAACAATTTTGAAAAAATTATAAAATCAAACAAATTTTAGAATGTGTGAGAGAGAGAGAATGATTAATTAATATGTAGGATGTGAGAGAAAAAGAGAGGAGATAGAAAAATTGATTAAAAACAATTTTGAAAAAAATTAGAAAATCAAACAAATTTTAGTTTTGAGCTCTCAAAAATTGATTTGAAAGTGAAACAAGCCCTAAGAAATTCATTTTTTATCAAGTCCCAGCCAAACAATCTCTGTCCAATGGTCTTCAATTGTAAAAATTGAGAAAAATCTTCTTTATCAAGAGGCCCAAAAAAGAATTTTATTCTCTGAGTAATGATACATAATAAAAATTTTAAAAAAAAAACTTAAAAAAACAAACCACATTTTCTGAAGGATTAATAAATAAAAACTTCATATTCAAAGCTCAACAAAAAAAATCATTATCCAAAAGTGCACCCAATATTAACGCTTAGAATTTTAATTACAAGAAGGGCAAATTGTGACAGTAATCTCTGTATTTTGGTCTTTGTGTCATTTTGGTTATTATAATTTCAATTGATTTGATTTTGATTATGAAGTTATGATTTGCTTTAATTTTTATGAAAAATATGCATATTTGACAAGTTGGTTAAAAGTCAACTTTTCGACTTTTTTAGATCACATCACCTCTATATTTTTTTATACATTTTTTTTAAAAAAATCAAAAAACTAAAAATCTAACTTTTAACTTACTTCTCAAAAAGTTAGCTTTTGATTAATTCCACTAGGTGACTGTATTCGACGATTATGCTCAATGGTCAACTAGGACAAGGGCAGATTTACTAATCTATTCGGCTCTCCTTTAATTTTGCCGAATTCAGACAGGTACCCCACCTAACCCTGAAATGGAGATTTATGATTTGGGTTGGGCCGTGATAATGGCCGGGCAAATTGTGGGCCGAACACATTTGGGCTGTGGCAGCCTGGGCCCATCCAGAAAGGATTTTTGCTCGGTAATGGCATAGTTGCTGTGGAACCGAGCTACTTGGGCTTGTTGGCGCGGAAGCCGGTCTAGTGAAGGTTCGGCCGAGATGTCTGCTGCCTCACTGGGTTCTACGGTTCATGCGTTAGCTCGGCAGGAAAGCCGACAGCTAACCAGCATGACTTATCCCGAGCTCGGCTATGCCGGAATGCAACCGAGCTCGGTCGTCATTGAGCTTGGCGAGCGGAGCGCTCCAGCTAGTTACGCAGCACGGTCGTTGACAGCCGAGATGCTGCAGCCCGGCTGCCGAGCTCCCAGTAGTGTGGGCTGGCAGTTTGGTTAGGTGATGTTCAGCAAGATTTGTGCTGACAGATGGGATAGCAGTACCATGTGTCGAGAGACTAATGGGAGTAGATTTGGGGCGCAGAAGGTATATAAGCGAGTCTGCGCCCCTCCATGCCTGCACAGAAAAACATTTAGTGAGACATACACTAAACACTGAACACTCTCCCTTCTCTCTACCTATCCCCTGTGTGTGCGTTCTAACTTGATCGTCAGAGGAGTTTTCCGGCCACACACCGCCGGGTAGCTCACTGTCGTTGTGCTCGCAGGTTGATCGGACAATCAAGAGCTTGGAAGAAAGGAGTACGGGCTCGCCTAAATATTTTCTCCCCGTACAATTGGCGCCGTCTGTGGGAAGTTGACAGACAAAACCTTGTCTTCCAGGCTCATCTGATCACCGTCCATGGCGAACAACGACGAGATTCCATTGTCTGCCATCGACAAAGTTACCCCGGAGTCAGGCAGACGGAGAGAAGGACATCCCGCCATCCCTCCTATGGCGGACCTGGAGACTTCTTGTCACGACCCAAACCCGGCCCTATGGGTTTAGCACCGTAACTGGCCAGTAATCCGAGATTACCGAAGGCCTGCTGAACAGTAATACAGTAAAACAGAGTACAGGGCCTGGCGGAAGCCATTACAGTAAATAACTAGTGTCCATTGAGCTGTGGAAATCTGTATGCCAAAAACATTTTCCATGCATTCATTCAGTTCAAGCAGTACAGTCTATATACAATCATTTACAACATTCAGTACGGGGATCTCTTCCCTCGATAACAGTGCAGTAAAACAGTAACAGTCTATACAGTAGGGGACACAAAACACCCCAAGCCATAGCATGGCAACACGGAACCTCGCGGTGAGGCACATAGGCTGGCTTGACAAAACTGGGGGACTAACCCACGCTCCTAGCTCCGGTCTGGCTGCTGAGAACCTACATATATATATAAACAGTGAGCTAAAGCCCAGTGAATAACAATAAGTGTAAAGAGGTTATGAATGAATGTCCTTACAGTAATGAAGTCAATTCGTTATACAGTATTTCGATCTTTCAGTATTTCAGTCAATCAGTATTTCAATCAATCAATCATATGTGGTACATCCATTAGCCTATAAACAGTAGGTCCAGAAGGACCGGGTCTTAACAGACCCAACAGTAGTGATGGCCATCAGTCAGTAAACAGTATGGTTCCACAAGGGAACCGACAGAGCTCTGTAACAGTCAATAACAGTAGGTGCTAAGGATGCCACAGTACAGTTCAGAAATAAAGGACATACATTCATTCAATAAACATTATCAGTTCAATAAACAATTCAGTTCAGTATTCAAAAGATAGCCATTTTGAACATATCTTTACACAATCTGTTACTCACAGAGATTGGGCTAATAGCAGCTTAGAGCGCGTCCCCGAAAGCCAACCCTAAACAGTCAATAAATAGAACACACACTAAGTTTCACAATCGGAAAGGACGATAATTAAATCCCTAAATTTCCTCGGTGTGGTTCTATGTCTAAATCCTCATTAAGATGCCTTAAGCTAGGCCTAAGAATGCCTAGGATGAGATGAGGATGCAAAAATACACTTGGAAGGCATTTTTCAAAAGTTGCTGAAAATAGGAGCCTCGCTCGAGCGAGCCTTCCTTCGCTCGAGCGAGATTCCAAAATCAAAGGCTTCGCTCGAGCGAGAAATCCTTCGCTCGAGCGACCTGCATGAACAGTAAAAGTACTGGTTGCTGGATTTTTACGCGCGATACCACGCTCGATGCTCGCTCGAGCGGAACCCTGAATAAAGGTGCTCGCTCGAGCGAGGAATCCTTCGCTCGAGCGAGGAAGCAAAATCTGGAATTTCCAGATTTGTCTCCCAAGTTCGAACCAAGCATTCAACCATCCAAAACTCAACCTCTTGGGCCCAAATTCTGGGAAAACATTTCAAACTCATAGTACAACAAGTTTTAAAGCTCAATTTATGAATTCAAGCCCCAAAGGTTGGTCAATTAAATCCAACATTCAAACCCATTTTCAAGAACAATCTTTAAACATGCAATGCATGAACTTCAAACCAAAATCAATGTTCAAATCTTGCTCTATTGAGCTCCAATCTTTGAAAACAACTTGAAAACATGGATTATGATAAAAACATGGACATGCATGTATCATTCTTAAGAATTTAACTTCAAAATACACCAAAATGGCCATGCATGCATGATATATGCTCCAAATCAACATTATAGAACTAATTCATGGTTCAACTCTCAAATTTGGCATGAATCATGCAAGAATCAACCTTAAATACACAATCAAAGAGATGGATTCCTACCTTAAGTCTTGTAGTTTAAGCCTAGAAGCTCAATCTAGCAACTACACTTCAATTTCTTCAAGCAATTCCAAGCATGCAAGGTGATTTTCTCCAATCTCCTACTCTCTCTCCCTAATTCTTTTGTTTGGTCGGTTGGAGTGTAGGGAGTAGCTGATCAAATGTTTTGATTAAGTGTAATAAGGCTCAATAATAGGATTGAACAAGGGTCCACTCAAAATGGCATAATTGGTAATTAACTCAAACTTGACAATTAACTCATTTAATCTAATTTAATCATTCCTAATCAATTTTCAGATAAATATACCATAAAATCACAAATATTCTCCTGATTACAAAACACTAAACGATTCCTAAATCGGCCGCCGATAAGGCCTTCAATTAGCAGTTTAAACATATAAATTCTAACAGATAAGCAGTCAATCAACAGATGCAACATGCAATTCGATTAATAAACTCATTCAATTTCAGTTTCGATTTCAATCGTTCCATTCAGTACTTCAGTTAATTCAATTATCAGTCGTCATCAATTCAGTTTAGCATTAATCAGTATATAATTCAGTGGTTAATCGGTAATCAATACGAGGGTTGTTACACTTCTCCAGGAGGACATTCAAGAAACGCGCGGGATAAGCGCAGAAAAAGCTTTGGTCATTCACGGAGTCCAGACGGTCATCGGCAACCGAGAGAATCGCACGCCAGACGTCTGGAGCACAAGCTGAGGGACCAAGACGCCGTCATCTGTTGAATGGCGGCGGAGATGGAGGATCTTAAGAGGCATGTCAAAGGGAAGGGTATAGCTGGAGTGGGAGACCACAGTGAGCGCACCCAACCCCGCCGTTCAGGCAGTCAGAGCCAGCAGCACACTCCATCCATTTCTATCACCAGAAGTTACAAGGTTGGAGATTCCGATGCACACGTACAGAGGTCCAGCACGCAAGACAGCACCTATCAACCCTCACGTCCGGCGACGACATCGAGGTATTCCTATTCCGCTTGCTCGGAGGACTTGCGGGCAGTCTTGAAGAAACGGGCTCGCCGGCGGTAAGCTCAGAGAGTGCCGGCGTTCCAGCGGCTATCTTATGGAGGACATGCCAGTGAAGAGGTCGGAATGCCTCCACCCCGCCTAGCTACGCCTCTACTTTTAGACACAGACTTGGCAAGGCTGAGCGCCACTCCTTTCTCCCTGGAAATAGAAACAACACCGCTTCCGACGGGCTTCCACCAGCCAAAGTTCACGCTCTACGATGGAAAAATCGACCCATATATGCATGTAAGCCACTTCCAACAGGTCATGGTCGGACATAGGCGAAACGACGCTCTTATGTGCCTTATTTTCCCATCAAGTTTGGGCGAGCTGGGCTTGAAGTGGTTCGAGAGGTTGCCGAAGGGAAGCATCGAAAGGTGGCATCAGTTGATGGAAGCCTTCGTGACACGTTTCAAGACCAACACCAAAACGCCAAAGGAAGTTGACCACCTTCTCAGTGTCAAAATGGAGCCGAGCGACACACTCAAGGCATACAACTCCAGATACTGGGAAACTTTCAATGAGATCTTGGACTGCCCGGTCAACCTGGCAATCACTCAATATAAGCGTGGTCTCCCGGTCGGATATAGACTGCAGGACTCGCTTACTATGCACCAGCCGACATCCATGGGCCAATTAATGCAGCGCATCAACGAGCACATCCGAGTAAAAGATGATGCAGCAGCGTCTACAGCGAAGGCAACCCCGGTAGCAACAGAAAAGAGGTCGGCTGGCAAGGTGCACGCGGTCGGGCAAGAGACCAACCGTTCAAATGATCGCGCTGAGGAATCTGATCGAGGTTCAAATCATCGAAACCGGGGTAGAGGTCGACGAAAAGACCGAGATGATTACCCCCGCGACGACGTAGCTGATGTGAACAGAAGGTTGAAAGCCAGGACAGGCATCACCACGGTCTTTAAGATTCCAATTTATCACATACTTAGTGAAATCCGTGACGAGGATTATGTCTGGTTTCCTGCCAAGTTGGGCGATACGCAGAAGGGTTTCAATCCACGATACCGCTGCACCTTTCACCGGGAGCACGGACACCGGACGGAGGATTGTTTGCCTCTGAAGCAACATTTGGAGGAGCTAGTCGTAGTCGGACACTTGGATGTTTACATTGATGGGGGTGTTAAAGCCGCGAATCCTGCTCCGGTTGATCTGCGTGGACCGGATGACTTAGAGGCACCCCCTCAGGGCATTGTTAATGTGATCCACGGCATTGTGGAACCGACACGTGTATGTGAATCCGAGGTATGATTAAGAAAGCAGAGCACATGAGGGAAGTTTTGTCGGTCCAACCCGCGATCAAAAGGGGCAAGACCGAAGAAAAAGACGTGATCAGTTTCTCCACACGGGACCTAGAGCGCATTCAGATGCCGCACAACGATGCCCTAGTGGTCACACTCTGTGTCAAAGAATTCGATGTCAAGCGCATCTTGATCGATCAGGGAAGCTCGGTCGAGATCATGTATTACGCCGCATTCAAATAGCTCAAGCTCCGGGATACAGACTTGGGCCCGGCAACTTCGCCACTGGTTGGTTTCAACTCACAACCTGAGTGGCCTTTGGGAAAGATTATTCTGCCGGTCAAAGCAGGATCCGTAGTCAAGCAAGTGGAGTTCTGGGTATTGCAAGTGACGTCCACATACGACCTGATCCTTGGAAGGGGATGGCTTCATGCTATACAGGCCATAGCGTCGACCTACCACCAGGTGATGAGATTCCCTTCGGCTATGGGGGTAATCGAGGAAGTTTGGGGCAATCAAGTCATGTCGAAGCAATGCTTCGTGGCAGTCAACGGGAGCCGAGCTGCCAAAGGCTTTGTCCAAATGATTGAGGAACCGGAAGACCGGGGAGTCCTTGACGATGTGGGCACCATGGCTGAGGACAAGGCCGTTGAAGAATTAGTGGAAGTTCGGATTGACATAGAAAGTCCAAACAAGTTTTTCTTGCTCGGTTCAAGCCTTACCGCCCAAGAAAGGACTGATATGGTGGAGTTCTTGATGGCAAACATTGAAGTCTTCGCATGGTCGCCTTACGACATGCCCAGCATCGATCCGAGTTTCATTTGCCATCACCTGAATGTTTTCCCCGGTGCAAAGCCGGTCATTCAGAGAACGAGGAGATCGGCGTTGCATCACGCCGAGGTAGTTGCGGAAGAGGTGAAGAACTTGCTTGAGGCACGAGCTATTCAGGAAGTGCACTACCCTCGGTGGATTTCAAACACAGTTGTTGTACCCAAGAAGAATGGGAAGTGGCGAGTTTGTGTTGACTCCAAGACCGTCAACCGAGCTTGCCCGAAAGACAGCTTTCCACTACCCAGAATAGACCAGCTTGTGGACTTAACGGCTGGACATAACAGGCTCAATTTCTTGGATGCCTACCGCGGTTATCATCAGATTGCCATGCATGGCCCCGACCGCGAGATCACCTCCTTCACCACACCGAGGGGACTCTTCTGCTATCGAGTCATACCTTTTGGTTTGAAGAACGCCAGGGCAACTTTTCAAAGGATGGTGACCAAGATGTTCGCTCCTCTGCTAGGCCGGACAATGGAGGCTTATATAGATGATATGGTGGTTAAGAGTCGGCATCAAGCAAACCACTTGTCCGACTTAGCCGAGATGTTTGCCATTCTCAAACAACACAAGCTACGCCTGAATGCGTCTAAGTGTGCCTTTGGCGTGGGATCCGGAAAATTCTTAGGTTTCCTAGTCACAAACCGAGGCATCGAAAGCTCGGCTAAGGACATGCAGCATATGGCCGGAATGGCCGCCACGCTTAACCGATTTATAAGCCGGTCATCAGATTGCTACCGCCCTTTCTTTCAAGCTCTGAAATCAAAGTTCTCATGGGATGAAGAATGTGACCACGCTTTGGCCGAGCTCAAGGAGTATTTGTCTTCAGCGCCCCTGTTGGTCACAGCGAAGCCCAGCAAAGAACTCTACCTTTATTTGGTCGTTTCTCAACACGCAGTCAGTGCGGTGCTTGTCCGGTCATAAGGAATCAAGCACCTCCCCATCTTCTTCGTCAGCAAAACCTTGCTATCGGCGGAGTCGAGATACTTTCCGTTGGAAAAACTTGCATTGGCATTGATGATGGCCTCTAGGAAGTTGGCGCACTATTTCCATGCTCATACTATCATCGTTTTGACCGAATTCCCCCTCAAAGCCTTGTTCGAACGGGCGAACTTCTCCGGTCGACTTCTCAAGTGGGCGGTCGAATTGGGACAGTTTGACGTCAAGTTTCAGCCGCGCACTGCCATAAAAGCCCAGACATTGACCGACTTCGTTGCTGAATTCTCACTTGGAACTCATCCGGTATGCCCGGTGGATATTGCCGCGGCAGATGAGGAGGTGAATGCGGGCTCGACCGACATAACACAGCTTGGCGATGTTGGCGACGTGGACATTGCGCGCCCCGCCGAAGAACCTTCAGCTAGTACGACACTTCCGCCCGGCGATGCGTTGACGGAGTTGGGTATCACCGACCAACCTGCTCTGTCCGGTGTCGCATCACCAAGGAAAGAGGAAGTGGAACCGATCAGCATTGAACCTGAAGCCGAACAGCCGAGCTACCGTGGTAACATCAATCTTCAGGCCTCCTAGGACCCATCAGAATGTTGGAAGCTCTTTGTGGGAAAATGTGGAAACTTTTTGTAAATGGGGCTTCTAACTGCCACGGTGCCGGGCTGGGTATAGTCCTTATTTCGCCAGACGAGCTGACCATCGAGCACTCTATCACCCTTGGATTCCCTGCATCAAATAATGAGGCTGAGTATGAGGCACTTTTGGCCGGACTCAAGAGCGCACTTCAGATGCGCGCATCCGAGCTGATGGTTTACAGTGATTCCCAACTTGTGATTAACCAAGTTTCTGGGGTTTACGAAGCTAAGGATAACAGAATGGCGAAGTACCAAGCTCTGGTCAGAGAGCACATCAAACGATTCCAGGCGATAAGGGTCCAACAGATTGGCCGTGAAGACAACAGCTGAGCAGACGAATTGGCCGGCCTTACTTCCATGGTCGATAACACATCTCCCAGCCCTCTCCTGATTGAATTCCTTCCGAGGCCCAGCATTGAGGAAACCGGGCAGACAGAAGTACTCTGCGCCGAGCTAAGTCCTTCTTGGATGGACTCTATTATCCTCTTTCTCAGAGAACGGACCCTTCCAACCGACAAGAAGAAAGCACATAAAGTCCGGGTGAAGTCAGAGCGGTTTTGGCTCTCTCCATCTGGCGCTTTATACAAGAAGTCTTTCACCGGTCCTTATTTAAAGTGTGTGCACCCAAGCAGCGTGGAAGTCTTCCTGTACCAAATTCACGAAGGCATCTGTGGCAGTCACATAGGGGGCAGATCTTTGGCCTACCAAGCTATCTCGCAAGGCTACTGGTGGCCGTGCATGCAAGTAGACGCACAGAAGTATGTTCGCAAGTGTGAAAAATGCCAGAAATTTGCCCACCAAATCCACCAGCCGACCAGGGAACTTCTTTCCCTCACCAGTCCTTGGCCCTTTGCGATGTGGGGGCTGGATATAGTGGGGCCATTCCCAACAGCACCAGACAACCGGAAGTTCTTTATCGCGGCCACCGACTACTTCACTAAATGGGTTGAAGCAGAGCCTTTGGCGACAATCAAGGAGAAAGACGTTAAATGGTTTGTCTGGCAAAATGTGGTAACGCGATTTAGCGTCCCCAAAATTCTGATCTTGGAGAATGGCACCCAATTTGACGGCTGCCTTTTCAGAGGATTTTGTGAAGACTTAAAGATTGAATTCTACAACTCTACCCCAGCTTATCCGCAGTCTAACGGTCAAGCCGAAGCATCAAACAAGACTATTCTAGATGGGTTGAAGAAAAGGTTTGAGAAAGCCAAGGGAAAATGGGCCGAGGAACTCCCCAGCGTCCTTTGGGCATACCGAACGACCCCGCGGCGATCTACCGGGGAAACTCCTTTTGCCTTGGCATACAGCATGGAGGCGGTCATCCCTTTGGAAGTTGGTATTGCCACCCTCAGAAGTGAAAGTTTTGAGCCTGAGCTGAACTCTGATGCCATCGCCCGAGAATTGGACCTCGTGGAAGAACGTCGGGAAAAGGCTCTCATCCATGTGGCCGCCTACCAACAAGAGCTTTCTAGAAAATACAACAAGATGGTGCACCCCAGACCGTTCAAAGTAGGCGACTGGGTTTTGAGGAAGGTCATGGGCAACACCCTGGTGCCAGGTGAAGGCAAACTAGGGGCAAACTAGGAAGGACCCTACAAGATAACCGGTCTAGCGAGCAAAGGGGCATACCACTTGGAGGACCTTGAGGGAAGAGGAATACCCCGGCCATAGAATGCGGCCAACCTCAAACTGTACTATTTTTAGCTTCTGTTTTCTTTTTGTGCAAAGGAATTTTTTGCCTTACACTTCAGAATGTAATATTCTTTTTGTCAATATATAGAAGTGTTTCATCTTTGCCTTAGCATTCTGATTGTTGCTTTTCAATTTTGAGATTCTCAACCGAGATGTTTTACTCCGGTTGAATGAGTTGATGATTTGCTCAACTTTGAGATTCTCAAATGAGATATTTTACTCCGGTTGAATAAGTTGATGTCTTGCTCAACTTTGAGATTTAAACTGAGATGTTTACTCCGGTTGAATGAGTTGACGTTTTGCTCAACTTTGAGATTCTAAACCGAGATGTTTTACTCCGGTTGAATAAGTTGATGATTTGCTCAACTTTGAGATTCTTAACCAAGATGTTTTACTCCGGTTGAATGAGTTGATGTCTTGCTCAACTTTGAGATTCTAAACCGAGATGTTTTACTTCGGTTGAATGAGTTGATGATTTGCTCAACTTTGAGATTCTCAACCAAGATGTTTATTCCAGTTGAATGAGTTGATGTTTTGCTCAACTTTGAAATTAAAACCGAGATCTTTCACTCCAGTTAATTGAGTTAATGATTTGCGCAATTCTGAACTTCTCAACCGAGATGTTTTGTTTCAGTTAAACGAGTTGATGTTTTGCTCAACTTCAAGATTTTAACCGAGATGTTTTATGATTCTGGTTGATGTTTTGTTCCGGTTGAACGAGTTGTTGTTTAAACCGAGATGTTTATTCCGGTCAAACAAATTGGTGATTTGAACTGAGATATTTACTCCGGTTGACTAAGTTGATGATTTGCTCAACTTCTTTAAACTTCAACCGAGATGTTTTATGATTCAGACCGAGATGCCTTTTCCGATTACATCAGTTGAACAAGGTGGTTTGTTTTGCCGAAGTGTTTTGTCCGGGTGGAGTTATCTAGTTTGAAGCCGCGCAAACACTTGATGCAAATAGCACTCTTTTCATTGATGTGAAAAACAAGTACAAAAGGTGGGGAACTTAGCCCAGTTACATGTTCAGACAAGAAGACAAAGAAGACAAAGAAACTAAGCTAAGAGGGAAAGGTCAATGAATTCATCCCCGACTTCGGCCTCCAGGTCAACCGTGGTTGTGGTCTCCAGGGCGCCGGTCTTCTCTTGGCCGGTCTTCTACTGGGTACCGACATTCTCCGCGGCGTCTTCAGCCTCTTCTTCCTCGGCCTCAGCTTGCAGTGTGCTGAAGGCGTCATTGGCATATTGCACAAGGTAGGTCGGTACGAAGGCAGCTGGAAGGGAGGCAAACACGTCGGTGTCAGGACCTTGGCCAAGCTGCTCACAAGCAGTCTTCCAGCCCGCCTTGAAGAAGATGTCATGGGTGGCATTGACCTGCTTTGTGTAGCTGTCCTCGGCCTCCTTGAAGCCAGCGTTGTTTGCATCCTCCAGCTCCTTCTCCCTAGCTTGCTTCAGCACCTCCAGCTCGGCCTTAAGTGCATCCCTCTCTTGCTCGGCAACACCAAGCTGGCCGAGCAACCTCGAATTGTCAGAATTCGCCATCTGCAATGACGCTTTTGCCCGGCCGAGCTCGGCTTGGAGGTGTTCCACCTGGTTGGCAAAATCGGTGGCCTTCTGCCGGAGATAGTGGATGCGCTCCATGACTAAGTGTTGTTTTTGGATAGCCTGCAAGAAGAAGGTTTGATCAGAAAGGAAACCGAACAAACACTTGGAAAATTTTTAGCAAAATGTGCAAAGTTCTTACCCTGGTCATAGACTTGACCGAGGATTTTACCAAACGTGTGTCCGGCACATGGTCGCTGCCGACCACGTCGCTCAGTAGAAGCAGTGCCTTGGAAAGGTCAAAGGCGAGCAGATGCTCCTTGTCGCCTTTGACGGAAGCTGTTGCCGGGATCTCCTTGCCCCGGTGTTTGAGCTGGGGTCTCCATGCCGGTGTTGGGTCGACGGTAACGGCAGGCTGCTCGGTGTTGAGCTCGGCTACCAGCTCAGCAGAAAGGTCTGCACGAGGCCTTTTGCCAGCTGCAGACGCGCCCCGAACGTCCCGGGAGAGATGTCCCGTTCTGTTCGATTTGGGCTTACTACAGCTCGGACTCAAATTGTCACGGTTCGTAATCTGAACCAAAGAGTCCAAATCCGGCAAATCGTTTTGAGAAAACAGATTTTTGAAAGAAGTGCCAAACATGGACTGCTTTGCCAGATACAGAGTCGCCACCTAAATATTTTATTTTGGAAAATTTAGGAAACCCTGACTCGTTGCCTAAGGCCACGTGTCCGTCATCACCAAAGTTGCCTCGGCTCGGGAACTTGGGTACGATTGGGGAAGGTCAGCTATGAGCACCCCCTCTCGCCCGATCAAAGATCGGCCTCTACTAACCATGATATCTAGTTTTGAAAACATTATGCGTTCTTATTCCGGTTATTAGCCTAGATTTACTATGTGATGCGCACAGCATACAAGTATAGACTGGGTCGCCTGAATTGGAACGAAACATTTCATGTTTGTTTTGAAAAATGGTTTGATGGTGCTACTCGCAAGTAGGCTAAGACGTGAATTTGCCACCCTCGGGTAGGCTTTAGAAAAGATGATTTTGCCACTATCTAGTGGGCTTAAGACTCACAGTCAATGCGTTGTTCCAATCCAAATAACCCAACCTTCGCCCACAGGCATTCAAGCAGTTATATCACATAAGCATATAGCCTCATGGTAAGCATGCTATCATGGCAGTCACTCACACGCGTGCAAGGATGCTAAAGCATAAAAACTTACCGAGTACTCCAAGCCAAAACAGAAACTAATTAGAAATCATGCATGATCCTAACTATACAGAAATGACTAATGCAACACATGCAAAAATGCAACTATAGCAGGCTCGGCTATTCTAAACATGGCATATGGAATGCTACAACTAACATGTATTCAACTCAGAATTGAAATACAAATGCAGTTAGTATGATGCGCCAAGCCCGGTGCATGCAAGACAGATGAATGAATGCAAACATGCTATCATACTCTATGCTAATTGAAACATGCCCTAATCTAACCATCGTAAGCTGGTAAATAAAAGGGAGAAAGACGTGGAGTTGGAAGACATACATCACACACACGCACACTTATTACAAAATTGCCCTCCTCGGAGGGTTCGAATAAATAATATACAGTCCTGAATAAATAATACAGTCCGAATAAATACAAAACCCTAATTAATTAACGAATTAACTAAGGAAAGCGGTAAACTAGCATGCAAGCTAGGGACTGCCTCGACTCTACTCCGAGTGATGGATGATGCATGTTCGGGCTGCCTTTGTGCAGAAATCCACTGTGATGCCCCAATTAGCCTCTGTTTGCAATTGTTTTTTGGAATGCGTGGCAAGCTTCGGAAGGCTGTTGATTCTTGATTTGCTGCAACAGAGAGCAGAAAAGGGGCATGGCAATGTATTTTCACATATGTATGCTTGACTACTCTTCAGGGAGTGTAGTCCTCGATCCTCGTGCCACCAATCACGCATCTCGATGCATGATGGCCGAAGAGTCGAATTGCACTACTCAATATGAAATGAATGCACGTATAAACACAACAAGACCGAGACTCCGTCATGGATAATCCGGAGTGTCGGTGACTGGGAATTGAGACACGTTCCGTCACTCAAAGTACGAAACGTACCTCGTTTCCCGTGCTTGGGCCAACTCCTATCCCAAGCATAATGCAATATGCATGGCATGCATGAATGCAACTAAGATACAACCTATCATGCACAATGCTATGAAATGGCATACACGATGCACGAGGTAACATGGCATACACAATGCACTAATATACAACCTAACATACACAATGCTATGAAATGAAATGGCATACACAATGCTAGATGTAACATGGCATACACAATGCTATAAATTGAAATGGCATACACAATGCATAATGGGCTTACACCAATACAAGTGGACCTCAGCCACACTCACATAGGAGGCCATTAGATGAAAATGAGACACTCGAAATGCGTACACGCGTGCACGCAAACCGAGGACCGAACCTGAGGCACGAATGCCACTCTACCAAAGCATGGTAAGGCATGGAACATGGTATGCAAACAAGAAAATTTCAGCACTGAAATATGATTCTGAACAGCCCCGAATCATGAAAACATGGCACCCGATGCATGAGGTGAGACCCGAAACTCAAAACTAGGCACATGGAATGACTTACGGCTATACAAATCATGCATTATTTGACTATGAAGCACAAATACAGAGGCAAAGAAGCCCCAAAACATGAACATTTCTAGTTCAAAGTATGGGCAAAAGATGTTAACATGATGGACTAACATAGCATGCAAGGTTGACTAGGAAACATGGTTTACATGGCAAGTATATGATGCACATAGAATCTCACCAAATCATCAAAAATTAGTGAACTAAACATGTGAAAATAGGCCCAAATAACCACTAAAATGAAGCCAATACATGCAAAAATGATGAACTCCTTTAGAGGGCTATGCAAGGGATTCTTAAGCACATGCAAGATGGACACTTAGCATAGCCAAATCAACTCTGAAAATCAAATATGATAGCTCCAAAACTCACCAAATTGACCCTGAAATTGGTCCCAGAAACATGCAAAGAAAGGCCTCTTTGAAAGGCCTTGAATGGGATTGGTCTACACATGCATCATAGACATGGAATATGGCCAAAAGGGCCTCGGAAAACACCAAGGCAGATCTCAAAACTCACAGAATGAGGCCTGAAACAAGACTTTGATGCATGCAAAATAGGGTCCCTTTGGAAGGCCTAAAAGATCCCCAAACAAGACAAGGAGAGAGGGGGTCACCCCCCTCTAATTTTGGTCCTCAAAAACACATCAAGGCCACTAAAAATCTACTGGATTTTAGTGGCTAAGAGGCCAAAACAAGGCCAATGCAAATGCTCACATGTATGGCTCTAATCATGAAGAGATGAAGCAGGCATAGGGGAAGATGACCCCAAACAGAGAATAGACCTTAATAAAATATGAAGATGAGACTAAAACAAGATATTTTTCAGTTTATGATAACTCTCAAAAATGAACACAAGTAGGGCTAATCTATCATGCAGAAATGGGCCTAAAAGAGGGATTAGAGGCAAGGGGCAGAATCTGGCCCCAAATGGCAAAGATCCCTTCAACAAAGTTGAAGAGGGGCTCAAAATAAAGCACTTCTTAGTTTATATCAAGCCACGAAAATGAACACAAGTAAGGCTAAACTATCATGCAAGAAAAGGGCCTAAAAGAGGGATAAATGGACAAGTGGCAGTAGATGGCCTCAAACAGAGGAGAGCCCTTCAACAAAGTTGAAGAAGGGCTCAAAAAAATCCACTTTACAGTTTGTGACCAAGTCCGAAATAGCTCACAAATAAGCCTAAAATACTATGCAAAAATAGGCCTAAAAGAGAGTTAAATAGGCAAGTGGTAGAAGATGGCCTCAAATAGGGAAAGACCCTTGAACAAATATGAAAAGGGGCTCAAAATATGATCATTTTCAGTTAGGGTCGGAGCCCAAAAATGTAAGCAACAAAGGCTTATATATGAAGTAAGAAAATGCAAGTTTGAGGGAAATAGACTCTGACCCTAGAAGAGCAGCTTTCCAACAGGTTTTGGTCCAAGATTCTGAGCTTTCAACCTCCTCAAATGGCTTCCAAAGTGCTGGAATGGAGAATGGAGGTGTGTATCTAAGTGTTGTAGTGCAAAAGTGCAAAGAAATCCAACTCTAAAGCATGAAACACAAGCAATATAGAGAGAGACAGAGTTTTTGCCCTTCAAAACTCAGAACCCCTGTCTAAGGAAGAGGACCCTTCCTTATATAGAACAAAGCAAAGCCAAAGCTTCTTGAACAAGCTTTTCTTGGCTTTCATCCCTCCATACACGTGTATGGAGGACAGATATGAGGATTCCAGCTGGTATAAAAGATCTTCCCGGAAACCAGCTGAAATAGAGGGGGTGCCGGCCATCAACAATGGCCGACAGTGCCACACTGATGGCCGGCAGGGCTCCATCAGTGGCCGGCAGGGGCAAATCCATGGCCGGCAGTGCCATGCCATGGCCGGCAGTGCACTAAAGGGTCCACTCTGAAAGGACCAGGTCAGGGTCCAAAAATGAGACATAAATGATACAAGGTTCGGGAAACCCGAAAACCCGAAACGGCGACGTTCCGCTGCGACAGTCGAGTGCTGGGCGAGCAATCAAACCGGCAAAATGGGTGTACCTACAAGCACAACCAAGTCTTAAGGACGATCAAAAATGGGGTGTCTACACCAGCCCGGCCGGTGTCTCTGCTGGCTTGCCCGGCGGCGGGAGAAGCCAATGCAACCACGGTTCCGCTGGATTGACAGGCAGCAGGAGAGCGGGTTAAGATGCTTGGGATCTCGGTTGAGGTGGCGGTGATCAGTTTCTTGATTCGGCTTCTTTTGGCCATTTCTTCAGCCTCTGTCAACCAGATGAGTGGCACGTCTGGTAATGTGGGATCTGGTGGTGGAGATAGAGCTCGAAGAAAGTCTGTGACTTTACTCCGGCGTGGAGCAGAATATCTGTATGTCGGTGTGTAACCAAGGAGCTCGAGGCAATCCCGGTTTTGGTAAGGGAGCACGGTTCGGATGGCTGCTTCGTTGGGGTAGTGATAGTGGCTTGCAGGGCTTCGATTGCTGCAAAGGAAAGCAGAGAGGAAAAATGTTAAAGTACAGAGTAGTGAAGAAACATAAATTGACCGAACAAGTAGCGTGGCTTACATGTTGAACCGAAGTTCTTGCTACTGAACCAGCCCGGTACGTCGGCTGTTTCATAGTTGCCGGACACCTAGAAAAAGTCGTCATCGTGCAAGTCCTTGTCCGGGGTGCCGGTTACTGTTTTCTCTTTGCCCGGTCTAATTTTCAAGTAGTAGGCGAGGCCGTCGCCTGTGTGCCCTAGGGTGTATTGACGGAGTATCTCGGCTAAACCTAAGTTAGTTCCTAGCCGGTTGTTCAGCTCGTGGACCCCGTTGATTATTTGGTAAGAGTTGGTTGAGACTTGAGTGGGTGCTAGCCGGGTGCGACGCAAGAATTCGGTCATCAGTGGGTTGACCGGTGTCACGACCCAAACCCGGCCCTATGGGTTTAGCACCGTAACTGGCCAGTAATCCGAGATTACCGAAGGCCTGCTGAACAGTCATACAGTAAAACAGAGTACAGGGCCTGGCGGAAGCCAATACAGTAAATAACTAGTGTCCATTGAGCTGTGACAATCTATATGCCAAAAACATTTTTCATGCATTCAAACGGTTCAAAACAGTACAGTCGATACAATCATATACAACATTCAGTGCGGGGACTTAATCCCTCGATAACAGTATGGTCAAACAGTAAACAGTTTATACAATAATACAAAACAGTCAAGAGACAGGTGGGGAACACAAAAACACCCCAAGCCATAGCATGGCGTCTCGGAACCTCGCAGTGAGGCACATAGGCTGGCTTGACAAAACTGGGGACTAACCCACGCTCCTAGCTCCGGTCTGGCTGCTGAGAACCTACATATATATATAAACAGTGAGCTAAAGCCCAGTGAATAACATAATGCGTAAAGAGGTTATGAATGAATGTCCTTACAGTAATGAAAACAATTCATTAAACAGTATTTCGATCTTTCAGTATTTCAGTCAATCAGTCATATGTGGTACATCCAATAGCCTATAAACAATAGGTCCAAAGGACCGGGCCTTAACAGACCCAACAATAATGATGGCCATCAATCAGTAAACAATATGGTTCCACAAGGGAACCGACAGAGCTCTGTAACAGTAACAGTAATCAGTAAGTGCTAAGGATGCCACAGTACAGTTCGTAATACAGGACATACATTCATTCAATAAACAATATCAGTTCAATAAACAGTTTAGTTCAGTATTCAAAATATAACCATTTTGAACATATCTTTACACAAACGTTACTCACAGAGATTGGGCTAATAGCAGCTAGAGCGCGTCCCCGAAGCCAACCCTAAACAGTTAACAAATAGAGAACACACACTAAGTTTCACAGTCGGGAAGGATGATAATTAAATCCCTAAATTTCCTCGGTGTGGTTCTATGTCTAAATCCTCATTAAGATGCCTTAAACTAGGCCTAAGAATGCCTAGGATGGGATGAGGATGCCAAAATACACTTGGAAGGCATTTTTCAAAAGTTGCTAAAAATAGGAGCCTCGCTCGAGCGAGCCTTCCTTCGCTCGAGCGAGCTTCCAACATCAAAGGCTTCGCTCGAGCGAGAAATCCTTCGCTCGAGCGGTCTGCAGAAACAGTAAAAGTACTGGATGCTCGTTTTTTACGCTCGAGCCACCAATCCTTCGCTCGAGCGTGGCTCAGAGGAAACCTTGGTCGCTCGAGCGAGGAATCCTTCGCTCGAGCGAAGAAGCCAAATCTGGAATTTCCAGATTTGCCTTCCAAGCTCAAACCAAGCATTCCCAACTCAATACTCGACCTCTTGGGCCCAAATTCTGGAAAATACATCCCAAAACAATGTATAACAAGTTTCAAAAGCCAATTTGAGAATTCAAGCCCCAAAGGTGAGTCAAATTAAGTCCAAATTCAAACCCAATTTCAAGAACAATTTAAAACATGCAATGCATGAGCTTTGAACCAAAATTAAACTTCAATCCTTGCTCAAATGAGCTCAATAGTTGGAAAACAAAATGAAAACATGGACTTTAATATAAACATGGACATGCATGTACATCTCTTCCATGAATTCACTCCAAAATGCATCAATTCAAACATGCATGCAACAATTCAAGCATAATCCAACCTATTTGCACTAAGTCATGGCCTAGCTCTCTAATTGGGCATGAACCATGCAAGATTAAGCTCAAACACTAAAATAAGAAGATGGAATTCTACCTTATATCTTGAATTATATGATGACAAGCTCAATTATGCAATCCTCTAGCAATTTCATCAATGTGAGTCCAATTCTCTCTTATCTCTCACTCTCTCTAGTTTGGTCGGTTATGAGCAAGAAAAGGGCTGATCAAATGGTGATCTAGATGTAATAAGGCACAATATATTTGAATAAACAAAGATCCACTAGCTATGACAATGTAGTAATTAAGTCAATCTTGGAAATTAACTCGTTTAAATCTAATTTAGTCATTCCTAATCAATTTTCAGATAAATATACCATTAAATCACAAATATCCTACTGATCATGAAACACTAAACGGTTCCTAATTCGGCCGCCGATAAGGCCTTCAATTAACAGTTTAAACATATAAATTCAAACAGATAATCAATCAATCAAACAGATGCAATATGCAATTCAATAGATAAACTTATTCAATTTCAGTTTCGATTTCAATCAGTCCATTCAGTACTTCAGTTCATTCAATTATCAGTCACTATCCGTTCAGTTTAACAGTAACCAGTAACTGATTCAGTGGTTTATCGGTAATCAGTACGAGGGTTGTTACAACCGGGAAGTGGAGGCCTCCTTCAATGATGGATAGCACGGTGAAGGGGCATTGGTCTAATCTGCCCCAAGAGGTTGTGTCAATTTCGCCGAGCTCTAGGTGAACGTCGGCCGGGATACCGTACTCTTCTTGGAACGCGGCCAGGGCAGCCGGAGTATCAACAAGGAAGCGGTAGCGCCCCATGTGTAGCCGGCTGGTTCAGCTCGGCTGAGGTGGTTTGGTACAGACTGGTGTTTTGATGGCTACTCGGTCTTTGAGAGCCTCAGTATTTGGTCAGTGGTCCCCTTGGACTCTGCAGGAAAAGGATTGCAAGTGTAAGTGGAAGCGCGGTCGCGCGAAACGAGCTTGATTTTAGCTCGGTCTTGAAGAGTGCCAGAGCACCTCGGTCGCAAAGGCAAACCAAGGAGCTCGGTCGCTCAAGCGGACCGGTTGTTAGCCCGGTTAAACGACCAAGTCCTCTGTCTACCTCGGTTTCTACTAAGGTTTTGGCAAACTTGTAAGTTGTTCGGTCTTAATGTTTTTTGGGATCAAAAGAAGACCTGGAGCCCAGTCCGCCCCAGATCTTCAAGTGTTCATCACTGAGATTGAAGAACAGCGAAGAAACTAGAGGCAAGTGAGGGTTTTGGGAGGGGTATGTCCTAAAACCTACAGATTTGGTGCCCTAAAAGGAGAAATACCAAATGAAATAGTAATAAAAGGAGTTAAAGGACTTACCAGTTAAGGGCAGGAGCTTCTCCTTCGAACACGAACTCTGGAATGGCAAGAATGGAAGGGCAGGAACTCTGGATCGACAAGGAATGAGGAAAGGCAGTAAGAGGAGATTGAAGGAGGGCTTGGTGCGTTTATAGGCTACTGAGACCGCCAAAAATTTGAATTGAAGGGACGTGATGGTTGGCTACTCGAGGCCAACTAGTACGCGCCACGTGTCATAATGGCTGCGGCGTCAGTACTAAAGAGTCAGGATGGCAAGTCGAGGCGTTGACCGGGCAAGTTTTGAGCACAGGTATGTCAACTAGCCCGGTCGCCGTCTAGCAGACTATGAACCGAGGAAAAGTAATCCCGGTCAAAATAGGTAATCCCAGTCACGCTTGTGCGGACGGAATTAAGGGGCAATTAAGAGGGAGATTTATGATTTGGGTTGGGCCGTGATAATGGCCGGGCAAATTGTGGGCCGAACACATTTGGGCCGTGGCAGCCTGGGCCCATCCAGAAAGGATTTTTGCTCGGTAATGGCATAGTTGTTGTGGAACCGAGCTACTTGGGCTTGTTGGCGCGGAAACCGGTCTAGTGAAGGTTCGACTGAGATGTCTGCTGCCTCACTGGGTTCCACGGTTCATGCGTTAGCTCGGCAGGAAAGTTGACAGCTAACCAGCATGACTTATCCCGAGCTCGGCTAGGCCGAAATGTAACCGAGCTCGGTCATCATTGAGCTTGGCGAGCGGAGCGCTCTGGCTAGTTGCGCAGCACAGCCATTGACAGCCGAGATGCTGCAGCCCGGCTGCCGAGCTCCCAGTAGTGTGGGCTGGCAGTTTGGTTAGGTGATGTTCAGCAAGATTTGTACTGATAGATGGGATAGCAGTACCACGTGTCGAGAGACTAATGGGAGTAGATTTGGGGCGCAGAAGGTATATAAGCGAGTCTGCGTACCCCCATGCCTGCACAGAAAAACATTTGGTGAGACATACACTAAACACTGAACACTCTCCCTTCTCTCTACCTATCCCCTGTGTGTGTGTTCTAACTTGATCGTCGGAGGAGTTTTCCGGCCACACACCGCCGGGTAGCTCACCATCGTTGTGCTCGCAGGTCGATCAGACAGTCAGGAGCTTAGAAGAAAGGAGTACGGGCTCGCCTGAATATTTGCTCCCCGTACAGACCCCATGAGTTGTTTTCAGACTGTATTCGACGGTTGCGCTCAGTGGTCAGCTGGGGTAAGGGCAGATTTATTAATCTAGTTGGCTCTCCTTTAGTTTTGCTGAATTCAGACAGTTGCCTACCTGACCCCATAAGCTACTTTCAGACTATATTCGGTGGTTACGCTCAGTGGTCAGCTGGAGTAAGGGCAGATTTATTCGGCTCTCCATTAGTTTTTCTAAATGAGTACAATTGCCCCACTTGGTAATTTTCTCATTTTTATTATCTCTATTATCACTAACCAAACAAGGCATTCTCACAAATTTTTAAGTAAAATGGACATTTTCATTAATAAACTGCACAGATACATTCGACACTTTATACATGAAAATAGCCCTAGTACAAAGCCTAAATCATTTAACGCATCTATTACAAAAACGGCCGATCAAAGTAAACAGTTGAAAACAAAAATATCTGTTACAAAAATGGCAGCTCAAAAGTCAAATTCCTCTGGATCTGATTCTAGCGGTTCAACTTCCGACTACTCGTAGGGAATTGGCTGATCGAGTGTCACATTGGCGGCCGCCAAAGCTTTGAGCCATCCGTGCTTAAAATTGCGATTCTCGAACTTCACGGCTTCATCAGCATATAATTCATTTGCCTTAGTCTCTCAAGCATCAAAAGCCTTAGCCACATCTGCCGCAGCAAGCTCTCCTGTCTTCCTCTCAACCTCAAGTTTGGCCTTTAGTTTTGATATTTCCTCTTGAGCCGATTTGAGGGAATCGTCTATCAAATTTGCCCTTTCTTCAACAGCCCTACGAAGCAAGTCGACATGCTGCACTTTTTCCTCAGCAGCAACTGCCTTTGTTTGCTCTTCTTCCGCCTTAGCCATCGCCACAGACAAATCGACCGTTGCAGCAACGGCCTTGTCTTTTTCAGCTTCAAGCTGGCCTTCAAGGATACTGAGTAGCTCTACGGCATCATAATGCCGCCGACCGATCTCAACAAGCCTTCCCGCCGTGTTATGTAACATTAATAAAGTCAAGACTTTAGTCGGATTCAAAAAGGAAATTTCACAAAGTCGGACATTTTATCAAAAGTTACTAGTATGGCCGACTGCGCCGCCAGAGCAAATGCAATTACATCCGGTTAGGCACAAAAAGTTGCCCTGTCTACCGGAAGCAAGAGAGCCGAAGCCACACTAAAGACCACAACCGGATCTTTGATGGTCGACCCGCTAGATGAAATCGATGCATTCTTCATTCGTGGTTGAATGATGAATGGCTCAGATAAACTACCAGTGACGGGCAGCATCTCTAACCTAGGTCGTTTATCAATCGATGCCTCAGATAGGTCTGGTTCAATCTTGGCAGATCC
The DNA here is from genome assembly GCA_036172215.1 of Camellia granthamiana. Classification (NCBI taxonomy): domain Eukaryota; kingdom Viridiplantae; phylum Streptophyta; class Magnoliopsida; order Ericales; family Theaceae; genus Camellia; species Camellia granthamiana. The sequence goes on from CM069914.1 coordinate 78,176,119, forward strand.
CTTATGCCCTTGAAGATTGGCTTCAATAACTTATATTTATGGCTCATGAGCAAATTCGGCGACAATCTCTCGGTGAGCCGTCTCTTCTAAAGGGACCTCGCGCATTGGAGTTACTTGGCTCCTCCTAGAACTGCTGCCTTGTCGCCTAGCCACTATCCTTTCAGCATTCCGTCTTCTGGTGAGTTGAGCGAGAGATTCTCCTCCCATCTCTTCGGCTTCTAATTCGGCCCCTGGTAGATCTTCCAAACCAGTGAAAATATCGTTCGTGAGAACGGATAAGTCTACTCGGCCAAAAGTAGAAAGGTGGTTAGAACGATGCTCAAATGCCAAGTCAATCTCTTTGTTCAGCTCTTGGTCCTCCGCAAGGCCTTCTGATTGCACGTCTTCGCCGACTTGTTCGTCGGTGTCAGTGTCAGAACCCTCGGCACCAATATCCTTTAGGCTTTTGAAACTAAGTAATATGAATGCAGTAAGTTAGCGTTTGTCTCTCGGCACGGGGACATTATCTACGGCCGAGAAAGTGGAGTAAGTAGGATCGTACTTTAGCAAGACATGGGTCGTTCGCCCTTGATCTTGAAGGCTTACATGGTCTTTGTAATTGAGAACCGCCTTCACTTGTTCAAGGATGGTTTCGTCTGTCGATCTTAATGTTCGTTTTAAGTTGTTGCCTGCAAAAACAGAATGAATTCAACATCTAATAGTTAAGCTGAATAAATTGTTTATGCAAGACATAACATTTATAGTTAGCCACCTGGCTCGCCTTTTCGCCTTGGCACTGGGTTTTGGCGATCTTCTCCCTCGCCGAATTCTCAATTACCTCGAACGGTGACCATAACGTCGTCAACCCTTTTGCCAGAGCTAGCGAGCATAGTCACCAAGTGGTGATCAATGTCTTTGGCTCTCAAGAAGTAGCTGTCTTGCCGACCGATTGATTTCACCATGACATAGCAATACCGAATAGCTGGGATCCCTAGGTTAAGACCTAATCGGCTGTTCAATTCTACTATACCCATGATTATTCGGTAAAAGTTTACGTTAGGTTGGGAGGGAATTAGCCCCCAATAACATAGGACAGTCCTAAGGAAATGGTGAAAGAGGAATCCGACTCCACCCTCAGCGATTGCCAAGATTGGGAAATTAATCTTGTTCATGTCAGTCCTCTCCATATACACCACATTATCTATGACAAGGGATAAGTGGACGTGATCTGGAATCGAAAAGTGACGACGGAAGGCTATAACTCGATCCTCTGAGATGAGAGCTTTCAAGTGCCTCGCCATTCGAGATAGAATGAAAACAAAGTGTAAAATAAAACAAAGCAAAAACACGCAGAGAACTGGAATGAAGAATAGAGCAAGAAGAGAGAGAGGGAGTTACAGGATGAGGACGAAGATGAACAGTGGGAAGCGGGGTTGTAGAGGTTTTGAAAAAGGTTGGAATGAAGAATGCTCAAAGGATGGCCTTTCGTTTCAAGAATATACGGATGTACATATTTTTAAATCGCATTAAATGAACGTCAAATATGAAGGGGCAGGAAGCTGTAATGATTAACGCGTTTGCTCTAACGAATTAGTACGAAAAGAAGTGCAACTGCCGCATCTCTGACTTTTGAGGATTGTCGGATCTGCTAGCCGAGAAACCAACCACGCCAAATAAATATATAATTTGGATGTTTGAGAGGCAATTGTAGGGGCTGAGTAAAAGTGACCGCTCAGGACCTGCTCAGAGGATGCCGAGAAATGAACATTGGCAAGGATAACTCGGCATGACCAGACCCATCTGAAGGCCAAGTAGAATCTATCAGAGGGCCGAGTATTCCAAAATTCTTCTGACACATCTGGGGGTCTCGGATATGATGGCGAAAGGTGATGATGGAAAAGAAGGGCCCTGGAGTGCAGTATAAAAAGGAGGAGCTTCCGTCAAACTAAGGTATGTAAAAAAAATGAAGAAAAATGAGATAACTTGAAATAGAAGTAAGACTTGAGAGAATACTGACTTGTCTATCGGAGTACTAATTCCGGCACCCTCGACTAGAGAGTTCATTCATTTTTTAGGCAACTACTAGAGAATCAAGACCGTCTACTAGGATCAAAGAGTATTTCCAAACCACTTTACCACACTAACAAATAAAAAATTATTAAGTTATGACATTATTATTATTAAAGGTTACCTATTTAGTTGTAAAATGACTAGTACAATCCACCATCATATGAGATTGAACCTTAATTTTTCAAGTGCATGCAATCTAAAGAGGAAAAAAAATTTCATCCAACACTTCATAGCCGAATAAAACATATATGTTCGGCACTTTATAGCCAGAAAAAAAAATCAAAAATATCGGTAGTTTAAAACCGAATAATTTTCATACTTTCATAAGTTTATTGTCGAATAATAGTTATAAATCGACATTTGATTTTAGAATATAGTTATTATTATCGGCCTTTGATATCCGATAAAGCAATATATTTCGACACTAGTTTGCCAAATTAAAATCGCAAACAAAAAATTAAAAAATATATATATATAACTTGTAACTTTTTCATCATTGTTTTTGCTGTCACCATATATACATTTTTATTTGAATTTGAATTTTCATTGGTTTGCAATTCTCCCATCACAAAATCAAGAATAATTGTGGATACTGATGAGAAAAACAATGGAGTATAAATTTAGAGAGTAAAGCCCTACGAGAGTTGCTATGAGAGTATTGATTTGCAAGCAATAGAGGACTATATAGTGTGTAGCAAGCATTGGACAAGAGACTAAAGTGAGAAATAATAAAATAAGTGACAAACAATAGAAAAATTAAGGTTTAGATTTTTTTTTACTCAAAAAATGTGCATTGAGGTTTTTTTATTTTAAAAAAATGTGTATAGAAAAAATTTTGATATAATATTATAGGTGTGTTTTGATGTCCATTATAGTGATTTTGCTTTAAGGTATAATTGTCATTAATATAAAGTTTTATTAAATGTGTTTACTGAGATAAGTAGGTATGTGAAAATAAAATTTCTTCTCTCCTTTTTTGCAGCTCATTTCTCTCTAAGGATTCAATAATCCCCATATAAGGTATCTAGATCAATTATTAGTTGAAATCTCAATTTTTTAAAACAAATATCATATTATATATTTTATTAAATTATTAATCTGATCTCAACACATGGCCTAATTGTGATGGAATCCCCACTCACTCCAAATCTTGAATGATCACTTCACCTACAATTGGTCCAAGACAACAAACCATAGCATGCCATTCCAAAATAGCTAATGACCAAGGTGTCCACTTCTATTTTCCAAATCAATGAATAGGCACTACAACATAAGAGTTTTAAATATCTAGCTCCTTGATTTTTAAAACTAAAAATTTTATTACAAAAGATATTTAGAGACTAATTTTCAGCGTCATAAGGATAGTCGCTAGAAGGTCGTTCTGAAAAGTCAAAAATAAGACTTTTAGCGACAAAATTTTAAAAATGTCACTAATAAATAAACTTTCAGGGACAAAATAATTTGGTCTCAAAATAATTTATTTTTTTAAACAAAAATTTGAGTCTTAAAAAGATAATAATTCATCACTAATATCTAATTTTTGTTATTAAAAATATAATAACGACATTCTTCGCAACAAAATTATCTAGTCCCTAAAAAATAATTTTGTCACTAAATTTTGGTCTCTAAAACTTTAATTTTTTATAGTGAGGTCTAACAAACACTAGTTTTATTTGTGAGACGTGTGAGCTATCTTTTCTATTGTTTTTCCTACTATTTTATGTCTATAAATGTCATGAATTTAGATGGGGATTTCAAAATATACATATATATATATATATATTTTTTACATTTCACGTACATTTTTTTTTTTTCTTTCTAAATACTTATTCAAATGCAATCTTAGTATTTTTTTTTTATTATTAAAGTTGTATTTGTTCACTCAACATGGACTGCAAATGGTATTCTTGAGGCAATTTTAGATCTTAAATTTGCAGAGGAAAAAAAAAAAAAAAGATTTGTGAAAAAAAAAATTATATATTTTATTCACTTTTTCTTTTCAATTTTTTTTTTTCTCCTTTTTAAATTTTTGTATAAATTCAAAATTTAAACACAACTTAAAATTGAAACAGTGATTTCACACTGAGGAGTACAATTTTGATCAGGAAAAAAAAAAAAATCATATTACTAATAATACAATATTACAATATGATAAGGGTAAAGCAATTTGGTTGCGACCTTTTCACCATTAGCGATAATCTTGGAACTTTGATGAAGAATATCAATTTAAAATTGTGGATAGTATATATTCCTCAAGAACTTTTCTTGCTGTGTAAGAAGATGGAAATGTAGTTATATATATATATATATAATATTTTAAAGAATGAGCATCTGATTATGGTTGGCTTACTTAAGCAACACAATTCCTAATTGAAAAGCTTTGGGTCCACGCTTACCATCTAAATTAAAAGCTTTGGGTCCAAGCCATGTCATTTTCAAGGTGTAGAGGGCCGGTAATTACATATAGCACGAGAAATTATATATACTCAAAGGATTAGTTTAAATGAACTTCTGAACACTCTAGTGAGAAAAAAAAAATTTACCAATCACTAATTTAATTTGCACCAATAATTAGGGTATTTACAATGCACTCGTTAACAAGTGCACTTGTGTCAGATGTTACACAATTGATGTGTTTGGTGTGCAAAATTTACTCCAATGGAACAGTTAACTGATACATTAATTGTGTTGGATGCTACCTTGCCTATTAATCCATTAACTGTGGTGAGGTTGTTAACAACTAAGTGAGAGAGAGAGAGAGTCTCACATAGTTTTTATACATTTTATTTTTGCAAATTTTACACTCGTATAGAATTTACCCACCCTAATTTAACACATATTTTAACATTTTCATTGAGACCTTGGTTGATAGTCCAATGATCTTGGAGCTGCACTGGGTGTGAAAAAGTTTTGAGTTCTAATCAATGGAACGATATCTAATCCTATAGTAATAATCTAACTATTTTTTAGAAGAGAATTATATTAATAATCCAAGAAATAATAATCTAACTAATTAATGCAAAATCATTAAAATATCCATTCACTTACTAAATATTTAAATACTTGACACACACAAAAAAATTTTATTTTATTATTTTTTTATCATGTAATACTCTAATGCTAGCATACTTGATACACATAATCACAATGCCATTGCTAGCTGACACATGTCAACCATACATATGAGTACAGATCATGGGGTAGTGGTAGCTAGGTGTACATTTTACTTTGTTTTGTTTACTATTTTAAGAAGAGAAGACCTAATCCTCATGATAAATCCTTAGTAGGTAATCCAACACTAGCTAGCTTAGGGTTCCACAAATTGTATTTAAAATTATTTTAGTTTGTTTTTTAGGTCTTGTTTGATTGCAGGTAGGCACGCTGCCACATGGACACGTGTATTAGTGTAATCCACAAGTTCAAAATTTACAACATTTTTTAGGGCATACTTAAGTCCAAAGTTATTGAGATTATTAAAAGTTTAATGACCAAAGGGGACCATATAAAATGCAAGTCCTTTTCTTGAATCTTTTGAGGGTTTACATTGCTCTCACAAACACTTTAAGCATTCTTGTTTATATTAAATAAAATAAAAATTCTAGGAATTCAAAAAAAAAATTTATCAAAAATAGTTTAAAATTTGAAATCAAAGATTTATTGATGATGTGACCCTACAATAACAACTTTAATTATATACTATAGATTTGATATTTTCAGACGGACATTTTTTGAATTTTTTTTCTTGGTCCATAAAATTTTCCTAAATAAAATATATATAATAAAATTTAATACCTAACTCATACCATCAATGGAAAATTTCCTAGGGTGTTGGCATTGTCACATTGGTTATATTTGGTTCAGTTTTTTAGAAGTTAAAAATCAGTAATTTTAAATTGGAAGTTAAAAGCATATACCTTCTAATTTTTTAATAATGGTTTTTTAAATTTTATTTTAGTTATTTTAAGCAAGCATACTCTCCCCAATTTTTCAATAATCAATATTTTCAATTTGCTTAAGTTATTTTGAACTCATAAACAATAAATAGAAACTCTACACCTAACATTTTGAAAGGAACTCTCAAAAAAAAAAAAAAAAGCAAATTTAACTCATGGTACCTATAATTTGTCTCTTATATTAATTTGATCTTTATAATTTTAATTGCATCACTTTTATTTTTGAATTTTTACATTTGGTCAATTTAGGCCAATTGATAACACCGTTATAGAAATTAGACTAAAATCAAGAGACAATAATTCATTCAATTTTGAAGAGTTGACATCCAATTTAAAATGATCTATTCTCTTTTAAATGTTTTGAATTTTCATTTATTAAGAGTACTACGTAGCTAGTATGATATAATTTTGGACACCAAACACGATCATGCCACGATATGCCAACCAAACTTTACTCTCCCACATGCTGCAAACATACATACATATATGGAAACAGCAATGTTAGGTATCAAGAAAAGTCTTTCATGAAAATGGTCATGAAAGATTTATGATTTTTGGATTACACTTACAATAAAACACCACACACTAATCAAGGTAATCTAAGGGTCACAAATTTTTCATAATTATTTTCATAAAAAAATTTTCATGATCCCTAACATTTTTCATATGCAAATGGGCATAAACTTGTTTGTATATATCTATAAATAGGATGTTTAGTGCCCAAGAGAGCAACGTGTCTGTCTTTGAGAGAGTCAAAATCAGTTAACTTTCTCTTTGTGGAAATATGGTTGATAATATAGGCTCCAACATTGATAGAGAATGCCTCAAGGAGCAACAAGATCAATTGCTTCCAATAGCAAATGTGGGGAGGATAATGAAGCAAATATTACCTCCCAATGCCAAAGTATCCAAAGAAGCTAAAGAAACCATGCAAGAATGTGTTTCTGAGTTCGTTAGCTTTGTCACCGGAGAAGCATCCGACAAGTGTCACAAGGAGAAGCGAAAGACGGTGAATGGCGATGACATCTGTTGGGCACTAGGAAGTCTAGGGTTCGATGACTACGCTAAGTCGATGAGAAGGTACTTGACTAGGTATAGGGAGATAGAAGAGAGAACGATGAAGGAAAGGATGAGGTAAAAAACTATGGAGGTGAGATTACTACGAAACCTAATGATTTCACTACTCCATTCATGTCTGCTGTAATGGAGGAAACTAATAACAACTCCAACTCCTCCTCTAGGAGATTTTAGGGTTTATTGAGAAGTGCAATATTGTAATTTCAACTCTCTATGATGCCTACATGACATTTAGGGTTGGGTTTGTTCTTTTTGATTAACTGTTTTAAGCAAATGGTTGCATTTTCTCATCTTATTAAAGATGTGGTTAATTCTGTGTGGTAAGACAACTAATGATGTATCTTCATCTTCTTCCTTTTTTAATGAGTATTGAATTTAGGGTTCATATGAGCTTAATTATTTTACATCTGCTAATACTAATTACCAAAGGAAGAAAATATCATTTCTAATATATCTGATTTTTTACCTTGATCTAAATTAAGTGGAGATGGAGTAAATATCATACTCGACAATCATCACCAGTTACCCTTTAATCCTCTCAGAATGGTGGCCCCTTTTGTTTAGGGGACATCGTCGGAGAACAATGTGTGAAACAGAGTAAGAACTTTCTGTTTGTTGGATAGATCAAAATGGAGATCTATATCTTTCTATCAATATTCTATTTGTTGGATAGACCAAAATGGAGATTTGTATCTTTCTATCGATAGATCTATTGATAAATGGATATTAATTTATTTAATTTCAATAGATAAGAAGCAAAATGTGACATCACCTACGAACCTTTTCTCTGTTGGGAACTACCAAGATATGAAAATGGATGGCATCATCATATGCTCAATATTGGTTGCCCTAATTTGACTACTATTGATTTGTCACCCAAACTACTTAAACGATCTTCTCTATTAAGATAAGGTTTAGACTATTTCCTGATTGCTCTATGACAGCTTGATCGAATGCTTATGATGAATGGGATAATTCACAGCAAGCTTTGGTCATCATCGATGGTACCAAACGGAAGGATGTAAGGCCTCTTTAATTTCTCTATGTGATAAGATTAATACTCAATTTTTGATTTTTGGTTTTTTTTTTTTTATATTCAAAATGTTGCATATATATCAGATTTAATTAGTGCAAGCTTAATGATTAGGGCTTTCACACTTTTTTAAAGGAAGTGAACTCAGCATTTCTATTTTTTCTGGTTAATTCTAGTCACATGACGTGTTTATAAATTTAGATCCACTACCATTTCTATCAATTCATTTTTCCAGTTTATTCATGTGGTTGATCTTAAGGTTGGATAATTATTAATAATATTACTTACTGTTTATTTTTCCAATTAATTGTTACAGTTCTGAATCTTCGGATCAACTCTCTCTCCCTCCAAGAATGCTTGGTTTGTGGTGAAAAAAAACCTTAAGGCGCATGCGAATGATGAATAGTTTCTCCATGTGATTTCTAGCATATTACGATGCCATTTAATGCATGTTTTTAAAATTGTTTTTATTTTTTTGTCTTTTGTCCGTAGTGAATTTTTTTTCATATTTCAATTTTATTTTATTTATTTAAATTTTTTAGATCCATTTAGTCTAAATACACTTAAAAATAAAATATATGTTAACAAATATATTTTATTTTTTAGTACATCTAAATTAGATGCATGTAAAAATAAATCAAACCAAACCAAACCAAACAAAACCTTCAATCCTATCAAATGTGCTCGGTTGCATGAATCCTTCTTCTACACTCGACTCTATCCAAAGCATTTCGTTAGTCAAATTAAAGAGATTCATATCTTTATTTACTACATTAGTCCACGTCAATCTAAGTCTATCCCTTCTCCTAATACTACCATCTACTGTCACTGTATCACAACTCTTCAATACTGTCTCTGTTAATCTCCGTTGTATGTAACCAAACCATCTCAATTATTTTCTCTCAACTTATCTTTTATCGATACTACTCCTACTCATTCTCCAATATATTCATTCCTAATTCTGTTTTTTCTAATTTTGTCACACATCCACCTTAACATCTTCATCTCAACAACACTCATTTTATCTACTTGTTATTTCTTAATTGCTCAACATTCCGTCCTATACAATATCGCTGGTCTAATAACCATTCTATAAAACTTCCATTTTAGTCTAATGGATATTCGTTTATCGCATAATACTCCAAAAGCAATCTCATACTTAAACCACTCCGCCTTAATTCTGTAGATCACATCTGCTCCAATCTCCCCAGTCGTTGTGATAATCAATCATAAATAATTAAAATGTTCACTCTTAAGTAAATCTTGATTCTCAATTTTCACTTCTCCGCTTCCATTGTGACTGTTACTAAAATTATACTTCATATACTGTCTTAATTCTACTTATCCTAAATCCTTTATATTCAAGTGTTTTTCTTCAAATTTCCAACTTAGTGTTAACTCCCTCTCTAGTTTCATCCGCTAACACGATATCATCTGTAAAAATCATACACCATAACATATTATCCTGAATATTGCGCATCAACTCATCTATAATTAAGACAAAAAAATAAAGACTTATAATTAATCCTTAATGTAATTTTACAATAATTGAAAATTCACTCGTCTCTCCAACAAGCAATTTAATAGTGGTCATCACACCAATAAAAAATCAAGAAACTTAAAAATAATTTTTGAATTTGAAAATTGAAACCCAAACAAGATGAATTTAATTCTACAAACACATCCAATTGTAAAACCGAATATAGAAAAATAGAACCAAGCCAAAAATCAATAAATAAAACAATAGTAACATAAAAGGGACTTTTCAACTAGCAATGCATTACCAAATTATCAGGAAAATACAACACTACTCCAGTTTGCTATCTTCTTTTATACAAAACCAGCACACCATCCAAAGGGGAAAATTTGGTGCAAATACCAGAGAACCAATGTAATGTAACAAAACTGGGCCATGCACAATCTTTCTCAGCATGGCCTTCTTGCTGGACTGATAGACAAACTGGGCACATCATAACTTCTATGCAGCATCCATTCCAGCCCCTGCCAAAATCTGAATGTAGAAAACTAGCTATAATGGTTTTTTCCAGTCCTCTGGTCCCTGTCGAAAATTGGATTTTTTACCAGTTCTTTGGCAGAAGGTCTCCGAACCGGATCTGGGTCTATCATGGCCTGATTGGATTACCAAATCAACAGAATAAGAATCAGCCATGCTCATGCAACCACATTACTCTGAACTAATTTTCTAGTGGAAATGAGCAAATATATAGGTGCTGGTTGGTAACGTTTACAGTTTGCTGTTTTTGGTTTATAGAAAACATAGAACATAATAATATTTATTTTTTGGTAAAAATGAAAACAAAAAACATGTTTAATACGTGTTTTAAAAACAAGTGAAAGGGGTGGCCGGCAAGGAGTGGTGGCCGAAGGTGGTTGTCAAAGGTCAGAGGTGGTTTCCAATTGCCAATGGGAAGTGGTTGGTGGTGGCTGGATGTGGTTGCTGGTTGTAGGAGGTTATGGCTGAAGGTTAGTATGGGACAGTTTGTAAACGATTTTTTTTTGGAAAAAATCAAAACAAAAACAAAAACAAAAACAAAAAGCTTTTTTGGTAGACAAATGTTTTCAAAACATATAAAAAGAAACAAAAAAACTAAAAAAATTATTTGGTGAATTGCCAGAGGTGGGTTGGCCAGAGGTTACCAGAGGGGGTGGGCAGCAATGGAGGGCGGCCAGCAGTGGGTGGTGCCTCCAAGTGGAGGGGGAGGGAGGAAGAACCAAAAACTTGTTTTCTAAAAGAAGTGAAAACATCTTTTTTAGTATTCTTAAAGTTTTGAAAATTTGGAAAACCATTGCCACTTTTTTGGAAATTAAAACAGTCGCTAAAAATGTTTTTGTTTCCAGTCATCAAATTTTTTTAAAACAAAAACATTACCTAACAAGTCCTAACTGTTTAGAAGCAACCTAGGGAAGAATGCCTAAAGACAGTAATGTTTAAGATGCAGAAAAGAAAAAAATTACCTTGAGTAAGTTTTGAAACTGCACTGAGTGGCCGGGAAGGAGAGGCAATTTTCCTTCCCTGAGATTCAAAGAAAGATGCCCTGATTCTGGCAATGCTGACCCTCTAATAAGCTCATAGATGGCAGCTCCTAAGGAGAAGATATCGACCTTGTCAAGATGATCATAATTGTCATTGAGTATTTCTTGGGGCATATAACGTGCGTCGCCTTCTTCAATTGGCAGGGTGCTATCAAGGAGAGTTGCACACCCAAAATCTCCAAGCTTATAAACTCCATTTTTAATATAAATATTATCAGGCTTTACATCTAGGTGAGCTATCCCTTTCTCATGTATGAATTGAAGTGCCTTGGCTATCTGCACAAATTTTAAAAATCTTACTAATTTGAATTGACATGCAATTGCCTGAATAAGAAGTCCACAAGTCAGAATGTTCAGTAAAAACTGAAAACACCTACCGACCGGTGTATTCAATAATTTTATTTTGAGTAATAACATACAAATAGAAAATTCATTCAGAAATACAAAATGCTGATGTGGACCTCACTTCAAAACCAAACACCCATTAGGATGCCTTTTATTTAGAAGAATTACATTGTCACATCATTCTTCTAGTGTTTTTTCGTATGAATAGAGTTTCCCTTTTATTTTTATTCTGCAGAAATAAAATTCATATTCCCATTTTGTTCCCAGCATTTCGGAGCACAAATCTTTATTTTGACTAGTGTATTCAAGCAAAAATTGAATCCTTACTAGAAGGTTAGGGCCATTGCAAAAAGAAGAATAAAATCTAAACTACATCATTCCTCAACTTCCTAAAAATAATAGAATGATAAAAAATGCAATGAAAGACAAAATATCTCCAAAATTAGTACACATGGTAAAGTATTAGGATATCAGTTGATTTGGACTGTTTGATTCTTATGTCAAGTAAAAGAAGAAATCTAATGCACTTCAGGAAGTTCTGTGAATTGGGTGGTCCAGAATTGTTCTAATAGACTGATTTTGGCATATATAATTTGACAGACAGACCATTTTCAAATACAAAGCTCAGATTCCACAAATCATACTAACCTGATATATTATTTCCAACACCTCCCCCTCTGTGGATAATTTAGAAGGTTTTCTAATGGATAGACTATGATCACAGAGCTCCATCTGGATAAATAGCTGCTCATTTTCAAACCAAGAAGAATAGTATCCAACTATGTTTTCATGGAATCCTGCAAACAGGAAATGCAAATTTGGGTAAAGGACAATGCTTAACGTAATATATACAGAGAAGACAACAAGAAAACAGGAAAATTAACAAAAGAGTTATATACAAACCTAAAGCAGCCAAAGCTTGAACCTCCATCAAAGCTTTTCTCCTGCAAGAGTTACTTCATGAACATATTGCTCAAATAGAGGGTATTGACATTTGTAAGCATGGAAAAGGTACCTTTCTGTATCCTGATGTAACAGCCTTGTGCTTTTTTTCACTGCATAAAAGCAACCATCAATTCTCTTCAAGACTTTGAAAACACAGCTGAAGTTTCCATTACCAATTTGCTGGAAACAAACAGATTAACAGAAAATTACACAAGTGCCAGAAGCCTGAAAATGTGGATTATACGCACAAATATTGCATCTGCAAAATCTAAGAATTTGCTACAAATTGAAATGTACCTCAATTTCATGAAAATCTGTCCAATAGCGTGAAAGGCCATCTCCACCAATAATGGTAGGAAAAATACCTACGGAGTGAAACTTGATGAGGTTAGGCAAAGTCAACGAAATAAGGATTCTGACAAAACAACAAAACCATGTTGAATCCTACCTACCCTTGCCCCCCCAAAAGCCCTCCTCATAACTCTGTCAATGGAAAGTAACAGGAAAATAAATGGCCTATGATTTAGGATTTAAAGCATGTCTTTAGCTTACTATATTCTCCTAAAAGTTGCATAATATGAGATGCCAAGTCCAGCCTATTTTCTAAAAACATGACTTCCCAATGCTAAAATAGTAGCTAGATTATATCTTTTCAAAAAGTGTAGGATTATTATATAAACAATACCCAGAACAATTATGGCTATTTTGCAATGCCATTTCAAGAAGAAGGTTCCCCAAACAAGAGAAAAAAATTTAAAGAACCCACCAAGCTTGTACCTGCACACTTTGACCTTTGATTGCCGAAAGGATCTATATCAGTTTCTGAAGCATCCTTTTGGTATGGGTTTTTTATGCATGGAGGAGGCATAACTCGACAACGTAAAGCTACTGCAGACTGTGAAACATAACTATGATTCTTTTGAGGTTCAGTTCCTATTGCTTTCTCTGTATTGATTTCATCTGTTCCAAAAGTATCTTTGGCAAGTTCTACAACTTGTTCATGGCAAGATAAATTAAAACCATCTGAAAATCAAAGGAAAAAAAGTCACGCAGGACATTAAAATCAGAGCAATACATGAAAATGCAATAGATCATGTAGTAATAATTAATGCACATGGGTTGTAAAGTGCTGAGGTGAAAAGGAAGCTGATCAATATTAAAAACTCTAGCAATAAGAAATGAGCAAGTGCAAATGCCTATCACCGGTTCCATCGAAAGATTTATTGTGTCCAGATCTATTTTGCTACTTTAACTTCAGAAAAAAGGAGCAGAAAAAGTGCCTCTAAGTGGACCTTGATCATAAAATACCAACCAACATGAGTGGGAATTTTTGAGACAAACATTTAGCTGCCATACTTACAAAATACTTGGTGGTCAACAAATAACATAACATCTTCCGTTATTTTAAAAAAAAAAAACGTAACAAATAACATAACCATCAAAAAAAAGTGTGGGTAAATTGTGGAAGCAAAGTTGTCAAGATGAATGCATGGTGGTACAAGAAAAAAATTCCAATAAAATATGAATGCATTTCATTAAAGCTTGCATTAGCACCTACTACAAGCGCATGGTTTGATTCAGGTTGAAAGCATAGCCAGAACAGGAAGAGGGCAAAAAAGGGCCCAAGTTGACATGGGAAGAAAGACACAAATGACATGGAAATTAAATGAAATTATATAACACTAAATGGAAAAAACAACCAAAGAAGAAAGAAAGAAAGAAAAAAGGGAACAATAAATGAAATGAAATTATATAACACGAAATGGAAATAATGACCTAAGTTGACACGAGAATAAAGACAAAAATGAATTTGAGATGAAATGAAATGACATTAGACAACACTAAATGACAAGAATGATTTTTTTTTTAATGATCGTATGCTGCTTTCCTACCATTATGCTTCACTCTAAAGGGTATGGAGTACTGTAAGATAGGCCATCATTATCATCCCTCATCACATCCATCATAAGATCAAGGTCAGTTGGAGACCACAGCCACAAGCAATATAATTGCATCTTTACTTAAATCCATTTGTAAATTTAATTCAAGTCATACACATGAAATGATATTCTTTCAATTGAACTACCCATGATAGGAATTAAAGCTCAAGCACACCACAACAATCAACCTTACCCTGCCTTTGCCTTTTGCTTTTGACAGTTTTTATTTTCTCGGGTAACTTGGGACAAGCAATGTTCTCCTGCAAAAAAATAAACATTAGCAATCAAAAACATTAGCAAATCAGTAGCAAAATCCAGATTTCGAACAACATTAACGGTCACTCTTCAAAGATCACCTTGTTGCAATCCAAACTGTTTGATATATATTGACCGTCCGGAGTGATATAATCAGGAGTGCTGCATTCATAAAAACAAAAAATCAAAAACAAAAAGTCGGAAGAGTTATCTTTACTCTTCAAGATGCATCTTTTAATTGAATATTGGGCATTGCAATTCAGTATAATTTACACTAGATCACTAGAGAGAACCCAAAATCAAATGCATGGTTTTCGCGATTGTAGTAAATTTTAGTTATTAAATTGAGCAATCAAGGCACCCTAATTTGAAATCTTTTGTACATGCTTGAAATTGGAATCGAATGATAAGAAATTAGAAGTTACCAAAAGAAATCCTAACTGAGAATGAAATCTTTGTCATCTGCATTGGAATCAATGTCGATATCGAGAGGCGGTGATGAAGAAGGAATTAGTGAATCTGCGGATTGAGCTTCGGATTCGAGGAGACTCTGGAAGCGGAACGAATCAGATAAAGAGATAGAGAAGGAGGATTGTTGTTGGAGAGGCTTGAAAGAGACATGCCCTAGCTTCTGAACTGTCAAGTGTCTCGCCACTGAACCCTTCATTCTCTCTCTCTCTCTCTCTCTCTCTCTCTCGGTCTCTCTCTCCTGATATTTTTGGAATTTGGGGGGAGAGAAGAAGAGGAGAGTGAATAATAAAGTTCAAAATTGCGCGGGTATGGGTGAATTTTGAGTGGATCAGGTGCTACTGGGGTTCAGATGTTACGGTGCAGTCTCGCTTTCTCAAGAGGCGAGTTGAAATGAATTTCATGGATGAATCTAAACCGTTTAATGGAAGTCGCGATTTGTTTTCTGTATTGTTCGATCTGATTGGAGTACTCCTGCGGTTCAGATTATAGTTTTTCGAATAATGAAGTAATGTACGTAAGCTTTTCTCCACTGTGGCTGTAAAAAACTTTTTCCGAGGTAGTGCCGTAGTGGGCGTAGTGCAGCAAGCCCAAAATAAAATAAAAATGGCAAAAATTGCCAAAAAATAATAGTAAATAAATGAAAAAATTAGTCTAAGGTGTTTCTTCTATTTTTAGTAATTGAAGAGATTTATAATAATATTTTTTGATATTTAAGGTCCCTCAATCTCATATCCATATATCACAGAGAAATTTGATTTTCTCACATCAAATCTCTCTCTATCTATTCAAAACCTACCAAACTCAACACACAAACTCAGAACCAGTCCACTCCCGCTCTCTCTCTCTCTTCTCTCTTCTCTATTCTCTTCATCTGTCCAAACTAAACCTTAGCCTACTCACGATCTGAATCTCGTGGTGGCGATCTCAGAAAATGATTTGAGGAGTATAGACGAGGTCTACCATCATCACGTAAACAGGACCAAGTCCGACACCAACCCCATCTCCGACGAGTTGCTGAAGAAGCTTCCGGTGAAGATTCGGAAGTTGGTGAGCGCAAGTCGACTTTCGCTCACTTTGAAGAGGACGGGTAGAATCTCGACGAAGGTTGTAAAAGATAAACAAGTTGATGCAAAGGCTGATGATTTCATCAACAAGTTCATGCAACAATTGAAGTTGCAGAGGCTGGATCAAACAACAAATTTAAGTCTACATCAGGTAGGGGATCAGTTAATTTGTTCTTGAGCTTCATTTTTCACTTAGTCCTTTTACATGATTATTGCCGCTTGTACAATAATCTTGTTTTGTCTGGATAGGTTAGCTTTTTAAAAAATTAATGAGAGATGAGGAATAAATGAAATTCTGACAATAAAATACCAGCTAAAATAAATGTCTTCTTTAAACCCTATTGTTTGTATCATTAGAATTTGCATCAATTGTTTCAAAACCAAATGTTGTAACAAGTTTTATGTGTTGTACAATCTTCATTGTATTCAAATAATGGATTAAAGAAAGGAGAGAGACTGTTTGATTACAAAAATCAAAACAATGTATAAAAATAAATAAATAAAAATAGATTTTGATTTTGTTTTAAAAATAAATAAATAAAAACATATTTTTATTTTGCTACAAAAACAAAATCAAAATTTGGAACAGGAAAAATAATTAAACATAAAAGTAATCAAGGCACTACCTTATTATTTTCTCGAACAAATTTTTGATCAAGTCCAGTGTTTAATACTCCTTAAGCCAAATTCGTCCTCTCCACGGTGCTTTCAAATTATGGGCATCTATCTTCCAGGATAAAATGATCAACAATGAATAATAACACCACTACAAATTATTCGCACAACGAACACACTTTGTGTTTATACACTTTCTTACAGAAAATTAATGCAACAAAATGCAAAGAACAACAGCAGGAAACAAGAACGAAATTAAAATGCGAAATCCAAATGAGGGACTGCCAATTTATAGATGAAAAAGTGGTTGTTCATATTTGAATGAACAAGTAGCAAACCTGTTTGAACAAGTATAGAACCTGTTCGGTTTGAATAAATAGGTAAGGCACTGTTTGGGTTTGAATTTGAACAGATATTGAATATGTTCAATTTAAATTCAAACAGACAAAAACCTGTTTGGTGGAGGAAAAAATCGGGCGGAATTTTGGAATTAATTTCGAATTTTAAATTCCAAAAAAAATAAGAATTTTAATTTTATAAAAAATAAAATTCAAACAATTTTTTGCCCAAAAAGATAAGCATTAGGCCGGACAAGCCCAACCCAACCTCACAGCACGCACTCGCGCCCAAGCTCAGCCCGCCAACTCGACTGGACGGACGGACGAACGGCAGCGGCGTGCGCGTGTGTGTTTATTTTTTGGTCCAATGGGTCTAACCCACTTTGCCTATAACCTCTCCCTTCTACAAACTTGGGGTGCCCCTTGAGGCCCTCCCCAAGTTGCAAACTTAAGCCTTATAAACCCATAAAAGTTTTCTCACCAAACCAATGTGAGTCAAGCCTTTAATTCAAACTTTTAAGGAATTTCCACAAAAAACTCCATTTTCATGGAGCTCACTTTGACTTCAATTTTTCATTCACCCGATAATGGTTTTGAGCAACCAAATATATTACGTTAATCACAACGCGACATAGAACACGTTATCACTTAGACCCGCCAACTTTGATACATAGGTCCCACCTAAAAATTAGACCAAAGTTGAGGAAAAATCTGATTTTTCCAAAACTATTTCTAATTGTCATGACCCGAACCCGCCCCTATGAGTTAAAGACATTACCGGCCAGTAATCAAGGGATTACCTACGGCCTCAAACCAAACCAAACGTAACTCATCAGAGTAAATGGGCCAAACGGAAGCAATTTCAAACTTTTATCCATAAAGTTGTGCTTACATGGCACATCATAACAAAACATATACATACATGTTAGTAACTCACGTCAAAATAGGTAATAACACAAAGTTCTTGTACATACAGGATCATTAAGTCTAAGTCGGTGAAACCCAAAGTTTATATACAAAAAGTGATCCAATGTTTTCGCCAATATAATCAAACCATAACAAAAAAGCAGAGGCAAAGACAAGTCTTGTGCGCGAGACGTTTGGGCTGACTCTTCAAAACCTTGACTGTTTCACACAAACTTCACTAAGGCTGGGTTTGGACCTCTCTTGGCTCACCTACAGACACATGAATAAGCGTGAGCGAAAGCCTAGTGAATAATATCGAATAAAGAAGATACATTAGAACAATATACAACAGACGGCCTTAGGCCCAATTCATATTTCTATCTAATATATATATACATACATAGGTCAAGTGACTGCAGTTCCAAACACATCAAACGGCCTCGAGCCCAATTTATTCATATCCGACAGCCTTTGGCCCAACCGTTCTTGTCTGATGGCCTTTGGCCCAATCATTCATGTCATACGGCCTCTGGCCCATTCATTCGTGTCATACGGTCTATGGTCCATTCATTCATGTCATACGGCCTCTGGCCCATTCGTTCACGTCATACGGCCTCTGGCCCATTCGCTCGTGCCATACGGCCCCTGGCCCATTCACTCACGTCATACGGCCTCTAGCCCATTCATTCATGTCATACGGCCTCTGGCCCATTCATTCATTTCACACCCCCTCTGGCTCATTCATTCAAGTCATACGTCCTTTGGCCCATTCATTCATAACAAATATTTGTCCCCAATTCAGTGTAACAACTTATAAGACTTATATAGAAGTAAGCAATTAGACAAATAACATACTTCAGATATCTTTATTAAGATATTACTCACAGTGATCTGCCGGTGGATTCACCATTGAGCTCGACCCTACACATTACATAACAAATATGGGTCACAAACGATTTAATCCATTCGTAATTCAAATGTATGCCTAAGAGTGGTTAGAAGTGAAAGAAAATGGAAAATGAAACACATAACACTTTTACAAAATTTCTAAAACAAGGCTCCCCGCTCGAGCGTGGATTTTCCTGCTCAAGCAGACCCATTAGGTTTGCAAAAGTACTGGTTGCCTCATTTTTACGCTTGAGCGTGAATTCAGACGCTCGAGTTGAAAGTCACTCTACATGGCTTCCCGCTCGAGCGTGAACTTCCCCATTCGAGCAGACATCCATGTCTGCAAAAAGTTCTAGGAGCTCGTATTTCCCGCTCCAGCGGCAATTTCCCCACTCGAGCAAACATGCCGAATTCTGAAAAATCCAGAATTGTTCTTGAGGCTTAAACTTGATATTCAAAGGCTCCAAAGCTCGAATTTAGGTACCAAAAACATGAGAAGTGCATACATAGCATGAGAGCATAGGAGATTTGGGACCAATTATTCAAAACCATGATCAAATTCTCAAATTAACTAACATTTCTCTTCATAGTTTCAAAACATGTGTATTCAACTTCATATTAACTCCATGTCTTCATTGATCAAACATGCATGTAATCTTTTAACTCCAATTCCATTTCAAATGGCTCAAGTGATGCTACACACATAAAACTCATCCAAATCATGCTTGCATGTATGATCCAACAACTCAATTTTTCATAATCAACATATTACATGCTAGTTTATGCAAATTCATGGCAATTTTATGCATACATGAGCATACCAACTTCAATTCAAGCTCTAGATGATCATCTAACTTGAATTCACAAAATCACAACTTCAATCTTATGAAATCATAACCAATCACTCACCTAGAAGCTTAAATCTTCCAAACTATGGTTAACTCTTGAGTTTATCTTCAAGATTCCAAGCCTCTTGATCAAACCTTCAATGTTGGCCCCTCTCTCTCATTCTAGCCGACTCTCTCTCTCTCTCTCTCCTTAGAGTAATCTCAGCCAAGTTGAATAAAAAGAGAGGAGTTGAGTGTAAATGACCCATTTTATAGGCTCTTTCTTAATCACATTTCCTTATTACTAATTAATTGAGCACTATACCATCAATTTAATCTATTTAATTTGATCCGAATCAATTTTCAATTAAATTTCACCGTAGACTCTAAAAATTACGCCAATCACAATGGCGTAGTCAATTTCGGTTTCTGTGGCCGACAAGGCCTTTAATTTTCAGTTTATAACAGTAAGTTGAACAGATATTTCTACAGTGAACAGATAGAAATTCAAAACTACATATATTCATACAAATGGCACTTAAAATCATATCAAATACATAATCACAATCACAATTAAGATTAATTAGCATAATACGGAGCAGGGTTATCACACTAATAATCCCCCACATGAATGGAATTTGATGACAACGGAAATGCAACAATATGCATAATTTGTTGAAATAGTATAAATCAAAAATATTTTGCATCAGGATAGGTAACTTTCGGCTTTAAACCTTCCCTAATGATGACCTATCAGACTTACTAGCTAACCAATGGACACGATGCCTTGAATTGTTCAGCCGTTTGTGTAAGCCAAGACAATAGATTTCACACAAAATATCTTCTAACACATCGTGGTTCTCACGGTTGTGTTCATTTTGGCCTTGAACGCTCCTGGTTGTTCATGAGTGCTTCTAGAGAATTTAGTCTTTTCATTTTCATAAAACCGGCCCTAGTTTGACACTCATATAGGTGATTCTTACTGTGAGTATTTCTTATACTCGTCTTGATTTTTATGCCTAAATCAAGATATAAGTAATCATTAAAAGCAAAACTCATCATTCAATCCCTGCATAGAACACATGTTGCAGATATCACTCTCACCATAGGAATGGGTAGGGAATTTTAATCTCTTAGTGATTTATGGTGAGCCACACATAACTTAGTTGTCCCTTTGAACTTAGTTCTTAGGATCTCCAGTAATTTAAGTAGGGTTACCATCAAGGTTTTCAAAAGCGGCCGCAACCGTTACGTAACGGTTTTGGTGGTTACCACCACCCGTTACGGCCGCTTTTGCAGTGTGATTGAGATTTACAGGTGTGTCGGCCGTAGCGGCTGCCATAGCAGTCGTAACGGTCTGTTACGCACCGTTACGTAATGGTTCTGAACTGTTTCTTTCGAAAAAACACACAAAAAAAGTTGAAAATGGGGGGACGAGGGATAAAGAGAAAAGGGAAGATAAAGCGAGAAGATGGACGAGCAAAAGATAGAGAGAAAGAAGAGGGAAGATGAAGAACATGTTATTGATTTATTGAAGCTGTAAGACATATGCTATTCTATTCAGCTGCTATCACTCAACCATTTTGTTTGTGTGCGTCTGTCTATATATTGTTTGAAAATAATAATAATAATAAGTGTGGTCATTATCTATTTGGCTTTGTTAAAATATGTATATATATAAATTTAGGCTCTTATTTATTTTCTTACTTTTATCATTGTTTATTTTATATATAATAGTTAGTGATTGATTTTCTGTATAATATAAAGTCATTAATTATTAAAATAAAATGTAAAAAACTCAGTTTATAGTGATTTAAAAATATGAAATATATTGGATCATACTTAAAAATTTACAAAAATTGATCAATATTTATTTTGAACCTAATAAATATGACTATGGAAAAAAAATATGCGTATCGGTAAATTTTTTCAAATTGTGCGAAAAATAAAAAAATTCACGGTTCCGGTTACCACAACCGTTACGCTATGGCCTTTACACCCCGTAACCGCAACCGCACCACCGCCATCGTTACGGCGACCGCAACCACTTTTCAGAACCTTAGTTACCATTGTGATGACTCTTATGTAATAGGTTTTAATTTCATCCCATTCGATGAACTATACACTTGCTATTTTGTCAAACATTTTGTTAACGGATCCACAATATTCTCCTTAGATTTTATATAATCTATTGAGATTATTCCATTTTAGAGCAATTGCCTTACGGTATTATGTCGATGACAAATGTGTCGTGACTTACCATTATACATATGACTCTGTGCCCTGCCTATTGTAGATTGACTATTACAATGAATGCAAATAGCTGGCACAGGTTTTGGCCACATTAGAATGTCTTCTAGGAAGTGGCGAAGCCATTCTGTTTTTTCTCCTACTTTGTCTAAAGCAATGAACTCAGATTCCATTGTGGATCGTGCGATGCATGTTTATTTCGTGGATTTCCAAGAAATAGCAGCGCCACCCAGAGTAAAGACATATCCACTAGTGAATTTTGAATCTTTAGTATCCGATATCCAATTTGCATCACAATAGCCTTCCAATACTGCAGGATATCGAGTAAAGTTCAAACCATGATCATGGGTAAATCTTAGATATCTAAGAACCCGAATGATCGTTTTCTAATAGTCTTCTCTGGGATTACTAGTGTACCTACTCAATTTACTGACAGCATAAGTTATATCAGGACAAGTGCAATTCATTAAGTACATTAGACTTCTAATGATTTGGGAGTATTTTAGCTGAGACATCGCATCACCTTTATTTTTTGATAAATAAAGACTGATATCTACAGGTGTTCTTGCTACATTCATATTGTCCTTAATATATTTACCAATAATTTTCTCAATATAATGATTGAGATAATGCATATCCATCAGATATTTTAATAATTTTCATTCCTAATATTACATCTGCAACCCCCATATCTTTCATATCAAATCTTTTGTTTAGCATTTGCTTAGTTGATTTGATCATGTTTTGACTATTTCCAATGATAAACATGTCATCTACATAAAGACAAACAATGACATAACCTTTGTCAATGTTTTTAACATAGACGCACTTGTCACATTCGTTTATCTTAAAGCCATTAGTAAGTATAGCATGATCAAATTTTTCATGTCATTGCTTAGGAGTTTGTTTTAATCCATAAAGAGATTTTACAAGCCGACAAACTTTCTTTTCTTGCCTTGGTACTACAACCCCTTCGAGTTGCTCCATATAGATCTTTTCATTTAGATCACCGTTTAAGAAAATTGTCTTGACATCCATTTGATGTATCTTTAGATTATACAACGCTACTATAGCAATAAGCATGCAGATGGATATTATTCTTGTCACAAGGGAATATGTGTCAAAATAGTCCAAACCTTCCTTTTGTTTGTAACCTTTTACCACAAGTCTTACTTTATACTTGTCTATTGAACCATCTGCTTTCATTTTTCTCTTGAATATCTATTTATATCCAAGAGGTTTAGAACTGGGTGGAAGATCCATCAATTTCCTAGTATGATTTTGTATAATAGATTCAATTTCATTATTAACAGCCTCTTTCCACAAAGGTACTTCAAGACCTGTCATTGCTTCCTTAAAGCTTTGAGGTTCATTTTCTAGCAGGTATGTCAGAAAATCTGGACCAAAGGATTTTAATGTTCTTACTTTCTTACTTCGTCTTGGTTCATCATCAGTTAAATCCTATTGGTCGAGACCATTACTAGTCTCTTGTATTTGATTGTTATTAGTCTCTTGACTTTTTGTACAATCATAAGTTCTTTTATATGAACTTAATTCCTGTCTTTTCTTGTAAAGAAAAACATGTTCAAAAAACACAACATTCCTTAACTATATAATAGTGTTCACATTTATATCTGGTATTTCTGATTTATAACTCAGAAACCCATATGCACTACTATTCTGAGCATAACCAATAAACACACTATCCACTGTTTTTTGTCCTATTTTAGTCTTTTTCGAAACATGAACTTTTATTTTTACCAACCCCCACACTTTTAAGTATTTGTAGGAAGGTGGTCGACCTTTCCACAATTCATAAGGAGTGCTATTCGTTTTCTTGTGGGGTATTCTGTTAATAACATAATTAGCAGACAAAATTGCTTCATTCCACAAGTTTTGCGATAAGCCTAAACTTAGTAACATGGCATTCATCATTTCTTTTAGGGTTCTATTATTTTTTTCAGCAATTTCATTTTGTTGTGGAGAATAGAGTGCTGTAGTTTGGTAAATAATGTCATATTGTGCACAAAATTCATTTAAAGGTGTATCATATTCACCACCCCTATCACTTCTAACCATTTTAATGGTTTTACCAAGTTGATTTTCAACTTCAGTTTTGTAAAGTTTAAACATTTCTAAGGTTTCATCTTTACTTCTAAGTAAATATATATAAAAATATCTTGTGCAATCATTGATAAATGTTATAAAATACTTTTTGCCTCCTCTAGTTTGAACAAATTTAAGATCACATACATCTGTATGAATTAATTATAAAGGTTCAGTTTTTCTTTCAACCGATTTAAATGGAGCCTTAATTAGTTTTGCTTCTACACAAATCTCATATTTGTGACTAAGATCAATTTCAAACTTTGATATATAATCCAAACCAATTAGTCTACGCAAAGCATCAAAATTTACATGTCATAATCTATCATGCCATAAATTTGACTCAAGAATATAAGTAAAAGATGTATTATACTTATTAACAGAAAGTTTTGGTACAACAGTCATTACATTCAATTTGAAGAGGCCATCACTCAAGTATCCCTTACCAACATACATACCACTATTTGTTAATACAAATTTATCACACTCAAATACAAAGCCTAAAACCATTTTTACTTAACAAAGAACCAAAAACTAAATTCTTTCAGATGTATGGTACATGCACTACGTTCTTGAGGGTCAGTTCTTTCCTGATGTCATCTTTAAGACTACTTTCTCTTGTCCAGCCACAGCAGAAGTAGATGAGTTTCCTATGAATAGTTGCTCACTATTTGCAGCCTCATTATAAGTAGTGAACATCTTCTTGTCCGCGCAAATGTGTCGAGTTGCCCTAGTTTCAACCCACCATTTCTTGGGATTTCCAACTAAATTAGCCTCAGACACCACAGTAGAGAGATTGATGTCATTTACCTCGTCAGAGATGTAATCAAGTTCTGTCACATTGGCTTGATTGGTAGTCTTCTTGCTTGTACTTCCGCAATCTTTCTTACAGTGGCGGCAATCACAGGCTTGATGTCCAGTCTTGCCACAGTTATAGCATTTCCCTTTGAACTTGTTATTACCATTGTTGTTGCCTTGTTTAGGACCATCTCCAGCAAATTTTCTCTTTTTGTTACGTGGTTTGGGCACTTGTTCAACCACATTAGCCTTAGACTCAATGGGATTTTTACCATTCATCTTTTCAGCCTTACGGTTATCTTCCTCAATTCTTAGTCTCACAATCAATTTATCCATGGTCATTTCTTTGCGTTTATGTTTTAAATAATTTTTGAAATCTTTCCAAGCTAGTGGTAATTTTTCCACTAACGCAGCGACTTGGAAAGACTCGTTAATAGACATACCTTCAGTATGAATATTATGCAAAACTAATTGAAAATTTTGAACTTGAGAAATTATCGTTTGGGAGTCTACCATAACAAAATTTAGAAATTTACCGACAAAAAATTTCTTTGTGCTGACATCCTTTGTCTTGTATTTTTTCTCCAAAGAATCCCACAATTCTTTTGTTGTTTTCAGAGGACTGTAAACATTATATATCATGTTGTCTAGGCCATTTAGGATGTAGTTTCTGCACAGAAAATTAGAATGTTTCCAAGCGTCTACAGCGGCAACAACTTGCCGATCACTTTCATCCTCTTTTAATACTGGAGCCTCTTCATGGAGAAACCGGGCCAGATTAAGAGTTGTAAAATAAAACAGCATTTTCTGCTGCCATCTCTTAAACTCGGTGCCATTAAATTCTTTTAGTTTTTCTTCATGATTTATTGGAACTTGAACATGGTTCTGGATAGGAACCGGAGTTGTTGTAACAATTGGAGTACTACTTTCAGTTGCAGTAGCCATAATATCTAATTACAAAAATTAGAAAAACCAAATCACAATTAATTTTCTAGTTACTAAAATCAGAAAATAAATTATAACACAAAATAATTTTACTTTTCTTGTTACTAAAACCAGAAAAATAAAATACCACACAATAACTTTCTGTAACACTCCTACACAAATATTATGAAATTGTTAATGATATCAGTATATTAATACTAGTTGTCAAAGAAAATAAACAGTATATTACTACTATTTGTATTTTCCAACTAGAATATCAATTTGTGAAATCACAGAAAATAAATACAATGAAGACACGCAAAAAAAAAAAATTTGTCTTAAGATTGTTCACTGTATTCAAAGAATGGATTAAAGAAAGGAGAAAGACTGTTTGATTACAAAAATCAAAACAATGTATAAAAAAAAAAAAAAAAACAGATTTTGATTTTGTTTTTAAAATAAATAAATAAAAACATATTTTTATTTTGTTACAAAAACAAAATCAAAATCTGGAACAAAAAAAATAATTAAATAGAAAAGTAATCAAGGTACTTACCTTATTATTTTCTCGAACAAATTTTTGATAAAATCCAGTGTTTAACACTGTGTCCTTAAGAAAAATTCGTCATATTCACGGTGCTTTCAGATTATGGACATCTATCTCCCAGGATAAAATGATCAACAATTAATAACAATAGCACCATAAATTATTCGCACAACGAACACACTTTGTGTTTATACACTTTTTTAAAGAAAATTAATGCAGCAAAATGCAGAGAACAACAACAGAAAACAAGAACGAAATTAGAGTGTAAAATCCAAATGAAGGTCTGCCTATTTATAGATGGAAAAGTAGCTATTCAGATTTGAATGAACAGGTAGCAAACCTGTTTGAACAGGTATGAAACCTGTTCGGCTTGAATGAACAGGTATGGAACCTGTTCGGCTTGAATGAACAGGTAAGGCACTGTTTGGTAGAGGAAAAAATAGGGCAGAATTTTGGAATTAATTTTAAATTTTAAATTCTGAAAAAATGTAAAAATTTTAATTTTATAAAAAATAAAATTCAAACAATTTTTGGTCCAAAAAGATAAGTATTGGGCCAGACAAGCCCAACCCAACCTTACACCACGCACCATCACTCAAGCCCAGCCCGCTCGCCCGACTGGACGGACGAACGGCGGCGGCGGCGTGCGATCATGTGTTTATTTTTGGGTTCAATAGGTCTAGCCCACTTTGCTCATAATCTCTCTCTTCTACAAATTTGGGGTGCTCCTTGGGGCCCTCCCCAAGTTGCAAACTTAAGCCTTATAAATCCATAAAAGTTTTCTCACCAAACCAATGTTTGGCAAGCCTTTAACTCAAACCTTTAAGAAATTTTCACAAAAAACTCCATTTCCATGGAACTCACTTTGGCTTTATTTTCCCATTCACCTGAAAATGGTTTTGAGTAACCAAATATACTACGTCAATCACAATGTGGCATAGAACGCGTTACCATTTAGACTCTCCAACTTTGGCGCATAGGTTCCACTTAAAAATTAGACTACAATTGAGGAAAAATCTGATTTTTCCAAAACCATTATAACATTATGTCCGTACAATGAATCGACTCTTGGGAGTATTGTAAACTTATATGATTTTGGCATTTATTGCGAGGTGTATGTTCTTAAATTTGTTGTTTAATCAATAGTTGAGGTTGATTTATTCAAATAGTTGTTGTTGTTGAAGACAGAGAAAATGATAAACAAATCAGAGAAAATTATAAGTAAATCAGAGAGAATTTATCTGGTATGAAGAGAATTTCTTTGGTTTAGACCAGAGAACTTCAAAGGTAGATGGTTGTTATTGTTGAAGGCAGAGAAAATGGTAAACAAATCAGAGAAAATTATAAGTAAATCAGAGAGAATTTATTTGGTCTGGAGAGAATTTATCTGGTTTGGATTAAGTTTTTCTGGTTTGGACCAGAGAGTTTCTCTTGATTGAATTTTTTCTGGTTTGAACCAGAAAATTTTTCTGGATTGAATTTTCTCTGGTTTGATTTAAGGAACCTTAGACATTATGAAATATATTGGATGTCTTTTATGTTATAAAATCTTAATACGAAAGACCTTTAAAAAAATCCCCTAAATAAATTACCTTGACCATTCTTTAAAAAAAAAATAAAAAACTCTCAACATGAATTTCATACATACGATTTGCAAAAAATAATACTAAGAATTCTAAATATTTTATTAACATTTTTATTAAATATCTCACATGGGTGTGAGACCTACATGAGTATCCCACACCTATGTGAAATATTGATAGAAATGTTGGTAAAATATTTAGGGTTCCTAACATTTTTCTTTGCAAAATACTGTTCATCATTTTTTTTTATTTATATTTTTTTTTCCAAAAAAATGATTTTTTATTTTTATCTTTTTATTTTTCATTAAATTTTTTAAATACATATAATCTAAATACACTTAAAAAATATAATATTTGTGATTCTTTTTTTAAAAAAATCACCAAATATAAAAAATATATATAAAAAATTCAATACATTTTGATATTTTGTTGTATTTAATCAAATTTTTTTTTTGGTTACAGAAAAATTCTCCCTTCCCTCCTGCAGGTCCAAAACAGCGCCCCTTGCAGAGATCACCAAAGTGTCCTGTTAACTTTTACTTTTTAAGTATGCTAATATTGGAAAGTAAGAAACAAAATCAACTTTTTTTTGTTTTAAAAAGTGTGCAAAAAAGTATAGAGGTCATGTGATTTAAATAAGCCAATAAGTCAATGAATTGGTTTTTTTACTGGTTGTCAAAATAGTAGAACTAAAAATTTCAAAAAATTATTTTTAAAATTTATTAAAAATACAAAAATTTGAATTAAAAACTCACAAAGTTATTATTTGAAAATTCAAAACCAAACAGGATAATTCTCTCAAAGTTATTATTTGAAAACTCAAAACCTAGCAGGATAATTCTCTCAGTCTCAATTTGTTTGTGGATTATATAAAATCCAATTTAATAAGACCATGTCCAACATTTATTTAGACGTTTCATCAAATGAAAAACGCCAACTTTTTTCACTCCAACCGTTGCATCAAACTCATATCAAAGGAAGACAAATGTATATTTTTCATTAAATCAAGAGAGTTTTTATCATTTTATCAAATTTGGTAGGTGACCGCTAGTGGACGACTGGCCAGACAACTTGCTTGTCAACCAAAAATTTACTTTAGGGCAACCGACCACCCGAATTTGATTACTATTGGAGTGCATCGTATCAAATTAAGCTTTTTATCAAAATTTTACTTAGATTTGATGAAATTTTTGAGTAAGCGTTGGGGATGCTCTAACGAGACATGTAATTATTACATTTTAGTTTAAAATTTTTTAATGTTTTCCAGCCATTGTCATTTTATTTTAAATTTAAAGTGTGTTTATAAATGATTTATAACAGACAATTTTGAAAATCTAACAAAATTTAGTATTTCAAATAGAAGGTGGACAAACATTTTGGGACAAATAAAAATGGAGAGATGGACAAATAAAATGGGATAGAGGAAGTTATAAAAATTAATGTTAATGTTATGTTGTATTAAAACTTTAAGAAGTCCAATATAATTAAATATTTGTATTACTATAAATTAAAAAAAATATATATGTATATATATATTTTATAAATGTACCAAGTTGTATCAATAGCTTACTTTTTAAAAAAATTTATCATATCAACATACTCACATCATATTAGTATTAATATTAGTACTAGTACCCCCTTCTTCATAGGTGATTGATGATTGGAATTGCAAATAAAAAAGAGGAGAATTTTTTTTTTGTGGTATTGGAACAAGTCTACAGGTGCTCCAACTGAATTTTTATTCATTAAAACAACAAAATGTGTTTGTTTGGGGGATAAGATGATAAGTCTTGTAATGAATATCGTGGAGCATTGCTCAAATACTACTAATACTGTGTTTGGTTAGGATATTTGGAGAGAGATTTGGAAAATAAAAGAGAAAAGGTATGTGAAACTATGTGAAATGTAGGTATATTTTATTCATATTTCACATTCCTTTTCCCTTTATATTTCCAAATCCCTTTCTAAATCCTCAAATCAAACACAACGTAAATGTCATATTACAATAATTATTTATTTCTATCATCTGAGCTTATCATTTGATATATCAATTTAGTTACTAACTTGACATTGAAAATATGCAGTAGTGTTGTGGACTCATTTTACCAATGATTGTGTCAATAAATAAAATAATTAGTATAATATGGTGTAAAAATTTGTCAAGTGTAGTTGCACCAAATAACAAATCGGAGGGAAAAAAAGAGTAATTTAACACAACCCTGGGGCTGTAATTATTTTTAGGAATAGTAATCGGACTTAATTATTAAAAAAATCAAATTTTAACTTTCAATAGTGAATTTAACATTGCAAAATATTTTAAAATATATATAATTTAACTATCTACATTTTTTACGCCATGTTTCAATACAAATGATCACAAAAGAAAAAAAAATAAAAAAAAGGGGAAAGCACCAATAAATCCTAAATTTGAGAATGTTAACCCATTTAGTCCCGAAGGTTTTTTGTTGGACTAATAGGTCCTATTTCTCAAAAAGCTTACTATAGGTCTTTTTATGATTTCCCTTCAAACATCAAACTTTTCAAACATCAAACATTATTCATCAAACATTAGCAACGTCAGGATTATTTATCAAACATCAAACATTAGCAACGTCAGAATTATTCGTATAATGTTGGTGAAAACATTAGCAACGTTAGAATTACGTCATCGAAACAACATCAAACATCATCGTCAAAACAACATCAAACATCATCATCAAAACAACGTCAAACA
The DNA here is from genome assembly GCA_036172215.1 of Camellia granthamiana. Classification (NCBI taxonomy): domain Eukaryota; kingdom Viridiplantae; phylum Streptophyta; class Magnoliopsida; order Ericales; family Theaceae; genus Camellia; species Camellia granthamiana. The sequence goes on from CM069914.1 coordinate 78,206,821, forward strand.
TCACAACATCACGATTAAACAATTTTTTAAATTATGATTAAACATCAAAATAACGATTAAAATAACATCAAACATCAAAATAACGATTAAATAATTTTTTCTGATCAAACATCATCATCATCATAACAATAATTTCATCATCATCATCATCATCATCATCCGATGTTTAGGCGTTTGGATCATCAACATCATCAACTTCACAACATTAATCGAACTACAAATCTGATGTTAAAATCAAACTACAAATCAGATGTTGGAAATTAAACTACAAATCTGATGTTGGAAATTAATCGAACTATTCATGAACATTAATCGAACTTGACGGAGGCAAACTCGATCCACCCACAAACATCAAGAATTTGCCCATTTTCAGAATTTGCCCTCGGCCGAAACCGATGACCTTGCTTGGATCGTCTTCTCTCTTTTCAATCTCAACTCTGAACCAAGTCCGCCATTGACGCGGCTTCTCCGAGTTCCGCCCCCCCAATTTTCCCATCCGAGAAAATGTTGTTTGGCTAGAAACGAAATCACAAGTGGATATGTATGTATATGCGTGTGTATATATATATATCATAAAAGAAGCACAAAGAAACTGCAACTTAAAAAAGGAAGAACAGTTACCTGAAGTTGCAATGGATCAGAGCAATTTGGGAAGAGGATAAACTCAAGTTTCATGTGACTGTAACAAAGACCTGGGTTCTTGGGTGTCTTGATGTAGATCTGAACTCTTTATTAAGAGTTTGTTCTTATTTTATGGTAAAGATACAGTGTAGATCTGAACTCTCTCTCTCTCTCTCTGTCTGTGTGTGTTGGTGCCTGAGAATCTGTGTTTCTCTCACAAGAAAAACAATGAAGAAGTTGATCCGACGGTTTTCAATTTTTTTAAAAATAAATCTAATGTTTGATGTTTAATGAATAATGTTTGATATTTGATGAATAATCCTAATGTTTATTGGTTGAGAATCTGTGTTTGATGTTTGATGTTGTTTGATGATGATGTTGTGATGTAAAAAAAGGACTAAATGGTTTATAAAAAAACACTCAGGACTAGATAGAGTAACTTTTTCCAATATGGGACTTATGAGTAATTTTTCCTAAAAAAAATGCACAAATAAAAGTTAAAAGTATTAATTTTGAAAAATAATTACAAATTCATAATAAATTTTAGGAAAAATTATTTATACGTCCTATTAGGGAGACCTAGGCTACATATGGCTCTACTAAAAAACTTATGTTCCCATAAGTCCTATAGAAAGTTTGTTGACACATTTACCCGCAATATTAGTTGTTAATATTATAAATAATAGTAAAACTATATATAGGAAATTGAATGTTACCATAGATCATATCTATATAAACGTAACGTAACGTGACACCTATATAAACGTAACGTGACACCTATATAAACGTAACGTGACACCTATGATTTATGGTAATATGCAATTTCCTCTATAGGAAATTGCATGTTACCATAGATCATATCTACATAAACGTAACGTAACGTGACACCTACATAAACGTAACGTGACACTTATAATCTATGACAACATTCAATTTCCTATGAAATTGAATATTGCTATAGATCATATTTACATAAACGTAACGTAACGTGACACCTATATAAACGTAACATGACACCTATGATCTATGGCAACATTCAATTTCTTAGCCTACATAAGCCATATTTATGTGAAACGTAACGTGACACCAACATAAGCCATCAACATTTTCACATTCAATTTAAAAAAATAAAAACTCATTAAGTTTACGTTTATGTAGGTGTCACGTTACATTACGTTTATATAAGTGTCACATAGGACTTAGCCTACCATAAATGTCTGAAAAATGACTTATAAATAAGTCTCCATAAATTTTGGATTTGGGGATACTGTTGCGCGGACATGCAGCAATTCGCACACCCAAAACGACGTTGTTTTGGGCGCCAAGGTGATTTTAAAATTAAAATCTTGGAGCGTCAAGATTCGAACTCCTGACCTGTCCAAGAGAGGTGCCAGCGCTTACCACTGCACCAATCAACATCCTTACTATTAATAATGACATTTATATTATTTATTATCTTATTCAAACAATCAATATATATGTATATACACCCAAGTGTTGTCATAAAATAAATAAATAAATGTATATAAATCTAACTACGTGGATGTCATCATCTCACTTTACTATATAGTTCTTAATTTCATAGTGACAAAATAAATAATGTCCATTCAATTTAATTTATATTTTTTTTATTAATTAATGATGTCACTCAATTCGATATATATATATATTTGAACCTATTCATCTAAACAATAAGCAAAATGACAAAAAAATGACTACTTGAAGAATAAACAATATAATTTGTCAAATCAATAATTAAAACAAACAATTATCAAGTTATGCCAAAAACTACAATATGTCCATCCAAAACAACACTAAAAAAAAAAAAATCTAAAGCTCAAACGAAATTCTATAAAACCCATTTGAAATATTGAAAATATGTCTAAAAAAAAAAATACCATTATCTAATAATTACGGTAAAAAATAAAATAAAAATATTACATTTCAATTCTATAGGGGAGGTTGTGAATGACTAAAAAATTGTAAAAAAGTTTCATTGTCTAAGAATGACTCGCCCCTCGTGGGATTAAGCTCTCTTTCATCAAATGACATCCCCTGAAAAAATAAAAATGAATAAGTGTGAGAGAATATATTGGAATCAATTTATTTTTTATTAGAAACAAACTACATTACAAACGTAAGAAAAATTGCATACCTGAGAAGTTTGTGGATTAAATGATATTTGTGAAGATAAAAGGGTAGACTGTGGGTAATTTGATGAGTACGTAATGTTAGTATCGTCAAGCTTGAAAAGATTGTTACCATAATTCATCAATTGTGGGCAATACGGTGTCCCAACATCCTAATTCATAAAATACTATTAGAAGTAAATATACTATTATAAGAAAATTTAAATATAAAAAATAAAATCTAACCTGTGAGCTGCATAAAGAGGAACTTTGAACATTTAACGTGTTGCTTGATTGACCAGTTTTCTAAAAAAATTATACCATTTATCAATACATTGCATGAGTCAAAAGAAAACAAAAATTAGAATCAAGTAGGTAAACAATACCTTACTACGGTCGGTAGGTTGTGAAATAATTTTTGTCCTCTTATTAGTCTTCTCATGCCAAGGTTTTAATCTACCCACACCCTTTTGTCCACCTTCTTTGTTTTTTGAAGCCTTTAACTCGTGCAAAGTTAGGATTAGAACTCATGTCAATGTTGCTTCCACTACCACAAGCACTCGAATCATCAAATGATACCATCATTTTATTCACTTTTGTACATAGTTCCTTAATCCCTTCATCAACCAATTGATAAGTAGGCTTATACACAGATGCTTGAGTTGCTAGCTTTACCATTCTAGGACAAAGATCCCTGTAACGTGCTAATATCTCTAACTTGGGATCATTCTCATCCACTTCAACTTTTCCTCCCTTAATTTCACCACTCTTGGCATCTAATCTCCATCGACCTAATATGTACCTCTTAGGAATTTCCATAATATTCATTCTATCAAGTGCTTTAATTACATGACCACATAAAATTCCAATGTTTTCAAACTTTTGACAAGTGCAATGAATTCTTTGACAATTTTTGTCTCTTCCTAACTCATTAACTTCAATATTACCCTCCACAATATACTCTCTATCATCACCATACAAGCTAATCACGTATCGAACTTCTCCTTCTAACTCATGGCATTGCTTCACTCGACAACAAAGAGACATGTCTAACTCATTATGAAATAAGTCAAAGATAGGAGGGGTGTACAAATTCGCAACTTGGTTCAACATAGGAGACTTTTTCAATTTCATTCTCGACAATTGTTGTCTAGAATTATATATAGCTTTTACTTCTTCGTACCGCTTATCTACAATAATCCGATTGAAGTGGGTAAAAAATTGAACAATATTATGATCAGCTTGCAAATACCTCTTTAATGCTACATCCAGGCTTTCACTAAGTTGGGTGCTTCGCATTCCTGCAGTGAACAAGTATTTCATGTATACGTGCGCCCATTGCTCTCTTTTTTCCCAAGTCTTCTTCATCCACGCATTCTCATGCAAGTTGTATTTATCAATCAAAGAATCCCAAGCATCAATTAACTCGTGTTCATCCTCGTATCCAAAAATACAAGTTTTAAAATCACTACCAAATTTTGAACCACTCTTATACAAGTACCCTAAAATGCTTCAAAGCATTTTGCATTAGGTGAAAAGTGCATAATCCATGGAAAACCTTATGCATGACTTCAGATATTGCCTTTGTAATTGCCTGATCTTGTTCTGTGAAAAAACTGGTAGGCTTTTTCCCCGACATTGCATGCAAGAAGGTTTCAAATAACCACTCAAACGAAGCTGTAGTTTCATCATATAATAACGAGGCACCAAAAATCACTGTCTTTCTAAAGTGGTTAAAACTAGTAAATAAAGCTAGTGGCCGATACTCCTTATTTGTTCGAAATGTTGTGTCGAATGATATGGCATCACCAAAAAGTTCACAACTGTAATCATCTCATGGTCAGCCCAAAAAATATTAGTAATCATCTCATCTATATCCAATTGAATTGTGTAGTAAAAATATGAATTTTCAGCTGCTTGTTGCTGAAAATATCTTAATAAACTCCCAACTTCCCCGTATTGCAAATTTCGTTGTCTTTTTCCACGCAAGTAGCTTTTTTGGTCCTCTCTCGTGAATCCCAAATTTTCTTTTCCCCCCGCTAAGGCACTAATGAGATCATGTGATGCTTCAAGAGAGATACCAGTGTCATTAGCTATATCAACATTCAAAGCCTGAGCTTGATATAACTTTCTTTGAGATGGTATCAAATGTGTGCACTGAGAAAAATGCAAATGATGGTTGTGGTTGTCATCAAACTTTTTCACTATCCACTTCGACAAGTCTCGATCCAAAGATACATATATAAATGCATTGCACTTTGTTCTTGTCTCATGTTTAAGATGATTTACAATCATGTACCGTTTATCTTTTTCTTTTTCTCCCTCTTTACAACAAACAAACTTCCTGTTAATCATAGCACCATCTTTTCTACTTTTGCTATGGTAATCTCTTCTAATGCCAAACCCCATAATCCTTTCATATTCATTATAGAATTGATATGCGACTTCCTCTGAATGAAATTCCATGCCAAGACATGGTGTTTTATCTTTGGTCAACTCTCTCATATCTTTGCTACAACCCTCATGTCCATCATTCTCCATTCTAACACCAACAAATCTAAAAAATTGATAACAAATATAAAAGTAAGGAAAGATTTTTTGAGATTGTCATGACATAAAATTTATATAGATGTCACTGTAAAAAAATAAAATAAAATAAATGCCCAAGTTTTACTATTAAAATTTTTAGATTTACCTTCTCTAATTTTGAAGTAGCATAACATATTCTCTAGAATATAATGCCTTCTGAATAAAAAAAATAATATTTCTAACCTCAAAACAACCTAACAGTCAAGGGCAGAGAAAAAATTGACAAAGAACAATCACCAATTGACCAATTGAAAGAATTAAGATTCACCTTTTTTTTATTTTACAAAATTCATCATTACAATAATATTTTGTTGACAAATAAAATTATAAATATAATATGGTATAACAAGACGATAGATGTAACATTATTGTTCTTAGTTTTGAAAATATAAAATAAAAGTTAAACAATAAAAAATCTTAAATCTAGTCATTCATTAATTTTATAATATTTTATATTAATTTATTTATATATTTTATTATTCACTTTATTGATGTCAAAAAAAAAAAAAATATATATATATAGAGACTCAACAAAGCAACGCACAAAGGGGCAACAATAAAGGTAGACACATCTACCATCTAGTATTAATAACCAAAGTAATAGTTCTAAAGACAAAGAAAAGAAAAAAATAACTCGTAACATTGCGTCAGGATCCTCTAGAGTAGGAATCCTACAGTTATCTCCTAGAGTGAAAGATCCAACGGTTGACAATAAAACTCAGTTGAAAAAAAAAAAAAACAAAAAACAAAGAGAGAGACAAGAAGAGAGAGAGAGAAGAAGATCCCCAAATTCTGCCATGGCTGGGTTTTCAAATTTCTGAGTTTTTCTTCCCTCACCCCTTCATCTTCCCTCTCATCTTCTTCATTCTCTCTTCGGTGATCGTCACCTGTGTTCTTCACCGGCAAGCAATTGATGAGTGGTCATATAAGGATTTGAGAAAAGTATATTTTTTTTTATAATTTCTGCACTTGATGATGATTCAAATCCCCTCCTTCTTCTTCTCTAAAAACTACAAAGCAATCCTAAAAAGCAATTCTTCTTCTCTGATTACACCCACATTAAACCCACTTCTGTGATTTTATTTTATTTTTGTTGATAAAATCATTTGTATATTTATTTGTTTTGATTTATATATATAGAGAGAGAGTTTTGCTTTGATCTGGGAATGATTCTCTGTGAGGAAAAATAACAAACACCAAAGGTACAAAATCAAAACAGTAAAGAACAAAAGACATAGACATGTAAGATTAATCTCAGATTTCCCAAGAAACAAACAAGCAGAGCCTGAACCTTAATTATACAGAGCAATGCCACAAAGATCATATAGATATTTATTTGACTCCATTACTTGCTTCTTAACAAGGAGACAGTATCATCAAAGGAAGGCATTGTCTTGAATATTTTGAAATTGTTTTTGGAATCTTCATCTTTATCTAAAAGGCTAAGTTTTGCTTCTTCCTTAGCAAAAACGCAGTCATCATCGTCTATAATCGACGCCGGAAGGAAAACTCTCATGTATATTGTAGCTATCACCCAGATGAGATATTGACAGTATCAGAGGCAAGAGTTGTAGCCAATATGAATCGGTGGTGTCTGGTGGCGGCGGGGCGGCGAAGAGGAGAGGGAAGATGAAGGGGTGAGGAAGTAAATCTCAGAAATTTGAAAACTCAGCCATGGCAGAGTTTGTGATCCTCTTCTCTCTCTCTTCTTGTCTCTCTCTCTCTCTGTTTTTGTTTTTTGTCTTTTTTTTTTTTGTTTTTGTTTTTTCAACTTACTCACCAAAACGACGTCGTTTTGGTGAGTTTTATTTTCAACCGTTGGATCTTCCACTCTAGGAGATCACTGTAGGATTCCTATTCCAGAGGATCCTGACGCCGTAACATTCTGCAGGAAAAAAACCCAACCAATCACAATCATAATAGTGAAGAAAATTATATGTTTTTTCTTGAGGCCTACCAACATTCAAAGAGAAAATATGTTGTATTCGTACAAACCTGAATAGTATGGTGCAAGCGATACAGAGTCTTCGACAAAAGTGTCCAGCGAAAGTAGATAGATGGTTGGCCAATGAGAATAAACTTTTTCGAGTTTTGAGACACTGATAGTTGAGAGTTTGTTTGAGATTATAAAAAAAAAAATTAGAGTAAAATAAATTGTAAGATCTTAAATGGTGTAGTTTTGATTTATAAGATTTTTTAAACAAACAAAATTCCAAAACAGAAATACTAACAAAATTCCAAAACGGAACTATTAACAAAATTCCAAAACGGTTTACAAGGAGTAAATAATATATATGTCTTTAGTAATAGATAAATAATATATAGTAAGGATATTGACTGGTGCAGTGGTAAGTGCTGGCACCTCTCTTGGACAGGTTAGGAGTTTGAATCTCGGCGCTGCGAAATTAATTTTAAAAGGGTAATGATACATCCCACTAAAAGTGGTGCTCTAAAGCACCACTAATGAGTTGGCAAGCATTTAAAAAAAAAGAAAAAAGAAAAAAGACATAAGCAGTGGGCCCCGTCCATTACCACATCACTAGTGGTGCTTTTAGAGCACCACTTTTAGTAGTCTCAAGCATTATTGATTTTAAAATCACCTTAGCGCCCAAAACGACGTTATTTTGGGCGTGCAGCAGTTGCTGCTGCGCAGGCGAGTATCCCCAAATCCCTAAATTTTACATACTTTAATAATGAAAATCATAAACCTCTTCACAAATTTATAATTATCTTAAGATAGTATCACTGTGTGAATTTTCCAAATTAAAATGTCTCAAGCCCCGTTTGTTTTGGGGTGTAGGAAGTGGGATGAGATTAGGATGGAGACGCATTTAGTGTTGTGTTTGTTTGTAGAGTTTGGGAAGAAATTATGATGGATGAGGTAATTAAGATGGAGGTTAGAATGAGGATTGAGATGGAGGAGGTAGAGATGATATTAGAAAAATAATGAGGAAATTAGAGTTTTTTTAATATATTTTTTACATGTTGGTCATTTTTTTTGAACATTAATGTTTAATTTGTTGTATTTTTTTATTTATTTTATTATTTTATATAAAAATAATTTAATAATTCATACACTAACAACTATTATCAAAATAAATATAATTGTACTTAATCTTCTCATTATTAATTTTTTCACTATGAATTCTTTTTATTCTCTCTCTAAAAACGAATGGGCCTCAATACTTCGGACGAGAAAGCGGGCTCAATCACACCGACCCGAGTCCAACCCATAAATACCCATCGAATTTATTCTCTTATTCCGAGACTCCCGCCGACGGTCGACGAAGCGTTTTTGGGAAGGTTTTGTTTCCAAAATGTGGCGGAAAACCACTTTCGCGGTAAAATCAACTTCCCAAATCTCAATTCCACTTCTGGACTTCTCTTCCTTACCATTATTCCGTTTGGTTCTCGAGAAAACTGAGGAAAGCGAAAGAAAAATGAAAATTTCATGCTTATTTTCTACAATTTCACTTCTCTCTCTTTTCACTCGCAAGTTACTCAACAACAGGACGGAATCTAAAAATGCTGTAACCTTTCGATATTTGAATGTTTTCGTTGAATTTCTATTCACATTTATTTGCAGGGAAATCAAGATTCCGATCAGAGTATTTCCGGTAATGTTATATATTTCGAAATTGCGCTAATTTCTTTTAAAAATTTTGTATCAAAATCGCCATACTCTGATCAGAACAAATTATTTAGGTTTTAAAACCTTCGCTTAAATATCCAGGTGTTAATCTTCAAAGAGAAACAGTATTCATTCTAACAGTTTTTTTTTTTTTTAATAATTTTTTCCGTTTATTTCTTTCATTTCAGAAGATGAAGATTTGGCTCATGGCTGTTCAGAAAATTGTATTGCATTAGGCGGAACTACAGAAAGGAAGGTATAATGTAATAATTTAGTTCTAACATGCATAACATGACCTAAAAATCATTAATGTGTTTGTGATTTTTAAATGACTCTTTTTTTTTTTAACCCCATTGATTTTTATGTTGAAATTTTTAATTTTTTGCTTGTATAAGAATTTTAACGCAACCCTAAAATGGAAGAAATAGAAGTGCCATGTCTTTAATGAGCAATCAGGGCACAAACTGAAGTCTAGGTTATAGTTATTTGATTAAGCTACATTACAAAAATTTAGTACCCTTCAGTCATGTCACCTTGAGCTTTTCCTTCATATTCAAAGGAGTCCATTTTCGTCTCTTGTCTGAGTTATTGAGCAAGAGTGCTCTTCATGAAGAAAATCACACATGAGGCGGAGCATTGCTCTTCTTTTCCTGTTTTCCATTTGAAATCAAAACGGCCATAACCTTGCCCTTTAGCCTGTGATTGCCGCTTAAATTCATGGTGTGGTTTGAGTTGTAATATTTTTGCGTCATTTGTTGGTATCTTTATGATCTCATCTTATTTATTATTTGTGGTTTGGATAGGGAGGACTACAAATTCAATCACAGCTTGAGGTACTCAGAGGTAAGATTTAAGTAGAGTAACGAGAGTTAACTACTTTCTTCTTGGTGGCCTTTTAATTCAAATTTCCATGTAGCCTCAATAAGCAAATGCTACTAGTAATGTAGGTGCACTTAGTTATGATCTCTTATTGTTTCAGCACCCTTGTTTACTTTTTCAATCATCAATCACCTTGATGGATTCTCAGAATATTAAACATGTCTCTGATGCAGATACTCATGAACGTGATCACGGAACAACGATGGCTATTTTATTTAACCAGGCAAGTATGAGATAGAGTTATGATCTCTTTTGCATCTACAAAACTGTGGTTTTGATTTTGGAAATCTGGTGGAAATCGAATTGCTTCATCGTGTTTTAAGAAACAAAATGATATGGGGTTGAATGTTTTCATTTTAAATTTTGTTTCTGATAGCAGCTGTAATTTATTTTCTGATGAACATGGCCCAAAAGATGAAAACACAATGCGGTGGAGCAATTTAATTTCTATATGGAAGTCCACAACTCCATTATTATATTATCTGGTTTCTATCTGAGAACATTACTGTGATCAGAGGCAAACATGTTTCTCCAGTGAAGATGAGGTTGAAATTCCTGTCTTCCATGACAAGGGTGACTTCATCGGTTCTCCAACGATGGCATCTACGTGCAACTTAGGTGAAGAAATTATCTCTGATGATGAGGTACAAAGTAAGATTGAGTTAGCAGATGGATATATTGTAAAAAAATATGGATAATGCCTTCACAGTTATGTTCATGATTTGGCTTCATTAGAATTTTATACCTTCGACACTTTGTTAAAAAATAAAGGAAGAGAAATGGAAAGCAAAAAATTACACTCACTATGACTTTGATGTTATGTAAAAAAATGTGCATTCAACTCTATCCATTACTTATGGGGCTCAAAATCTCCAGAAAATAGGTCGTGGTATCCTGGGAAGCGAAAAGCAGGGTGGGGAATGCACATGGTCTGCAGTAACTAAAGAAGCTGAGGCCCTAGTTCATTTAATTGAAAATGCTAGGTCTTCCTCATTGCATGCAGTCACTTCCAATGTGAACAAACCCTGTAAAGGTAAGGTATTATCCCTTTCTTTAAAGATACTAAGTCCTTAATGTGACTACCTTTAATTTGCACCTTTGATGTGTCAATGTCTCCCATGTATTAACAGCCCCTGTTTAAATTTTTGCTTGTTATTAGTAAAAAAAAGAAATAGAAGAAAGGAGGAGAAATTTGAAAGTATACCTTCCTATATTAAAAGATAGCTGTTATGGAGTGTAATAATTAAATTTGGGCTTAGGGACTCGTAATCCAAAGCTTCTTTATTTTAAATTCATGAAACAACCCAATTATGGCAAAGGCAGAAATCCATAGCAAACCACAAGTACATTTTTGTATAGTAAAGTTGGCTTTTGTCAGTGGTTTGTTTATTAAACTGAATAAATTATGTTAGTTACTTGACTATCATAGAGGCAGTTGTGCTGGTAGCCAAACTCTCTTGTCAAACCAAAGATTTGTTGCATCTCTATGTTGATAGGCAAAGGATAGTCATATTCACTTCTTTAGCCACAACTATACGTTTCTTCATCTAGAACTGTTGTAGTGTCCCTGAACTTGATAATCAACTGGTGCAGGTGCTAGAGGCAAAGCCAAATCCAAATCCAAATTTTTGTTTCGTTTCCGGTCACATAAGGCAGATATCCCATTGTCACAAGAATTAGAAACTGTTGATAATAGAACAACAGAAAATTCAATGGTTGAGCTTCTAGAAAATTTTCAGGGAGAAAAGATGGAACAGTCTGAGATTTTTGACATGCCAGCTGAAGTGGCAACTGGACATGAGTTACCTGAGCATTCAATGGCCGAGCTCCTGGACAACTATCAGGAAAAGACTGGTCTTCCACTGGAAAATTCTAAAATGGTTAGCTTTCTTCTTCAGTAACTCCATTTGCTTTCACAGTTCTCTATCTTCAATTCAATTTGTTAATGCTCCAGTATACAAGAATGAAAGGGCGAAGCGAGCAGCCGATTGATGAGAGAAATATATCTCCATCGGGTGAGAGAAATATGGACAAGGAAGACCCTCCCGAGGCATTGGACAGTGGATCGTCAAGTGATGATGAAGTTTCTCCTGGTGTTGGTGTTTCTTTAATTCTGTTTTTCTTATTGAATCATTACAACAATGCATGGTAACAGTTTCACGTAGCTGTTAAACTCTGACTCCAGGCTAATGTTCAAAATTTGGGGCTTATCATCCCTGAATCCAAACAGAAGACTATGACTGATAAATTTCAAGAAGCTTTTGGTTCTGCTGCTATAAATGATGAGGGGCCCCATTTTGCATTGCATGAGTGAGTGAAGAAACTAGATGCTGCCAGTAATTACCATGCTCTGAATTTTACCAATTGCAAATTCCAAGTGAGAATTTATATACTAAACCATGTATTCTTCTATGCTGCCAAATTCTGCAGCATTGGAATATTTGCAAAGTTGCAGCGGGTAATGCAGAGTGAAAAGAAAAGAGAGATGGATTTCTTAAAAAAGTTACAAACTGGAGCTAGTTCAAACGGTGAAAGCCTTTCCATTATTGTTGTTATCATTCTTTACCACTTTTTGTTAAAAGATACTCACAATTATTATTATTATTATTATTCCCCCTTTTTGTTCAAAAATGTAGTTAGAATCATGTGTAGACACAGAATCAACATAAAAAGTTTGTTCTAGGTAGGAAACAGCACATAAGCTCCTGACTACCTACCATTTGTCCCCAAAAAGGGAAAAAAAAAAAATGAGAATTTTGAATACCACTTTGATTTTATGCAGCTGAATCCATTGTTTGTCTTTTTAAGTTGTTTATTTATTTATTTTAATTTTTATTTCAGATGAAGCACGCTGCATTGATGTGGAAATCCTATCAAGGTGCCTGGAAGCAAAGCTGACAGTTTGTTGCTGCTCTCTCAGCAGAGACAAAGAGGTTATATATGTTGACATTAAATACATGTTTAGTGACGAAAATACACAAAACATTGCTCTTACAACCACCACTTATGGGTTCAGCCTTATAGAAATTGACAAATAAAATAAAGGTTTTATTCAAATTCCAAACTGTCTTTTGAAATTGCACGCAACTTTAATTTTTGCCGTGCTTGTAAAGTTGCTTCTTTTCTTTTGGAGATGTTTTGTTATTGGTTGCAATTGTGCAATGATAATTGCAATGATTGAATTCTGAAAGATGAGGCTTGAGGTTAATGGCATACTTCTTCTTGAATTATAATATAAAAGGACTATAGGGAAGTGAGCGGAATCATCATATACTTTCTAATCTCACTTTATTGTGACTGACTACAAATTTATTATATTCCACATGGTAAGCTGTCTGCTGAGAAATATACCTGTAATCCACTGATACTATGTGCAAAACTCTCTCCCATCCGCTCTCTCATGGCAATGCCAATCTCTATTTTTCTCATGAAATCAGTTAAATAGATAGCTACAGGGCTATTGTGTTGATTATGAATGAAATTGATGTGAAATAGCATCATTTTCTTAAATAGATTATATGCATGTTTGTCTATGATTGCTAGAAGGATGATGGATATGCATGCTTGCTTCTGCAGAGTTCCGAATGGGCAGAGACCCCGCAAATGGCAAAGGAAAATAGAGGGAGGACCTTGACGATCATTTTTAGTTCAAGGGTGTGTAATGATGTTGAGCTTGAAGTTGGGAACTTGATACGTATTCACTCTCCATGGTATGAACGATACAATTTACGTACATTTTCTGCATGACTTCACTCATCCTGATGTAAATACAAAACAAATAATGGTAGGGTTAGATATCACCATCAAGGTGTGCTTAGTAGTAACTTATGGTGTCCGTGGTACTATTTCAGGGAAACTGACATAAACACTTCTGTTGATGAATTATCTATACAGGAAGGAAGTTCAAGTCGGGGGAAAAGACGAGGCCATCATTTTGTCTGCATATTTCTCCCAGATTTCATCTTGATCGATTTGGTTTTACGTCTTGGAAAGGTTTGAGATTCTGTGTTTTGTTTGAGCTGACTTTTAAGCGGTGTGATAAATGATGTATGCATATATTGTTAGAATAATATATGATTTTTTGGGTTATTATTTTGTAATTATTTTATGCCTTAGGGCTTCTTTGTAATTATTAATCTTCATTAATATAAATAAATAGGGAATAATATCCTAATCATTCCCTAATCTGGTATTCTCTAAAATTAACATGGTATTAGAGCTAACCCTAAAACCTAAATTCCTCTAAGCATACAGTACCCATCGGAGACACCAACCCATTGCCGGAGCCAACCAAGCCGAATCACATTCGGATCATTGTCATTATTGGCTTCATTGGCTTCGTTTGTGTCAAGCCTGAGGGGTTTCGGTTCACCTAAGGTTCGGAACTCACCTGATGTGATGAACGTGGACCACTGAATCACCCTTGGCTCATCGTCGTAGTCTGTGCTAGCTTCGTCGACCACTGGATGACTCAGCCGACAGCTCCTCAGTCTTCGTTGGCTTTAGGCGACTGCCTTGCCCCTTCCGCCACCCTACCGCGCTTTTCTCGACTGCTCGACTCTCCCTCTGCTTCGCTTCTCTTGTCGTCTTCCTCTCTGTCTATCTCATTTCTCTGTCTTTCACTCTTGAGTTGTTTGTTTGCTCTATGTTTATATAACCCAGCACTGTTTGTTTTATTTTTCTAAAAAAAAAATAAATAAATAAAAAATTAAAAAAATAAAATAAAAAATGGGATGAGTTGTTAATTCTTTACTGTCATAGTGGTTGTTTGTTTTTCCTTCCACCACCACTACCTTCCAGCTTTGTGATTGACACTAGTTTTGTTGTGGGTTCGGTAGTGCAGTATCTATGGCAGATTCCACCAATGTGTCCACTACTTCTCAGACACCTAGGAGTGAGAGTTTCCCTATACCTACTACTATGACTGATAACCCCAACCCTAGTCTTAAAATCACCACCTCTCTATTTAATGGTCAGAACTATCTTGTGTGGTCGCAAAGTTTGACTATGTTTTTGAAGAGTAGGGGAAAGATGGGGTATGTGGATGGCAGGATACAGGTACCCAACACAATTGACCCGGGTTATGACCAATGAGAGATTACCAACTCTTTGATTATGGGTTGGCTTATTCATTCGATGGTACCAGACATTGGCGAGGGCTACTTGTCTATGGAGACTGCCCAAGATGTTTGGGATGCTGTGGCTACAACTTATTCCCGCAAAGGGAATTTCTCCCAAGCATTTGAGTTACGCCGCTCTATTAAGAGCTCTATTCAGGGAAAGCAGACGGTTCTTCAGCACTTCACCTTCCTCACCAACGGCTGGAAACGCCTTGATCACCTGCAGGACTATAATCCTGTTTGCACTGTTGATTCTGTCGGGTACAGGAAGTTCATTGCACAAGAAAGGGTCTTCAAGTTTCTGGCCGGTCTCAATGTGGAGTATGATTCGGTTCGGAGTCGGGTTCTGAGTATGGATACTCTTCCTTCACTTCAGGAGGCATTTGCCTATGTCCAGAATGAGGAGAGTCGCCGGTCTGCTATGATGTCCTCTGTCTCTACTGACCGCTCAGCATTACTGTCTACCTCTCGAGATGGACTCAGCCTGACTCCCATTCCTTCGTCTGCCGCCAAGGAGTCTGTATTCTGTGATTACTATAAGAAGCCGTGACATACTCGTGAGACGTGTTGGAAGCTTCATGGGACTCCAGCCGGGGCTTGAGGTGATTGGTCTGGTTCTAGAGGAGGTTGGTCAGGCCAGTTTAGAGGACGTGGCTCCTATCCCCGAGCTCATCAGTCTAGTGCCGTTGATACACTTAATTCTAATTCTACTTCCGTTGGCCAGGCTTCTTATGATCTCTCTGGCATGACTACTCATGAGCTTGAGGATGTTCTGCGTCAATTGCTAGACCGCCGGTCTTCTACTGCTCTTAGTACATCTTCTTCGTCATTTGCCCGCTCAGGTAACTTAGCCTCGTCTCCTTGTGTTTTCCTGTCTCATAAGTCTTTGCCTTGGATTATTGATTCTGGTGCCTCAGATCATATGTCGGGCTCCTCTGATCTTTTCTCTGCCTATAAGCCCTCTTTAGGTCAGGACAAAGTTAGGATTGCAGATGGTACTGTTTCTTCTATTTTTGGGAAAAGTTTAGTCCATGTCACTCCTGCTTTATCTCTTTCTTCTGTTCTCTATGTTCCCAATTTTTCTGTTAACCTGCTATTCTTAAGTCGTATTATAAAGGATTTGAACTGTAGTGTGACATTTTTTCCTGATTATTGTCTTCTTCAGGACCTTGTCACGAGGAGGACGATTGGCAGTGGTAGTGCAGAAAATGGTCTTTACTTCCTAGATCAACCGGACAAGCTTGCTCATTCTTCTACTATGCGTCCTACTACCACCGATGATATATGGCTGTGGCATCGGCGTCTTGGGCATTCTTCTTTTTATTTACTTAAGCATTTATTTTCATCTATTTTTTCAAACAATAATGTGTCTGAATTTCTTTGTGAGTATTGTCAGCTTGACAAACAACACAGAGCTTCTTTTACTCCCAGTTTTAATAAAAGTTTAGTTCCTTTCTCATTAATACATTCTGATGTTTGGGGTCCATCTCGTGTTGTGTCTGTGAAAGGTCATCGCTGGTTTATTACATTTATTGATGATTTTTCTCGTACTATTTGGGTGTATCTCATGAAAGACAAGAGTGAGGTTTTCTCTGTGTTCCAAAATTTTCATAGGATGATTTGTACTCAGTTTGGGGCCACTGTCAAAATATTTCGTTCTGATAATGGGGGTGAATACATAGATTCTAGATTAGGGTAATATTTTTCTACTCATGGCATTATCCATTAGACTTCTTGCACCAATATCCCTCAACAAAATGGGGTGGCGGAACGCAAGAATCGCCATCTTTTTGACATGGCTCGGTGCATGTGTTTTTCTATGAGTATGCCTCGGTCCTACTAGAGCGACGCTGTTCTCACCGCTGCCCAACTTATTAATTGTCTCCTTACTCAGGTCTTGCAAAAACAAGCTCCTCTTCAAGTCCTCCTTGGTTTCCAGTCCTTGTTTTCTATTCCTCCTAAAATATTTGGTTGTATCTGTTTTGTCCATAATCACTCTCCTACTCGTGGTAAGTTGGACCCTCGTTCCTTCAAATGTGTTTTCCTTGGTACTCTCCTACTCAAAAAGGATATAAGTGTTACCACCTTCCTTCTCGTAAGTGGTTTGTGTCCATGGATGTCACATTCTTTGAGTCCCAGTCCTATTTCTTGTCATCTCCGGTGTCACAGTCCTCCTTTTAGGGGGAGCTTTGGTGTGAAGTGATTTCTGTGATTCCTATGGTGGAACCAGTTGTTCTTGCACCACCATCTCATACTAGGACTGCAGAACCCAATGTCACCAAGGATAGGGAAGGGCAAGTTTATGTCAGGGATAAAGACAGACAGAAAGTTGACTGGATATAAGAGACCACTTCTGCTCTCCCACTATCATCTCCTGCTTCTGATGAGAGTCCAGGTAACTTTGAATCTCTTGAGTCCATTGATTTTGATGTGCCGATTGCCAAGAGAAAGGGTGTGAGGTCTTGTACTCAACATCCTATCTCAAATTTTGTGTCCTACTCTCATTTGTCGTCCTCATATAAAGCGTTTGTGTCCAATATTTCCTCTGTTAGCATTCCTAATCATTTTCAAGATGCTCTTGCTACCTCTGAGTGGAAACTTGCCATGATTGAGGAAATGAAAGCACTTAAAAAGAATGGTACTTGGGAATTGACTGAGTTATCTAAGGGCAAACGACCGGTGGGATGCAAATGGGTGTATATTGTGAAACACAAAGTGGATGGTTTTATTGAGCGTTACAAGGCTAGACTTGTGGCAAAAGGGTTCACTCAGATGTATGGCGTTGACTATCAGGAGACTTTTGCACCTGTGGCTAAGATGAATTCAGTCAGAGTACTTCTCTCTTTAGCAGCTAATCTAGATTGGTCACTTTATCAGTTTGATGTAAAGAATGTCTTTCTCCATGGTGACCTCGAAGAAGAGGTATATATGGACATTCTTCCTGGTTTTGAGGATCATCAGAGAGAAGGCAAAGTATGTAGGTTTCGGAAGTCATTATATGGTCTCAAGCAGTCTCCGAGAGCTTGGTTTGAGAGATTCACTCAGGCTATGCTTAAATATGGTTTCAAACAGAGTCAGGCAGATCACACATTATTTGTGAAACATTTCTCACTTGGTAAGACTACAACACTCATTGTTTATATAGATGACATAGTTCTTACGGGTGATGATAGTGAGGAAATTCCTCTGTTGAAGAAATATTTAGCCTGTGAGTTTGAGATTAAAGACTTGGGGAGTTTGAAGTATTTTTTGGGAATTGAAGTTGCTCACTCCAAGGATGGGATATTTATCTCATAGAGGAAGTATGTGCTTGATTTGTTGAAGGAAATTGGGATGCTTGGCTGCAAGGCCTGTGACACTCCACTAGAACCCAATCAAAAACTGGGGGATGATGAAGGAGGAGCAATTGTTGACAAGGGGAGCTATCAGCGATTAGTGGGTAAACTCATTTACCTATTTTACTCTCGTCCTGATATTGCTGTTGTTGTCAGTGTGGTTAGCCAGTTTATGCATGCTCCTCATCAAATTCACTTCGAGGCTGTCATGCGAATTTTGAGGTACTTGAAGTCTGCTCCTGGTAAGGGTCTTTTTTTTTCAAGGTATGATCATCTTCGTGTAGAAGCCTATACAGATGCTGACTGGGCTGGATCAGTGACTGATAGTGTCACGACCCCATTCCGCCCCTAGTAGAATGGTGCCGTGATGGCCAGTAATCCGAGATTACCGAAGGCCAACTTTAAAAATTCACACACAATTAGAGTATAATATATGGGGCTTACATGTGCAGAAGCAATATATGTAAATCTAACTAGTCCATAAGAGCTGTGCATAAGTCAAATGAAATGGCATACATCTTTACATAGCTTTACAACTTGGATATAAGCAAAATAAAATACATATTACATCTTGACTAAAGGGCTTCTCAAGCCGACATATACAAAATACATGAAATACAACTAAGAAGCATAATCTTCAAGATTGCCGACATAAATATTGACGACATAACATGGATCAAACATCATCTTGCAAATAACACATCTCGACGTCATCGCCTTCATGCTTGTTACCTACATATATATATATAGAGGGTGAGCTTGGATACTCAGTGAATGGTATAAGTAATAAAAGGGTTAAATGAGTGATTCCCGAGGTCCTTGTCAAAACAATACATATATCATAGCTTGTTCAAAACATGGGATGAATCAAGTTCATCAATCAAATCTTGGTCTTTCAAATCTTCTTGGGATGCTTAATAACATCTACATAATACATGGGGTGATGACATTCCTGACAAAACAAACCCACGCGGTAAAATCATCGGTGGCAAGGTAAGACAAGGGAGGTATCTCAAAACAATGGTGTCGTTGCATTATAGTCCCCTGACATTAAGGACTTGTGCTACAAATGCTTAAAGTCCCCTAGCACGTACGGACTTTCAAGAGTTGTGCTACAAGTGCTTATAGTCCCCTAGCACGTACGGACTTTCAAGAATGTCATCAAAACGAGATAATACTTGATATTCAAAATAGGGATCATCATTCATGCTTAACAATACCTTTCAAAACAAGCAAAGCGAAGCTTTAACAAAACGTTATAATATAACTTTATTAAAAATACCACTCACATAGTTCTTGGGACGTCGGGATCAAGGCAAAGGTCCAAGTCCTACAAACACATGGCAAAGCCTATTGAATGCACTCTTAAAAACAAGCTTCACATGAATGCAAATGATCTAGGGAAAACATGCTGGAAAACATCTAGGGAAAACATGCTGGAAAAACATCTAGGGAAAACATGCTGGAAAAATATCTAGGGAAAACATGCTGGGTACCAACAAGGTCCTGGAATGGATGCACCGAGATGATCTAGGCTAAAATGACCTAGCTGGGTGAACTCAGGAGGTCTTGGCCGAGGTCCCACACCTCTTAGCCGAGGTGTGGTTACCTAGGCTTCGGTGTACAACTGCCTGCCGAGGTGCATGCAAGACAACTAAAGGTGCAAGTGATCATGCAAGGTAAGCCAAGGTGAGATACGATGCTTGGCCTAGGTGTGTGATCTAGGCAAGAGTGGTCTCGGTGACCACATCTAGGGAAATGAGGTCGGGAAATCTGGGTTTCCCTCTCTTGAAGAACATGAAGAACATGAACATGAAGAACATGAACATGAAGAACATGGATGCTAAAATCATAACTTCTTTATTACAAAATCTGGGATTTCATACTATGAGTTCGAAAACATGGACCTTGGTACCCATACTTGAAGATCATATGAAAACAAACACGAAAACATGCATCTTGATACAAACTTTCGGATCAAAACATGGTTTTCTTCAAGAACACATGAATATGACTTTCTCTTTCTAAAACTGAACTTCAAAGCAATGCATGGTTCATGAAACATGCTAGATCATGCAATGCAATTAGATCAACATAAAGAATAACAAGAGTAGATCACGAATCTAACTTTAAAACACGGATTTAACGGTTCGATCTCTAAGGATCAAGCTTGGAAATCTACTCCTCTCTCAAGAACTCCTCTTCCTCTTCCTAAAGTTTCTCTCTCTACCTAGAACAAAGATATAGAAATGATAGGTTTTCTCTCTCTATCGGCTGATTTAACTCTCTGTTGGGACACGTGGCATTACCGGGTTGGTTCTCCTCAAAAGGTGATAGAAAGACAAGACATGTGTAAGACAAAGTGTATCCAACAAGCTTGGTGACATGGGCACTCTGGCAAGTAATGATCTCGGCTAGGACATAGGCTTCGACAAGTAAGGGAACAATGATCTCGGCTAGGAAGGATAACACTTGGCCTAGCTGTGCCACACCTCGGCCTGGATGTGCCACACCTCGGTCTAGGTCATTCCAGTCCCGGAACAAGATCACTACATGCAAGGATCAAAGATCTAGGATGCCTAGATGATAACATCTCGGCCTAGATGATGCACATCTCGGCCTAGATGATGACATCTCGGCCAATATGCCTAGGTGATGGTGGAGTCAACCAAAGTGGTTCTAGGATGGTCCTAGGTGTTGGCATGACCTAGGCTTAACATGACCTAGGCTCGGCATGACCTAGGTTTGACATGACCTAGGCTTGGCATGATCTAGGCTTGAGACAGCAAGGAGGGAACAAACATGCAATCAACACTTGAACAAAACAAGACAAGACTTGCAATGCAACTTAACATGGCAAAACATATAAATGCATGCAAACATGACTAAGATATGAATGTGGGTTGTTACAGATAGGAGATCGACTTCAGGGTATTGCACATTTGTTTGAGGCAACCTAGTTACTTGGAGGAGTAAGAAACAGAATGTGGTTGCTAAGTCGAGTGCAGAAGCTGAGTTTAGAGCTATGGCATAAGGGGTGTGTGAGCTCTTATGGATCAGGTTATTGTTGAGTGATCTAGGTATTGATCAGATGGACTCCATGCGGTTATACTGTGATAATAAGGCCGCTATCAACATTGCTCACAATCCGGTTTGACATGACAGGACAAAACATGCTGAGATTGATCGCCACTTCATTAAAAAGAAACTCACTAGTGGCACAATATGTGCTCTCTTTGTGCAGTCTGGTAAACAACTTGCTGACATCCTCACCAAGGGAGTTGGGAGTAAACCATTTCATGACATCTTTCGCAAGCTGGGCATGAGAGATATCTTCGCACTAGCTTGAGGGGGAGTGTTAGAATAATATATGATTATTTGGGTTATTATTTTGTAATTATTTTATGCCTTAGGGTTTCTTTGTAATTATTAATCTTCATTAATATAAATAGGGAGTGATATCTTAATCATTCCCTAATTTGGTATTCTCTAAAATTAACATATATGTGTTCTCCCCTTTGTACTGCTAAGTTGATATAATATCTCTATTTGGAGGGGGGGTTGGGGGAATTTGTTTTAAGAATTTTGGATAGTGAGCAGAGATATGCCAAGAGGTAATTAATTTGTTCATTTTAGTCGAGGAACAGATTTGGTCACGGTTAGGGTTTAGATTTAAGATTGTGTTTGGATTTTGAATTTGAGTATAGATTTATAAAGGAAGGGGGGGGGGGGGGGGGGAAGAAGGAAAAGTGACAGTTTAGCTTTTGTTTTTCTCACTTTAGAGGAAAAAATTCTGTATCCCATTTATATGAGTTCATATATGCATTTATGTAATTTTCATTATTTTGTATTTAGGAATGAGAAAAAGAGATAAAAAATTAAGATTTATGGATGTTTAGAAATATCTAAATAAGTCATTTTTTTCCGAACATTTTTATTAGTGATCTTCTTTTAAAATTATATCAATTTTTTTTTAGTTTTTTGGTCCGTCAAAATTTCTAAAAAGTTAAAATAAAAAAAAATTGAATAAAAAATGATAAAAGAGCTTACTGTTTTTGTCTCTATTTTTTGTTTTGGTAATAATTTTTTTATTTTTTCGGAACATGTGAGAAAAATGTGATAATGAATGTGTAGTGCAGTGTGGGGTTGTTGCTTGTGAATTGGGCCGGGCCTTTTTTTGGCGGTCAGAGCTAGGCCCGATTCTTAAATATTGGAATTGGCAAAAAAGAGTGAGTGGCGTGGGGACGAAGCGAATTCCCGGACGTCTGATACGTGCCCCCAAAGCAACGAATAAAAAGAAATTGTTTTTTTATTTTTATTTTATAGATTGGATATTAGAAATTGATTGATTCATGAGAGATTTATTAGAATTTTTTTTAAGTGTTTGTATTTTAATTAGTCAATAAAATATTTTTATATTTCAATAAGTTTTATTATTTGAATATTTGATCTATCAAATTTTAATTTTCATATTTAATGTATTTTATGGACATTTTTATCCGTACAGATATTTTTTTGAATAGTTAGCAATTTAGTAATGTGAATATTTATATTTTATAATGTGAATATTCACATTAATGTGTGAAATTAACAGTGTGAATGTTCACATTAACAGTGTAAACGTTCATATTGACAATGTTAACATTCACATCACAAAAGATTTATATTATAAGTATGAATATTATTAAGGATATTTTAATAATTATGTCACTCATAAAATTTATTAAAATATAAAAAAATAATATAAACTAAATAAAATATAAATAGCTGAAATTTCTTTTATGAAAAAGTGTCCCTTAATTCAAAGATATTACAATTACTTTAAATTAAAAAATAAAAAACAAAAACAAAAACTATATTTTAATGGGAAAATTAACTGTCCCTCTTGTTGAATTTTCATAAAAAAATATCAAGCTTTGATATACATTGGCACTTCCTTCCAATTTACAGGTTTTCTATGTGACACGTGGACACATTCCCCAACTCAAAATTTGCATTAATTTTACTTTCAGGTTTCTCAATTGCTTTGCTATTTTTTTTGATTGTATTATATGCACTAATTAATATATAAATTAATGTATCAAATAGTGTTATATCATTATTATTAATTTCATCTATTATATAAATTAATAATTAATTAATACATTAATTGGTACATATAACATTATTTTATTTTTTTAGTTCTAAATTATTAATTTCATTTATTTAGTCATATAACTAAAATTAAATTACACTGATTTTTTTTTTTATATTTGAAAAAAATATAATAAATTTTATAATTTTGACATTAATTATACTAAGCTCTCTTGTAATTTTAATTTAAATAACATCTAATTTCATTTTTGTTAATAATTTATTAATTATATAGATGAAAAAATGATGTTAACATCTCTTTAACATTAAAATATATATTTTGCGTTATTTATTTTTGTATTTTCACAATATCTATATTAATTTGGATCTATTTATCCTTGCCAAAAGGAAATGCAGTGTAATAATATCAAAATTATAAATTTTATTATATTTTTTCTAAATCTCAAAAGTGATAAGTGTAATTTACCCTATAATCAAATACTCATTTTTCTTAGGCTATGTTTGGCCTTAGTTTTTTTTTTGGCTATTGTAGTCAAAAAACAAAAATAAAATGGGCAAAAAAATTAATAAGACAAAATATTACATTTAAATTATAATCATTTTAATTTTTTCTTATAAAAGTTAAAAAAGTCAAAAACTTTATATCAAATAAGATTTTTTAGCTCCAAATTAAAATAACAAAAAAATTTAAAAAGTTAACCCACGTTTCAAATGAATGCTAATCAATAATGGGTGATGAGCATGATGAATGTTTCGATTATAAGTTATGAATCGTAAAAAAGTAGGAAAATTTTAATATATGTCATTTTAAAAGGGATACGTATCTTTTATTATGTCATTTTCTTAAATCTCATGTTTTATTTAGTTATGATATTTTTTGTATAGTTACGATTCAGAAAATTAAAATTATATTATTTTTTTTTAGTTATAAAGTATATATGATTTACTATTTAAAAAAATAAAAATAAATAAGTGTTTGGTCATAGTATAATAAACAACTATGCTAGAGACCTCTAAAATAGCATCACTAAACCACCTCTAATGAGGTGGAAAAGCAAAAAAAAAAAAAAAAAAAAAAATTCAAGGCACCTGATTGGCTGTGGCAGTGGGGGACCCACTGCCACATCACTAGTGGTACCTCTAAATTAGAGGTCCCAATCATTTTTCGTATAATAAATAAGTGTTTGGTCATAGTATAATAAATTTATATTTTTATTTATTATGGTAGGTTTTGATAATTATTCTGTAATTAGAATTTAGAACATTTGAACCAAAATAAAAATAATAATCAGTGTGTTTGGTTTCAATTTTTTGAATTCAGTTTTTTAATAACTGAGTTTTTTGTTTTTCATGTTTTTTGTTTTTAGTGAATATTTTTAAAATTTGAAGTAATTTTTTTATTTTTTTAGATGCACCTTACTTAGATGTATCCAAAATAGTAAAATATTTGTGAAAAAATATTTTAAAAAATTAATAAATATATAAAAATACGAAAATGTACTGAATTTTCATATATATTTTTTTGTATTTTTTGATATTTAGTGTATTTTTTAAATATTTTTTTTACAAATATTATACTTTTTAAGTGTTTTTATGTTAAGTGTATCTAAAAATTAAATTTTTTTTTTAAAATATTAGATAAATTCATTGAAAATATTAAAATACGTAAAAAAAAATAAAAAATATTTTTAAAAAAAAATTATTTTATGAAAACTGAACCAATCAAGCCGATAATTTAACAGTAATGAAATTTTAAAAATAAAAATAATCCTAAATCTGGCGGTTTCCTCTGGCAACAATGAAGTGGTAGAAATAGGAAGGAACAAGTACACCATTTCCAAGCAGGCAAAGCAAGCAAGCTCCCTCCTCCTTTCTTCCATGGCCACCCTCTCTGCCTTCTCCTCCCCTCCATGGCCAAACCCTAAT
The DNA here is from genome assembly GCA_036172215.1 of Camellia granthamiana. Taxonomy (NCBI): domain Eukaryota; kingdom Viridiplantae; phylum Streptophyta; class Magnoliopsida; order Ericales; family Theaceae; genus Camellia; species Camellia granthamiana. The sequence continues at coordinate 78,232,145 of CM069914.1, forward strand.
TCCGACCCTCCCTCCACCTTTCTCTCTCCTCCTCAACTCGACCACTCCGATCCCTCTCACATCCCCACCTTTCTCTCTCCTCCTCCTCCGATGCTTCCATCCACCGCCGCCGACGAAGACGTCCAAAACCCTAACATTCCCGATCGTCCCTCTCTCCCTTTACCTTCTCTCCTTCACGTCGCCTTCAATCAAGACTCCGGTTGTTTCGCCACCGGTACCGATCGCGGCTTCAAGATCTTCAACTGCGACCCCTTCCGCGAGATCTTCCGGCGAGATTTCGATCACGGAGGCGGAATCGGCACCGTCGAAATGCTCTTCCGTTGCAATATCCTCGCTTTAGTCGGCGGTGCTCACGATCCTCAGTACCCTCTCAATAAGGTCATGATTTGGGACGATCATCAGAGCCGCTGCATCGGCGAATTGTCTTTCCGATCGGAGGTTCGCGGCGTTCGTCTCCGGCGGGACCATATTGTGGTGGTTTTGGAGCAGAAGATCTTCGTTTACTGTTTTTCGGATCTCAAGCTTTTGCATCAGATTGAGACGATGGCGAATCCGAAGGGGCTTTGTGTGGTTTCGCAATCTGCGGGATCGATTGTGTTGGTTTGTCCGGGGTTGCAGAAAGGGCAAGTTAGGGTTGAGCATTACTCGTCGAAGCGGACCAAGTTCATCATGGCTCATGATTCGAGGATTGCGTGCTTTGCACTCACGCAAGATGGGCATTTGCTTGCAACGGCCAGCACTAAGGGGACTCTTGTGAGGATTTTCAATACCTTCGATGGTTCGTTATTGCAAGAGGTAATCTGGGTTTGATTTCTTTTGCCTTTTTGTTTTAAGTTCTTGAAATGCTTTTAGGTGGATAATATTCAATTGAGCACAAAATTTAGGAATTTTTATATTAGTATTGTTGTTGCTTCATTATTTGAGTACTAGTAGTTTGATAAGATTCCTATTTCCTATTCTGTTTTTCAAGGACCAATTTTAATTTATGATGGTAATTGTTAAACTTGATTTTTTTTTTTTTTTTTTTTTTTTTTTTTGGGGGCTACATATATATATATCTTGTGTTAAAAGAAACCCATTAATGGTTCATTTTGCTACCAGTAATACTACAAAATTAGAGTTAATTATTCAGGAATTATTCAAAATTATCATTTTGTAATTCAAATTCATTTTATATATCACTCCACAAATTCAATCCTAATCACATAATTTCTTTCAGCTAAATTCGGGATAATTAAGGTGGGTACATAGAATTGTTCTACATCTACTGCTATGCGTTCACATCGCTGAGAGGTAGTTCTTCTGCCAAACGTCTGTTGGGAAGGAAGAATCTGTACTGCAAGAATAATAAGTGATGTTATTCCAAATATAATAATGGGCTTTTTTGGTGCAGCGCTAGCTAGTTGAAAGTTGATAGTGGATGTTTTTATTTTTATCTTTTTTGTTAAAAAGGATTAGATAGATAGATTGAAGTTCAGTTACAGTCCTGGGGTATAAGCAGCCCCTAACATCATCGAACAACTGTTGGGAAATACAAGATGGTACATATTGGAATGTAAAGAGACCAGAATCTCTATTAAAGCCTTCATTTGCGCACACTTGTTTGCTTCTGGTAGGTGTGCTTAACCGGATAGTTCCCCAACTGGCCCAGGAGGTGCATGCAATCATCAATGATGTTACTATAGTGATAGAGGTGTTTGGAAACAGGATAAAATAGTTACAAAGTTAATAACCCACTAAAATAAGAAGTTAAAAAGTCATTCCTAAACACTTTAATTTTTTTACCTCATATTTTAACCAAAAAATAACTAAAAAGCCACTTTCTAAACTAACCCTAAGAAATATGAAGTTAAAAACACCACTTATGCTTCTCAACACAACTGTTTGGCGCAGTTTCTCTGAGCTGCTTATGTTTGGAAGTTTGTGCTAGATTGTTTGGTGTAGTTTTAGCTTACAATTTATTAGGTAGCAGGAGGGATGTTGTTGGCTTCTACTTTCTAATTATTAGCATAGTTGTCAAATCGAGATTCGTATCGTGAATCGAAATGACCTTGTACCGAATCGCGAATCGAATCGAATCGTGAATCGTAAAGATTCGGTCACTTTTTTAAAATTACATAAAAATATATATTTACACATTTAGATGTTAAATATATCTTATGAATATGAAATATTTAGACTTAAATCAATGAAAATGTTATTTTGAGTGATAATCACATAGTTTAATAGGTAAGGAGTTAACAAAGATTCTTATGTAAGATCACTATCTTACTTTTTTTCTTTTTAGATATTTCTTATCAACCATTCTTAATAAAGATGATAACCAAATAGACAAATTATCAATTTTCAAAATAATAATGATTAACAACGATATTGATATTTAGATAATAAGCATACGTACTTTTCTAAGAAACAGTGAGCAAATAATAATAAAGAATTATTTAAAATATTTTATTTTAAAGCCTAAAACATTTTCAAAGGTATAACTGACCTCACATATGCAATATTCAATTATATTCAATTTAATAAAATAGCAATAGATAATTCATAGTGTAACTTTAATCTAAACATCTTTAGAAGATATATTATAATTTTTTAAAGAGAAAAAAAATGAGAAGAAAGGTTAAAAATATGTTGGTTCTGACTGAATGTGATTGGATTCTATTAAAAACTTCATGAACACTAAAATAACAACAAATTATGTATATATGTTGGTTATTTTGGTATTAAACGTTATTAAAAGTTGTATTATGTCATTTTCACTAAAAACATGGAGAAAAAAATAGTCGAAAATACGCCGGACACAATAATTTAAAAAATTACATGAATCATAAAAAGTGAAATGAATAATGAATCGATTGTAAATCGTGCGATTCACTAGAGATTTACTACCAAAATAGATTCACCCATAGATTCGTATCGATTTTTCAAAAAATTTGAATCGAATTTCAAATCGAATCGCGAATCGTAAGATTCTGATAAAAGAGAGATTCACCCATAGATTCGTATCGATTTTGCAAAAATTGTGAATCGAATCGCGAATCGTAAGATTCTGATAACAGAGATTATTAGTTTTTAACTTATAAAAAATTATAAGTAGCTCCTTAGGCTATGTTGGGATTATTGGAAAATGTGAGGCAAATGTGAATGTAAGCTAAATTTTTTCTCAATTTTTTTTTTTCCTTCCAAATTTCTACCCAAACAATGATTCAAAATATAGAGTTAAGCAGCGCTAAACAGCCTGACTATATGATGGTCCTTTTTTCTTTAATGAGGTTTGATCTATAAGTTCTTATTGCTTAGAATCAATCTATATTTGAGTTTAGAATTTGATTTGGTGATTGGGCAAACAAATGTGGAGGTGCTTTGGCTGTTCCATTTGAAACTAATTAATATTTTTCTTTGTAAGTCTTACTTATGTTTGCTCAGTTAACTTTCTGAGTTTTAAGAAATTGTTTATGTACTTAAAGCAACTGGATATGTAACGCAGGTTAGGAGGGGTGCGGATAGAGCAGAAATATATAGCCTGGCATTCTCTTCAACTGCACAGTGGCTGGCAGTCTCAAGCGACAAGGGAACTGTCCATGTCTTCGGTCTTAAGGTTAATTTGGGAAACCTAGGGAGTGATAAGTCACATGGTGCATCTGATCTCAGTCGTTCTGTTTCATCACCCAACTCATCTCTCTCTTTTATAAAAGGTAAGATTCCTTTCTTAAATCAATGGTAAACGTGGCATTTTTTCCCCATTTATTAGTTACTTTATAGCACATTGCAACTCTTCTGCAATTAGCTGGAGACATTGAAATTGCTTATAATTAGGCATGTTTCATTTTTGTTGTTGGCATTTGAAGGAAAATTTCCAATTGGGACAATTGCAGAAATTGCTGTCATTAAAATGATGGAGAGAAATTGGATCAATACTATTAAATGAAATTATGAAAAGAATCACATGTGGTACTCTGAATAAGTAAACATATAAATTTAAACGGCATAAACACAATGAAGTTGTTTCTTTTTTGAAGAAGCCTGATTTTCCCTTTTTTTTTTTCTTCCTTAAAATAAAATTAAAAAACTAAAACTACACAAAAAGATGAAATGAAAGTATTACACAATAGCACAACACTTCTCTCTCTTAGTTAACTTTTCACTTGCATTTCTTGAACATGCTGGAAAAGAATTACAGGTTAACTCTTTAATGAGGTTAATGAAGTTACACAGGAAATCATTTGGGGGTAAAGTGTAATTATTTCTGAATGATCTGTATATTCAACTTGTGCTAATACAAAGATTACAACCAATATATATAGCAATCCTAACCTTAATCTGAAATAGGAAATACAATCATACATAATCAATCTGAAATATACAATCAACCTAATTAATATATTTCCATAATTATAACATAATATTCTCACACCCTCGCTCAAACTCAAGGTGTTTTAAAGTGTTTTAGCAGAAAGCACTGAGAGTTTGCCAAGAAGAAACTAAAAGCGAGCAGTGGTGTGAGTCTTCGTAAAGAAATTAGCAAGTTGCAATGCCGAAGAGATGAAAGGAAGCGAGATGGAGCCAGATTGCAGATGCTGACGTACAAAATGACAATCAATCTCAATGTGCTTCGTCCGCTCATGAAAGACAGTGTTATGTGCAATCTGAATAGCACTGCAGTTGTCACAATAAAGGGAGGTCAGAGAAGACTAAGAGACACCCAAATCAGTTAAGAGACAATGAAGCCAAACAATTTCAGTAGTGGCATGAGCCATAGCACGGTACTCTACCTCGGCAGTGGAACGCGCAACAACAGTCTATTTTTTGCTCTTCCAAGAAATTAAGAAATCACTAAGAAACATGTAGAAGCTAGAAGTGGGCTTGCGATAAGTGATATCACTAGCTCAATCAAAATCAACATAAGCCACTAGGTCCAAAGAGGAAGTAGAAGACAACAATAAACCCTGAAATATAGTACCTCAGAGATAGCGAAGAATCTGAACCAAAGTAGCCCAATGGGTAGAATGAGGAGCAGAAACGAACTGACTAACCATATGAACAGCATAGGCAATATCAGGGCGAGTAACCATTAGATAAATTAAGCAACCCACGAGTTCTCGATATAAAGTAGGATCATCTAGAAGAACAACAACAGTAATGGTGAGCTTCACATTAAGCTTAATGGGGGTATTAGAAATCTTAGTGTTAGTAAGATTGGCACGATGAATAACCTCATTGGCATACTTGGCCTGAGATAGAAAGTTGCCCTTAAGAAAAGAAGCTACCTTAATACCAAAAAAATATTGCAAGGGGCCCAAATTCTTCATTTCAAAGGTGTGAAAAAGATACTGTTTGATTTCAGTGATAGCAGAAGAGTCAGAGTCAGAGTCAAAGCCAGTGATGATCATATCATTTACATACAGTAATAAGGCAACAAATCCAGTAGAGGTGTGAAGAAGAAATAAAGTAGAGTCCTGAGCTTAGTTGCAGGAATCGTGCAACCAGGTGACGATTCGGAGTAAGAATCGCGATTCCGCGCTTCCTAGAAAGAAGCGTGTAGGAATCGCGTTTCTGAGGAGAGAGAAACGCGATCCAGTCCAAGAAGGGATCGCAAGGGGGGGAGAGAGAGAGAGAGAGAGAGAGAGAGAGAGAGAGAGAGAAACCTGAACTTGCTGTCGCGACCTTCGACATCGACCTTCGATCTGCTCCTGGACCTCGCGATCTGCTCGCGATCGCTCTCTCTCGCCTTCGATCTCTTCGCCATCGCCATCGCCATCGCCATCGCCATCGCCAGCCTTCTTCGATCTGCTTCTCTTCTTCTTCTTCTTCTTCTTCTTCTTCTTCTTCTCTTTCTCTCTCTCTCTCTCTTTCTCCCTCCCGTCGATTTATGTTCTGATCTGTTCTTCTGTCTCCCCCCTCCCTTTTGTAACATATAACAAAGTAATATAATTTGTTATAATAAATAAAATAAATATAATAAGTAATATAATTTGTAATAATAAATATAATAAATAATATAATTTGTTATAATAAATATAATAAATAATATAATTTGTTATATAAGAATAAATCTAATTAAATCAAATATAATAAAAAATATCAAATCAAATCTATAAAATGAATCATTCAATTTTTTTTTAAAATGAATGTTTATTTGTTATTTATTTTTAAATTTTTTATGTTGTGTTTAATTAATTAGATATTATATAAAATAAAAAAATAATATAAATATTTTATAATAAATGAAAAAAATTTAATACAAGTATATAATTATAATATTTCAACATATGATTTTATATATATATTTTTAAATTTATAACATATATTTTCATTATCATTAGAGAAAAAAAGATATATATAATCTTATAATATATTTTTATATATTTTATTATTTAATATATATACAAACGCTCCTTATCAACGATTCTTGGAATGACTACGATTCCCCGCTCCCGCTCCCGCCCCCGCTCCCGCTCCCGCTTTGTGCAACTAAGGTCCTGAGCACAAGGATGAAACTTAAGCGCAGTAATAGTAGTCTGAAAGCGATCCTACCAAGTACGAGGAGACTGCTTCAGATATACAGAGCACGCCAAAGGCAACAAACTTGTCCAGAGGAATGGTGAATGGCAGGGAGAGGATGCATGTAAATCTCTTCTGTGAGATGGCCATTAAGAAAAGCGTTCTTAACATCTATTTGATAAAGAGGCTAAGAACGAATAGTAGCGGCAGAGATCAAAGTACGGACAGTAGTCAACTTGGCAACAAGAGCAAAGGTTTTCTCATAATCAATACCATACTCCTGTGAGAAACCTTTGGCAACCAGACGAGTTTTATAGCGCTCAAGAGAACCATCAGAACGAGTTTTAACTTTGTAGATCCGTTTGTAACCAACCAGATTCTTACCAACAGGCAAAGGAACCGACTTCTAAGTACTAGTTTTCTGTAAAGCAGACAACTCATCCTTCATAGCTTGAATCCAATGGGGATCCTGATAGACCTCCTTGTAAGATTGAGGTTTTAAAAAAGAATGAATAGCAGACAAAAAAGTAAGATAGGAAGCAGAAAAACATGTATTAGACTAACCCAACCTGTTTGAAGGATGACGTGCTCGAGTCGGATATCGGTGTGCAGCAGGATCAGAGTCGTCAGAATCAGGAGGATAGGAGTAGAGACAACTGGTGAAGGAAGAGCCTGGCGACGAGAATAAACTAACAATGAAAGAGGAGGGGAAGGAGCAGGCTGGGGAGAATGAGGAGAAAATAGTGAAAGGTCATGGAGAACAATAGAGATGTACTTATCATGAGGGACCTCAGAAGGAAATGGATCAATGTGAACTAAATTTTCTTTGGAAACTGGAGTAGTGATAAGAGGAAGTTGAAAGTAAGACAGACGTTCGAGAAAAGAAATATGATGGGAGACGTAAAGACGATGGGAAATAGGGTCGTAACACCGATAGCCTTTCTGAGTAAGACTATAATCCAAAAAGACACATAGGATAGACCGAGCACTCCGTTTGGTCCGATCTTTATAGGGAAGAAGGACAAAATAAGTAGACCCAAACATACGAAAGAGGGAGTAATTGAGAAGTTGAGCGAATAGAGCCTCATAAGGAGACTGACCAGAAAGAAGAGGAGTAGACATGCGGTTAAGAAGAAAAACAGCAGTAAGAACTGCCTCTCTTCAAAATGAAGCTGGAACTGAGGCAGAGAGAAGAAGAGACCTAGATGTCTTAAGAAGATGACGGTGTTTACGCTCGACTCGACCATTTTGGGCAAGTGTATTAGTGCAAGAAGTTTGGTGAATGATACCTAAATTGGCCAAATACTCACAGAACTCAGTTTTAAAATATTTCCCACCTAGGTCAGATTGTAACAATTTAATGGTAGTCCCAAACTGTGTAGTGATCATAGACTGAAATGTTCGATATATTTGGTAGAAGTCAGATTTATGAGTCATAAGATAAATCTAAGTATAACGGGTGCGATCATCAACAAAAAAACATAGTATGCGGAACCTTTTTTAGTGAGAACATGAGAGGTCCCCAGACATCAGTATGCATAAGAGAAAATGGAGAAACAGAAACTGAAGTGCTTTTATTAAAAGGTAAAGCTAACATTTTGGCAAGTTCATGCCCCAGCATTCATCAATTTTACTAGGAGAAATTTTACCCAATAATCTTGATCGAGGTAAAGATCGTAAGCGGTCAACAGACAAATGACTTAGGCGATAATGCCATAAGTAAAACTGACTCGACTGAGAATCTAACTGAAATGAGGAAAAAGTAACTGGAGAGGTGGATAGAGGGAGATGCAAGCTTTCTATCACATAGAGATCTCCAACTCTACAGCTGGTCTCAATCTGTTTCTTGGACACCCGATCTTGCACATAACAAACAAAGGAGGAAAATATAATATCAAAACTAGAAGTATCAAGTTGATTGATAGACAATAAATTGACAGATAGCTGAGGAACATAAAGAATAGAGGGCATTGTTTTGAAAACCGGACCGGTGAGCGAACCGGAAAAGGGACCGGGTGGATGGGTCACTGGTTTAACCGTCGGGTCGAAGCGGTCGAACCGTGACGTCATAATTAATATTATATAATTAAAAATATAATTATAAATTATAAATAAATAAAAATATATATAATTACTGAAATAATAAAAAAAAAAAGTGTTGCATAATATTTACTAATAATATTTAATAAAGTCACAATTGATAAAAAAAAGTCACTAGTTTTAAAGAAAGTAAAAAAATTTAACATTCCTTCCAAACAAATTGATTGAATGCTAGATTTAATTTTGGAGGGAAATAAAATTTTCAACTCTCCCTCCAATCAAATATGATTCAAACAATTTGATTGAATCCCACATTCAATTTTTAGGTTCTCTTTGAACAATTGTTTTCCTATAAATAGGAATAGACTTTCATTATTTCTTCAAGCTTCTGATGAGACTCCTCATGAGAAGAGACTCTTGAAGTAAGAATTTTTAGTCAAAATTTTGATATAATATATATATATATATAAATATATAAGAAAGAAAGAAAGAAAAGAAAGAAAGAAAAAAAAAAAGAAAATCGAAAAAAAAAAAAAAAACTAACCGGGTTGGTCCACCGAACCGGCACCGGTTCACTGGTTTTCCCGGTTAGACCACCGGTTATTTCGGTTTTCACTAATAACACCGGTTTTTGGCCAACCCCGGGTCTTGAGGGTTTTCCGGACCGGAGAGGGGACCGGTTCCCGGTTCGACTGGCCGGGCCGGTCCGGGTCTAAAAACCATGATAGAGGGAATAGTAACAACAGACATGGTAGAGGGTAAGACTGACCCAACAGATAGAACATGCATACCAGACCCATTAGTAGTATTAACAGTAATAGGAGAGGAAGGGAGGATACAGTTTTAAAGTAAGGAAAGGTGATGAGTCCTATGATGAGAGGCACCAGAGTCAAAAAAACCTGACAGAAGAGGAGATACATGTAGAGGACCTAAACAAACCTGAATGAAGAGAGGTGAGAGCAGAGGCAGATGAGGATGGCTGGGAGGCGGATAGGAGATGCTGAAGCTTAGCCATCAGGGTATGTAAGGAAGCCAAGTCAGGATTAGAAGTCGGAGCAGATGCAGTAAAAGCAGGAAGAGGTCGGAACTGTGTTTGAGACAGCTAAGAAGACTGAGAACACTGACGTCCCTTCTTGGGACAGTTGTACTTCCAATGGCTCTTCTGATAGCAAAAAGCACACTCATCAGAGGCTAGTGGCCCCTTCTTGGGTTTTGCATTGCCCTGATGCTGATGAGGTGGTGAGGCCGACAATAGAGGAGGCTAAGGCCAAGTTTGGCATCCTCAAAAAAATCCAAAAAGTCAAAAAGTCACTATCCTATTTAAGTCACATCATCTTATTTAAGTCACATCACCTCTCTAACACATCACTTCAAACCCAATCCAAATCCAACCCATATTTCATAAAAAGTCAAAAAGTGTACTTATTTAGTCTTCCCAAACTTGGCCTAAGTAGAATCGAATACAGATGGAGACAGAGTTTGACTAGCCGTCTTAAGACGGGTTTGCTCAGAGAGGAGCTCACGAACAATAGTATCCACAAAGGAGAGAGGAGACCGATGAAGGATGTCACCACGGATAGTCTCATACTGAAGAGTGAGAGTCGTTAAGAACTGCATTAAACGACCTTGCTCCCGAAACTCAACATAAGTGTCTAGTGCCTTGAGGCTAGATGGTTTCATGTGAGCCAACTGATCTCAGAGACCTGTCATCTCAATATAGAAGTCCCGAATAGGTTGATCCTGCTAGCGAGCACTTTGAATAGTTGTTTCTAACTCATACCGTTTGGCAAAGTTGGATTGCTAATACACACCTAATAAGTACTCCCACACCTCCTTAGCAGTACTGTATTTGGAAGATATCATTCCAATACGGTAATCCACAAAATTATGAAACCGGGTCAGAACTTGGGCATTATCACAATCTTAGTTGCACGAAACGGGGGGCGGGAGTGGGGGCGGGAGCGGGAGCGGGAGCGGGGGAGCGTGAGCTGATAGAAGTTTCTTAGGTTGGGAGCGCCTCGGGGAGCGGTAATATATATATATTTTAATAGTTATTTTTAAAATATATTTATTATATAAAGGTGATTTAAATAGTTATTTTTAAATATATTTATTTTTTTTATGTTGGTATTATTTTTATTGATAATATTTTTAATTTATTTATATAATTATTTTTATTTTTAATTGGTGTATATTATAAATAAAAAATATAACAAATAAAGAATAATAAAATATGTTAAAGTAAATAAAAGTTAAAAATTGGATATTTATTTTGTAGATTTAATTTGATATTTTTTTATTATATTTGATTTAATTAGATTTATTCTTATATAATAAATTATGTTATTTATTATATTTATTATAACAAATTATATTATTTATTATATTTATTATATGTTACAAAATGGGAGGGGGAGACAGAACATAACATAAATCGACGAGAGAGAGAGAGAGAGAGAGAGAGAGAAGAAGAAGGTGAAGAAGTAGATCAAAGACGGCTGGCGATGGCGATGGCGATGGCGATGGCGATGGCGATGTGGAGAAGATCGAAGGCGAGAGCAAATCGAAGGTCCAGGAGCAGATCGCGAGAGTAGATCGAAGGTCCAGGAGCAGATTGAAGGTCCAGGTGATGTCGAAGGAGAAGGCGACAACGAGTTCAGGTTTCTCTCTCTCTCTCTCTCTCTCCCCCTTGCGATCCCATCTTGGACTGGATCGCGTTTCTCTCTCCACAGAAATGCGATTCCTACACGTTTCTTTTTAGGAAGCGCGGAATTGCGATTCTTACTCCGAATCGTCACCTGGTTGCACGATTCCTGCAACTAAGATCACAATCCCTAGTGTCATTGGAAGTCAGATATCCTTCTTGTTTTGGATCCAATGGACAAGGAACAGAATCAGAAACATAGCCTCATTTTTTTCTAATCAAGAAGAAAATTCTTCATAACACTAGCCCAATAAGCATAATTGGCACCAATGAGTTTACATCTGATAGCTTGGATTTTGGTGTCTGTCATTGTAATGAACTAAAAATAAATAGGTTGAAGTATAATAATAACTAAAAAGTGGACCCAATAGGAAATAAGGGTTTTAACCAAATAATAGTACTAATAGTCACAAAACACACACACACACACACACACACACACACACACACACAGAGAGATGAACTGACGAGTCGCGATGACCAGATGGAGCTGACGAGAACTGAGAAAGACACGATGATACCATAGATGACTAGATGAAGCAGGCACAATGATTGATCGTGATTCACAGCAGATGGGGTGTGACAAGGGGTCGTGACTAAATCCAGAGGCATAAGGCTCGAGGTTGACTTCGAATAGTCTTCGAACCAGACGAAACCTTTGAGTCAGATGAAGAACCAGATGGAGCAAAACCTCTACGGCTACTAGGGTTTCGAATCTGCAAACTAGGGTTTCGAACCAAGCTCTGATACCATGTAAGTATTTCTGAATGATCTGTATATTCAATTTGTGCTAATACAAAGATTACAACCAATATATATAGCAATCCTAACTGTAATCTGAAATAAGAAATACCATCATACACAATCAATCTAAAATATACAATCAACCTAATTGATATATTTCCATAATTAACATAATAACATAATATTCTCATAGAAAGCTCATTGGTGGACTAAGAATACACCAAGGTCATGTTTGATTCACAAGATTAATAGTGAAGTATTAATAATCCTATTAAATTAGTGTGGTATTCACTATCCAATTGGATTAATATCCATTGGATTAATAATCCCACCCCTACCCCATTACTAATAATCCTACAAATTTGTTGGATTAATTATCCATTGGATTAATAATCCTAAACCAAAATATTAAAACAAACATAGGATAATTGGGCCCACGGATTAATAATCCCAATCCCATACTCTAATCCACCCAATCAAACATGCCCCAAATGATTATTTCCTTATAATGGTTGCTTTTGCATTCCCCAAATATATATACTAACAATTCTGTGCTCTTCATTGATTAATGTTGCCTTTGTTGTTGACAATGCATCAAAGTTCTTGATTCTTGAAGAAGGAACAAGACATTTTAATTGGTAGAACTTCACAGAGAGCTTTTCTTTTTCTCCAAAACACTATGGTGATCTTAGATGTTTTGGATATTTGCTAAATAGTGATCTTGTAAACAGGTATTATGCCCCTCTGTCAGTATGAGTTTTAACTTTTGATCCACTCTGATACTTATAATGATTTTGGTCCTTTTTGTATTTTCTGTGGTTCAATTAACTATTACTGGAGGATAACTGATAGATAGCAAGTATGCTATCAAGTTTAAGGACTCAAAAGTAGCAATGTGTTCTATGTTTTTTCCGTTGAATGTTAAATATAAATTTTGTATCTTTGGCAGTAGGATCCAAGTTTGCTGCTCATTTTGCAGGAGTGTTGCCGAAGTATTTCAGCTCAGAGTGGTCTGTTGCTCAGTTTCGTTTGCTTGAAGGTTCTCAATACATTGTTGCATTTGGCCACCAAAAGAATACCGTGGTGATTCTTGGCTTAGATGGAAGGTGAGTGTACTTCAGAAACATCGTCGTGTTACTTCGAATATAATGATTTAGTATTTTAGAAACATCCTATTATTTTTATTTCGACTTCAAATATTTATAAGTAGCACATTGGTAGGTTGACCCTGCTGTCACTTAGGGCGTGTGTGAAGGTAGTGTTGCTTCAACTGCACTAAAGCATTCAGCTTAAAAGTTAATTTTGTTTTTGGCAAACCAGCCTCTCATCTAAATTGGGCAACCATCATTTCTGTGGCTATTCTATAGAGAACTAGGTGTATCAACTTACCTTTCCACTGGGATGCTGGTCTCCTTTTCTTTTTAGTATATTTATATCAAGGACATGGTAGAAAGCTTGCCCTATAGCCTCCCTTGCATACTTATGGTATTGTGTCTATTGATGGTTTTGATAAGTTGTGCAGTAGTGCAATAGGAAACGAATCCTATTTTATTCCAAAACATTTATTTTAATTACCCACCTTGAGGCATATATAGGGGTAAAACAATACAGCATATAGCTTCACAAATTGGCCACTGTCATATTATCTGAAACTCTAATGCTGTGTTTGGTTGAGGGATTTGAGGAAAGATTTGAAAATGAAATTGGAATAGTTAGGTAAAATATGAATAAAATATACCTAAATTTCACCTAGTTTCGCACACATTTTCCTTTTCCCTTTCCAAATTCCTCCCCGAATCCCCCAACCAAACACAGCGTAAAGTTAATAGATTAGTTCACTGAACAAAGGTAAACAAAAACAATATCTACATGGTACAAATGTGATATATAGGCAAGATTATAAAAAGGTTATTGACAGTAGGCTTAAGCTTTCTGCTATTGTGCTTTGCTGCACAAGGAGATAATGTGTTTGCATCTTGCTTCATGAAAAGGATGTTTTAACCTACCTTCTATAAATTTTTGAATATACTGATCACAGAAAGCATAAGGGCGGACAAAATCTTGTCCATTCTTGTGTATTATGTGTTAATTTCTGTGCGTGGTTTCTATATTTGTAGCAGAACTGTTAGTTTTGAACTCTCTTTAGAGAAGAGCACACATCATCAGAAATATCACTGATTTGCATTTATGCAGCTTCTATCGATGCCAATTTGATCCCGTGAGTGGTGGAGAGATGACTCAGTTGGAATATCACAACTTCCTCAAGCCTGAAGATGCTTTCTAGTAAGAGAGTTTGTATACCTGATCATTTTGTTTTGGCTTTTTTTTTTTTTAAATGGTTGTTGTATACATACTATTCCTCTTTGCTTGTTGTTTCTTTCTCTTCTGATGGGGGAGTAAATATGTTTTGTAAATAAATATATATTTAACAGTATGCAACTAATTTAACCACCAAAAAATGTAAGAAAACATAAAAATAAATTATTTTTATTTTTTATACGTAAATACATCTGTAAATAGGCTGGTGGTATCTTGCTGTATTATGTTTAATCATACATGTGTCCTAGTTTTATTGTTGTTGGTTTTGTAGACTGAATTTATTAGTGTTTTGTGGTTGAATTAAGTAGTAAGTATGTTGTTTCTTTCTCTTCTGATGGAGATTGCATGTATCTATATCTAGATATAGAAGAACAGTTTACCTGCTTGAGGTTAGTCATTTTTTTTTTTTTATTTTGCCTTTTATTTTGAATAATTTATTAATAGTGACATATATGTTGAATGAAGATTTTTTTTCTAATTATGTAAACATTTTTGGTCAATTATGAAATAGGTTTTTTCGTAGTTATGCAAACATTTTTAGTTAATTATGAAATAAGTTTTTTTTTTTTTTTTTTCATAATTACGTAAACATTCTTGGTCAATTATGAAAGCTTTTTCGTAATTACGTAAATATTTTTGGTCAATTATGAAATATAAATTTTTTATTTTTTATAAATTACAAATACACGGGAGCTTCTATTTGCACACATCACTTCCTCTCTATACACATCATTCTTAGGGTTTGGCATAAACTAAATAATACAAAAAGTTAAAAAGTCACTATCCTATTTAAGTCACATCATCTTATTTAAATCACATCACTTTTTTAACACATCACATCAAACCCAACCTAAACCTAACCCATATAAGCCAATAAGTCAAAAAGTGTACTTTTTTAGAATATCCTAAACCAACCCTTAGTTCACACACCCAAAAAAAAAAAAAAAAAAAAATTCACCCATTACGCACACTATTATTCCAATTATACCCCATATCTAAATCATACACAATTTTTTAACACACTCAATCCACCCACCTTCCCTTACATTTTTCATTCTCCAAACCCTAACCCTAAACTAGCCACTGTCAGCGACACCATGGTCGCATTCGCCACTTCCAGTCATCACCCCACCGTTCCCTCCACCCATCATCGCAGTCCACGCACCTATCCAACCTCTCTGCCGACCACCTCTCGTCCATGCTACTATCACCATCGCAGCGGCGACCCATCATTGCGACACACCCGCCTTTCGTTAAACCATGGTCGAAAATCACACATCGATTCGACCATCAACACCCGAACAAAACACATTGGTTCGACCTTCAACATTTGAACAAAACACATCGGTTTGACACTGTATTTTCGAATCAATGTGTTTGGTTCGAAGAGAGTAGAAAGTGGATGACGAACGATGAGCGACAGGAGAAAAGAGGGATTGGGGAGTGTGAGCGATGAGCGATGGGGTGGGGAGGGGCTTCGATTCGAGAAGAGGAGGGCTGGTGGGGGAGCCAACAGAAGGGGTGGAGGAGGTGACGAAGGGGGTAATTAGGGTAAGGGTTTTGGTTGAAGAAGAAAGGGATATTTTGGTAATTTTATTTTAGAACAAAAATGTAATAAAAAAATATCATTAAATGTGTGAGAAGAGGGGAAATGGTATGTGCAAATAGAAGCTCTCCAAATACACCCATAATGTTTTTATAAATTCGAAAGAAATATTAAGGATTCATAAATTCACTCAAAATGATGTAATAATAAAATTGGAGTCTACATCATTAGGTATATGACAAATCAAAAAATGAAACATATCATATTGCATAATTTTATCATATATTTAATGATTTATTATATTCAATTTTATAGAATAATATTTTAATTTTTAAAAAATTATAAAAATATAAAACATAAATATATTTTAATAATAGCTCATACACTCGAAATTAGATCTATAGCTCGTTAGCCTATATAAAAAAGTGTATTAAAAATAAAAAAAAATATATAAATATTATATGTTATTTATTGACCGGCTATCATTAACAAAAAGAATTATGTTTGAAAGTTTT
The DNA here is from genome assembly GCA_036172215.1 of Camellia granthamiana. NCBI lineage: Eukaryota > Viridiplantae > Streptophyta > Magnoliopsida > Ericales > Theaceae > Camellia > Camellia granthamiana. Next base: position 78,248,517 of record CM069914.1, read on the forward strand.
AATTTAAGAGTTTTAATGCAGCTCTAATGATATGGAAAGTGTTCATGTGAACACCCCTCTTTCTATTCTCTCTGCTCTCTCTCTTTCAGCTCACTAAAATTCCATTTAGAGCTCTAGTATTAGAGCTATGTATCATTACTGATATATATATATATTATATTAAAAGTAATATTTTTTTTCATATTTAGGTGACACATTATAAAAGTTTATTTTTTTTTCTAAAAGAGTTACGTCAGCATTTATTGTCTTAATTATATAGAGTTCTACACAAACTCAAACCTAATTTAAATTATACTAACTTTATCTATTATATGGATTCTATTCGACATATATTTTTTTCCATATAAGATTGTTTTGAAAAGTTAGCTAAAAGTTAATTTTTTAACCTTTTTTTTAAAACATTTTTTTAAAAAATATGTAAAAAAATAAAGAGGTGATGTGACTCAAAATAAGTTAAAAAATCAACATTTGACTTTTAATCAAATTCTCAAATTAGGCCATATTTTTAATAGTAAGTTGAAATAATCCACAAATTTAAAACCAAATTTTCGTTTCATGTTTTTCTTTTTAAATCTTACAAGGATATTAAGATTTTTTTTAATGTGAACCCCCCCCCCCCCCCCAAACTTTTCTTCTTATTTTTCCATGCATTATACCTAATACCAATTCAATATTATAGATTTATCGTTTAAATTTTATAGTGATTCTATATATGAAATTATACTTTATTTTTTACATTATTTTGTATAATCACAGTTCACAGGGAGAAAAACCTATACAATAATGATACTTTCGAGAAACTTCTAAAATTTAGATTTACTGCTTGAGTTATTTTTTAATTATTGAATAATAAGTTCTTTTATATTTTAACATCATATCAATCAGTTCACACATTGAGATATATCTATTGTTTCGAAAATTTCATTATTTTTTCTTTTTGAGTTTAGATGTTGTTGTGTGATTTTTTTTTGGTTAATCATTGTAGAATTTTTTTTTATATAGTTGATATTTTAATTTAATTAAGAGTATTTATTTTACAATCTTATAATTTAATATATATATATATATATGTCATATAAAATCATTACTGATAATCTAACCACAACATATTTATATTTGATTTTTTTAAATAAATTTTATACATTTCTACATATTTTTATTTTCCAAATGAATATAAAAGAATATTAAATAGTTAGAATTTCTTTTAATTTTATATTACTAATTCTTCTTCTCATTTAACTATTAATTTTAATATCAAAATGAGTATTTATTTTACTATTTTATGATTTAATATATATCATACAAAATTATTATATGATAATTACACTTTTATGATATGATAGAACTAAAATTATAAAAACATACAAATAATTTAACTAAAATTAATATATAGAATTTTCAAGTAGCAATTTTATAGACTGCTAGTGTCAATATTATCACAATAAATAATTAAAATCATTTACTTTTCTTGGTTTGAGTTTTCTAAAAACACTTTTTAGAAAATTTTACTTTCTAGTTTTTCGTATTTTTTGTTTTTACTGAATTTTTTTTTAATTTTTAGACACATCTAACATAAATATACTTTAAAAGTATAATTTTTGAGAAAATAAATCTTTAAAAAATTCACTAAATACCAAAAATATAAAAAAAAAACAAAAATTCAGTATATTTTTGTGTATTTATTAATTTTTTGAAATATTTTTTCACAAATATTTTACTTTTTAGATACATCTAAGTAAGGTGCATCTAAAAAAGTAAAAAAAAAAAATATTACAATTTAAAAAATATTTACTAAAAATAAAAAAAATACGAAAAATAAAAAACTTAATTTTCAAAAAACTGAATTCAGAAAACTGAAACCAAACACACTGATTATTCTTTTATAACACACATTGTACCATCAAATATTTTTTGAAAAAAAAAATAACACATACATGACACGAATCAGCTACTAGTGTTAAGATCTTAGGGCATAAGCCTTGAGGTTCGAGGTTTCACTGTCCCTGGGGTCAGCCACCTGGGCGACAGTATATATGGTTGATAGGACGAACTTCTAAGCCTGAGCGAACCATACCTAGTGTTAGGAGTAGCCTTACTGTATAGCAACCACCTAGTGGTAACAATTAGGCCTCATTTGAGCTCGACCAAATAGAATTAAGGCCAAGTTTGGCATCTACCAAATAATATAAAAAGTCAAAAAGTCACTATTCTATTTAAGTCACATCATCTTATTTAAATCACATTACCTCTCTAACACATCATATCAAACCCAACTCAAACCCCAATAAGTCAAAAAGTGCACTTTTTTAGAACATTCCAAACCAACCCTAAATTAGTCAACAAAAAAAAGATAAAAAATAAATAAATAGTCTTATCATAAAAAATTAACTAAAATTGACAATTTTCAAATGGAGTGAACAACAGATAATTGTTCAGATATCAACTTTTAAATAAATAAATCAAAATATAATATCTAAACAACTGAATTTTATTTAAAAATTAATATATGAATAATTTATTATATTATATTTCTTCAAAAGTTTATATAAAAAAAAAAAAATAGCTGTATATATATTTAAAAAGAAAGAATTACCGTGTATGCGCTCTTTGTGTTCAAGTGGTGAATAGCGCTCTCTCTCTCTCTCTCTCTCTCTCTAAAAATTAGAATATTATTCTATGAAATTGAATAAAATAAATCATTAAATATATAATAGAATTATGTCATATGATATGTATCATTTTTTTGATTTGTTATACACATAATGATGTAGACTCCAATTTTATTATCATATCATTTGAGTGAATTTATAAGTCTTTAACATTTATTCCGAATTTATATATAAAAAAATTATAGTGTGTAACTTTTCTCAACAGATAAATATAAAACAAATACTATGATAATTCTTCCTTCTAAAAAAAATTACTAAGATAATTCACTGAACTAATAAAGAAGCAGAAGCAAATACATATATATACAAATGACTAATTTTATTAATACATAAATCATATTGATATAATAAATAACCAATTTTATTAATAGGTATATCTTTAAGTAAATAATAATTTTTAATGATATAAAAAATATTTTTCAGTTAACCATTTTGTTAATAAATAAATCATTAAGTCAATTAACAGTTTTTAATGATATGAGAAATATTTTTCAATAAATAATTTTGATAATTTATTATTGCATTGGAGAATATATATATATATTTTTTCCCCTCTAAGTATTGTGTTAAAATGATAGTTGTAATTTCTAATATTATAAAACCGATTCATATTTTAAACAAATCTTATGGATGTATTTGTAATTTGTTAAAAAAATAAAATATTTTTGTTTCATAATTGACTAAGAATGTTTGCTTAATTACGAAAAAACCTGTTTCATAATTGATCAAGAATGTTTAAGTAATTACGAAAAAATTTATCGCATAATTGAATAAGACTGTTTGTGTAATTACGAAAAAACCTTCACTCAACATATAGATCACTATTAGTAAATTATTCAAAATGAAAGGGTAAAATCAGAAAGAAAAGACTTATCTTAGTAGTTTTTTTTTAGATAGAAGAATTATCTTAGTATTTATTTTATATTTATCTATTGCGAAAAACTACACACCATAATTTTTTTTTATAATAAATTCGGAAGAAATGTTAAAGACTCATAAATTCATCCAAAATGATATGGTAATAGAATTGGAGTCTACATCATTAGATGTATAACAAATCAAAAAATGATACATATCATACCACATAATTCTATCATATATCTAATGATTTATTTTATTCAATTTCATAAAACAATATTCTAATTTTTAAAAATTATCAAAATACAAAACTTAAACATATTGTAATAGTAATACGTGATAAATTATTATTGCATAAGAGAATAATTTATTTATTTAGTTTTTAGAAAATTTAGTCAAAACCCCTCCATTGTACCCTTATTTGGTGAAAATGGCAACCCAATTTTTTTTTTTTTAATAAACCCCTTAAGGAGAAAACATATAATTGAGTATGGATAAAGTAAAAAATATATATATATATTTTCTTTCTTGGACAATATTGCCAAAATAATATGTTACTGTCAAACAAAGTAACATGTTGTTACTGTTACTGTTTCCATCAATTTTAATGGTAATAATTAAAAAAAAAAAAAGAATTTCATAATCAATATAAATTTTATTTGATAGATCTTGATGAGAGAACTTTAAAAATATTAATTTTATTAAAAATCGACATTTATATAAAAAGTTATATTATTTTAAAATTTAATATTTTGATAATAGTGATATTTGTTGGACTTTCTAAGGAAAACTTTTTGTGCTTATTCTTAGATCATCCCCAGCAGTTTACTTAAATTTTATCGTAAAATGTTATTAAAAAATCCATTCCTTATTTTAGGAATCACTTTTTCATTTACTTTCCCCGTCAAACTCTCTATTATTTCTCTATTCTATTAAAATAATCTTTTCAATTGCTTTTAAATTTGAATTTTTTTTAATAATAAAATAACGAAGGAGAAAGTGTCGATGGTTCACTGGAATGATTTTGGTTCTTCGCATGTACCTTTTTGACATAATCTGTAGCCTTCTTATCAAACTCGTCTCAGAAAAGAGATGGGCTTTGAGCTGCTTTTTACATCAGCGGTGGAGTATTGGCAACAGAGCCTGAGGAAGATGTAATATTTTTGGTAGCTGGTGGAGAACTAGCTGTTCCAAGACTCATCTTGGCAACTTCTCACAAGATGATAGCTTGACAATGTTAACTACCATCTCCATTGACTTCTCATAGACAGAGTTGTTGCTTCTGCCTTTGTTGTTCATGTCCAGTCCTAACCATGGGCTATAGGCTTCATTGAAACAAAGGCTCTCTCTTAAATAGAGGTGAGGTCATTCGCCTGGACGTCTGACCGATCAACCCCCTAGACATCCAGCCTTTTGTCTGGGCTGTTGTGCTCGCCTCTTCAACGAAATAAAATAAGAATTTATTAGATATGAGGGAGCTACAGTAACTCCTTACAAATAGGGAGTCACCGTAGCAATCCTAAATTTAAGGGACTATATAAGGGATCTGATGGGGTTAGATTTTTGAAGAATCAACCTTTTATAATAGCAAAAAGCTATTTTAAGGCATCTACTGGGGATGCTCTTAATGCATTAAAATTTTATTATGAGAGGGTTTTAACCAAATCGCCCCCTTCCCATTTTTTTTTTCTGAGTATTGTGTTAAATTAAAATTTATAACAAACGATAGTTGTAATTTCTAGTATTATAGGACTGATTCATATTTTAAACAACCATATATGGGTGTATTTGTAACTTATTAAAAAATAAAAGATTTATATTTCATAATTGACTAAGAATGTTTGCGTAATTACGAAAACCTATTTCATAATGAGTGTTGCTATTAGCACCCCGTCAATTATTTTGGATTTCCCATTTTTTAGTATTTTTTAATTACAATAATAAATTCAAATAAAATTATTAAAAATGACATCATTAATTTGGGGACATCCTATTTCACAATTAAGCCCACAAACCCACTATATCATGAATTATGATTTATGAGAGCATTCATCTCCATTACCACCCTTCTATCTTCCCAAAATCCCACCTTCAAAACTTACCCACCCTCAAAACCTTGAAAACCCTGTGGCAACAATATTTCGGCGGTAATGGTGGCAACCATTTGATTACTTACACTTTTTTGGCAATGACAATAAATGAAAGTTTTTCCAGCAACCACAATTGCATGAGACGAGAGGAGTACAATAATAAAAACTCAGAGAAGGTTCATAGTTTTGATAGTGTTCTTAACTCGGAAGAGATTAGCCCTGTAAGGGTAAGTTTTTTGAAAAAAAAATAGAAAAAAAAATAAAAACTGTTCATCATTTTTTCGGGATTGAACTTCCGAACATATGATCAAAATTCGGGAACACAGGCCCAAACATTGTTTATTTGTTCAGGAATAGGTAATCGAACATTTATTATTTGTTTGGAAATAGATAATCGAACATTATTTATATGTTTATGGATATATATATATATATATATATAGAGAGAGAGAGAGAGAGAGAGAGTACCAACTAGATAATGGTCATATTAAAGAACATGATGAGGCGGCAGAGACAGTAGTCACATTTAGCTCTTCTTCTTTTTCGTGGGTTTTGTTAGGGTTTTTGAAAGAGAGGTTTTTTGGGGGTATGCATTCAATTGAATTGGTGAAATATTTTTACAAGAATAATTTTGGCATTATTTGGGGAGAGAAAATAAATCTTAATGGTTTTAAAATTTAAAAGTGGAGATCCAAAGAAATAGGTGATCCAAAATAATTGATGGGGTGTTAATAGTAGCACTCTTCATAATTGACCAAGAATATTTGCGTAATTACGAAAAAATCTTCACTCAACATATAGGCTACCATTAATAAATTATTCAAAATAAAAGGACAGAATCGAAAAAAAATGACGAACCTCAAGTAGGTAAGCGATTCTTATACCATTTTTTAGCATAAAATATCTTCAGATATCCCATTATTTATGGGGTTGACATATGCCATTTTTGTTTTTAATTTGAGCATAGTTTTTCTTCAAATATCTTTCATCTCTGTAAAGGTTGGACTCTGGATAGCATAAAATAGATCATTCCCTCTCTTTGAATAGTAATTACCCCCTGCACTCTATTAGGATCTGGGAACTTGTTTGGCACACTAACAAGCAATCACAAACGAACAAGAATAACTTTACTTGTCTTGTAACAAGAATTAAATGTATTTTTATTTGTATCTGGTGGACACGTGGGTATCAAATCTTGTACTCATACTAGTATATTTGTATACTGACCCGTTTTGTCTTTTGACATCTCGGGTGTTTTTTGTTTAAGCGCAGCCGAACTTTCTTTGCAGGATTAGTTGGGACTACAGTGGTAACGAGAAATAACTATAGTTGTAGGACATGTCTCTCGGAATTCTTTTGTTTTCTGGAGTTTAGGGTTGATATTGGTTTATTTATTTATTATTAATTTTTTTTATGACCTTAGTATTTTGATAATTTGACATTGTGGGTTATTTTCTAATTTTACATTAATTAAGTTGTTTTGACTATTTGTTGCTACTTTAATGTTGGAGGAATTGGATAGTTATGAATTTATAATTGATGGTTTTGGTTGGCGTTTGTAATTTTTTTTGTTTTTTTGTTTTTTGAGTATTGAAATTTTCTTAAACCAAATTGAGACGAAAACATTTAGATTTTGTTTCACTCTTAGGATTTGGATGATAGAATATTGATTGAGATTTAGTTCTAATTAAATATTTAATTGTCCAAATTTTGGAGCGTGACATTCGATCAACAGATCGACTTTTACTAACCATGATATGATTTTTATTTTTATTGTGTGTTCATATTCTGATTATTAATAATAAATCCTAAAATTTACTATGTGAAGCAAACAAATATAAACTGTGTCGTCCGTTTTGGAACAACTTGATTTCATTATCTTAAAAATGTTTTGAATAGTGCAATTATGAAAATCAATTTTATTCCAAATTAAACAATATAGCCTTCACTCACTTGTATGTATAGAGTTATATCAAATAGCAAATAACCACATAGTAGGATGCTAAACATAGTAGAAAAACATACACAAGCAGGATGTTAAAACATGAAAACTTACATATTTACCGAGTTTCGTAATCTGGTACAAAACAAAGTTAGTAAAACATATACATGATCCTATATACAAGATCATAATGCAATTCACTCATGAAATGCAACTACAGATCCAATTTCTAGTAGATGACATGTGAATTATCTTAAAACATGAGGTCGCGTATAAAATCACATAACAATCAATTAAACTCATAGATGCAAATTTAGCCGGATCTTAAGGCATAAAATATGGATGCAAGGCATGGATATGATGGCAAGCATAATATAAGATGCATATTTACAAAATATGGAAAACAAATAAAAGAACGGGATAGAAAGAAGCAGTGCGGAGAATTATTACATCACTTAAATAATTACATATCCGAATAAGGAAGGAGGAGAAGAAAAATATTACAACGAAATAAAAACCTTACAACTTTCTTTAAATAAAAGAAAATAGAAAGATGTCTCGGAGATCGACCGTCGGAAATGGTTTTGTTTTATTGATAGAAGATTGTTCTGTTTTGCCCGGGAAAACTCATTTTTGCGAAAGAATTATTCATCCGAGAGCACTATTCACCACCGACAGTACTATTCACCGCGGCAATTACTACTCACCCTCCCTAGTCATTCTTTATCTTACCGGGCATTTTTTGTCCACGGTTACTATTCATCACCAGATGTACTATTCATTATAGGGTTTACTATTCACTCAATGATTACTATTCACAGCCGATCACTATTCACCATGCGGGGTTACATTTTTAACAAATTAGGTGGTTTTGACCGATCATTTAAAGTAGTAAATTACAATAATTTATGTAGGCGGTGTGGCACTGACCATTCAAAGCAGTAAATTACAACAATTTATTTAAAGCAATAAATTATAACAATTTATGCACAATAGTAAATTACAACAGATATGTGGGTGATACAACCTTCCCTTTAAAGCAGTAAAACAATTATTAAAATAAACAGTAAATTACAACAGATATATGGGTGGTGCAGTCTTCCCTTTAAAGCAATAAATAAAGCAATAAAAGAATTTAACAAATTATATTACATTCTTAAATTTAAGTGAAAGTTTGCGAAAACTCACATTTTGAAGAAATAACGAATTTTCTGACCTTTCCTTTAAAGCATTAAAACAATTATTAAAATAAACAATAAATTATAACAGATATATGGGTGGTGCAGTCTTTCCTTTAAAGCAATAAATAAAAGCAATAAAAGAATTTAAACAAATTATATTATATTCTTAAATTTAAGTAAAAGTTTGCAAAAACTCACCTTTTGAAGAAAGGACAAATTTTATGATTTACAAACTTTATTTTGATCATCCTCAAGGTTGTGGAATGTATTCTCAATTCTCAGTCTAAAATTTAAAATTTCAGTTTTAATGGTGTGTTTTTGTTTGTTGGATGGTGTATTGGTAAAGAGGCAATAAAGAGAATGAAAAGAAAATTTTGGTTTAGAAAAATAAAATATCTAATATCTTTTTTTCCTTTTCTCTCTTGAAAATACTTTTTTTCTCTTTTTTTTTTTCCCTTTCTTTTCTCTCTTCTCAGATTTTTTCCTTCTCTCTCTTTTTTTTTTGATTTTTCTGATCTTTCTCCCCAATTTTTTTTCCTCTGAATTCTGATTTTTTTTTTTTGGATCCTCCCCTGCCCTTTTATAGAAGAAAAAAAAATCCACAAACAAACAAAATATAATTAGGTGGGGGAGCTGACGTTTTCAAAGAATGCACAATAAAAATTACTGTACATTTTATAATATAATAATATATAAAAAGTATTATTAGTATAAATATATGTATAAATACTCAAAAAAATATAAAAATACACAAAAATATGTAAAATTATAAAATAACAAAATAAATAGACTAATAGAATATATTTTAGCATGTCAAATATATAACATAATTTGATCAAAACAGGTCTAAAATAAAAAAAAGAAAAAAACAAACGGCGGGAGACTAGAAAATTTCAAAGGATAAATACTAACTTTATAATATAATAATATATAAAATATTTAAAATATGTTAATTACATTAATATATGTACATATAGTCAAAATATTATAAAAACACACCAAAACATAATTATAAAATAATAAAAATGAATGGACTAACATAAAATATTTTAACGGGCCAAATATATAACATAATTTGGCTAAAACCGGTTTAAAATAATTTGGCCAAAACAAGTGTAGGTTAGGATTAAAACTTAAATTCCATCTTTCTATTAAAAATTTTGTGAGATAATATATTCTTATTTTCATTATCGAGTAATATAAAAAAAAACATCCAAATCTTAGACTAATAAAATTGAGTTTTTTTTTTTTTGATCGGCAAAAAAAAAAACTTTATTGATAAAAAGCACATACAAAATGTAAATGATACATTAATAAAGAGGAATTTCGAGCTAAAAAAAACTCCAACTAAGAGGAGCTTGGACCAATAAAAATGAGTTGTCTACGCTACTCCACTCTTTTCTGTGGACATATTTGACAAGAAGAAGAAAATGAGCTGGTCTTCCACCTACTTACTCCTACTCTACTCCTTGACTTGAGCCGGCCTTCAACAACTCCCATGTGGGCTGGAGCTAACACACTCCCACGTCTTTCCATTCTCTATACCAACTTAATGTATTTCAGACAACCTCGATATTTTCGGGCTTAGAGAAACATAATTTTATTTCCAGAAACAACTAAAAAAAAAAAAAAACTTAGAAGATAAAAAAAAAAAAAAAAACCCAGAAATTTCTACACAAGTGCTCGTACATCTACACCTCTACACCAGTTATGTATTAGTGTAACTGCCTAGTTAATCAAATTATTGTTAGATCTTAAACTAATTGGCATTATTAAGTAGAGATGTACTTGGATCTTGAAGTAAATGATGAAATTACCTTCTTTTCTTTTCTGTTGCTTTATATAATTATTATTGGGTTAATTACATTTTTAGTTCTCAAAGTATGAGTTTTATGTTATTTTAGTCCTCAATGTATAAAAAGTGTTTCAATTTAGTCCCTCAATTGTGTCTTAACGGATGTAGATTGTGTGACTAAATTGAAATTTTTTTTGTACATTAGGAATTAAATTGACACAATTTAAACATTAAGGGCAAAGTTGAAATACTTTTATACATTGAAGATTAAATTGGCACAATTGAAACATTAGGGACTAAAAACGACATTGAGACTCATACTTTGATATCAAAAAATATAATTGACTCTTATTATTTATTGTTTTTGAATTTATTTCAATTTAATTTAGCAATTTAAAATTTAGGCCATGACCAATTTCCTAGTTAGTCCTATACATGTAATATGATATCAAGAAAAGAATTACAAAAGCTAAATGAAAAAAAAAAAATCAAAAAAATTCTCATTAATTGGATCTAATCTTTTGCGATAAGTGAAAAATTCTGCATATTGCATATTTTCACTTTGTAATTAAAGAACACTTAATTAAAGATTTCAGTCACAGTGATTTTTCATCAAATTGGTAGAATTTTAATTGGCTTTTTTTAATAACCATTTACCTTCTTAGTAAAGATTAAGATGTAAAAATCGAAACCATAGGAAATCAAATCTAATTTTTAAAAAAATGCCTTAGTATTATTTATGTTTTTTTTTTTCTTGTCCTCCTAGTTTGCGAATGTGTTGATACCAAGAAGATAATTTATTACATAACCTTTAGACTTTATAAAAAGTAATTACTCAAAGTTTTAATCACATAAAAGCATAATTATATCACAAGCTGTCAAGCACAAATATTAGTGTTATTTGATTCGAAATCAACATGCTTTTATAATTTAATTGTTGGGTGAAGTGAACCCTACACTTAACTAATATAATTCAACTTTCAAGTCGAATATCTATCATAAAAGTAAATATTTTTATCTCATGCTAGGAGCATCTCCAACGGTGACTCAAATTTTTCATCAAATTTGAGTAAAGAATGACTCATTTCACCAAATCTAGGATGAGATGCTCCAACGGTTCACCTTTCACCAAATTTGTCTCGGGACGACCGGGTGGTCAACCGGCCGGTTGACCGGTTAGGCAAAAAAAGTTTTTTTTTTTTTTTGAATTGTCTGAACCTTTTTTTTGAACTTTATGAACTTTTTCCGGGACGACCGGGTGGTCGACCGGCCGGTTGACCGGATAGGGAGAAATTTTTTTTTTTTTTTTTTTTTTAAAACTGTTTGAACTTTTTTTCTGAACTGTTTGAATCTTTTACTGGTTGACCGGTTGGTCAACCGGCCGGTCAACCGGCTGGTCGACCGGTTGGTATAAATCCAACGGTCAGTAACAGTGATTTGGTGAAACGCTTCACCTGTATTCAGTTTGATGAATTTTTTGATGAAATCTCAATTTGATATCGATTTGGTGCAAGCGTTGGAACAGTGAACAGTAAGTTTTTTACCAAATTTTAAATTTGATGCTGGGTTTAATGAACCGTTGGAGATGGTCTAACCTTTTTATTGACAAAATATTATAATTTATATTCATTCATAGTCCTTAGTCATTTTGACTATTTTAACAACTCTTTATTTATTGTCGTCACTATTATAATATTATTTTTTTAGCATCTAGTTGTAGGTTTGACATGTTAGATCCTGATTGGTGAATGTATGCATCCCACCTACAACCAATTAACATGCTTTTATAGGTTCGAAATCAACCTGCTTTTATAATTTAATTGTTGGGTGGAGTGAACCTTACACTTAACTAATAAAATTCAACTTCCAAGTTAGGGTCGAGTTTGGGAACTTATAAAAAAGTCAAAAGACTAAAAAGTTATTCAAAAAGTTAAAAAGTTAACAATATTCATCAAAAGTAAACAATTACGGCTACACAACTCCCAATTCGAATTTTTCCCTACAAATCAATTTTTACAATTTTTTATTACACATTTTTTCATAAAAAGTCAAAAAGTTAACCCAAACATCCATATTTTCAACCTCAATTTTTTAGTCCAAAAAGATAAAAAGTGCACTTATTTAGGACACCCCATCTATCATACAAGTAAATATTTTTGTCTCATGCTAACCTTTTATTGGCAAAATATTATAATTTATATTCATTCATAGCCCTTAGTCATTTTGACTATTTTAACAACTCTTTATTTATTGCCGTCACTATTATAATATTATTTTTTTACCAAATAGTTGTAGGTTTGACATGTTAGATCTTGATTGGTGGATGTATGCATCCCACCTACCACCAATTAATACCAAAAAAAAAAATGCTTTAGGCTTTATGGTAGTGGGTCTCACCCACAATGATGTGATGTTTTGATCTTAATTTGTTTGTTTGTTTTTTTTTTCTTTCCATGTCATTGTGCTGCATTAAAGTATCAAAATTAGTGTTCTGAATTATTGTTATTAATACAATCTGACTTTCAAATCAAATATCATTGCAGAAGTAATCAAAAACAAAACAAAGTAAAAATTTATTACCTATAAGCCTTTTTCTCAAAAAATAAAAATAAAAAACTCCTTGGGCCTTAATCATCATGACCATGTTAATAACCCCTTCCTCATTCTTGTCATCACACTTCATTTAATCCATATCCACTGCAAAAACGGAAGACAGTCATATTTGATCATCAATACAAGTTGAGTTTTATTATTTTTATTAAATTAACTAATAAAATTATTAGTATGGTTATAAATTATTACTCTCAAGTTATGTTTTTCAAAAGTTGAAGCAATATTACTTGCTTCTTTTTACAATTTTAGATAAATCAATTTATGAAATTCGTGCAAAATTTTACATAAGGTATCTAAAGATGATGAAAGTTTAGTGGGCTCATTGAATTCCACATTGCCCCACTACCGTTAATTATATGCCAAACATTTGTATCTATTGAATTATATTTTAGGAGTATAATGGAATTTTTAATGATTGTGATTGTTTAAGAATATTAAGACATAAATATTTGAGGATAGAGCATTCTTGACCTTCTCGTCCCCACAATTGTGGGAGCCGAATAAAAATAAATGGTACATCTTTGATGAGCTAGATGAGACCAAAGCCCACTGAACTTGATGTTATTGCCGAATAAATACAAAAAGCAGGATAAGGAGCGCGCTGAGTTAAGGGTACTTGGGCTCCACATCTGAGCCGAGTACATCACATAAGTCGGCAAGATCATGTTGGGTGAATCCAGGCTATGTCCATTTCTAAATAATATAGTTGGAAAATGGATCCTAACAAAGTGATGATAAGGACCTGAGTTACAAGAAATATATCAAGAAGAGTGACTCTATAAAAGGAGGAGAAAGTTGGAGAGAGGTAGGTTCGAAAAACTTGCACTTAAAGAAACAAAACACTCTTTTTCATAAAAAAAGCTAACTTGCTTATCGGAGTGCTAATTCCAGTACCATTGACCAGAGTTGTTCTTCTGTTTTAGGTAACGTCTCAAGGATCTCTAGAGAACTTGTCTGAATTAAAGGAGTATTCCAAAATCACTTCCCCTTAGTAACTTTTCACTAGACAATAGCAAGCTGTTAGTTGTTGATGCATACACAATTAGTTATAGTTAGTTATAGTTGTGGTAAGTTAACCAATATGGCTAATGGCGCAGTGGATATGAGGCTCATCCTCACTAATGGACTATGACAATACTCTCTATTTATAAAAGGTTAAAAAAAGAAAGGCCGAGGTAAATAATAGAAAAAAATTCTAAAACTCCTCCTTCCATCCCATCTCTCTAAGATGACTCTACTTTACACCAATGTTCACCAAAGACTCATATCTTCACTTACAGGTTGATTAGATTGAATCGGGACTTTACATATCTAAACATTATCAGTTGTCAAGCCACTACAAAATCTATAAATGTTCCTAAGACATTCATTAACAAAATCTATAAATAAAATCTATTTCCATTATACAAGTTGCAACAAATAGATGACTTTTTTATATTTTTATATTTTTATATATTTTTATTTTTTATAATTAAATTGACATTTATTTACTTTTTCAATATATATGAAAACTATAGTGAGTTATGACAAGAGGGCATACGTAATAGATCGATGGTCAAACAAGAGCAAAAACTTCATTAGTATCTATTGAAATCTTCAAACTTTGATTTTATATATGCCTATCCACATCTAAAATTATTTTAACAAAACATTGCAATCAAAGCATTGTAAAAAACTAGGAAAATAATCACCCTTCTCTTCCCTTTCCCACCTGATAAGTTTCTCTGCATAAACTCACTCATTCATATTCACTCTCTATCAATCACCATTCTCTCTAGTCATGGCAACGGTGAAGGTCCATGGTAGCGTATTTTCAACAGCCTCACAGCGAGTTTTGGTTTGCCTCCATGAAAAAGAACTCGACTTTGAGTTTGTTCCGGTTGACATGAGCTCTGGTGACCACAAAAAACCACCTTTCCTTTCTCTCAATGTAAGTATACATTTAGTAAAGACCGCCTTGGAGTGAGTTTTTTTTGCTCTTTTAAGCGACTTTTGTATATCTTTTCTTTTGATAACAAAATTTTACTGACCGAAGAAAATGAAAATTTTGACTTGCGAATTCTTACATTTTTTGACCTATTGATGTAGCCATTTGGTCAATTGCCAGCATTTGAAGAGGGAGATTTGAAGCTCTTTGGTATGATTATGAACTAACCCTTAGCTCTGGCTAGCTACTGATGGAAGTTTTGATAGCTTAGATTGTAATCTAAAGAGGGTACTTTTTGAACTCAAATAATCTTACTTTTTCATTAAAAGATGCCTCCTGGTTAAGAGTCATCCTTTCATGAAAATGTATCTTTTGATAGAAGAGTCATAAAATTTCATGAAGTGATACTTTGGGAACCCTTGACTCTCTATAAATTGGGATGAAATTTGGAAAATCATCTCCGTCATTCATTGGTCATTCCACACTAAAATTTATACAATTTTGTAGAGCAGTTTTTAAGGAAGATCACTAGTATTACTGAACCACAAGATTTTGGTGACTTTGTTATGTCCTGAAAGTACTATGCTACTCAAACCAGACAACAAATCATACAATAGTGAGGGCAATTAATACCTTAAAAGATAGTATCTGCAACATGTCTCAAAATCGCATGCAAATTTAGTTTCTATTTCCTCACAATCAAGAATTGCAAATGATTTGATTAGCCTTGTTATGATGTTGTGACTTCTGGAATGCAGAGTCAAGGGCAATTACCCAATACATATCACACACTAATCCAAACAAAGGGAACCAACTAATATGCCAAGACCCAAAAAAGATGGCAATCATGTCTGTGTGGATGGAGGTTGAATCTCACGAGTTTGACCCTCCATCTTCAAAGCTCGCTTGGGAGCAAGCCTTCAAGCCAATGTTTGGTATGACAACTGATGTCGCGGTGGTGGAAGAGAATGAGGCTAAGCTGGCTAAGGTTTTGGACATCTATGAGGCTCGGCTGGCTCAGTCAAAGTATATGGGTGGAGATTGCTTCACCTTGGTGGATCTGCACCACCTTCCTAACATCCAGTACTTGATGGGTACTCAGTCCAAGAAGCTCTTTGATTCGCGGCCACATGTCCGCGCCTGGTGCTCTGATATCCTGGCAAGGCCGAATTGGTTGAAGGTCGTTGCCATGCGAAATAACTAGCATTTTCAATTTTCGATCTGCTTTGTCTTGATCTGTCTTCTTCTCTTGTATGAAGAAAGCATAAACCTTATGTTTTGATCATAAATAACTTGTTATGTCAAGTTCAAGAGTCCTGTTGACCATTACTATGTCATAAGTTTCTTACTATATGTCTTAAGTTTCTTCTTGTTTGGATTATGCATAGTCCTTAATGCTTTCCTTTATTTTTTTCCAATTTGAGAAGCTAAGCCTGTGTTTGGATTTTAGATTTGAGTAGAGATAAGTAGAAGGAAAGAAAATGGCAAGGGAAAAATGACAAAAAAATTAGTTTATATTTTTGTCACTTTTCCCTTCCTTTTTCATTTCTCTCCACAAATTCCTACTCAAATCCATGATCCAAACACAACGTAATTGAACACAAGACACACATGCTCAGGGCTTGACAAATTGGAGAAGAAAAGAACATAACTTGTCTTCAACTCTGGTTATATGTCATTGCTAGTACCCTATCTAACTAATCAACTAACATGGAGTTCCAAGTATGAAGCACTAATACAGCTAATTCACCTATTATCTCCTGCAATCAATTTTTTTTACCTGCAAAATGTAATAGGTGCTGGCAGTTGAGGCAGTTGCTGAACAAGACAGCCCTTAATTTACACTTCAAATGGGACATACATTCCAACAATCTGGGAGCATCCAATGCCATTATTTACACTTGTGTGTTTATTTGCTTTCCTTCTTACAGCAACAAAGAGCACTTTGATCAGATTGTTTAGATCAGCCCTTCAGTGCAATGTGCATGCCTCAAGAGTCGAAGAATAAAAAACCATCAATTGAAGGGTTCAGAAACCAGATACCCTCTCTAATCACTGCCAAGTTTATTATATATCCATTCAAGAAATTCAGATGCCTGAATGGACTATATCCCAGTTTTCTCTATCTATATGCGAATGAAACATACATCACTCCCATCTTCCCATTGCTACATACAGATAGAGACAGTACAACATAAAAGCCACTATTCTCTGGTGCTAACTCCATGAGTTTCCAAGATGGAAACTCGATCACATCTACATTCCCATGAGCCCTACAACCCGCTAGGAGTGCTCCCCATGAGCAATTATTCCATACATATCAATCAAAGGAGTCGCCAAGATCACATTTAATTATAGTCATGTATCCAAAAAAATACCCATTTCATTTCAACAGCCCCAAAACTTAAGCATGTAGAGAAAGGCTAAAGCATTGACCAGAATCACTTTGATTCAGCATTACACCTACACGTATTGCATATGTTGAAAAGTTATCAATAAAATCATCAAATGTAACAGCTTCTCCCATAGCCACTAATCATAACAGTCCACGCCACGACATTTTTTTGGGGCATTTCATCGAATACTATCCAACACAAGGTCATATTGCCATCTGACATGATACACATTTCATTAGTCAAGTCCCCTAGATCACATCCATCCAATATCCACCTCCTCCTCCTAAAGTACAGTCATGTATCCGAAAAATACCCATGTCAATAGCCTCAAAACTTGAGCATGCAGATAAAGCATTGACCATATAGTTAATTCTTGGGCATCATCACACAAGCTTACTGCACCTGTTCGAAAGTAATCGATGAATCATCAAATTTACCAGCTTCTCCATACCCATTAATCATAACAGTCCACTCCACCACTCAAAATCTC
Source organism: Camellia granthamiana (assembly GCA_036172215.1). Classification (NCBI taxonomy): domain Eukaryota; kingdom Viridiplantae; phylum Streptophyta; class Magnoliopsida; order Ericales; family Theaceae; genus Camellia; species Camellia granthamiana. The sequence goes on from CM069914.1 coordinate 78,266,478, forward strand.
ATTGTGGCATTTCATCAAACACACTTTGACCACACAATTTCATATTGCTATCAACCCATACACACATTTTTATGTTCTGGTAAAAAAAATCAAAAAACCAAAAACAATGCGCATCCAGGGAATCGAACCCTGGTCAGTACCGTGGGAGGGTACTATGATACCACTACACCAGATGCGCGTCCTGGTGTTGTAATCCTTAATTCAATTATTAATAACTTTATTCTAACATTTAAAAAAAAAAGATTAATGAAATATTTAAGTATATATCAACGTTGTTTTTTATGTCATTTTTTCAAAATTAATCTAACACAAACAACCCGTGCGAGAAAATTAATATTCAAGTATATTGGGCACATAAACCTTTATTATCAATTTATTCACCCCTTAATCATGAGGTTAATAAAGTACATTTTCTTTTGAGAATAAAACATGTTGAGAAAGATGGGTTAAATTAAGAGCACTTATAAGAACAAATACAAGAGTATCCACTGCCAGCAGTACGAGGAGCACACCATCCAGAAACACTATCAGCATGATGCTTTTCAATGCACTGTTTATTGCAAGCTGCTTCAATGCATCCATTAGGAGCTAACACTTCATTGCAAAGGTTAGTGCCAATCTTATTGCCACTCTGAGCCATTGTCAATCCAACTGCAGAAAAAAGGCATGGACACAATAATAAATTATATCGAAAGTTCTTGCATTTTACTCTTTGTATTATTTTAATTTTTAAACTTTCAATTATTTGATTCTGACTCTTAATTTTAAATTTTGTGTCAATTTAACTCAATTAATACCTCTGGTTATTATACAGATAAAATAAATATAAAAATATATTAATTGACTTATTAAATTATATTAAGAATTAGATTCTTTTTTGATAGCATTGATTAAAGAATATTATTAACAATATCTCTAACAATTATTTTTGCATAAAGAAGTTTTTTTAAATTAACATTAATAAAATCATATATAATATTACTATGTCACAGGAAATATTAATTGAAAATTGTGAAAAAAATTAAAAGAAGTTTTAAATAAATGAATGAAAAATGTTATGAAATTAATGAAAAGTATTAAAAAGATCCTTTCATATAAACTGCAATATATATTTACATATCTATCTATAAGTAATTAATGGTTATGTCTAAAAAAAGGGTGAATTACACCAACGGTCTTATAGTTTGGGACTCGTTTTAAATAAGAATAATTGAAGACATTATTTCTTTTGCAAATGGAAAATGCTCCATTTCAATGGCAAAGTCGTCAATTTGAAAAATATAAACTAGTTTGACAAAAATAAATATCAAAAACATATTTTTGAATTTTTAAAAATTGTTTCTATCCACCAAAAATAAAATTACATAAATATGATAAATTTTTTACATTTTTATATTTTAATTTTTTACCAAATGAATTTTAGTATGTGTTTGGATGATGATCATGTAATGAGTGATTGTTTTTGTTGATATTTTTGGATGGTTATCATATAATAGATGATTGTTTTGTTGTTGACAGATATTTTTGGATAGTTATTAGACTTTTAATGTGTAATCGATACATTTTTAGTTTTGAATTTTTTGATTTAATAATGGCATCAAAGTTATTATCATGTTTAACTTTTGAAAAAATAGAAACTAATTTAACAAAAATAAATATAAAAAATTATTTCTACCCTCCCAAAAGATAAAATTATATAAAATAATGTGTTTTAAATTTTTTTTAACCATTTTAATTTTTAATTTCTTAGAAACATTTTCTAAAAATAGATTCTGAAAACCAAATCAAACCAAACAGAATTTTATAACCAAGAAAGTGCCAGCATTATTAATTAAAAAAAAAGCTTTTACATTTTAACTAACACAAAATTAGTTGTATGGCGATTTTGCCCTTGAAATGGACCGTTTCTAAAGGAAACATATTTAATTGTCTTTGTTTAAAATAAGATTCAAAATTTAAGATTAAATGTATCACAATTAAAAAGTCAGAGATCAAAGTAACATAAGTATCAAATTATAGGGACTGTTAATATAATTCACCTCCAAAAACATCACAAACAAGAGAGTGGTCTAGCTAGGTATAAATTTTCAAAGGCTAAATACTTTATCAAATCACAAGAATTGAGAGTTTGTTAAGAGCAATGCACAAACCTGATAAAATAATAACAAAGAATAAGAAATGGGCGCAATAGAACTTAACCATCTCCTAATCAAAAAGAGCTATTACCAAATGTTTCCTCGTATGAAAATTAGAATACTCTAATTCTAGGGTGGTATTTATACCATGGAGAAAATATAAATATATACCAATTTAAGACCTCTCCTACGTTTTGCTATTGAAATCAACCTTATTAAATGTTTCTCTCTCAAATGAACATTAAAATCATTAATTGTCATCTGTTTTTTATGAAAATTATTAATAAGTCTTCCGTTTTCTTTTATTTAAGGGTGATCTTGCTACTTGTTAATTTGTAATAAATATTTATTGAAAGGGCAGAGCTTGTAGGTCCACCACGAATCCCACGTTGATGATCCGAATCGTTTAGGGCTTGTTGAACACTTTATTCTTATAAAAAATCACGTTAATCGGATATCAATAATCACTTAATCAGATTATATTTGTGTCAATAATTTATTTTTAAAATTATAGTTACCATTGACACAAATTTAATCTGATCAAGTGACTATCGATATCCAATCAACGTGATTTCATACAAAGATGAAGTACTCAGGGGTTGTTTGGGATGTTTTAAATAAGTGTACTTTTTGACTTTTTATGAAATATGAGTTGGGTTTGAAGTGATGTGATAGAGAGGTGATGTGACTTAAATAAGATGATGTGACTTAAATAGGATAATAACTTTTTAACTTTTTGATTTTTTCAAATGATGCCAAACTTAGCCTCAATGAACTCTAAATATTGAATAGTTTATATCAAATAATTGATGTAAATTCTGTAATAAGCCTACAAAACCTAACAGTACGTTTTAATCCGATTTTGAATGAAAGGCAAGCCTGGACCTATTGAAATGTGTTGAAAGTAGATCACAATCCACGGAAAGTAATAATATTACCTTTATTTTTATGGGAATATTAATCAAAGGGTTAATTACACTAATAATCTTTATAGTTTGGGCCTTGTGTCACTTTGGTCCCTGACTTTTTAATTGTGACACATTTGACCATGAATTTTGAATCTTGTTCCAAACAAGGACAATTGAAAATATTATTAGATTTTTCAAGGGTAAAATTGTCAATTTGATAAAATATAAACTAATTTGACAAAAATAAATGTCAAAAAAATATTTTTAATTTTTTTAAAATTATTTTTATCCATCAATGATAAAATTATGTAAAATTAATAAAAATTACATGATTAATTTTTCAAAATTAATTTTACATGATCATCATCCAAACACATAATAAAAATTAATTTGATAAAAAAAAATAAATGTCTAAAAGATTTATTAATTTTACATAATTTTATTTTTAGTAGGTAGAAATAATTTTTAAAAATTCAAAAATATTTGTTTGACATTTATTTTTGTCAAATTAGTTTATATTTTATCAAATTGACAATTTTACCCTTGAAAAATCTGATTATATATTCAATTATTCTTATTTGGAACAAGATTTAAAATTCAGGGTCAAATGTGTCACAATTGAAAAGTCAGAGACCAAAGTGATACAAGTCCCGAATTATAGGGACTATTTGTGTGATTTGCCCTTAATCAAAAGTAGAAATAAATTTAGTTTTTTTTCAAAAAAGCTAATAAATCTAATAAAAAATGATATACAAATATATTTTTAAAACTCATTTTTTAAAGTTAAATGATGTGTGAGCGATATAATTAATTAAAAAATAATGCTCAAATATGTTTCTTTTATGTGGACAAAACTACCCTATGATTAGGAAATTGACAATAAAATTATTTAACTAGCATAAAAAAAAAAAAAAAAAAAAAAAAAACTACGTGAGAGCTCGCCAACTTTTACAGTAAAATCTTGTCCAATTGTTCTTAGTTTATTTTTATTTTATTTTATGTACTGTATGTCATTATTTTTTAAAAAAATTAATCCCAATTAGAAAAAGCATTAGTTGAAAATGATTTTTATTTGGTTGAATTTTTAAAAGGGTCTGACTTTCTTTCAGTTCCAAATCGGACTAGAGGGTATTGTTGGGCTCGTGGGGCCCACCACAGGTCCCGTTTTGATAATCCGAACCATTGAATATGTAGAACTTGTTGAGTACTATATATTTATAAAAAATCACGTTGATCGGATATCGATAGCTATGTGATCAAATCAGTTTTGTATAAAAAAAAGGACGGTGAAAAAATAAATGATTGACAGAAAACAGATCCGATGAGATAACTATCGATATCTAATTAACATGATTTTTCACAGACATGTACTACTCAATGAGTTCTACATATTGAACGGTTTGGATTATCAAAATAGAATCTGTGGTAGATCCTCACGGGGCCAACAACACCCTCCAGACCGATCTGGGACTGGGTGTGTTTGTTTGGATGGACTGGATAATGGGGGATTGTAATCCATCGGACTGTTAGTCCCGGGATACATAGTCCCGGGACTATTTGGTTGGATTGGATTTGTATCCTATGTTTGTTTAGTCATGGGATTATATGTCTGGATTGGACTATTTTCAATGTTTGGTTAGACGGACTGGATAAGGATAAATGTTCAAAAGACTATTTTACCCTTATAATCTATAATTTATAATTTAACAACACTAAAAAAGTTTAATTTATAAGGCCACAATTTTTAATTTATTATTTTCAATTAAATTAAATTTATAATTTATAATTTATAATTTATATTTTTATTTAATATATAATTTTAAATAACGACAATAAAAAAATAATTTTATTTAATATATAAATTAAATTTTCAACAACACTAAAAAAATTTAATTTATAAGGTCATAATTTATAATTTATTATTTTTAAATAAATTTAATTTATAATTTATATTTTTTATTTAATATATAATTTTAAATTAACAATACTAAATTTTTTTTTATTTAATATGTAAATTTAATTTTTTAACAACACTAAAAAAATTTAATTTATAAGGCCATAATTTATAATTTATTATTTTTAATTAAATTTAATTTATAATTTATAATTTATAATTTAAATTTTTTATTTAATATATAGTTTTAAATTAACAACACTAAAAAAATAATTTATAAATGTTCAAAAGACTATTTTGCCATTTTCTAATTGTTTACTAAGTAATAGCATGGAGGGTAAAATAAACATTTCACAAAATAATCCCATGGGATACCAATCCCACACCCCCCCATGGGATAGGATAGTCCCACATTTGTGGGACTAATAGTCCGGGGGGACTATTAGTCCAGAGCAAAATTTTTCAAACAAACAATGGACTATTAGTCTGGTGGGACTAATAGTCCAATCCCACCCCCTTATCCCTCAAAACAAACATGCTGTATATTTATAAAAAATCACGTTGATCGGATATCGATAGCTATGTGATCAAATCAGTTTTGTATAAAAAAAAGGACAGTGAAAAAATAAATGATTGACAAAAAACTGATCCGATGAGATAACTATCAATATCTAATCAACATGATTTTTCACAGACCTATATTGCTCAATGAGTTCTACATATTGAACGGTTTGGATTATCAAAATGGAATCTGTGGTGGATCCTCACGGGCCCAACAATATTCTCTAAACCGATTTGGGACTGGAGGGAACCCACTGCCTTTTTAAAATTTATTTAATAGTAATGCCAGGTGTACAGAAACCAAACACAGATGTCTTACAGAGGGTGAGTCTCACATGTGGGTTCCATACACGCGGGACTCATCCTTTGTGAGACATTTGTGTCCTATTCTGTGTTTGATTTCACATAAACTTTATTGTTTATTTAAGTAGTAACTCGTTCTATTTGATTTGAAATTTTAAAAATATTTTTTTGAGTTTTTAATTCGTATTTTTTAGTTTTTTGTGATTTTTTAAAACTTTTTTAATCCACTTAATTTAGAGACACTTAGAGCATCTTCAACTCATTAGGTATATAATACTTGTTAGTCAAAATGCTTAGCATGACTTACTTTTTTCAACTCAATGCACTAGGCATATGATTAGACATTTTAGCTCAACTCATATTCACTAGCTACATGTAGCTAGCTTTCAAGACTAGGCAAAATGTATTTAATCATTAAGATTATTTCCCTACATCTTTGTTGCTGATGTGACATTCTATAAAGTTAATAGTATTTGGATAAATAGCTAAAATACAGAGCATGGTTGGAGTAAAAACATGAAATAATTGATAGGCAAAGTAAAATGTATACTTTATAGTAATGTTTAGATAGGTAAAATGCCTATTACCATTGGAGATGCTCTTAATTAAGAAATGAGTGATGCTATGCAATAATTAAAAAAAAATTAAAAAAATATGCAAAATTTGACATGGCTACAATGAGATTTAGGACCTGTTTGGGGATGCGGAGTTAATCTATGAAACAAAAATACAATGTATATAACTTAATTTAATATGTCTATATAAATAGGCATATACATAAATAAATTAATTTATGTTGATTTAAGTTACACTTTCATAACATGATATAACTAAAATTATTTTTTACATTATAACCATCACAACATACTTTTAAAATAATTTTATATGTACATATATAGAAATAAATCTAAATAATTTCATATTTAATTAATATTATTTCCTGTACACATATATATACATAAAAAAAATTAATTAATATTAAGTCAAGAAAGTCTCTAGGATCTTTTTGTAAAATGTTAAGAAATCATCAGTGTATTTTTTACTAAAGCTTCGTTTGATTTTAGATTTTTGGCTAAAAAAAATACAAAAAGACAAAATTGACTACATAAGTCAATAAAATAACATGTCACATCTAAATCATAATCATTATACTTTTTCTCTCAAAAATGTCAAAAAAGTGTAAAAACACCAAACTAAACGAGATTAAAAAAGTTAGGCTAAAAAAGTCTCAATACAAAAAAGCTAATATCAAACGAGGGCTAAATTATTGGGGTGTCTAAATGTTAGAGAGGTGTTTGGGATAAAACTTCTAAATGTCAAGGGATATCTCTATATTATATAAGGAAAAATGGGTTTCTAACCAACAAGCCTTGTGAGAGTTTCAATATCCCAATCTTAATTTTATAATTTTTTGATTTTAAAAAAATAATAATCTCTGTATTTATTGACTTCTCTCAATTCACAAGTCTTTTTGACTTCTTTCATAGTTATTGCAGTACCCTTTTCAACTTCTCTCATATACTATAGTTAGTGATGAGATTATTAAATTATTTTTATAAAAAATCTACAAATAATAATTTGTATATTAAAAAATATCTAAAACAAATATAAATATCTATATCTATATCTATCTATATATTATATAAAGGAAAGGCTTGTGAGAGTTCTAAACTCTCATTCCACAATTGTTATTTTTTGTGATTTTAAAAATATTTAAAAATAATTCTATTGGCTAACAAAGTAATTATAATTTTTTTTAAAAAAAAAAACACCTAAAATTTTGAATTACAAGTTCCTAAAATCTCTCCCTCTCAATTTTATCTATTTCTTAAATCCCATCTCATAATAAAGTAACTATACATTTAAAAAAAAAAAAAAAAAAAAAAACACAAATCTCATCTCATATTTTTAAAAAAGATTATAGATTAAAAAGAACGTAAAACCACAATTGCTAATTTTTTTAATTTTAAAAATATTCAAAAATAGTTCTATTGGCCAACAAAATAACTATAGATTAAAAAAAAAATTGAAATTGCTAATTTTTGAAATTTTAAAAATATTTAAAAATAATATTATTGGCTAACAAAGTAACTATAGATTAAAAAAAAAAAAAATTGAATTACAAGTTTCTAAAATCTCTCTCATAATATTTATCTCTTTTCTAAATCTCATAATCTATCTATGCTATACCAAAGTGACTTTTCATCTTAGAGGCCCTAAGTGTTTTAAAACCTTAAATATAATTTTTTAAAATAATATAAATCTCATAGAATCTTCTCCCACCTAAAATAAATCTAATGGAAAAAAAAAAGCTCTCTCACCTCCCATAAAATGTATACTATTAAAATATTTCACAACTGGTCTAATCTATATAAATCTAAAATTAAGCCTAACATAAAATAAAAATTAAACCTTATATCTAGATTCTCTTTCTATTTCATAATTAAACACAATTTCATTCCCAAATAAATTTAAGCATATCTATGCTATATATAATTTTTTAGCAAAATCTCATAATTTATTATTTTTTATAATGATTCCATGATTTATAATTTAGAAAAGAAAAGATGAAAAAAATTATTCTTATGCACTTTTTTTTCTAACCAATTCTTTCTTCTATCCAAAAATCTTAGCCATCATACATTATACTTTTTCTAAGTTATTCATGTCTTGCTCGCCTTATAAATATTATATTCATGGAACAATGAAGCTCATTGTTTTTTAACTTTACTTTTATGAAACAAATTAGAGGTTAGTTTATGTTATGTTTAATCTGTTCTATCTTTAAACAGGCTCTTTTATCTTTTTGGTACACCATTTTTTCTTTTTCTTTTTCTTTTTTATCTATGACCATTTTTTTTGTTTTTGTATCTCATATTTTGTGTGTCATTTCTCCCTCCTCTCTACTAACCATTATCTATTTTTTGTTTATAACTATTTTTTGTTGGTTAATATTGTTTTCCTAGAATTTTTACACTAAAATGGCATGATAGGGTCATTTGTATAATAAAAAAACATGTCACTCACTATGAAGTGATAGATAAAATTCCAAACCAAATCTTTATTAATAAGTTTTTTGTATTGATTTTATATTTATATATCAATCTTTTTTTAAAAAAAAAAAAAATTACTTTTAATATTTTTTAATATTATGATATGTGTTAATTGACAGTTGGTCCAGAGTATTATTTCAAAGGCATATAATAGTTTTCCAAAGTTATAAATAGAAAATTTTAATTTTAATCAATTTTTTCAAAACTATTAAAGGTGTTGGTCAATTATTTAATTATTTATCTTTAATATGTGCAGCTCCTCTATTCCTTTATGGTATTTCTCTCTTTACTCCACTGTGAGTTCATATGTTTTTAGAAAAAAAATCATATGTTGTAACGCCCTCAAAATATTATATAACCCCAACATCTAACAGTTCTATGTGCATGATAGATAAATCACATTTCCATCCATACATCAGAGTTAATATTACAAAGAGTATTTCATATAAGTTACAAATGTTTACACAAATAATAGAACGCCATGCGGGCTTACATCTTTCCAAGTTGTTACTTGATTACACAAAAGAAGAGTTCTAACTCTTCTACAAGTAAAGCCCTTGGCTCGCATTTACATGTAACCAACAAAACAAATAACAAAGCAGAGTCTTCAACTCCTAAACTTCCCAAGCAAAGATCTTGGAGGCGGCACGTCCTCTATACCTAAAAATGGTGTCCCAAGAAGGGTGAGCCAAAACCCAGTAGAGATATGCTAAACCCAATATGAGAAATAACTAAAATATTACTATTCGACCAAAGGTTAACACTTGTAAACCAACTCACACCCTTTCCCTAGCCCAACAACAATTTCTTCCATGTTTCAATCCACTTCCCTTTACTTATCCAATACAATTCCTAAATATGGTTCATTATCTAACCAAACGATTTAAATGAGACTGCATTCAACTTATTAACACTTCCGTCATCCACAATTCAAAATGAGACTACAACTCATGTAATTAACACTTCAATTTGTCAACTTCATTCATGCACTTCAATTTATAAGGTTTCGGGACTTACACCCTGGACACTCCGGCCAACTTAATTATCTATGGAGTCCATCCTCTATCTTCTCCCAAGCAATGGAGTGCATCCCCTATCTCCTCCCAAACAAAGATACATATACAATGTATTAAAGCATATAATCACATGTATGGAGTACATCCCATATCTCCTCCCAAACAAAGGTACATGTACAATGTATTAAAGCAAATGAGCACATCTGAAGTACATCCACTATCTCCTCCCAAACAATATACATATACAATATATTAAAGCACATAATCATATACGGAGTACATCCCCTATCTCTTCCCAAACAAGATACATATACAATGTATTAGAGCATATAATCACACGTATGGAGTACATCCCCTATCTCCTCCCAAACAAAGGTACATATACAATGTATTAAACTCTCTTTATCTTATACCATGATCAATTAAGGTGCATATTCAATGTGTTCTTCCCACTATCATATTCAATAACATATTTCAATTGATTAGTTTCAATTTACCTAATCATCATGTAGTTCTACAACAATCAAGACTATCCTCCACTGATAGCCTAAAGCAGTTATTTCTAAACAGATAAATGAATTTACCAAACAGATAAATTATCACATTTTCCATAGGTGAGTGATTTATCAAACCGACCACACCAACTAGTCCCAATTCCATCCAATTTCATGATGTTCAAATCAATTTCATATTTCTCACAATTACCAAATTAATTATACAAATTAATTATTTAGATTCAATTAGGGCATTTTTCCCCTTTTTCCAAACATTGATCCTAAGACCAAATCTCACCTATCAAACCCACAAAACCTCATTTTCAAGACCTCATATACATATGGAGCTTAAAAACACAAAACCCCTCTCTTACATACCACGAATCTCAAACCCTAACTTCCCAAATCACCAAATCTCAACATCTATACTAATTGACTAATATTTATGTTAAAACTCATAAGAAGGAGTAGATCATCCCTACCTTAAATTTCGGAGCTCAAAAGAGAAGATGAACCAAGCAAGTGGTGAACTCCAAAGGTGGCGAAAACAACTTTTATTCGGATAGAAATGGAGGTCTTGAGAAGTTCTAACACTTTAATGAAGGCACAATAGTTGGGTTTCACTAAATCAAGATCAAAATGTAGAGGGAGAGAGTGTTCTAGAGTGAGAAGCTCTCAACCTAGGGTTTTGGAATGCTTTAGAGAGGGAGGGCCGAAAAAGTGATTCAAAATGGCTTCACCTCGGACTGAAATACATTATAGTCCGCTCGAGCGTGGAACGCCCCGCTCGAGCGTCAGACACAGACTCCCGCTCGAGCGTGAAAAGCGACGCTCGAGCATCGAATGCACACTTCCAGAAGTTCTGCAGATGAAGGTCCCCGCTTGAGTGTAAAAGTGGACGCTCAAGCGTCCGATGACCTGCAGGAAAAGTACTGAAGGTGGAATAATCCCGCTCGAGCGTCAAACTCCCCGCTCGAGCGAAGGATCAAAAGCAAAGGGGCCCGCTCGAGCGTCAAAAGCCCCGCTCGAGCGTAAAGGCCAAAATCTGGGCATAAGCCAATTGTTTTTAAACACAACCAACCTGTTTCAAACTTGCCCAACACACTCCAAGACTCAAATACAAAGAATCAAAAGATGGAAACAAGAATAAGACAACAATATACTTCCACAGAATCGAGTCTGGAATACAATAAACAATAGAGGGAAAACTGGGATCGCTATATATGTAATTTAAAATTTTAAATCTTTTTATATCGGAAGTTAAAAAATAAATTTTAGAATTGTGACAACCCTGACTCATGATTAACACTAATTCATGATTAAGCATGCTAAGTAAATGATTAAGATGAAATCCTAAATTAATTACATGAGTTTGTTACTTTAAATGCATTTTCATCTGTTTAATGTAGAAAGATCTGTTCATGTTTTGATTTCAATTTGCGAATTGAAAGCCGTATCGGCAACCGATTCAGAAATTGACTTAATTTATATGTTAATTAGGATTTATAGAATTTTATGATAGGTTTAATTAAAATTCGGTTTGGAATGATTAAATTAGATTAATGTAATGCCATTTGATTAACTTTGTTACCTACCATTTAGTGAGTCATTTTATTGACCCCACTAGTTCAACTTTATACCTCTTTTCTCCTTAATTTGATGCTCAAACGTGAGAGAGGGAGAGAGTAGGGAGATTTGGGCCCTAGACTTGAGAATTGAGTTCAAATAAGAGAAGTTGCTAGGAGAAAAGAAGAAACCTTGGACATTTGATCATCTAGCTCGAGAATTTATCACCTAAGGTCCAAATTGAACATCCAAGGTAAGAAGTCAAGTCTCTAGTCTTGAATTTAAGTTGATTCATCTATGAATTCAAGTGGATTGAGCTATGAGATATAAGAATTAAGCTTGAGAGGTAGGAAAGAAGATTAATACATGCATACATGTTCATTTCATTACATTTGGAGCATGTTTGCTAAGAATTCTCTCATGCATGTCATAAATTGAGCTTAATTGTAGGAAACCATCATGTTTTCTATCAATTTGCCAAGTTTGATCATGTTTTGAAGTGGTGAAGTTCAAGAGAATTCATGCATGTCATATTTTTGAAGCATTCATAAAGTTTAAGTTGAATTTGTGTATAATTGGCATGCTTTTGGGCTTTGATTTTATGAAATGGTCTTTAAATCATGATGTGTTGTGAGTTTCCAAGTGTTTTCCAAAATTTTGGCCCAAAAGGATGAATTTTGGAGTGTTGAATTCATGTTTTGAACTTTGGGAGCAAATTTGGAAAACCCAGAATTTTGATTCCACGCTCGAGTGAAGGATTTCACGCTCGAGCGACCACTTTTATTTTCACATTTCCGCTCGAGCGACAAAAGCTTGGCTCAAGCATAAATTGCATGCTCTCAGAAGTTTGCGTGTTTGGAAGTAGGCTTGAGTGACAAGACTTGTGCTCGAGCGAGGACCTGTGTCTCACGCTCGAGCCACCGTCGAGCAGAGATTGCACGCAACCAGAACTTTTTCACATTTTGCAAACCGCTCGAGCGAACGAGTGTGCGCTCGAGCAACCACTCACATTCGGTATGTTCGCTCAAGCGAAGAAAGCTACGCTCGAGTGAGACCCTTGTTTTCAGCAAGTTTTGAAAATTATTTTTAAGTACATTTTTGCATCCTCATTCCATTCTAAGCATTCCTAGGCTGTGATTAAGACATCATAATGAGAATAATGAAGTAGAACCACACCAACACAAGTAGAGAGGACTAAGTTATCAATTCCGGGTGTGTAATTTAGTATGCGTTCGTTCTGTAACTGTGTAGGTTTCGCACCTCAAGGAAGCTGAATAGCCTGCTTACAACCCTGTTATCTGTGAGTAACAACGTTGTAAAGATATGTTCAATTATATTTATTTTCAGATTGTAAAATCATATTGCTTCTTGAAATGATACTTTTTATCGATTGAATGATGGTCCTATTTTGAATTGTATTCGTGGCATCCATAGCGTATTGTGATTGTTATTGCTATTGATATTGTTATTGTTACAGAGATCTCTGTCAGTTCCAAATCTGGGAACTATTATTATTGCATGATGGCCATCAATTGATTGTTCGGTCTTTTAAGACCAAGTGTATTGTTGCTATCGGATGTACCATGTATGACTTATATAATTGTCGATTGATTGAATTGATAAAATCGAACGATAGCTCGACAAATGATATTGATTGAAAATGTTCTAATGCTAATCGATTGTTTCAAAAATTAAAGGACATCATTCTTAAACTCTTTACACGTTTGTTATTCACTAGGCTATATCTCACAGTTTATTATATATATGTAGCTGGCCAAGCACCGGACCAAGGCCAGAGGCGCCGACCCAAGCTCATGTTTTGTCAAGCCAGCCATTGTGCCTTATATCGAGGTTCGGAACTTGCACGAGTCAAGGCTTTTTGGGTGATACTATCCACCATTTTGCTAAGTGTAATGAATGTCAAAGACTTTTGATTGTACAGTTTTCGTGATGGGATTATGTCCCTATCTTGTATTTGCATTTTTGTTATAAGTGGTTATGAATATGGCTATGTGTATGAAAGTTTACTCCACTCAGGTCTCCACAGCTCATTGGACGATGTAGATTATTATTGATTGGCTTCCGCCAGCCCTCTTTATACTGTATTATTGTCATTATTGTTAAGCAGGCCTTCGGTAATCACAGATTACTGGCCGGTTACGATGCTAAACCCTAGGGGACAGGTTTGGGTCGTGATAAGAATTTAAAATATAGCTATACAAAACCATATCCTTTTAAATATAACTATATTTATATTTAATTTTAATCTATCTATTATATAGCGATCCTGGGTTTTCCTCCTCATGTACAGTATTTCGGACTTAGATTCCATGATGTTGGTTGTTGTATATATCTTGTTGTCATCCTTTTATTCTTTGTATTTGAGTTTTAGGATGTGTTGGGCAGGTTTGTTACAGGTTGGTAGTGAGTTTAAACCGAGTGTTGCTGCCCAGAATTTTGGTTCTTCGCTCGAGCGAGGCTTTTGTCGCTCGAGCGAGCTTTTTGTTTTAGTCCCTTCGCTCGAGCCAGGGTTCCTTCGCTCGAGCGAGAGTTGAGTGTTGTGTCTGGTGGCTCGAGCGAGGAGTCTTGCGCTCGAGCGTGCGTCTGCGTCTGGTTTTGGACCTGAGAGTTGTGATTCTTGGCTCGAGCGAGCTTTCCTTCGCTCGAGCGAGCGAGCTATATGTTTTGGGTTTCTTCGCTTGAGCGAGCATTCTTGCGCTCGAGCGTGCTTCTGGATTGCAGACTTGAAGCTTCGAATTGTTAGCTTAAGCGAGGCTTTCTACGCTCGAGCGAGGTTTCTTTGTGTCTGGTCGCTCGAGCGACCACTCCTTCGCTCGAGCGAGCCTCGAATATATCAGTTGGCAGCAGCAGGATTACACTTCACTTTTTCATCTCTTTTATCTTCGAACCCTAGATTCGGCTGCTCTCTCTCTTTATACACCTTCTCTCTAGAGTTTCACCTATTCTTAGTGATCTTCTACCCTAATCTCTTTGTAAGAAAGATAGAGAGTCGCGAGGGCTTCACTTTAATCTGAAAAGTTATGGATTTAGAGCACTTTGGGTTTTCACCAACTTCTCCTTTGGGCTTCTAATTTCGAGGTAGGGATACCCTACTCCATCTTATGAGTTTTGTCATAAATATTAGTCATTTTGATAAGTTGGTCTTGTTGGGAAATTTTGGGAAGTTAGGGTTTGATTTGAGATTATAAATTGGGGGTTTTTAAATGTTAAACTCCATATGTATGTGAGAGTATGAAAAATGGAATTATTGTTGTTGAGATGATGAAAATGAGCCTTAGGGCCAATGTTGAGAAAAAGGGAAAATGTCCTAATTTTATTGAATAATTAATTTGGGGAATTGTGTAATTGAGTTGAAATTCTTGAAATTGGGGAATTATGAGATTAAATGATGCAGTTGGATAATTTAATCACTCACCTATGAAAATGTCGATATTTTATCTGTTGATAAATTCATTATCTGTTTAGAAATAACTGCTTTGGGCTATCAGTAGAGGATAGTCTTGATTGTTGTGGACACTGTATGTTGATTAAGGAAAACTGAAACTAATCGAACATGTTATGTCATTGAATATGACGGTTGGAATAATAATAAAATATGTGTATTGATTTATCCTTATATATGATAAGTGTTTATATACATGGTATGTGTGTATTGTGTGGGAGGAGATAGGGGATGTATTCTACGGTTTGAGAGGAGATAGGGGATGGACTCTCAAACCTATTTTGGGAGGAGATAGTGGATGGACTCCATTGATACAGCAAATATGTGTATCTCTTGAAGTATGGAAGTGTTTAATATGAGTTGTTATCTTATTTGAAATGGAAGTGTTTTAATATGAGCTTTAGTCTCATTTGAATTGTTGATATTGGAAGTATTTTTATATGAGCTGTTATCTCATGAAAATTTTTTGGCCAGGTTCTGAGCCATGTTTGTATAAATGGAAAATTGGATAAGTAAAGGAAAGTGGGATGTAACATGGACTTGATTGTTATGGAATTGTACTGTGACATAAATTGGTTTATATGTGTTAACCATCTATCAAATGCTATTGTTTTAGTCATTGCTCATATTTGGTTTAGTATATCTCTACTGGGCTGTGGCTCACCCTATATGGGATATCATTTTCAGGTTCAGGTGACGTGCCCCCTCCAAGGACATAGCTAGGAGGGTTTTGAGAGTTGAAGACTCTTTTGGTTATTTTGTAGTTTTGGTATTACATGTAAATTCAAGCCAAGGGCTTAATGTGTATGAGTTAGTACTCTTCTTTTGTAACCAAGTGTTGGCTTGGAAAATTGTAAGCCCATAGGGCATTTACTTTTGTTGTCAACATGTAATACTCTTATAATGAATACTCTGATAAATAGAAATATGCTTTACTCTCTTCTGTCTATGCATGTAAAGAATGTGGGTTTATATGTATTATTTTGAGAGCGTTATAACTTGGTATTAGAGCGTACCGGGTTTGAATACTTTGGGTACGTGAGAAGTGGTTAGTACCACAATGGGTTTGTCTCGCTGTTAAAGACTTAAGTGTAATGTTATGTACTTATGTGATAACATGCTTATGTGACTATATGGGTATGGGATTTAATTTCTAGGATGTTGATTGGATCCTTGGGTTTCTGGGAGTCTTGTTGGAAAAGCACTTGATCAATGCTGTTTCTAACCGGAACTCTAGCAATGCCACGGGACTGCCATTATCCGGAAATGAAATTCGTAAGTGCTTATGTGACTATGTGCTTACATGGAATGAATTACTGTTGTCCAATGCATTAGGACGTGAGTGAAATAGCTTCGGCACATTTGTGAATGTGCTAATGTTCTTCGTTACCTTTATTAGGATGTCAGGACGAGGACGTGGTGGTAGGCGTGGTAGGCCTAGGAGGTAGGAGATGCCTATACCGGATGAGATTCTGGCGCAGCAGGAGGGGATTGGTCAGGCCAATGTGGCCGAGCCAGCAGGTTAGCAGGCCATGGGCGCCTTAGCTCGCGAGATGGCAGGAGCTTTGAAGGAATCCATGGACATTCTCAGAGCTAAGAATCAAGTCCAGGCCCATGTTACTGAGGCAGGGTTTTCCTTTCTGAAGAGGGAGTTTTTTCGATCAAATTCGGATGAGTTTCTGGGGGATCTGAAGGAGCCACTGAAGGCTGATAAGTGGCTTGAGCAGATGACGAAGACGTTTGAGATGCTTGGCATCGAAGACGGAGCTTTGAAGGTGACCTTGGCATCTTTCTAGCTGAAGGGAGACGCGGGTCAGTGGTGGAAGTTTGTGAGGGGCCGTATTGGAGGGACTTGGGAGGCTTTCGTTGTTGCCTTTTAGGAGAAGTTTTTGTCTCTAGCTGTTAGGGAGAAATCGAGGGACCAGTTTTGTCAGCTCAAGCAGTTGAGTATGCCTGTGGCTGAGTTTGAGGCCGCATTTACCAGCTTATCCAGGTTTGCACCTGAGCTTTTGGCATCTGAGGAACGCCATTGTCTTGCGTTTGAGAAGAAGTTGAGGCACGGGCTCAAGACTAGAGTTGCGGGGTCCATGACTCGGGAGTATGGATGCCTTGTGGATGCGGCAGCGCATATTGAGATTATTATGCAGGAGGAGGAGGAGAGGATGAGGGGCTCCAAGAGGAGTCAGGATGGTCAGGGGGACGGTATGAGGCAGAGGGGTTCTAACCCTCAGCAGTCCCAGGGTGCTTTCGCGAGATCTACCTTTCTAGTGCCGAGTGTAGGTTCTGGGAGAGGCAGTCAGGGAGACATTACTT
This sequence comes from Camellia granthamiana, assembly GCA_036172215.1. Lineage (NCBI taxonomy): Eukaryota > Viridiplantae > Streptophyta > Magnoliopsida > Ericales > Theaceae > Camellia > Camellia granthamiana. Next base: position 78,284,184 of record CM069914.1, read on the forward strand.
GTTACAAATGTGGTTAGCTGGGCCATAAGTCTTCAGGTTGCCCACAGAAGGGAGGAAGTCAGAGAGCAGCTTCATCTTCGGTTCGACCTTAGAGCCAGAGTCAGGGCAGAGGCCAGCCGCTCTTTTGTTACCAGTGTGGTCAGACGGGGCACCTGAAGAGGTTCTGCCCGCAGTTGAGTGGCACGTCTGGTGCGTCTGGTTCAAGACAGACGCAGAGTTTTCAGCCAGCACAGTCAGTTCAGGCCTCGAGGGCCAATTAGGGGGCTTCATCGTCTCAGTCTGTGTAGCAGTCTTTTGCTCCAAGAGGTGAGCAGGTAGACCAGAGACCTTCAGGGCGCGTGTATGCTGTTACCGCGTAGGATCTTGTACCAGCTCTATCTGTTGTGAGAGGTACCTTTTTGTTTTGTAACTCGGTTGCCAATGTGTTGATTGATACGGGTGCATCTCATTCCTTTATATCTACTGCATTTGTATCTGTTTTGGGGTTGGAGTTGGCGCAGTTAGCATCTCCTATTTGTGTTGTATCACCTGTTGGGGGTGAGTTGATTTTGAAACAGGGATGTCGGGGCTGTGATATAGAGGTCGCCGACCGCCGGCTTCAATTTTCTTTTGTAGTTATGGCTATGTCAGGTTTCGATGTGATTTTGGGTATGGACTGGTTATCGTCATATCAGACTGTTATTGATTGCTACCGCCAGTGGGTTACTGTGTGTAACTTGAGCGGGGATTGTTTCCATTTCTTGGGGGATTGGGTTGGTAGTGTTTTGCCACTAGTGTATGATCCGCGAGGGCGGAGTGAGCTTTGTTGTCTTCTCGCTAGCTGTATGAGTAGTGAGTGTGATGAGACCCAGACTATATTGCCGAGAGTGGTGTGTGAGTACTCGGACGTCTTTCTCGAGGATCTTGTTAGTTTGCCAATCCATCGAGAGGTGGAGTTTTCTATTAATTTAGTGCCCGGCACAGCGCCGATTTCCATGGCACTTTATCATTTTGCCCCAACCGAGTTGAGTGAGTTGAAGATTCAGCTCCAGGATTTGCTAGATAAGGGCTTCATCTGCCCTAGTACTTCGTCGTGGGGAGCACTGGCCCTCTTTGCTAAGAACAAAGATGGGGCTTTGAGACTTTGTATCGATTACCAAAAATTGAATCGGGCTACGGTAAAGAACAAGTACCCTATGCCTCGCATTGATGATTTGTTTGACCAGTTGAAAGGGTCCCGTTGTTTCTCTAAGATAGACTTGAGATCGGGTTACCATCAGTTGAGGGTCAGGAAGGAAGATATCCCGAAGACGGCATTCCGTACGCAGTATGGCCACTATGAGTTTCTGGTGATGCCTTTTGGGCTCACCAATGCACCAGCAGTGTTTATGGACTTGATAAATCGGATTTTCCAGGAATTCTTAGATTGTTTTGTGGTCGTTTTCGTAGACGACATTCTGATTTATTCACCTTCTGAGGAGGAGCACGAGGAACACTTGAGAGTGGTGCTTGAGTTGCTTAAAGCCTATAAGCTGTATGCTAAGTTTGGGAAGTGTGAGTTTTGGCTAAGAGAGGTCAAGTTCTTAGGCCATGTGGTCTCTGGGGAAGGGGTGTCTGTTGATACATCCAAGATTGAGGCAGTGCAGGATTGGTCACAGCCTAAGAGTGTTTTTGAGATCCGCAGTTTTCTGGGATTAGCTGGGTATTACCGCCGGTTTGTGAAGGATTTCTTCAGGCTAGCTTCGCCCTTGACTAGATTGACATGGAAAGAGGTCAAATTTGTATGGAGTGAGACTTGTGAAAAGTCGTTCCAAGAGTTGAAAGTTAGACTTACCACCACTCCAGTGTTGATTATTCTGGAGAGAGGTTTGGGTTATGCGGTTTATTGTTATGCCTCACGAGAGGGTTTGGGTTGTGTGTAGATGCAAGAGGGGAAGGTCGTAGCCTATGGCTCGCGGCAGTTGAAAATTCACGAGAGGAATTACCCTACACATGACCTAGAGTTAGCAGTTGTGATTTTTGCCTTGAAGATTTGGAGGCACTACCTTTATGGTGAGAGATTGAAGGTGTTCTCGGATCATAAGAGTCTGAAGTATCTGTTTACACAAAAAGACTTGAACTTGAGGCAGAGGAGGTGGATGGAGTTTATTGAGGATTATGACTTCGAGTTGCATTACCATCCGGGGAAGGCCAATGTTGTGGCCGATGCCCTTAGAAGGAAATCCATTAGTGATGTAGCTTGTATAGCCATCCGGGAGTGGGAGATGTTGGGTGATCTTGGCGAGTTTGATTTACTTTTGGGCGAATCCGTTGAGACTGCGGCCCTGTTTTCTGTTGTTGCGCAGCCTTCACTTGTGAGTCAAGTGTTAGAGGCACAGAGAGGTGACCTTGAGGTAGAATCCCTCCGGGAGAAGATCTCCAGTGGGACGGTTGAGAAGGGTTTGACTGTGTATTCCGACCTGAGTGTGAGATACCGAGACCGTCTGTTTGTGCCGGAGTCTTGCCGAGAGGAAGTACTCCAAGAATTTCACCATTCACGCCTTGCGATGCATCCGGGAGGCTCTAAGATGTATCGTGATTTGGGTCGCCAGTTTTGGTGGCGGGGTATGAAGAAAGATATGGCAGTTTTTGTGTCTAAGTGCCTTACTTGTCAGCAAGTGAAGGCCGAGCATCAGAGGCCAGCGGGTTTGTTGCAACCCTTGCCTATAGCCGAGTGGAAGTGGGAGCATGTCACGATGGACTTCGTTGTAGGTTTTCCGAGGACTCAGCGAGGTAGTGATGCTATTTGGGTGGTTGTAGACCGGTTGACTAAGTCGGTGCACTTTATCCCTATACGCGTGAGAGATTCAGTAGATCATCTTGCTGACTTATATATTCGGGACATAGTGAGGTTGCACGGGGTCCCAGTGTCGATCGTCTCAGATAGAGATCTGCGTTTCACTGCTAGGTTGTGGCAGAGTTTGCAGAGTGCCTTGGGCACTAAATTGACCTTTAGCACGGCTTATCATCCTCAGACTGACGGGCAGTCTGAGCGTACTATTCAGATCCTTGAGGATATGCTTCGAGGTTGTGTCCTTGACTTTAGTGGTTCGTGGGAGAGACACTTGCCCTTAGTGGAGTTTGCCTACAACAACAGTTTCCAGTCTAGTATCGGTATGGTAGCGTTTGAGGCCTTGTATGGCCGACCGTGTAGGTCTCCAGTTTGTTGGGCCGAGGTGGGTGATGCACCTCTGTTGGGGCCGGAGTTGGTGAGGGAAACGACAGAGAAAGTTGAGCTTATCCGTAGGAGGCTTGTTACAGCCCAGAGTCGTCAAAAATGTTATACCGACCGTAGGATGAGGCCTTTAGTATTTGAGGTGGGTGACCATGTTTTCTTGAAAATATCACCTAGGCGGGGTTTGATGAGGTTTGGTAAGAGTGGGAAGTTGTCCCCTCAATTTATTGGCCCTTTCGAGATCCTTGAGAGGATTGGCGAGGTTACCTACCGTTTAGCTTTGTCGTCGCAGTTATCCGGAGTGCATGACGTGTTTCATGTTAGCATGCTTCGGAAGTACGAGCCGGATCCATCGCATGTATTGGATTGGACTGACTTAGAGGTAGATGAGGATGCCTCGTATGAGGAGAGACCGGTACGGGTCTTGGATAGGTGGGATCAAGTCTTGCGAGGCAAGACGATACCCTTGGTAAAGGTTTTGTGGAAACATCATGGAGTGGAAGAAGCCACTTGGGAACGTGAGTTGGAGGTCCGTGAGAAATATCCGGACTTGTTTGTTAATGTTTAACCGTGTATGGAGAATTTTGTTGTATTGATAAACTTTAAGAGCATTGAATATGTCTTAAGTTGTAAAACATTGTATATGTTTCAGTTTATGGAGGTATTGTTGTATATGCCTTGAAAATGGAAGTTTATTTTAGCATTGTATATGTTAAATGTGTTGTAGAAATGCAAATATATTATTGGCATTGAATATGTTATGGAATTGTGAACCATGTACATTGAAAATTGTTGAATTTGAAAAAGATGCATGTTGATAATGCATGTTGGAACATATATTGTGAAATGCCTTTTGAATAGAGATGGGATGACCAGTAATGGGTCAGGATGTGGAATATTGATTGTAATGTTGTTGAGAATTGAGAAATCTTGTTTTTGAAAAAATTGTATCTAATTTCGGGGACGAAATTCTTTAAGAGGGGGAGGTTATAGCGATCACGGGTTTTCCCCTTCATGTACAGTATTCCGGACTTAGATTCCGTGATGTTGGTTGTTGTATATATCTTGTTGTCATTCTTTTATTCTTTGTATTTGAGTTTTAGGATGTGTTGGGCAGGTTTGTTACAGATTGGTAGTGAGTTTAAACCGAGTGTTGCTGCTCAGAATTTTGGTTCTTCGCTCAAGCGAGGCTTTTGTTGCTCAAGCGAGCTCTTTGTTTCAGTCCCTTCGCTCGAGCCAAGGTTCCTTCGCTCGAGCGAAAGTTGAGTGTTGTGTCTGGTGGCTCGAGCGAGGAGTCTTGCGCTTGAGCGTGCGTCTGCGTCTGGTTTTGGACTTGAGAGTTGTGATTCTTGGCTTAAGCGAGCTTTCTTTCGCTCGAGCGAGCGAGCTATATGTTTTGGGTTTCTTCACTCAAGCGAGCATTCTTGCGCTCGAGCGTGCTTCTGGATTGCAAACTTGAAGCTTCGAATTGTTGGCTCGAGCGAGGCTTTCTACGCTTGAGCGAGGTTTCTTTGTGTCTGGTCGCTTGAGCGACCACTCCTTCGCTCGAGCAAGCCTTGAATATATCAGTTGGCACCAGCAGGATTACACTTCACCTTTTCATCTCTTTTATCTTCAAACCCTAGATCTGGCTACTCTCTCTCTCTCTCTATACACCTTCTCTCTAGAGTTTCATCTATTCTTAGTGATCTTCTACCCTAATCTCTTTGTAAGAAAGATAGAGGGTCGCGAGGGCTTCACTTTAATCTGAAAAGTTGCGGATTTAGAGCACTTTGGGTTTTCACCATCTTCTCCTTTGGGCTTCTAATTTCGAGGTAGGAATACCCTACTCCATCTTATGAGTTTTGTCATAAATATTAGTCATTTTGATAAGTTGGTGTTGTTGAGAAATTTTGGGAAGTTAGGGTTTGATTTGAGGTTATAAATTGGGGGTTTTTAAATGTTAAACTCCATATGTATGTGAGAGTATGAAAAATGGAATTATTGTTGTTGAGATGATGAAAATGAGCCTTAGGGCCAATGTTGAGAAAAAAGGAAAATGTCCTAATTTTATTGAATAATTAATTTGAATAATTAATTTGGGAAATTGCGTAATTGAGTTGAAATTTATGAAATTGGGGAATTATGAGATTAAATGATGCAGTTGGATAATTTAATCACTCACCTATGAAAATATCGATATTTTATCTGTTGATAAATTCATTATCTGTTTAGAAATAACTGCTTTGGGCTATCAGTGGAAGATAGTCTTGATTGTTGTAGACACTGTATGTTGATTAGGGAAAACTGAAACTAATCGAACATGTTATGTCATTGAATATGACGGTTGAAATAATAATCAAATATGTGTATTGATTGATCCTTGTATATGATGAGTGTTTATATACATGGTATGTGTGTATTGTGTGGGAGGAGATAGTGAATGTACTCCACGGTTTGAGAGGAGATAGGGGATGGACTCTCAAACCTGTTTTGGGAGGAGATAGGGGATGGACTTAATTGATACAGCAAATATGTGTATCTCTTGAAGTATGGAAGTGTTTAATATGAGTTGTTATCTTATTTGAAATGGAAGTGTTTTAATATGAGCTTTAGTCTCATTTGAATTGTTGATATTGGAAGTATTTTTATATGAGCTGTTGTCTCATGAAAATTGTTTGGCCAGGTTCTGAGCCATGTTTGTATAAATGGAAAATTGGATAAGTAAAGGAAAGTGGGATGTAACATGGACTTGATTGTTATGGAATTGTATTGTGATATAAATTGGTTTATATGTGTTAATCATCTATCAAATGTTATTGTTTTAGTCATTGCTCATATTTGGTTTAGTATATCTCTACTGGGCTATGGCTCACCCTATATGGGACATCATTTTCAGGTTCAGGTGACATGCCCCCTCCAAGGACATAGCTAGGAAGGTTTTGAGAGTTGAAGACTCTTTTGGTTGTTTTGTAGTTTTGGTATTACATGTAAATTCAAGCTAAGGGCTTAATGTGTATGAGTTAGTACTCTTCTTTTGTAACCAAGTGTTGGCTTGGAAAGTTGTAAGCTCATAGGGCATTTACTTTTGTTGTCAACATGTAATACTCTTATAATGAATACTCTGATAAATAGAAATATGCTTTACTCTCTTCTGTCTATGCATGTAAAAAATGTGGGTTTATATGTATTATTTTGAGGACGTTACATATTACCTTATTTATATTATTATATAAATAAAAATGTTGTACAATAATTGAAGGTCAAAGTCCTAATCTATTTTTTTTTTCAAAATTTAAAATTGTTAAAATGCATATGTTGCAATATCAATAATTTCTTCCTATTATAAATTTTATTTTATGAATCTTATAAGATTTGTTTAATGACTAATATTCAATTTTTGTAAAAAAAATCCAATATATTCCTTCCAAAAGTTAATATAGTAAGTCTACAAAATTATATTTTAAAACTCAAAATTATTAATATATTTTTTTATTTATTTTTGTTTTCAATAAGCATGCTAAAATATAAATAATAACCAAATAAAATTATGCGTATTAGTAAATATGACATTAGTTTTAATTGTAATCACATCTTTTTAAAGTCTTTATTAATTTTTAACTTTTTTTTGATATTTTAAATTACATGTTACGATAATTCTTTCTTATTTATTAAGTTTTTAAATTATTTTCCTTTTAAAAGCCAATATAACAATTTTTTAAAATTTATATATTTTTATTCTAAAATAGTAAAGTGTTAGAACTATGTCATTTTTTTTTTTATAACAAAGCATAATTTTAATTGTTAATTCTCAATACAACAATTTTAATATATGTTTATGAGTAAATATTATAGTAAAGGAACATTTGAAACAAAACTTTTAAACTTATATATAAAATTTTATTTACAAGAGAAAAAATACAAAAAATTAAATATAATTATCATATTTTTAATAAATAATATATTATTTTATCCTGTGCATAGCACGGGTAACATGCTAGTCTATACTATATATTAAGCAAAAGGGAGTTTTTAACCCCAAGCCTTGTGGGAGCTCCAATCTCCCAATCTAAATTTCCTGATTTTTTGATTTAAAAAATAAAATAAAATCTTAGCATTTATAAACTTCTCCCAACACCCAAGTCTTACCCTCATAATAACACTTTAATGCATTAAGATCAAGCATAAAAAAAAATTCTTTGAAATCCAACACATATGATTATTATCCGTCATAATAATACTTTAATGCATTAAGAACAAGCATAAAAAAATTTTTTGGAAAAGTCTAACACATATGATTATTATCAAAATATTAAATTTTAATATAATATAAAAAAGGAAAAAAAGAAGACATTAAAAAGAAAAGAAAAGAAAACCTTCAAAAATCACAATTCACACATATAGATAATTGTAAATACAATCCGTGCATAGCACGGGTGATATGCTATCTATACTATATATTAAGCAAAAAGAGGTTTCTAAGCTTGTGGAAGCTCCAATATGCCAATCCTAATTTTCTAATTTTTTATTTAAAAAAAAAAAAAAAAATTAACCTCAGCATTTATTAATTTCTCTCAACCCATAAGACTTTTTGACTTCTCTCATAATTACTGCAGTATCTTTTCCAAAACAAATAATATGTATATTAAAAAAAATTGAAAACAAATATAAATATCTATATCTATATCTATCTATTTATTTATATCTATCTCTAACCCATAAGTTTTGTGGGAGTTCCAATATCTCAATCTAAATTTCTTGATTTTTTGATTTTAAAAAAAAAAAAAAACCTTACCATTTATTAATTTCTCACAACCCCCAAGCCTTACCCTTATAATAACACTTTAATGCATTAAGAATAAGTATAAAAAAAATTCCTTGAAAAATCCAACACATATGAATTCCTTGAAAAGTCCCAACACATGATTATTATCCCTTATAATAACACTTTAATGTATTAAGAACAAGCATAAAAAAAATTCCTTGAAAAGTATAATACATATGATTATTATCAAAATATTAAACTTTAATATAATATAAAAAAACAAGACATTTAATTCATTGAAAAGTCCAACACATATGATTATTATCAAAATATTAAACTTTAATATAATATAAAAAAGAAAAAAGAAAAAGAAGACATTTAAAAATCACAATTCACATATATATCCCCTGATCAGCATTTATTACTTTTTTTCAATCCACATGTCTTTCCACATGCCTGAATTTATTGATTTGGTCAAAATTCTCTAATCAGCATTTAAAATCCCCTCATACAGATAATTATAGATACAACTCATGCATAGTTACTGCAGTACCCTTTTTAACTTCTCCAATACACTATGGTTAGTGATAAGATTGTTAAATTATTATTATAAAAAATCTTAAAAAACATAATTTATATACTAAAAAAATCTAAAATAAATATAAATATTTATAATTATCCCGTGCATAGCACGGGTGATAGGTTAGTATTATATAAGGAAAATGAGGTTTCTAACTCACAAGCCTTGTGGGAGTTCCAATATCCCAATCTCAATTTTTTAATTTTTTTATTTAAAAAAAAACTTCAGTATTTATTGACTTTTCACAACCCACAAACCTTTTTGACTTCTCCCATACTTACTGCTACACTTTTTTCAACTTCTTCCATACATTATAGTTAGTGATTGGATTGTTAAATTATTTTTATAAAAAATATAAAAATATATAATTTGTATATTAAAAAAATATCTAAAAGAAATATAAATTTTTATTAAATCTATCTATCTATCTATCTATCTGTGACGCCCAAAAATTTGAGGACATCATAATGAGGTTTAAAACTTAAAATCAATTTTCTTAATTAAGAATCCTCATCAATGTTGCCACCAATATTTACCACCATCCATTAATTTACAACACGGAAACTAAAAGTTCTTAAATTACAACTCCAATCAAATTTAAAACCTTGTCTTAGTACACAAATATAAAAAGAACTAGAGAAAAACTAGAAAACTAAAAAAAATGGTTCATGGAGTTTTGGCACGCTTCGAGCTAACCGGGGTTGAATATTGCCTTCCTACACCTCGGTGTTTCCTTCGGTTTCTTCGGTACCTGACATGAAACGCCAGGGCAATGGGAATGCCAATGAGCGATGAGCTCAATAAGATACTACAACCCGAAAATACCCACCCCGATAATAATACTCACCAGTAAAAACATTGTGTATTAACAGAATAATAAGCAGCATTTAATAAGCATAACAGAAATGCCAACAATTAAAATAATAACAACAGATAAATAAATAAATAAATAAAATGGCAAACGGAGATAGTGATTCATCATAAGGAAAATGCACACTTTTCGTTTTAAAGTCACATAGATTTAGTTCATCAGATAAGTTTAAGTAACTCCCCGCGGAGTACTATTTCCACTCAACCGCTAAACAATGGCCACGGGCAATTCTGACTCCCCCTTAGTCAAATATTCAAATGTTACTTCCTGTAACTACCAATGATGCCCACGCACCAGGGTTACGTACCCGAGTCGTGACATCACGATCTGCCCCAAGGGAACGGTCTATGTTGTGACACCCGCACCACCAACCTTATATCGCCTACACCGATAAGTGCCGAAATACCTTCCCGTGCCATGTTAGGGTTCGCAACTCACTTGCGCAAGATTCTAAACCGGGCTCACCCCATCACTTGTAATCTTTAATGCATCTATTCAATTTCGTGTTTCTTTACTTCATCGAATTCACATTTTGATGCATGTGCGAGCTTTAGTTTGAAAACCACAGTGTCATAATGTTTATAGAGAACAACGCAATCATGTATGGCAACCAAAATAAATATGATAGAATGTCTTAGGACTCATCACAAAGTTTCTTAGGAATTCACACACTTCTTCTTTTAGCACTATATGGTCAGATAAAAAAAATATGAAACCCATAGCAAACGAAGTTCAACCATTACAATATTTTAATTGGTGCTAGTTCATTGAGTTAGGAAAATATTCCGAGAAGAATACCAGAGCTAAAAACGATTTTAAAATGGAGAAATAAATTTTGGAAGAAAACTGGTTTTTCTGGGACAGTGAATTACAGTACTTCTAGCACAGGTGATCTGTGTTGGAAAAATAAAAAGTGGCCTCAAACGGTGTCAAAAGAAGGTATGGTTAGAACGGCATGTTAGATCCTTGAGTTTAGAACATGTTTCCAGAAGGATTCGAAGACTGAAATTCGACAGAAGGTGGTCAAATAATTTTTCTAAGAACACTGGACAGATCTTGTCGTATTTTGGAAAAATTTGCGTTTCTCTCTCAAAACTTAATAAAAAATTATGAAACCAGCGGCGTTTGAAAGGTAACTTAAAAATCTAATTTTTCCAATTTGAACCACTTGAAAATTTATCCTGTGGAATAAACAGTGACCTGGTAAACTTAGCGGTGCTACTGCCTCCAAACAGCAATGAAGTAAAAAGATACATTCAGGCCATGAAAATGTCAGCACAGGTGTTCTGTGTTCGAAAAATAAAAAGGGTCCTCAAATGGTGTCGAAAAGAGGCATGGTCAGAACGGTTTGCTAAATTTTTGAGTTTAGAACGTATTTCCAGAAGAGTGTGAAGACTGAAAACCAGTCGAAGGAGGTCAAATAATTTTTATAAGAAAACTGGACAGATTCTGTCACATTTTGGAAAATTTGGCATTTCTCTCTCAAACTTAATAAAAAATTATGAAACCAGTGGCGTTTGAAAGGTAACTTAAAAATCTAACTTTTCCAAGTGGTCTTGCAGAAAAATACCATTTTTAGAGAAAATGGGACCTGTTTGAAGCTACTGCTTCTGCTGTGTTGTAAGTGACGCTTAGGGAAAATATTTGTTTCGGTAAGAAAGTGGTGTCCAATTAATTTATAAAAATTTTACACAGTGTATAACACCTACATATACTTCCAGTATACACAGATTTTTATCATCAATTAATTTCAATTTATTAGAGCCCTCTTTTCATCCGATAAGTCTGAAACAGTGAGGAAAAATCTAAATTTTAGGTAAAGAGGAGCCATCCTCATCTCATTTTACTCTTTTGCAAGATTATATCAACAATGGAGAATGTTGAACACATAAAAACAGTAGCTAAGCCATATATTTATATCAAGAAGGAATATGAAATTATATAAATTCAGTTAGAGGTATCTAAGAGAGGGTAGAGGTGATGTATTCTTACCTTAGTGAGGTAAAACAAATCCCAAGTGTTGGGCCCTCCTTCCCTTTCCCTTCTCTCCTTTCCCTTTTGCTTTCTCTCCCTCTCTCTCTTTTCTCAGCCGTGGAGAACAGAGCAAAGGGGCTGGATTGTGTTCTATATGTAGGAGAGCTTGGAGGATTTATTTTATTTTTATTTTATTTTCTCTTCTTTGCTTGGAATTGTCATCTACAAGTATGGGCTAGGGGTTTAGAGTATGCTTGCATGCCATAGCATGCCTTGGCAACAGCTTTATTGGGAAGAAGGCAGCCAAAAATTCTGATTTCTTCTTCTTTCTCATCCAATGCTTTAGATGTTAGCTGGTAGCTTGCAGGTTGCTGCCGTGGCTGCCTTATCAAGGCTTGGAATGCCATTGCATGCCTACTTCTCTTAGGGTGGTTGAGTGTGGACTTGGGGAAGAAAACAAGCATGCAGCCAAGTCACCTAGATAAAAAGAAAAGGAAGTGGCAGCCAGCCACTCTCCTTGCACTAGATCACATCCTTTTTTTTTTTTTTTGAATTGGATTGAATTGAATTGAAATTGGTGTCAATATGTATATATAATTAATTAATTAATTTATTTGTTTACTTATTCAATATTATTATTTTCAACTGGATGGTTTTCTTCCTACTAAATTCTAACTAGCTTATTTACTATCAATTTAATCCATTTAGTTTCCACCACTGTATTTGATACAGAAATTTAATCACATCAAGATAAATAATTTAAAAGAATTTAATATTGGTATTGATTAAGGTGCTTTTAATATTATAATTTAATAGTTTAATAATCACTATTGACTGACTTAATATTATTATTAATAAACTAATTAGTTGTCTAAAAATTTAGGTTCTTACACTATCTATATCTATGTATTATATAATTAAAATGGCAAGTCTTATGGGAGTTCTAATATCTCAAACTAAAATTTGTAATTTTTTTGATTTTAAATAATTAAAAAATCCTCTATAGCTTTCATTCAAGCAAAATATATATATATATATATAAAATATCTCTTAATTTATGACTTTCAAATGGAAGGTATATCAAATATATAAAATAAAAAATAGAAAGTATATAAATCCATTTCAAAATTCAAATTTGACGGCACTAAATATGAAAAGCATTTCATTAATTTAAATTTAAAATTATAATGATATATCCCATAATATATAAGTTGCTCCAATATTCCAATCTCAATTTGCTAATTTTATTTTTATTTTTTTTAAAAAAAACTCAGCATTTATTGATTTCTCCCAACCCACAAGCCTTTTTTATTTCTCCCATACCTACAGCTATACCATTGTCAATTTCTTCCATACACTATAGTTAGTGGTGGAATGTTTAAATTATTTTTACAAAAAAATCTAAAAAAATATAATTTGTATATTAAAAAATATCTAAAACAAATATAAATTCTTAATAAATCTATCTATCAATCTATATTTATATATTATATAAGTAAAATGGACAAGTCTTGTGGGAGTTCCAATATTTCAAACTAAAATTTTTAATTTTTTGATTTTAAATAATTAAAAAAATCGTCTATAGCTCTCATTCAAGCAAAAAAAAAGAGAAAGGAAGTATTGCTTGGTTCCATTTTTTCAAAAACACTTTTCAGAAAATTTTACTTTCTTATTTTCCATGTTTTTTGTTTTTACTGAATTTTTTTAGTATTTTAAGCAATTCTTTTACTTTTTAGAGACACCTAATATAAATACACCTAAAAAGTAAAAAAATTGTAAATTTTTTTTTTAAAAAAATTCACTAAATACCAAAAATATAAAAAAAATAATACAAGAATTCAATACATTTTTTTTTGTATTTTTATGTATTTATTAATTTTTTAAGATATTTTTTTACAAATTTTTTACTTTTTAGATACATTTAAGTAAGGTGCATCTAAAAAAGTAAAAAAAAATGTTTAAAATTTTAAAAGTATTTACTAAAAACAAAAAAAACACAAAAATAAAAAAACTCAGTTTTCAAAAAACTTAATCCAGAAAACTCAAACTAAACACACTAATTTGGTTTGATTTATGTTTCTTGATTTATGACTTTCAAATAGAAAGTATATAAAATATATAAAATAAAAAATAGAAAGTACATTTCAAATTCAAATTTGAGGGGCATTAGATATGGAAAGCATTTCATTAATTTAAATTTAAAATTATAATGATTTATCCTATAATAAATAAGTTTTAAATTATGATCTATTCTGTAATTTATTTATATATTTATATATCTATTATACTATTATAATTGTAAAATATTGTCATTTCATTAAAGTTGGAAGTTGTAATTCTTTTTTCTCATTTTTTTATTTTGTTTAATTTTTTGTTAATACATGTTACAATATGATTGGTCTATAAATTAATTTTATATTCTTAAAATAAAATTTTAAATTTGAATTCTTACTTAAATTATGTTACTATAATTGGAATGTGATCAATATTTATTCCTTAAATTTTGCATCTTTTATTAAATTATAAAATAAAATTTCAAATTTAAATTCTTCTTCAAATTATACTACTACAATTAGAATGTGATCAATATTCACATGAGTCATAATATTATTGGTCTAAATATAATTTGTTTTAAATACATGTATTCAAATTATTAATCGCTATTATGTTTTTTCTTTTTTTGTTTTAAATTTTATAAAAAAAAATTTATATCATTCTAAACTATAAGTACTTGAACAATAATATTTTTTAATATAATTTTTTTTTAACTAAAGAATAAAAATAACTTTTTTAGTAATTACGAACATGGTGGATTTTGTTAGATTTTTTTCATCTCAATTGTCAATTAAAAAAATTAAAATAAAGAATATAGGTATCTTTGGCTCAAATTGTTAAAAAGTTACTTTTGCTAAAAGAAATTAGAAAGAAACGTTGATTTTTTTTTTTATTATTAAAAGTGATAGTTCGTTAAACTTTTTTTATTTAAAAAAAAGGGTTATAGGTGATACCATATTAAATTTTCTTCTTACCTTTTTTTTGTTCACATACTTTTATTTTGTAAGAAATTTGTTTTTATTCTATTTAATATTTTATTGTAAATTTTTAAATTAAAAATAATTTCTAAAAAATAATATTTAAATTATTTATGGCATTATAAAAGGTAAATTTTTTTAATATCAATTTAGTGGTAGTTTAGGAAGTGTTAAATAAGTATACTTTTTTACTTTTTATAAAAATATGTACAGAAAAGTAGAGATGCGATGTGACTCAAAAAAGATAATTAAGTATGTTTTTTACTTTTTATGAAAAGATGTATAGAAAAGTAGAGATGTGATGTGATCCAAAAAAGATAAAAAGATAAAAAAGTGAGCTAATATGGCACTTCCGAAACAACCCTTTATTCGATGATCCCTTTCTAAAAGGTGTATTTTTTAAATATTTTCAAGAAAATTTTTATTGGAAATCTTAAGTATATTGCTTTTTCTTTTGTTCATTAATATTAAAATTTTAATTAATTTTATTTATTATTTAAAAAAATAAATTAGCAAATAATTTGTATATTTATATATATAATTTTGTTTTGGTTGCTCAAGTTATTTGGTGCTTTTGTCCAAATCCACTCAAATTTAATTTGAATTTTTAAATTTCTGCATAGGTCCTTAATTAAAAACTATATTGTTTAATCTTTAAAAGTTTTTAAGCTCGACTCAAGTTGCTTGGGTTGAGCTCATCTAAGTTTGCAATTCTAGCAAGGGGTTGAAAGTTATATGATTAAATTTGTGACAAATTAAAAAATAATAAATAAATTGTGATAAAATTATGGGACTTAAATTGTAAATTTCAATCTTCTTTGTTTTTTTGCATACAAAAATTTAACTATTTATATTATTTTGTATAAAAATAGATTATTAATTTTTTTACATGCCATACATAGCACAGGTTACCACTAGTATATTTAAAATATTAAAAGTTGTTTGTGTATTTCTATAAAATGTTAAGGGTGTTTGTATACGCTTTTTATTATACTTGAGTAGATTGAATTCAAATATTAGGTATGAGATCTTATAATATATATTATTCATTTTTTATTTTTTAATTTTTAGATAGTGTATATATTAGGGAGAAACACCAATAAATCCCACATGATGAACTTATACACTGATTAGTCCTGTGTTTTTTCTGTTTAACCAATAGGTCCTAACGTTTGGAAAATGTCAACGTTATCCTCAATAAATTGTGTTTGAAAGTTTGAATTGGGGCGAAAATGGGTATTCAGTGTTGGTAAAATTACTGATTTAGACATGGAGCGCACTATAGGCGTTTTTACTTTTTCCCTCGTTTTCCATCGAATCTTCTAGTCTGTGTAAGGAAACATCGATGGTTGACATTCCCAAACTTGAAACATTGCCATTCCTAATGTTTGAAACTGAAATTGGGGATTCGAGTATATCCAAATTTCATTTCGACGTTAGAACATTGTGTGAATGCCAAAAACCCTAAACAAAAACATTAGGGTTGTAGTGTTCGAAACGGTGTTGCGTCACCCACAGGGGCACAGCAAATGTTAACGGAAGGTGGGTCGCAGAGTTGATTATAGGGAAGGAGGAACGTGTTTTATATATATCACTTCAATTCCAAGCACTATCAGATCTACTGACGATGACAATGCAGGGCGAAGGTGTGTTTTCATTTTTCATTTGGTGATTTCGAAGGTTATGTATGATTATGGGCATCCAAATGTGTGAAGGTGTGTTAATTGCTGAATGTATCATGATTGACTGATGTTTACCACATTTTTGGGATTAGGGCATATGTCTCACACATGTTATGATAATAGATTACATAGTAGTGTACATGTTTGAACTGCGAAACTGTGTGTTGGTGGTATGAGGAATCAAATATTTGGATATGTCTATGTAACAGGGGAGGGTTATGATGTAATTGTCCATGGTAGTCATGGATGGTATGATGAACACAAGTAGTCTTGATGTTACCTAATAAGTTCATTGTTTGTTTTTGTCAACACATTGGCTGAAATGGTTAGGAAATTGTGGGAATTGGTTAACATTTATATGATGTCAGGTCAAAACCGACATCAATGCATGCTGAAGGTTTGTTACGTTATTCAATTTGAAAAATGAAAGGCCACGTAAGTTTGTTTGTACGGTTTTGGTTTGCCAAATTTGTGATTAGGTTTACCACAATTTTTGGATTAGGGCATATGTCGCACACAGTTGAATTGAAACTCATGTAGTAAATTACGAAATAGTGGTAATGGACAGTTTGAGGAAGAACATTCACTCGATGTGACATAACCTTATTAGTTGTTTTTTAGACATTGCCTGGAATGGTTTTGTGTAACGTTAATATGATTCTGGTATGTGTGTAACATTTGAAAAACAGATATGTGTCTAACACACAATTAGACTTTGATATGTGTGTAACATTTGTTAAACTATGATATGTGTGTAACATTTGTTACACAGATGGAGTTATCATGCCAATTTGGTTCAGGAATGTTAATTCCAATGGAGAATTAGTTTTTTGCATTAATGTTTTGTCATGACATGTTGCCACACGATCGTAACACACAATTTTTCCTGATTGTTACAGTGAATGCTCGACAACGGACCCCTCGTAAGGCAAGTGGTATATGCACGCGGGGTTCCCCGTTGAAAGAATGGACGTCAACACGACTTGTAGTCAGAAAACAATCGAAGCTGCCATTTAAGTGTACGAAAGCACAATCAAGTGTGGGAAGCAAGACGCATATCGACACAACGAAGCTTATGTACCGTTCAAACATTGCTGGTGTAATCAAGACAGTGCTTGAGGTGAACTTGGATGAGAGACACATACGGCAACTTAAAAGAACACCGTTTTGGCTGATGATTGAATCTATCCGGACACACAATTTAGAAGCAAATACATTCAAGAAGTGTGATGAAACCGTATGCAGGATCATCCAAACATATAATCCAAGAGACGGAAAATTTTACGTTGGAGGCCATGGGTTGGCGCTACGTAACAGCGACATCTGACTGATTTTTTGGGATTCAATGTGGCAAGGACAAGTTGGATGTATTGTCATTACCGAAACAACATCAGATTTCATGCAACGGAGGTGCCCCACCGTCGGACGAATATCGTGCAAGCTCGTAAAGGATTTGCTGTTTGACACGTTGAAGGGAAGAACTGAACGTGACGAGGAAGACGTAGCGAAGCTTCTATGTCTCTACACTTGTGGTAAGCTATTTTTTGCTACTACCGGAGAATCAATTGGTTGGTCTCTCGTCCGTGTGATTGATAGGCTGGATACGTTGCAAAACTATGACTGGACAACAACTGTACGCAACACTCTCATTAATTCCCTCAACGATTTCCACATTAGGCCTGAAAAGGTCACCGGCTGCGTCGTTGCACTGTTGGTATGTTAATTACACATCCCGTTCACATTGACCCTGTGCTGGCATCAGTTGTCCAATCAATGATTGTCTTTTATAATACAACTAATGTTGCATATTATTTTGTGTTGTAGTTTATGATTTGTGAACACACAAATCTCATAGAACCAGAGCGCCAAGCTGCGTTCCCAAGATTTTGTAAGTGGAACGTTGGATCGCTCATATGTAAGATCAAAGGGCTAGAATTAACATCAGCAGAATCGCTACAGGTAAAATTTGAAATTGTTGTTGTCCTGTCAATAAAATTTAAAACAGTGTTTGTTTGATCTGCATCGTATAATACACAGAGTTTGGAATGACAGGTGAACTATGACAAGCTGTGCGGGACTATACTTGAGCGATACACTTTGAATGTACCAAATGATGACCAAGTTCCAGTACGAAATGAAAACGCTGAGTTTGTGGTGCACATGGAGGAACAAATGAATGAAATAGGCAATGTTGTTGTTGAATTGGAAAATACAGAGGTAAGCTTTGATTTTTGGAAGCCAGACTCGCCAAACGGTGGTCATGTTGACAGTGAGCCCCCACATCAGGGCGTTGAAGGAGTTAGCAAAGTGGTACAGCAGAAAGGAAAACGCAGTGGAATGGTCGTTGCACTGGAGGATGGTTTCCCAAACCTGTTTCCCGACTTACTTGAATTGTCAAGCACACCTGCAGCAGATGGTGATGGGGACAGTGAACGTTTGGAAGCAGATCTGCGAAACGTGTTACTCAAAAACAAGGACCTAGAAGACGGTAACAGAAGGAAATCAGTGAAGATTAATGAATTGGAGGCACGGGTGGACGTTATGGAACATATAATTGGAACGAAAGCCGTTAACTTGTTCATTGGGTTCGAGAACGTTATTACTGAAAAAGATGCAGAGATAGCGCGATTGAGAGCATTGGTCACACAGTTGGATGGGAAGGTAGCAATGTTAGAAGACCAAGTCGATGACCATGAAACGCATGCAGTGACATAATCAGCTACAAATATTGAATCCATCAAAAGGCAACCAAGTGAAGACCAAGTAGAAAAGTATGGTAGCTGTAATGACAGCCATGTTAGTCGGACTGAACGCAGCAGTTTGGAAAAAACACTGGGAAGCAAGTCGACAATACCAATGGGGGCAGTGTGTATTGAGGTAGGAGACGCAGTGGAGGTTGATTCTCCCTTGAAAAAAACACCCTCAGAAATTCATCGCGTCAGTGGCCCGCAACGATGTCCAGTTACAGTGGTCATACACCCAATCACAGATTGTGCAGGGGGCGTGGGGGGGAATGAAAATGCAAATTTGTCTGACACTATAGGGGCAACCGAGGCTGTGCAGAGTAATGTTGTTGCAGTGTCATCTTTAGTTCACCGTGTTAAGAACAAGCTGAGGCGCGAGCTACGGTTGGCTGATTACGAATACCCGAAGGTGGTTGGGCGTGAGAGACAGGTTACAAAAATTTGTAATGTCCCTGTGCTACGACAGCAATATGTTGTTGACATTGACGAAGTGGATCATGAACGGAAAACATGGAATGGATTTGGTATGACTCACAGCGACATTGTGTGGACAATGTTGTCTGAAGATGATCAGCAACGATTGAAAGACGTATACAGTTTTCACGGAGATGGGTAATGCAATTGTTGGTACTGAAAGTGGTGGCAATGTGTTTTCGATTTAATATTAAGTGTACTAACTGGTTGTGGATTTAAAAATGCAAGGCTGTTATCTGGGACGGTAGAGAAAATGGGATGCGTGTCTACTTTTCTGATATTCAGGCATTGGTCCAACAATCATGTGTGAGCGGGAAGGTTAGTGTTGTAATAACCTTGGGTTGGGTGGGGGGGAAGTTGTGTACTATATTATGTAATATATATTGGATGTTAGTACGTATTTTAACAGTGTGCATTTTATTGTTAGCAGGTAATCGATGCGTATGCAGCAATCCTAACAGTTTTGCAACGTAATTGTGCTGATGAAGACAACAATGTGGACAGCTGTTATTTTTTTAGCAGCATTTGTGCGGTATGAATTGACAAGCTGCTGTAGATGGTATGGTGTTGTGTGTTGGATGATACTAACAAATTTGAAATTAAGATGGCAGGACATGATGCGAAATCCTAGTGAGACGTCGAGAGATAAGTTCCTAGAAGTGAACATGAAATCCGCAACAGAACACCGGTACATTCATTACCCAATTTACCACGACAACCACTGGACGCTGATGGTGTACGATAAAAAAAATGGGGATTGGAAACACTATAATTCAATTAGGCAGAGACGTGGCCTACGTGACACTCATTTCACGGAGGTGCTTAAAGTGGTACGTACACTTCTGTATTCCAAAACTGTCATGTATAAGTATCCTATGTGGTAAGCTGGAAATGTTTACAAATTAGGATGCAACGTATGTGGTTACATGAATTGGAATGATTCTGAATATGGTTGATGATTGTGAAATTTTTTAAGCTTAAAGTGTTCGCATCAATTTTGTGTTTTGCATTCAGTTTATTAGTGTACATGTAAGAGTAACTTGAATGTTAATTGTCACTTTGACAGAAATAGTGGGTGGT
Source organism: Camellia granthamiana (assembly GCA_036172215.1). Classification (NCBI taxonomy): domain Eukaryota; kingdom Viridiplantae; phylum Streptophyta; class Magnoliopsida; order Ericales; family Theaceae; genus Camellia; species Camellia granthamiana. The sequence continues at coordinate 78,304,558 of CM069914.1, forward strand.
GAAATATCATAACCGCATTGTGGGCGTTGGTGCAAGGACGACAAATGTGGCACCCCTATACATCGACGGGACGTTGGAATCTGTTATGGATTGCCCTCAGCAAGCGGCTGACACGTAAGTGCTATGAATATTTATGACAAACATATGTAGTAGGGAGTAAAATTTGTAATTTTTGACAAAGCGAAGTGAGTTGTATTGTGTTATAGGGTTGACTGTGCGATGATAGTGTGCTTCCTCATGAGACAGTATGTGCAGAAAGTGGGAATTAATAACACTATGGATGGCGTGACGACTACTGCTTACCGTGCATCAATGGTGTCTACATTTGTGAATGATCCAGTCAGAGGGCTACGCTACAGGGCCATATGACGCATGTACCACCAAAAATCAAAAGTAGATAAGTAAATCATTTTGGAGTCGATGAGGGACAACAAAATGCAGACATTTTGTTTAAGTTATTACTAGTTAATGTTTGTTTATAACAAAATAGTAGCTGCTGAACTTGGTTATAATTTTTGGGGATGTACATATTATGTTTGGTAGGACATTGCTGTACAAACATAGTGTTTAATTCGTAGAAATCCTTGAAAGATGTTTGGGATTCTGTTTTGCAGGAAGTGTGTTGGAATGGTAGTCACTTAAAGATAGTGTTTTGATGAAATTGTATGCATTGGAATAATGAATAAGCGTGAGATGGTATTAGGGAATGTTGGTGCAATGTTAACATCAGTACCCTCACAGGAATTGATGGTATGTTATGCATTTTAATAACGAATAAGCGTGTGATGGTATAAGACAATTGGGTTCCAATGTTGATTTCAGTACTGACACAGGTTTTGATGGTGTTAGACAATTGTGGCAATTAGCCAATTGATGGTATTAGTTAGTTGTGACAATTGTGGTGCATGCGTAAATGACATTGGTGCCAACGGCAAATAAGTGCATTGGGCAGAGCTGGTTGCAGTACCCACACAGAAAACACACAGGATGGAATGTAGCAAGGGAAATGCGTAACGTAATGACCCAGCAACAGCAAAATACACACATACTAATGTAACGCAGCCATGGTAATTTAATTCATAACCATTTCATTTCACCACAGTTTGGTGGCCTATAAGTTAATCATTTTTTTGAGTGTTACGTGTGTCTTCATTAGTTTATTTTTCTTTTCATTCTTTTTGAGTTTTAACATTTTGGCGTCAACGATTCGTAGGTTGACAATGAGGACAGTAACACTCAATGAGGACAGACACTTAAGGGTGTTTGTCTGCAAATAAGTTGGATTCAATTTTTAAAGCATTCAATTAGTTGGATAATAGGGTGAGTTACATTCAAATTTGAAACTAGGTGTTTTTTACATAACCTAACACTAACGCTATAAAAAACATTGACCAATTTTTATAAAATTTGGTCTGTGATCAAACGTTCTCAAAACAATCCCACGAGAGACAAAATACTAATTGCAAGTGAGATCATTTTGAAAAAACGACCAGTAAACAAACATGATTATTTATCACAAAATGGAATAAGTGTAAAAACAAGGCTGAAAATATGAAGATACTAAATACCGATTTAAATAATTTTCCAGTCTCCGTAATGCATCGCCAACATGTTTACTAATTGTACCCCAAAACATTTAAAAAGTTCAGTGCAAATTAGAAGGACGATTTATGAAAATGGTTCAATGGCTAGTGTAATGATAAATTGACTTGGGATGTAGATCGCTTCCTTGTATGTCCTCCCGTATCTAAATCGGTTCCTTACACGTCTTCCTGTTGTGGTTGCCCATCTTCCCACCTCGTCCACACCGAATACGTTGCACCACCTCCCCCTAGATGGAATCCTCTTCCGCTTTGGCCTCCCAGGTGGACACTTAACAACGGGCGGTGCTATGAGGTAATAAGTGTGCGTAGTGATGGGTTTTTCAACTGTTGGAATAAGGTGAATGGACTCGGAATATGATGCCTTGAACTCGGAAACATGGTAATAAGGTTCAATGGAATCATATATATTTCTCCCGCTATTCCGAAATGAGACCACTGCGTGTGAACACGGAAACCCATTCACCTGCCACTGACAACATGAACAAGTACGCCTGTTGACGTCAACTAACACCGACGGGTGCGAGTGCACCTCGTACACATTTTCATCGGCTTGGCTTACAATCCATGGCCTGCTGGTTTTGTATTCGGCCTCCAACTTCTTCTCCATTTTTGGACAAAGTTGGCCAACGCATTTGTTACCTTTCACCCGATGCTTTGACATTTGCTCCATAGTTTGACCCCTAATAGCATCAACCAACTGCGTAATAGGAAGGTGGCGCGCTTCGCGAATCTAGTTATTGAAGGACTCGGCAACGTTTGACGACATCTCCCCGTACCGCCTACCACTGCCCACAACACGATCAACTACAGACATTTCGTGGGGGTCCAAAAAAATGTAACAAACAAAAAATTAAAACATGTACGTACCTGAAGTGCGCATTGGCCTAATGTTTTGGATCCAAATCTTTCAGAAACTCCCCAACAACAGCCGGACTACACAATTTCAAGACCTCAATTTTCTGGTTGAAGGAAGTGACGGTGGGTGCGTATGCACATTCGCGTAACTTGCGCATCAGCCCAAACTTCTGTTCGGCATTGACGTATTTCATTTGGTCTCTCAAATTCATTTGAAGATGTACGAGGCAGAACGCATGATGTGCCAATGGAAAAACTTTTGACATGGATTGTAACAGCCCAATGTGACGATCGGAAACAAATGTCAAATTCCGACCATGATCAATAACCTCCGACAATTGCCGAAGAAACCACTCCCAGTTTGCTGCGTTTTCAGAATCAACAATGGCAAACGCGACTGGGAACAAACCTGTTTTGAATTGGTATGGCGATAAAAAACAACACCACATCCACACAAAACCCATGCATTTAGCCGACCAAACCATAGAAAAACAATAACCAACAACCAAATGGAATAGGACAGATTGTGTGATATTAAAAAAACTATATGTGTATATAGCTTCCCTACAACCCAGCTGCCATTAACCCCCCAACGGAAAGACTGAAATTTAAAAAGAAAAAAACCCACTAGTAACTGTTTGAAACCACGACAGATTGTGTTTCCATTATATACCAACATAATGATATACATTATACACAACCAATCTGTCATCACCCCCAAAACACATTTTAAATATTTGAACAAATATTTAAAGACAACAGTGCAATTGGATGTAACCAATTTGAAGACGCGAAACACATTACCTTAGTTCCCATCCTTCGCAGTAGCCGCAAGTAAATTCCCCTTGAACCGGCCCTTGAGAAAAGTACCGTCAAGAAATAACAACGGGCAACAATGTTTGAATCCATTTATGCAAGCGCGAAATGATATGAAATACCGAACAAATCTTCCAGTTTGCTGTTGAAATTCGAGGTTGATATAGCTGTTTGGGTTATTTTCCATCACTGCATCACTGTACCATCTAAGTTGGTCGAAGGACACAGCGTGGTCACCATATACTTCACTTATCGCTTTCTCAACACCAAGCCAAGCAACACGGTAACTAATATCCAGGTCGTAATCGTTTTTCAAACCAAAAATGACGTCAGTGGACCGTGTCAATGGCTGAGCACGCACACGATCCGCAACAACATCGGCCACCAAATCAGACCCAGTACGTGGGTTCCTGGACATATGAACAGCAGCACCACACGTGTGTACACTAGTAAACCTCTTCAGACAAAAAACCCTGTTGGATGCGAACACCCTAGCATGTACCGACCACGAACACCCCGTTGACCCTGCAAACTCACAAACAGCTGTAAGACGCACCGAATCATTCTTCACGTATTTGAACTGAAACCCACACTTGACAGCGTATTTGGAAAGGACGGTCTGAAATTCATCAGCCCCACCAATAAAACACTAACCCACATTGGTAACGCCGCTTGCCCACCCAGCCGACAGGTATGTCTTGGACCTATGCTGACAATACGACTGTAACAGATCCGTCCGGTCATCCAATCCGAACATCCCATAACCCAGGGCCTTGCTGCCGGAGTCAGCCATACGCACTCCGTCACCAGGATTGCCCCCGTCCCCCTTATTTCGTAATTGAATAATGACATCGACATGATCGAGACCAAAAGACTTCGCAAGAGAAAACATATTCCGAACATCCTCATCGCACAAGACACAGAACTTGTTATATCCAGGAAGTTCAATGAATAAGACGACCATCTCGGAGTCCAACCCTTCAAACTTGCCGCATATCCCACTGATCAAATCCGCAAACGTCAACGCGGGATGAAGACGAATGACAGCGTTCATTCCTCCGTAAGAGCATAACATCAAGACAACACCCTCCATACCTGCCTAAAAAAACCTCAATTAGATATTGTGAGTTACAGCAACCGGCGATGTACACATCCAAACGACAACCTCAACACTGCAATAGAGGTATGAATGAACAAAATACACAAAAACACCCAAAAACCCTCTGCAAACACATCAGCCAAAAAGAAACAAACTCCCCGTAAATCACTCCAACTATCTACGGAAAATAGGTAATGTACATATACGTTCCCCCAACAAACGGGGCGACATCAGCAACCCAACAACTACCCAATCACACATCAGAAGGATACAAATGTAAAATCCAAACATACCAAACATAATACAAATATTCCTCCCAAATCAAATAGGACTGAACGGTTCATAAGAAAACATTAAGGACTAATTGAAGCAAGATTTCTGGAATTAGGATTTATCAGTAAATTTTCCTATATATTATTCAGTTGAATGAGATTATATAAAGAAAAATTAGATAGATTAAAATAATCTTTAAAAAAATAAAATTATTTTTACAAATCCAAGCAATATAGATCTATAAGATTTTATTAATTTTTTCTTATAAAAAAAAGGGCAGCAAACAAACAGCATTGTCGCAAAACTAAAAAAAATGTTGTCGTTTACAATGTGCACAGTAGCCACCTGAAAAAAAGGTTTCCATTAAAATGACATTTAATTGCAAAAAATGTTACCATCACATCTTTGGGTCGAAATTCCATATAGAAATTCTACAAAAATAATAGCTACCTAAAGAAAATAAAAATAGAAACAAACAATATACAGAATTTGTATACAAAATGAAATAACTATAAATATCCATTCCTGGCTACAAATTCTATTTTAGTATAATTGACACTTTATATTTTCTGCACTCAATTTTCTTGTCATTTATATTTTCTGCACTCAATTTTCTGCATTTTATTTTATGCACTTCATTTTTGAAGTATAGGAGTAGAGGTAAATTTTCTGCACTTCCTTTTTGAAGCATAGGAGTAGAGGTAAATTAATGGTTAGTTTGATTGTTTACTCAATCATTTTTTTTCGTCTTCCTCCTTATTTTTAAAATTTTTATTTTCTTTATACTTGGCAATTTTGAAGTACTCTTCATTGAGGCAAAAGAACCGTCAATATAACCGCTTGATAATTAGCTTGAATTTAATCTGTAAGGATTTTTTAATCCTTCCTGGCACGCTCGCACTTATGATATTTTTCTTCGTAGGAAAAATAAGCCAACAATATCTTTCCTTCAAAATTTAAATCCAGAATTATGAATTTAAAAATATATATTATTTATCAACAAAAAAAATTAAAATTTGGTCTGGAGTCTAAATTTTAATTTTAATTTTTTTTTTTGATAAATAAATTTTTAATGTATCTCTCTCAAATGACCATTAAACATTGTCAGTTGCTTTTTAAAAAATTATTAATAAGTTCTAATTTTTCATCGGGCAACTGACCCAAAGGTCCAAGCCCAACATATCATGCCCCATTTAGGCCCAAAACAAATTTAATACTCCATTAAGTCCTCAAATTATCAAGGGAAAATTACTATGTAGTCCTATGTAGGGGATCTATTTCCCTTCTAATCCCAATATATTTTTAATAAATTAATAGGTCCACAGTTTTTTAAGTTTTATACCCAGAGGTCCCGTTTTTTATTTTCGTATTTTGTAAATGACTGTATTACCCTTTGTTTTGAAATCTATATATACGTGAATAATCAAATATTTGCTCCGTTCAAAAAAGAAAATCAAATCTTTGCCTCTACAATCTCGATTTCTCTTCGTTATGGCAATCCCATTGTGCTGTGTGGTCGATCTCATTGTGCTGTGAGGTGGATCTAGTTGTGCGATCTGAATTTCTGTGTATAGGCGATCTCTGCGTACGTTCTCTCTCTCTCTCTGTGTGGTTTGTATCTGTCGATACATATATGTATGTGTATGTATGTATCTGTCGATACATACATATACATATATATATATATCTCTCTGTGTGTGTATCTGGTTTGTATCTGCGTATGTATCTGTCGATACATATATGTATGTATATATAGATAAGCAAATTTGCGTGATATCTGGTTTGTGTTTGGCAATGTTGTTTTAGTTCTTTGTTTTGTGATAAATTTTGTTTGTTTGATACTTATTTTGTGATTTTTGTATGTGATATATTGTAATGATTTTTGTTTTGCTAAAGAGGACTGATTAAGACCCCCTCAAAACTCCCATCCCCACTACCCCCACACACGTGGTGGTTGGGGATTGGGAGAGAAGAAAAAAGAAAAATGGACCAATCAAAAGCAAAGGGGGTCAAAGGGGGTGGGAGGAATGGGGGTTTTAAACATTTTTGTTAAAATCATGTAATTGTTGTATTTTTATAATTAATTATAATTTTAATGGGCACTCTATTTTAAAATAATAAGTCCCAATGTAACGATGTTATTTTGTATATTTTTCATTTTAGTAATGCTATATCCATCAAATTTAGGCTCATTCGAATTATCTGAATTTGTGCATACTGGTCGTCTAGGAGGTCATTTGATTGGTCATTTGGATGAATGTCGGTTGACACATTAGTTGACAAGGCTGACAGTTGCAGTTGACAAAAGTGATACGGGTCATCCGGCATACGTAATTCGGACAATTCGGGTGATTCCAAATTCAGTGGATCAATTATTTTTCTTTTCATTTATACATCATACTCATTCATGATATTTGTTATTTCATAAAAAAACAAATAATATTTAATTGGTTGCATAGATAGAGAATTAATATTATTTACTAACATAGAAAAAGAGAGAAATATTAAATATGAAATGTACATCATGAAATAGAAGACAAATTTGTGTAGAAGAAGAAAATTAGAAAAAAAGGAAAAAAGGAAAAATTCGTAGCAAGTCCAAACACAAGTTTTTTTTTTTTTTTTTGTTTTTTTAGATAGGCAAACACTAAGTTGAAAGGGCTAAATTTGTTAATAGGATGGTATCTTAGATGAAAAAGGGAAAATTACTATGTAGTCCTATGTAGGGGATCTATTTCCCTTCTAATCCCAATATATTTTTAATAGATTAATAGGTCCACAGTTTTTTAAGTTTTATACCAAGAGGTCCTTTTTTTTATTTTCGTATTTTGTAAATAACTGTATTATCCTTTGTTTTGAGATCTATATATACGTGAAAAATCAAATATTTGCTCCATTCAAAAAAGAAAATCAAATCTTTGCCTCCACGATCTCGATTTCTCTTCGTTATGGTGATCTCATTGTGTTGTATGGTCAATCTCATTGTGCTGTGAGGTGGATCTGGTTGTGCGATCTGAATCTCTGTGTATAGGCGATCTCTGCATACGTTCTCTCTCTCTTTGTGTATCTGGTTTGTATCTGTCGATACATATATGTATGTGTATGTATGTATCTGTCGATACATGCATATACATATATATATATATATATCTCTATGTGTGTGTATCTGGTTTGTATCTGCGTATGTAACTGTCGATACATATATGTATGTATATATATATAAGCAAATTTGCGTGATATCTGGTTTGTGTTTGGCAATGTTGTTTTAGTTCTTTATTTTGTGATAAATTTTGTTTGTTTGATACTTATTTTGTGATTTTTGTATGTGATATAGTGTAATGATTTTGATTTTGTTGATTTTGTTTGTTGTATAGTGTAATGTGTTTTGAAGTTGTAGTTTGGAATTGTGAATTCTGGTGTTTTGATACTGATATGTTGTAACTATATAATTTTGCAGTTTGGAATTGTGAATTGTGCAGTGTTAGTACTGATATGTTGTAACTGTATGATTTTGCAGTTTGGAATTTGTGAACAATTGTTTGCTGGTTTGTGATTTTGTAGTATGGAGGGGTGTTTCATGTTAATGTGCAAATACAGTAATTCTTGTGCTGCTATTAAGATTAGTGAGGGATGTAGTTATCATGAAGTTGTTGAGAAAATATCTGCGAATTTCAAGGAGTTGAGTGTTGGTAACTTTTGTTTGTTTTTCTCTATTCCTGGATATTCTAATTGTATTGTTGAATGTGATGATGATTTGGGGAATATGCTGTCAATGGTAGGTTGTAGTGGTTCTCATATTGTTGATGTTGTTGTAGGTGATAAGAGAATTGTGGAGGTTGATGATGATAATTATTGTAGGATTGATTCTGTAATTTGTGAGAGTTCTTTGGTTAACGATTGTGATGATTTTGGTAGTTTGTTGCCTAATTTTTATCCAGAACCAGAGAGAGTTGTGTTGTCTGCTAGTTGGAAGGGGATTATACATAGTGTTGGTCAAGAATTTGAAGGTGGAGTGCCAACGTTCCGCATTGCATTGGCTAAATATGCAGTTGAGTGTGGTTTTGCAGTGAATTATTTTAAGAATGATGCAACAAGAGTAACTGCTGAATGTATGATGAAGTCGTCTACGGGTTGTAAATGGTTTGTGCATGGAAGGGTGTTGATGAATTCCGGTATTTTTTTTATAATGAAGTTGGATAATGTGCATACTTGTGGGGTTGTCGCTCGTAGATCTTGTAACAAAATGGTTGGTTCTAGACTTGTGTCTGATATTGTGCATAATGATATTAGTGATAATCCGTTGACTTGTCCTATTGAAGTTAAAAAAAAGTTGAAGAAGCAATATGGTATAGATGTTTCTTATCGAGTTGCATGGTTAGGAGTTGATAAGGCAAGTGGTGGGTTGTTTGGTGATTTTGCAACTTCTTTTGACCAACTTCAATGGTACCTTGAGACGGCTATGAGAACGAATCCGGGAAGCGTGTTTGAATTAGATGTGGATGAAAGTAGTGGGTGTTTTCGGAGGTTGTTTGTGGCATTTCATGGATGTTTGTATGGCTTTCAATTTTGTCGTCCGTTGTTGTTTGTTAATGGTACATTCTTGAAGGGGTGTTACAAGGGGCATTTGCTTGCAACAACATCAAAGGATGGTAATCAAGGTATGTATTTATTTGTAGTTAGTATAGGTTTGGTTTGTCAGTGTGTTATTGTATTGTGAGTCTGCTAATTTTTGCAGTTTCATGTTATTTTGTTTGCAGGTCTGTTTCCTTTAGTTTTTGCAATTGTTGATGCTGAAAATCAAGAAAATTGGATGTGGTTCTTAAGTCAGTTGTTAAAGGCTGTTGGTTCAGGCCGGAGATTGACCTTTGTGTCTGACCGTCAACATGGATTGCTAGACGCTCTTTCAGTGGTTTTTCCCAATGCACATCATGCATATTGCTTGAATCATTTGAAGAGAAATTTGATTGACAAATTGGTGGGACTTCGTACTAACTATAAGCTGAGTTTGATGAAAATATTAGTTAAATGTGCTTATGCGTTAACGGTTGCTTCTTTCCAACATTATATGGAGAAATTGAGGCGTATTGCTGGGAATGGTAGAGTTGATAGTATGTTGGATGGTTTGCAAAATGATAAGTGGGCCAATGCATTTTTTAGAAAGAAACGATATGGTAAGATGTCATCTAATGCTGTCGAGTCTTACAATAATTGGATTGGTGGGGCCCGTGAGTTGCTTATTACTTGTATGGTTGATATGATTAGGGTTCAAATCATGACTCAATTGTCTAATAGAAGAGCTGAATCTAAAAGATGGACTACAAAATTGTGTCCAGTTATGGAAAAGAAGTTGGTGGAGTCTTTGAAGCTAGCTAAGTCTTGGGATGTGATTGTTGCTAGTGATATTGTGCTTGAGGTTCATTCTTCTAATTCTTTTTATGTTGATATTGGTAGACAGACTTGTTCTTGCCATGAATGGCAATTGAATGGTTTTTCTTGTTGTCATGCTGTGCATGCTTTGCATAGTAGTGGTAGAGATGTGTATGATTTCATTGATCACTTTTTTCATGTAAATTGTATTTGGATTTGTATTTGAATTTGAGGAATTATGATAATAAAAAATGTGATACTTGGTATTATGGAAGTAATGAATAAAGTTGGTTGAATTGTTTTTTGTTTTTTGATGTGTTCTTTAGTTATTGAAGTTGTTTTGTAACAGTCTCATTTTGTTTTTTATTTTTATTTTTTTTGTGGGTTTGGTTGGTTTTATTTTTATGGAATGCTGAGAAGGTTGTTGAAAATTTCTTATTGAAACTGTATAATATTGAAATGCAGTTTTACTACATGATTTATTTATTTCATATTTCATAGCGATAAAACTGTAAAATTTTGCAGTTTTATTTTCAATTTTAAAATGCAGTTCATCTATTTGTTGAGTCATGAAATTGGATGCATAATTGTGTAGCATAATTTTTGTTTGAATAATGAAACTGCATAATTTTGCAGTTTTAAGAATTATGAAAACAAACCTGATGACACTGCATAATTTTGTAGTTTTAAGAATTATTAGAAACAACCTGATGAAACTGCATAATTTTGCAGTTTGAAGAATTATTAGAAACAACCTTTACTGTATGAAAATATATGCAACCACAAATAAGTACACAAACAATCAGAAGAACAACCACAATAATAATAACAACAACAAGAGCAACAATAACATCAATGACAACAATCATTTTCATCATAATAACTAGAAGAAGATCATTCCCAAAAGCATATAAAGTACTTGTCACATGTTAAAAAAAAAAAAAAAAAGTACAAAAATATGTTCACTTAAATATTTGTATTGTCAAGAAGTTTGTTCATTGTTTCTATGGTTTTGTATGTTTTGTCAACATTTGGTAGTGCTCGAGTTTCCAAGATCGGTTCTCATCATTGAGGAATTGATTGATGATTTCTACTCGAAATTTGACCCACTTAGTTGGTCGAAGTGATTTCTGCACAGGTTACCAGTTAATATATTGGTTGATAACATTACAGACGGCGATTGCACAATCATTCTTGCAAAGTTTTAGATGAAGTTAATTAGTTAGGTAAAACTGTAAAATTTAGTATGTTGGAACATTAGTTTATTGATTTTATATCTTACGAGTGTGGGGTTTGTTATGGGGATTCCTCAATTGATGCAATTACTATCTCGCACTCTTGAGATGATAACATGTTTCCTTGATTGCTGAATAATGCTTTATTCCATGTCAGTTGATGTTGTTGCTACAAAATAGTTAGTGGGTGTTTTTGTTAGTTATAGTGATGAGTTAAGATGTTTTGAAAAGAATGGAACTAAGTAGGAAATGTTATTTAACTTACAATTTCCTTTGCAATTTCAAAGTGCTTGTTGTGGCAATCTTTTGCTGGTCTCAAAGAGTCATAGTGCCTCCACATCCCATCAGCATTGTCAAAGACCACAATTGTCCAATGGTTGTCGTGGTTGATTGGGAAATGGATATATCTGTTTTTCATTACTTTTGGAAAATGGTTGTCCATCATTTTTTCTCTCAGTGCTTGATCTTGGTTTTGTAGTGGAGTCTGTAATTTATATATATGTTTGAAATATGTTATAAAACTATGTAGTAAGACATGTTAAGAAAGTAGAAAATTTTGCAGTTTGAATAATATTGAAAGGTATGTTAAGTTTTGCTTACATTGATGAGTGTTGAGAAAACGTAAAATCTTCCCGCGTATAGATTTCTTACAAAGGCTAGATCATGTTTCTCAAATTCTTCAATGGTTGGTTGGAGTGCCAATTTCATTTTTGAGAAGGCATCAATGACCTGAAACATGTTATATATGAGAATGTGTTAGGTTTGTGGAATAGGTTATTGAAAATAAACAGAAACTGTAAAATTGTGCAGTTGGAGACCTACATTCCCATATAAGGGTTCCATGTTGGTCAATCTACATATATCTGAAAAGTATACGCAATTTTCATCTTCGCTGCCAGACCAGACACAAGCACTTGATTGTGTGTTGTTGATGAGTTGAATTTGGTCTTGGTCTTTTTTGGATAGGTTATGCCAAACCTTGTTTGTTTTGCGGCATGAAATGGCGAGTGGCTTGTTTTGGAATGATTCTTCCTTGAAATCATCATCACTTTCCAATACTTGAAGTTGTGTCTTCTCTTGATTGGCATCCTCTTTTGGGTTGGTTTCAGCAGCAACTTCTTTCTCTTGGCCAATATCTTCTTGCATCTTTTCTTTCTGCTATTGTTTTGCTTCATGAGTAGCCTCTTTTTGCTCGGGTTCAGTAAGAGGTTCTGTCTTTGTTTCGATTTCTTCTTTTTCTTTTCATTCTTCTTCTCTTTTTCTTCATCGGTACCCTCTGTTGGTTTGGGTACATCGGCAGCAGTTTGTGTCTTGTTCCTTGTATCTTCTTTGGCTTTTGTCATTGGTTGGTATTCAAAATCTGGGTCATGTGCTTGTTTTCTGGACTTTTGTTTGATTCTCTTGACCATTGATCTTTGTTGGGGACTGCTAGTTTTTTTGGCAGACATTTCCTTCAATTGATTTTCTTTTTTACGCAATTCAGCCATGAATTTTTGTTCCATTTCTTGCATTTGTGCTCTTATGGCTGATATGAGCTTGTCTTTGTCGTCCTCTTTGGTTGATGTTTGTGCTTGGTCATGACCTATAAAAATGTTGGATTGTGTTTTGGTTAGTTTAATTAAATTTTACAATTTGCTTTAGTATTAGACAAGAGTTTACCTTGTGCATAAAACATGTCAGATTTCTCTTGGAGTTCTTCTTGTTGGTTTGTCAGTTCTTGTTCAATGACTTCTTGTTGTTGGTTTGTTTGTTGTTCTTCTTGTTCTTGTTGTTGGTCTTCTTTTTCATCAGTGTCTTCTTGTTGATCACCTTTTGCTTCTTGTCTTGCTTCTGCTTCATCATTGTCATGTTGTTCATCAGGTTCTTCTTCTACTTCATCGTAGTCGTGTTGTTCATCAGGTTTTTCTTCTTCTTCTTCTTTAGTTTCTTCTTCATCACCTATCTTCAGTTTCTTCTTCATCAGCTTCTTCTTCATCAGTCACTTGTTTTTTTTCATCATCACTCTCTTCTTCTTGTTCACCACTTTTCGGTTCTTCTTGTGGTTTTTGCTCTTTTTTTTTTTTTTTGTTCTTCTTGTTCTGATTCTGATTTTGATTGATGTTTTTCTTCGAGAAAGTCATCCTCATCACTGTCTAGAAGTCTTTGTTTTTTGTTACTTTTGTTTGTTTTTTTCGCTTATTGTCCTTTTTGTGGTCATGTTTCTTTGCTGAAGAGTCTGTTGATGTGCTTTGATTGATATGCAATAACTGTATTTCTTGTTCAGTTGGGGTTAAAGCACTTTGGTCAACCTACATTGGAACAATGTGGCATATATCAGTAATATTGTAAAATTGGTCAGTTTCATAAGATGAGTTGTACTGTGAGTAATGTGAGTTAAGTGTCAAAATATGTTGTTTGAAACTGAAAAATTTTACAGTTTCATAATGAGTGATGTGAAATAGATTTGTGCGTTTAAATTGTAAACTTTTGCAGTTTCATAACATGAGTGATGTTAAATAAGTGTGTGCTTTGAAACTGCAAACTTTTACAGTTTCATAATATGATTTGTACTGTGAATAATGTGAGTCAAGTGTTGAATATATGTTGTTTGAAACTGAAGAATTTGACAATTTCATAACATGATTTTTACTATAATGACTGTAAAAGGAGTGTTGAATAGATTTGTGCTATGATAGTATAGAAGAGTTTGAATATCTTTTCAAAGTGAGCAAGGCTGATGTATTTCCACTTGGAGTACATTTTGCCAAGGTTCCATTTCATAAACCTTGGGAAGCCTTCTTTGTTGGATGGTCGGAGGAGTTTACTGTGCTCACAGTTCCAGTACTATAAAAAAAAATTGAAATATGTTAGATAGTTAGAAATAGGTGGATGTTTGATATTTTTGTGTAAAGTAGTTGAGTAGTGTGTTTACCAAGAGTAACATGACGCATCCAGTGACATGCCTTGGGTTGTTGTTTGCATTTGCCATTGAATTCATCAGTGTGTCTTTTATTGCCTCAACCCAATTGTACTTCTTGATGTTGTTGAGATTGTCAACATAGTTGAGGAAACTCCAACTGAGTGTATGGCCTGTTATAGGCATGAGAAGTTTCAAGCACAAGTAAAGGGTGATGACCCTTGCAAGATCTTGATGATCATTGGTTGATTTTTCTTTTTTTGTTTGTTAAAACATTTTGGTCAAAGACTGCCATCCAACCTCTTTACTGATTTGCATCTTCGTCTGTAAAACGGAAGCTCAAAATCCTTTGGTCTTGCATAAGATTCGGTGGTGATGCTGTCTTCTCCACAGTCGATACCAAAAATGAGCTTGACATCACTGTTTCTGAGTTTCATTTTCTTTTTGCCAAGTATAAATGCTCTTTTTCTTTTGTTGTAGAGTGTTGTCATTTCTGCTACAATGGGATTGTAGCATCTGCACCAAGAGGCCTTCAGTTGTGTTGAGGAGAGAGCATTTATAATGGGCCAAAAAGGGGTTTTTTCCAACTCTGTCTGTTGGGTTTTTGTGAATTTGACCCCCTTCAACAGTTTGATTACTGTTCCGATGTTGGAACGGTAATTAAACTGTTGGACTCTCTTTACAGGGACTGCTGCTTTTTTTCCTTTTGATGCCTTGGTTTTTGTTTTGGGAGTTGATTGGCTTTCTTGGAGCTTTCTTTTTTTGGTTGGAGGAGCTTCTTATTTTTTTGTTGGCTTTCTTTTGTTTGTTTTTGTTGTGGTTAGAGGTGTGGTTGGTGTTTGTTGTGTGGGTGGGGTCTGTGGTGTAGTTCTTGGGCTTTTTCTTGTAGGTAGTGTGGTTGTTTTGTGGGTTTTTTGGTGGGGTTTGTGGTGTTTGGTTGTTTTTGGTTGTGGTGGTTGGGTTTTTTGAGGGGGAGATGTTGGTGGCATTTCAATGGATACAAGAGAAGGACTTTCAAAAGAGGAGATACTTAAATCCCTGATTGGATTTTTGGGCATATGGGTTTGTCTCTTCAAATATCTTCCAACAGCTATTTCTGAAAAAATGAAAGCGACAGCAGGGTATGAGTAATATAGTGACAAAACTATATAATTTTGCAATTTTATATGCAGTTTAATATGAAGTTATATGTATTTGTTGGTAACAGTTACGAAACTGTATAATTTGACAGTTTGATTTGCACTTTATAATAAGTTACCTATTTGTTTTGAGTAATGATTAAACTGTGTAATTTTGCAGTTTCATTTGCAGTTTGAATAAATTTAGATATGTTACTTGTAGAGTGATGAAATGAAACTATATGATGTTGCAGTTTTTATAAACAGTATAAACAATAAGAAGAACCCATTGTATTTTGTAAACAGCAACAATAACAGCGAGAAGATTAAGTATTCAACGAAATGTAGCAACAATACGAAGAAGAAAAGCCAATATTGAACAACAAGAATAAGAATAAGGTGTTGAATGTGTAAAAACAGGGATTTATGTGTAAAAACAGTAGATTAGAATGTTTAAAAACAAGGGACTAGAATGTTTTAAAACATGGGATTATATATAAAAGAGGGTTTATACATTTTGAAGTATGTAAAATGTGTATATACGAAATATGAAAGAATAATGTACAAATTTGAATGAAAAATAATGGATAGGTGAAGAGAAATGTTACTTTTTTTCCCTATTTCTATGAATCGGAAGTGAGGAACTATGAAATTTCTTCAGAGTGGTGATGGTTCTTCGTGTTGTTGAGAGTCGCCAATTGGAGAATATGAACGGCTTGGTGTTGTGTTGAAGATGAACAGTTTCGTTTTGTGGTTAGGGTAGGGTTTCAGAGGGAATGGAGTCAAACGGAGGAGAGATGGAGGACTGAGAATGAAATCTTAAATTAATTACATGAGTCTGTTGCTTTAAATGCATTTTTATCTGTTTGATATAGAAAGATTTGTTCATGTTTTGATTTCAATTTGTGAATTGAAAGCCGTATCAGCAACTGATTTAGAAATTGACTTGATTTATATGTTAATTAGGATTTATAGAATTTTATGGTAGGTTTAATTAAAATTCGGTTCGGAACGATTAAATTAGATTAATGTAATGCCATTTGATTAACTTTGTTACCTACCACTTAGTGAGTCATTTTATTGACCCCACTAGTTCAACTTTATACCTCTTTTCTCCTTAATTTGATGCTCAAACGTGAGAGAGGGAGAGAGTAGGGAGATTTGGGCTCTAGACTTAAGAATTGAGTTCAAATAAGAGAAGTTGCTAGAAGAAAAGAAGAAACCTTGAACATTTGATCATCTAGCTCGAGAATTTATCACCTAAGGTCCAAATTGAACATCCAAGGTAAGAAGTCAAGTCTCTAGTCTTGAATTTAAGTTGATTCATCTATGAAAAAGAGTATTGTAGATTTTGTGGCTAGGTGTCTACATTGTCAACAGGTTAAAGCTGAACATCAACGACCCGCTGGTTTGCTACAACCACTCCCAATACCAGAATGGAAATTGGAGCACATAACCATGGATTTCGTAGTGGATTGCCTCGCTCTTCTCGAGGTATGGACTCTATCTGGGTCATTGTAGACCATTTAACTAAGTCCGCCCATTTTTTACCTGTCAAAACTATTTATAATGCGGATAAATTGGCTAACTTGTATGTGAACGAAATTATGAGATTGCATGGTGTACCGGTATCTATTGTATCTGACAGGGACTCAAAGTTTGTATCGAGATTTTGGCAGAGTTTGCAACAGGCTTTGGGGACAGAACTAAGGTTGAGTAGTGCCTATCACCCACAGACAGATGGACAAACTGAACGAACTAATCAAACTTTAGAGGATATGCTCAGAATGTGTGTGTTAGACTTCCAAGGAATGTTGGGAGACCTATTTGCCATTAGCTGAATTTGTGTACAACAACAGTTACTATTCAAGCATTGAAATGGCTCCTTACGAAGCTTTGTATGGAAGACAATGCCGTTCTCTGATATGTTGGGCTGAAGTAGGTGATGGACCTCTGTTGGGACCGGAACTTGTACAAGAAACGACCGAGAAAGTGAAACTGATCCAGCAACGTCTGAAAACTGTACAGAGTCGACAGAAGAGCTATGCTGATGTCCGAAGAAGAGATAGGGAATATGAAGTTGGGGACCATGTGTTCATAAAGGTGACCTTGATGAAGGGTCAAACTCGGTTTGGTGTTAAGGGTAAATTGGCGCCAAGATATGTTGGACCATATGAAATCCTTGAAAAGATTAATCCAGTATCGTATCAGGTAGTTTTATCATCGGTAATGGAGCATATGCACAATGTATTTCATGTATCGATGCTTCGAGAGTATTTGAGAGATCTGTTCCATGTCATTGAACCAACATATGTGCTCTTGAAGGACGATTACACTTACGAGGAAAAACCTATCCAGATTGTGAATCGCAGGATCAAAAGATTGAGAAATAAAGAAATACCGTTGGTAAAAGTTGATTGGCAAAACCACGGAGGAACCTATGCAACTTGGGAAACAAAAGAAGACATGATGAAGAGATATCCGGATCTGTTCCCATTAGACCCAATGTTGTTCCAGAATGAAGGTAATTCGAGTTTGGAGGACCAAACTCTTTTAAGGGGGGAAGACTGTAATAACCCCGATCCATGATTAACGTTAATCCGTGATTAATTATGCCTAATTAGTAATTAAGGTGAAATTCTGAATTAAAATGCATGTGTGTGTTGCATTATGGTGTTATATTGTTAGGTGTAGAAAGATCTGTTCATGTTTTAGTTTCGATTTACGAATTGAAAGCCTTATCGGCGTTTGAATCAGAAATTGACTTGATTTATGTGCTAATTAGGATTTATAGAATTTTATGGTAGGATTTGTAACGCCCTCAAAAAAAAAATACACAAAACCCATCATTTTAGACATGCAATGATATAAGAGAAATCAACACCTTTCTATTCATCAGAGTAGTTCTTACAACAATATTACATATTAAATACAAAAGCAAATGCCCTACGGGCTTACAGCTTTCCAAGTCAACACTTGGTTACAAAAAGAAGAGTACTAACTCTATACAAAATAAGCCCTTGGCTTGATATACATGTAATACAAACAAAATAATCAAAAAGAGTCTTCAACTCCCATAACCATCCAAGCTATGTCCTTGGAGGTGGCATGCTACCTGTACCTAAAAATGATGTCCCATATAGGGTGAGCCAACGCCCAGTAGAGATATGCTAAACACAATATGAGCAGTAACTAAGACATTAGCAATTGATAAATGTTTGACTCACATAAACCAATTCATATACCACTTTCATTACATGACCACAGTGTCCATGTTTCATTTCATTTTCCATTTCTTATCAAATTCACAATTCACAATAACGGCTCAGAACCTGGCCAACAATTTACATGAGATAGTGACTCATATTAAACATTTCCCATTTCACAATGGATAAGCATACTAACTATATCAACACTTCGATAGATAAGCATATAAGCTATATCAACATCTTAACAGATAAGCATACAAGCTGTATCCACACTTCAACAGATAAGCATATGAGTTATATCAACACTTCCATAGATAAGCATATGAGCTATATCAACACATTAACTGATAAGCATATGAGCTGTATCAACGGAGTCCATCCCCTATCTTCTCCCAAACAATATCCGGTTTAGAGGTCCATCCCGTATCTTCCCCTAAACCGTGGAGTACATCCCCTATCTCCTCCCACACACACAACGTATATACACATAGGTCATATACATAATCAATCAATACACACAGTTATTGTATTCTGTCAACCGTCATACTCTATGACACATCCAATTGATTAGTTTTAGTTTCCCTAATTATCATGCATTGTCTACAACAATCATAACTACCCTCCACCGGTAGCCCAAAGCAATTATTTCTAAACAGATAATAAAAGCACCAACAGATAAAATATCCATATTTCCAAAAGTGAGCGATTAATAAATCCAACTTCACTAATTCATCTCATAATGAGCCAATTTCATTATATTCAACTCAATTCCATATTTTCTCAACAAATGTCATTAATTACATTAGTGACCCAAATATACCCGAACATGACATAATTCCTCTTATTCTCAATATTGACTCCAAGAATCCATATATTACCAACAACATCCATATACTCATTTTGAAACCCAAATACATATTTATGGTCCAAAATAAACAAAACCCTCTTTTCAAAATTATACATTTGAAACCTTAGTATCCAAAACCCAAAACCATTTATACAAAATATTCAATATCTAGGTCAAAACCCATAAGAGTGAGTAGGAATCCCTACCTCAAATTCGGAGCCCAAGGGAAGAAGATGAAGAGATTAAAGATGCTCCAAATCCCAAAATTTTCGGATCAAAAGATAGCCCTCGACGATCAACACAACTTTTACAAAAGCCCAAGGTGAGGAAATCACTCCTACTAGATCAATACCTAGAGAGAAGGTAAGGTTTTAGAGAGAGGAGCTCTCAAATGGCTTTTTCGGAAAAGTAAGAGAGAGAAAGGATGTTGAAAAGTGATACAAAAAGTGAAATCTCAGAGTGTTATACCAGTCGCCCCGCTCGAGCGTGGAAAACCCCGCTCGAGCGTTAAAACTCCCGCTCGAGCGGCGAATACACACTCCCAGAACTTTGACAGACCAGGTCCCCGCTCGAGCGTCAAACTGCTCGCTCGAGCGTCCAAACGCCCGCTCGAGCGTCCAACACTGCAGAAGAAATACTGGGAGATGGATTTTCCCGCTTGAGCGCCAAAACCACTGCTTGAGCGGAGAAGAAAAACAAAGGCCCGCTTGAGCGTGCAGGCCAAAATATGGGCAACTACTTTTGGTTCCTAAGCTCAACCAACTTGTTTCAAACCTGCCCAACACAACCCAAGACTCAAATACAAAGAGTAAAGGATGTAAACAAGATATACACAACAACCAACTCCACGGAACCTAAGTCCGGATACAACAATTAAAGAAAGAGAAACCGGGATCGCTATAGGATTAATTGAAATTCGATTTGGAGCGATTAAATTAGATTAAATTAATGCCCACTAATTAACCTTATTAAGCACACTTTTGGTTTAAAGCCTTAGTGGTCTCATTACACTTCCACTCACTTATTTCTTCCATCTACATGCATCTTTGAGTCCCCTAAGCTCCAAAAACGTGAGAGAGGGTGAGAGTAGAGGAATTGGTTCAAGATTTGGAGATTGAGCTCAAATTTAGGGAGATGCTAAGAATTGTTGTTAATTGAAGAAGCTTTGTGGAGCCTCAACCTTAATAGATTGAAGCCTCTAGGTAAGGGACTAGACTCTTAATCGAGTAATTAACTTAGATTCTACAAGATTATTGGTGAATTAAGTGAATTTAAGTAGGAATTGCACTAGAGTTGGGGAGAAATGGACCATACCATGCATGCATGTACATTTTCTCACAAATTGAGCATGATTTCAAAGGTTTCTTTCATGCATGTGTTAACCTCACTTACATTTTGGTCATTCATCATGTTTTCCATTAAATTACCAAGTTTGATTATGTTTTGGAGTGTTTGAATTCAAGGAAGTTCTTGTATGTTGTATTAATGACATATTCATAAAGTTTGTGTTGGAATTTTGTACAATTGGCGAGCCATTGAACCATGACTTCTTGAATGGATCTTTAATTTATGTTGTTTTAAGGGTCTTCATGTATTTTCTCAAGTTTTGGCCCAGAAAAATTGAGTTTAATGCTTTTGGGGTTGAGTTTTGAGCTTGAGGATCAATCTAGAAATTCCAGATTTTTTATCCACGTTCGAGCGGGGAGCTTCACGCTCGAGCGTACACTTTGAGTACATGCACTTCCGCTCGAGCGACGATGTCTATGCTCGAGCGTGAAATGCATATACCCAGAAGTTCTTGTGTTTTACAGTCCGCTCGAGCGAGGGAATCCACGCTCGAGCGAGGTTCTGAGTATCACGCTTGAGCTTAGGTCGAGCGCCCGTCGAGCGTGAAAATCATGCATCTAGTACTTTTTCAAGAGTTTACAGTCCGCTCAAGCGGGGAAAGTCACGCTCGAGCGGAGCTTCATTGTCTGCATGTCCGCTCGAGCGGGGAAAGCCACGCTCGAGCGTGGACCTTATTTTTAGAAAGTTTCAAGAAATGTTTTCCAATGCATTCTTGCATCCTCATTCCATCATAGGCATCCCTAGGCCATGTTTAAGATTCCATAATGAGGATTAAAGGTTAGAAACACACTAAGAGCCAACGAAGTAAGTTATGTACAATTAGAACGTGTGTTTCAAGTGTGTCTGTTATGTGTTATGTAGGTCACGTGCCGTGTACCATTTGACCAATTTGCTCCGTCTATCTGTCTCAAGGCCAACTGTGAGTAATAACATAGTAAAGCTATGTTCAACTTTACTTATTTTCTATGTGATGAATTAAGATCTGTTTTCTGAAATGATATGTTCTGTATAATGAATGATTGTCCAATCTCTGATATATATATTCGTGACATCCTTAGCATCATGTGATATCTATTGGCTGTTACTCGGTATTGGAGGTTCCATCATGGAACTTAATCTCTCTGCACTCTGTTACCCGCACCGGAGGCTCCGTCATGGGGCTCAGTGTGTTTATTCTCTGTTACCCGGATTCGGAGGTTCCTTTATGGAACTGGTTATTCGTAACCCTCACGTGTTTGTATTTGTTCTGTATCTGCTCTGTTAATGCTAAGGGATATATCACGTATACTTAAGCGTACCTCATGATTTCTGTATATGATCTGGACAAATTATGAATTTGACACGAATTTGAATTATGATTTCTAAATCTGTACGGACTCATTCATTAAAACCCCTTTTGTAATATCCCTGCCCCGTAGTATGATAATTGGTCCTTAATATGAATATGATTATGTGTTTGATATGATTTTGTGTGCCATTATGTGAAAATATGTGGTTTTAAATTTCTATCTGTTCACCGTAGGAATATCTGTTTGATTATCTGCTTTGGAAATTAAATTGAAGGCCTTATCGGCCATAGAACCCGAAATTGATTACGCCATTGTGATTGGCATAATTTTTAGAGCCTACGGTGAAATTTAATTTGGAAATTGATTCGGATCAGATTAAATTGATTTAATTAATCATAAAGTGCTCAATTGTCTATTATTAAATTAATGTGACTTAGTGGGGCACTATGTACTCAAACATCCTCTTTGTTATTCTACTTGGCTGATTCTAACTCAAGAAAAAGAGAGAGGGGTTGGCTAGAGAGAGAAAGAAGGAGAGTTGGGTGTTTGGCTCAATTTTGTGAAGATTGGAGGATTAAACTCAAGATTTTGCCATAGATTGGGAGAATTAAACCTCTAGGTAAGTGAGTGCATGAATTGTAATTAGTAATTTTGTGAATTGAAGGTTGAAAAATGATTAAGAACATGAATTAAATTGTTTATGAGGAGATTGAGTTGTATGTGTTGAATTTAAAGTCAAAAGATGCATGCATGTAGGAAATTACTATGAATTTCCATATTTGAACACAATGTGTATAATCTATGTTGAATCTTGTTTGAAATCCATGTATTTGATCATCTCTTCACTAATTAAGTTGATATGAATGAATATTTCTCACATGCAAGAGTAGATCGTGGAGGTATGAACTTTACATGTTTGAATTTGATGTGTTGGTGATAAATTTGGGTTAATTTGAGGCATGCATGTAAGTAATTCAAGAAATTGAGCTTCATTGTGTTGTAATTTGGTGTTGGTATCATGTTAGTATATGTATATGTGAAATTTGAGCCATGGCATGCAAGAAATGTTGGTTAGAGTGTTAAATTCGAGCTCAAGAACCATTATGGAAAACCCAGAATTTTTTATGTCCGCTCGAGGGGGGGAACCGCCGCTCGAGTGGGGATTTCGAGCTCCCAGTATTTTCTTGCAGGCATGGTGTCCGCTCGAGCGGGGAGCTATGTAAGATGAACTTCTGCTTGAGTGTCCGAGTTCACGCTTGAGCGTAAAAATGATACAACCAGCACTTTTGCAGACCTAATGGGTTCGCTCGAGCGGGGAATCCCACGCTCGAGCGGGGAATCCTACGCTTGAGCGGGGACCCTGTTTTCTGAAATTTTGAAAGTGTATTCTGTGTTTTGTTTTCTGTTCTCTTTCACTTGCAAGCACTCTTAAGCATGCATTAAGCATTGTAATCGAGTTAAAGAGATAAGAATGAAGCCTAAAGAGGAATATGTGAATTAAAGAACAGATTGAATCGTTTGTGACCCATATGTGCTATATGATGTGTAGGGTCAAGCTCCAGGGCAAATCCACAAGCCGATCACTGTGAGTAATATCTTAACAAGATATTTGAAATATGTTGTTGTCCAATTGTTTACTTCCACGTAAGTTTTGTAAGTTCATTAATTTGAATGGTGGACACCAATTGACATAAATGATTGGGTCGAAGGCCGATTGACATAAATGATTGGGCTGAAGGCTGATTGACATGAATGATTGGGTTGAAGGCCGATTGACATAAATGATTGGGCCGAAGGCCGATTGACATGAATGATTGGGCCGAAGGCCGATTGACATAAATGATTGGGCTGAAGGCCGATTGACATGAATGGTTGGGCCGAAAGCTGATTGACATAAATGATTGGGCCGAAGGCCGATTGACAAGAATGATCGGGCCAAAGGCCAATTGACATAAATGATTGGGCCAAAGGCCGATTGACATAAATGATTGGGCCGAAGGCCGATTGATACAAGTGATTGGACCAAAGGCCGTCTGCTGTAACTGTTTCAAAGATTGCTTATGTATCTTCCTTATTTGATATTATTCGCTGGTCTTTCGCTCACGCTTAGTGATGTACATGTAGGCGAGCCAAGGGACGTCCAGAACCAGCCTTGGTGAAATTGTGAAAAACAGTCAAAGTTTTGAGGAGTCAGCCCAAACGTCTCACGCACAAGACTGTCTTCGCCTTTGTTCTTTGTTCATAGTTTTGTTATGTTGGCGAAAGCATTGGACTACTTTTGTATATAAGTCCTGAGTTCGATTGACTTAAACTTATATGACCTTGTATGTACAGTGTTCTGTGTTAGTACATATTTTGATGTGAATTATTAACATATAAATGTTTGGAATGTTATGGTGTGCATATAAGCACAGCTCTATGGACAAAGTTTTAAATTTGCTTCTGTTTGGCCCCTTTACTCTGATGAGTTTTGTTTTATTTGGTTTGAGGCCGTAGGTAATCTCGTGATTACTGGCCGGTTATGGCCTTAACCCATGGGGGCGGGTTTGGGTCGTGACAGAGTGGTATCAGAGCACGAGTTAATAACTCACACACTTGTCCAAAAGAGCAATAAGCGTCTAGAAAAGATCTAGGATGCATTCATGTGATAAGTATGAATCTGAAAGCATCAAGAATACGCTTAACTGTTAAATGTGAACAACTATGTGTTATAAGTTTGTGAACTGCTTGCATTTCAAATTATTTGATTATGTATGCTCTTTAGTATATGCATACCTGTGTATCTTTTGTATAAAGTATAATGTAAGTTTAATCAGATGGTGAGAACAAGAGGTGATGAGATAGAGGAATCTTCTACTGCCAGACTGGATAGAATGGAAAGATTGATTCAGGAAATGGCAGAGACATTGAGGCAACAACAGGAATGGCAACAACAGTGGCAGTAGCCACATCCTCCACCTCCACCTCCGGCACCTCTTGTGCCAGATAATCAGAATGATGACCGAATCATAGCTCTCACCAAAGAGTTCAAGAAAATGAAACCACCACAGTTCTATGGTGGATTAGATCCTTTGAAAGCTGAAGCTTGGGTCCTCGGCATCGAAAAACTATTTGAAGTGTTCCCGTGTTCGGAGACATAGAAAGTGCTTCTAGCCACCTTTATGCTAGAAGACGAAGCAAGAAGATGGTGGATGTTAATGCGTGAGAATTACAAAGAGGCTCATTGGGCAAAATTTCTGGAAATTTTCTATGACAAGTACTTCCCGCGTGTGTCCGGGATAGGAAGGTGACAGAATTCATGGAACTGAGGCAAGACAGTATGATTGTAGCCGAGTATGAGGCCAAATTCACTAAATTGGCCAGGTTTGCGCCACACGTGATTGATACAGACTATAAGAAGGCGAGACATTTTGAAGGCGGGCTTCGAAGCGACATCCTAGAAAGGGTGAATGTCTTGAAGCTGGAAACCTACATTGGAGTACTAGACAGGGCTATAATATCAGAAGCTAATATAGCTAGACAAACTAAACCGACAACTGACTGGAAGGGTAGTAAAAGGCAGGGCTTCTTTTCAAAGAAGAATTTTTCAAAGAAGCAAAATACGGGCTCCTCGAATACTTCTAATTCTTCCCGAGATATAACCCCGTTGTGTATTATTTGTAGTAACAGGTATCGTGGGGTTTGTTACCATGTGTCAGGAGCTTGTTTTAATTGTTGTAAACAGGGGCATATGGCCAGAGATTGCAAACAAAATAGTGGAAAATTTGCTGCTAGTTCGACAGCATCAGTCCCAAAATCGGGAAATGCTACGAGATCTACTCCTGCCGGAGATACTGTGAGACAAGGGAGAGTTTTTGCGCTTGTTCCGGGCGATACCCGGAATGCCAACGCAGTTGTCTCAGGTACCATTTCTATATGTAATCAGGATGCCTTTGTGTTAATTGACTCTGGATCAACACACTCATTTGTAACATGTGCATTTGCATCTAGACTGAGTAGACCTCTAGAATTATTGCCATATCTACTATGTGTGTCTGCTCCATCTGGGGAATCAGTATTGTGTGAATCTGTCTATCGTTTTTGTGACATGCGAATTGGAAATGCCATTCTATATGTGGACTTGTTACCCTTGAACTTTAGGCACTTTGACATAATTCTGGGCATGGACTGGTTAACTAAATATTGTGCCACCATTGACTGTGTGACAAAACGGGTTGTGTTTAGACCACCAGAACAAGAAGAAATTGTGTTTGTGGGTAATGGGGTAGTGCCTCCACCTTATTTGATATATGCAATGAAAGCATGTAAATTGATCAGGAAAGGGTGTCAGGGTTATTTGTGCTATGTGTTGTCTGAACAATCTGTAAATGCTGAATTGAATGATATCCCTATTATTAGAGAATTTCCAGATGTGTTTCCAAATGAACTACCAGGGGAATTGGTGGACAGGGAGATAGAATTCACTATTGAAACTGTATCAGGCACCCAGCCTATTTCTAAAACTCCCTACAGAATGACTACAGCTGAAATGAAAGAATTGAAAGAACAGTTACAAGACCTGCTTGACAAAGGATTTATCAGACCTAGCACTTCACCATGGGGTGCACCGGTGTTGTTTGTGAAAAAGAAAGATGGAACCCTACGCTTGTGTATCAACTATCGGGAATTGAACAAGGTAACAATAAAGAATAAATATCCCTTACCCCGTATTGATGACCTGTTTGACCAGTTGCAGGGATCACAAGTGTTTTCCAAGATTGATTTAAGATCCGGGTATCATCAGTTGAAGGTAAAGGTGGAAGATGTTGAGAAAACCACATTCAGAACGAGGTATGGACATTTTGAGTTTCTTGTTATGCCATTTGGAGTGACTAATGCTCCGGCAGCATTTAAGGACCTAATGAACCGAATTTTTAAAACCTACCTCGACGAATTTGTTGTGGTTTTTATTGATGACATTTTGATATACTCTAAAGATAGACTTGAACATGAACAGCATTTGAGAACTGTCCTGCAAATACTTAGGGAAAGGAAATTGTTTACTAAACTAAAGAAATGTGAGTTTTGGTTGGATGAAGTTGTTTTCTTAGGGCATGTGATCAACAAGGAAGGGATTTCAGTGGACCCACAGAAAATAGAGGCAATTGTGAATTGGCCTACACCGACCAATGTAACAGAAGTTCGCAGTTTTATGGGTTTAGCTGGGTACTACGGGAGGTTTGTAAAAGATTTTTCGAAAATAGTTGTGCCTCTTCCCCAACTGACACGCAAGGGGCAACCTTTTGAGTGGAACGATGAAAGAGAATCAACCTTTCATGAATTGAAAACAAGATTGACCATTGCACCGATTTTAACACTACCATCAGGTACGGAAAATTTTGTAATTTTCAGTGATGCATCTCATAAAGGTTTAGGTTGTGTGTTAATGCAGAACGGAAGGGTTATCGCTTACGCCTCTCGGCAGTTGAGGCCATATGAGAAAAATTACCCAACACATGATCTAGAATTGGCCGCAGTTGTTTTTGCTTTGAAAATCTAGCGGCATTATTTGTATGGGGCAAAGTGTGAAGTCTACACAAATCACAAGAGCCTGAAATACTTCTTTACACAGAAAGAGCTGAATATGCGACAAAGGAGATGGCTTGAACTGATAAAAGACTATGATCTTGAGATTCAGTACCACCCCGGGAAAGCCAATACAGTTGCTGATGCCTTGAGCAGAAAATCAACAGGGAGTATGGCTTGTTTGCTTACCGAGCAGAAAGAGATCTTGCAAGATTTTGAGAAGTCTGAAATTGAAGTGGTATTGTGTGAACAAGGCGGATTGATAGCCGCTATTACAGTCGAACCGGCAATCATTGAAGAAATTAAACAGAAACAGAAAGAGGATGGATTCCTCAAGAAAGTGATTGATGAGCTTGAGACAAGTCCGAAGGCAGAGTTTGGCATTATAAATTAAGTGTTGAGGTTTCGAAACCAAACGTGTATTCCAGATATTCCGGAACTAAAGAAAAGGGTTTTAGATGAAGCCCACAAATCAGTGTTTGCTATACATCCGGGCAATAATAAAATGTATCGGGATTTGAAACAAACCTATTGGTGGCCTAAAATGAAGAAGGAGATTGCAGAATATGTGTCCAAATGTCTTCAGTGTCAGCAAGTTAAAGCTGAACATCAGAAACCAGGCGGTCTACTGCAACCTCTCCCTATTCCTGAATGGAAGTGGGAACATGTGACTATGGATTTCGTTGTTGGCCTACCTCAGACTCCTCGAGGTATGGATTCTATTTGGGTTGTAGTTGATAGACTAACTAAATCTGCACATTTTCTACCTGTTAGAACTACGTTTAATGCTTATAGACTAGCTACCATATATGTTGATGAGATTGTCCGTTTACACGGAGTTCCGATATCTATTGTGTCGGATAGAGATCCGAAATTTGTATCTAGATTGTGGAAAAGTTTGTAGGAAGCTATGGGGACAGAACTAAGGTTCAGTACTGCATTCCACCCGCAGACAGATGGGCAATCAGAACGAACAATACAGACTTTGGAAGATATGCTTCGAATGTGTGCTTTAGATTTTCAGGGGAGTTGGGAAGACTATTTGCCACTTGTAGAATTTGCATACAATAACAGCTTCCACTCTAGCATTGGTATGGCACCGTACGAGGTTTTGTATGGTAGGCGGTGTAGATCACCAATTTGTTGGACAGAAGTCAGGGATAGAGCTTTACTTGGGCCTGAAATTGTGCAAGACACTTCTGAAAAGATCAAAACCATTCGGCAAAAGCTTAAAACAGCTCAGGACCGACAAAAGAATTATGCAGATGTTCGAAGAAGACCTCTTGAGTATGAGGTCGGTGACCATGTGTTTATTCGTGTGTCCCCAATGAAAGGCCAAGTCAGGTTTGGAAAGAATGGCAAGTTGTCGCCCCGTTACATTGGGCCACTTCAAATTTTGGAAAGGCTTGGTCCAGTTGCCTATAGAGTTGCTTTGCCACCGGGATTTGAGCAAATCCACAATGTGTTTCATGTTTCGATGTTGAGGGGTTACCTCCGAGACCCGTTTCATGTGATTGATCATCACCGGGTAGCTTTGGATGAGAATATGGAATACGCCGAATGGCCGGAACGAATTGTTGACCGGTAAGTGAAACAGTTGAGAAGCAAGTCCATCCCAATGGTGAAAGTGGCATGGAAAGAACACTATGGAACGGATGCTACATGGGAAAAAGAGGAGGAAATGCGACTACGCTACCCACATTTGTTTCCCGACGAAGGTAAAATAAGTTTGGAGGACCAAACTTCCTAAAGGGGGGAAGACTATAATATCCCTATCCCGTAGTATGATAATTGGTCCTTAATATGAATATGATTATGTGTTTGATATGATTTTGTGTGCCATTATGTGAAAATATGTGGTTTTGAATTTCTATCTGTTCACCGTAGGAATATCTGTTTGATTATCTGCTTTGGAAATTAAATTGAAGGCCTTATCGGCCACAGAACCCGAAATTGATTACGCCATTGTGACTGGCATAATTTTTAGAGCCTACGGTGAAATTTAATTTAGAAATTGATTCAGATCAGATTAAATTGATTTAATTAATCATAAAGTGCTCAATTGTCTATTATTAAATTAATGTGACTTAGTGGGGCACTATGTACTTAAACATCCTCTTTGTTATTCTACTTGGCTGATTCTAACTCAAGAAAAAGAGAGAGGGGTCGGCTAGAGAGAGAGAAAGAAGGAGAGTTGGGTGTTTGGCTCAATTTTGTGAAGATTGGAGGATTAAACTCAAGATTTTGACATAGATTGGGAGAATTAAACCTCTAGGTAAGTGAGTGCACGAATTGTAATTAGTAATTTTGTGAATTGAAGGTCGAAAAATGATTAAGAACATGAATTAAATTGTTTATGAGGAGATTGAGTTGTATGTGTTGAATTTAAAGTCAATAGATGCATGCATGTAGGAAATTACTATGAATTTCCATATTTGAACACAATGTGTATAATCTATGTTGAATCTTGTTTGAAATCCATGTATTTGATCATCTCTTCACCAATTAAGTTGATATGAATGAATATTTCTCACATGCAAGAGTAGATCATGGAGGTATGAGCTTTGCATGTTTGAATTTGATGTGTTGGTGATAAATTTGGGTTAATTTGAGGCATGCATGTAAGTAATTCAAGAAATTGAGCTTCATTGTGTTGTAATTTGGTATTGGTATCATGTTAGTATATGTATATGTGAAATTTGAGCCATGGCATGCAAGAAATGTTGGTTAGAGTGTTGAATTCGAGCTCAAGAACCATTCTGGAAAATCCAGAATTTTTTATGTCCGCTCGAGCGGGGATTTCGAGCTCCTAGTATTTTCTTGCAGGCATGGTGTCCGCTCGAGCGGGAAGTTCACGCTCGAGTGGGGAGCTATATAGGATGAACTTCCGCTCGAGCGTTCGAGTTCACGCTCGAGCGTAAAAATGATACAACCAACACTTTTGCAGACCTAATGGGTCCGCTCGAGCGGGGAATCCCACGCTTGAGTGGGGACCCTGTTTTCTGAAATTTTGAAAGTGTATTCTGTGTTTCGTTTTCCGTTCTCTTTCACTTGCAAGCACTCTTAGGCATGCATTAAGCATTGTAATCGAGTTAAAGAGATAAGAATGAAGCCTAAAGAGGAATATGTGAATTAAAGAACGGATTGAATCGTTTGTGACCCACATGTGCTATATAATGTGTAGGGTCAAGCTCCAGGGCAAATCCACAAACCGATCACTGTGAGTAATATCTTAACAAGATATTTGAAATATGTTGTTGTCCAATTGTTTACTTCTACGAAATTTTGTAAGTTCATTAATTTGAATGGTGGACACCAATTGACATAAATGATTGGGTCGAAGGCCGATTGACATAAATGATTGGGCCGAAGGCCGATTGACATGAATGATTGGGCCGAAGGCCGATTGACATAAATGATTGGGCCGAAGGCCGATTGATACAAGTGATTGGACCAAAGGCCGTCTGCTGTAACTGTTTCAAAGATTGCTTATGTATCTTCCTTATTTGATATTATTCGCTAGGCTTTCGCTCACGCTCAATCATGTACATGTAGGTGAGCCAACGGACGTCCAGAACCAACCTCGGTGAAATTGTGAGAAACAGTCAAAGTTTTGAGGAGTCAGCCCAAACGTCTCACGCACGAGACTGTCTTCGCCTTTGTCCTTTGTTCATAGTTTTGTTATGTTGGCGAAAGCATTGGACTACTTTTGTATATAAGTCTTGGGTTCAACTGACTTAAACTTGTATGACCCTGTATGTACAGTGTTCTGTGTTAGTACATATTTTGATGTGAGTTATTAACATATAAATGTTTGGAATGTTATGGTGTGCATATAAGCACAGCTCTATGGACAAAGTTTTAAATTTACTTCCGTTTGGCCCCTTTACTCTGATGAGTTTTGTTTTATTTGGTTTGAGGCCGTAGGTAATCTCGTGATTACTGGTCGGTTATGGCCTTAACCCATAGGGGCGGGTTCAGGTCGTGACACCTTTACTCTGTTATTGTTCACTGAGCTTTCGCTCACAGTTTATATTATGTATGTAGGTGAGCCGGCGCGTGATCAGGGCCAAAGTTGACGGCCTTCATTTCTGTTTTTGTCAGCCAACCGTTGTGCCTCCCGTGGAGGTTCCGATTGAAGTCTAGTTATGGCTGTTTTTGTGCGTATGTTAGTTTCTGTCTGTTTTGTACAGTTGGGTCCTGGATATTACACTCGTGTAAATGTTTTGTAATTATGATATCCTTTGACCGAAACGCTTATGTATATATAAGTTTTGAACTTTTCTGTCCCAAGTTTATCGACACAGCTCATTGGACTATTTATGTTTTGTACATCTGCTTCCGTAGCCCCTTATTATATGCTTATTTTTCAAGAGGCCTTTGGTAATCCACAGGGTTACTGGCCGGTTACGATGCTAAACCTACAGGGGCGGGTTTAGGTCGTGACAATTTCCGCCCTTTAAGCATATCGGCCTGGTTCCACTCCCTACTCATCTTGAGAGCCTAAAGTCAGATCAAAAGCCTTTAAGTTAAGTTAGACTCATGCATGAATACACCTGCTCCGTGCATGCTCGGGCCTCTATGCATTTCAACCTCTCCCTAACGGATAAGTCAAAACCATGGAAGGGAAGCAATGGCCAACCCGCCTGTCTTTATTTGCTTCTTTACCAAGCACCTTTTTGGTTTTTCGTTGCTTGGTTTAGATCAATCTGATGTTGAATGTCTCTCATGGGCGGTAATCCCGCAAGTAACTCTTTTGGGATAAGTTCAGCGAACTCTTCAAGCAATTTGCTAACCTTGAAGGTATAGGAGTGCCCTTTCGAAATAGGCGCTAGCGTCTTTAGTTCCGTACCCTAGCCCTGTTTCCTAAGCTTCCGTTTCAAACTTTCACCTAGTCAGCAAATTCTCAGCTTGCATTCTATTTGTTCGCCTTGTAACACTAATGACACCTTCCTTAAGTGGCAGCAACACCGCCTTTGCACCATCCTTTCAAAAGGTATGCATTTTCTTTTCTTTCTTGTTCAATAAAGAGAATCACCTTACGATCGAATTGCCATGGTTGCCCAAGCAAGAGGTGACAGAGTTATTGGTGGGGTTCGGTCCGTTATAGGTACGACATTGCACCAAATTGCATCCTTGTAGAATTTTCCAATGAAGAAAGTGATCAACGGAGACTAGCACCTCATTTCCTTTCTTAAACCAAATACCCTTACTAGTAAAGTAAAGGGGCTCGAAAGGTTGACTTAGATAGGGTGCGCGTTAGCACACTGTATTTTTTTTCGTTTAGTCAAGCAGTTTATCAAAGAAAATTCCTTCTCTTGCTAGCCGAGTGAGGTAGGTAGATCAGAGAATTCCTTCTTTTTCATACGCTAGACAGGTACTTTCGGTAGTTACGGGAAGGGCAACTAGGCTCACTAATCTATATAATCTTTTCTTGTTGCGTGCACGTGTAGCAGTCATGGCTTGGTCACCGCAGTAACCTCCTTCTATTTCGGTAGTTGGCTCATATAAATCAAGCTATTTTCGGTAGTTCAGTTGTGTTAGCTTGTTGTAAGGCTAAAGTTTAGAAAAGATCTTCTTTCCTTTTCCTTTGTCTCTATCCTGGGCTGCTTTTAATTATCTTCCACGCTTCTTTCAGGTTATGATAGGATTACCAATATGTTGGGGAATCTAAGTGAAGATATCGTTCAAGACGACGCCTTTTTAGATGGCAGTGATTTGTTTGGTCTTTCCCTTGATAGTCTGCAGACTTCAATCCTTGTGAACCTAGTTTAAAAAACTGGCGTTGCCAAGGTTCCACACTCAGGCGAGGTAGGAATTTAGTTACATCTTAGCCGGTAGTGATGATTTTTCCTCCTCGTTTAGGATTACTGAATTCCCTTTTTTTGTCTCAGAACAGGTAGGAGATCCAGATTTAGATGACAAAGTGCCGATTGGCTTCTTTTATCTTAGCACTGAGACCATCTGTGAGAAAGTCACTTCCTGACGCTTCCGGAAAGCAGCATGGTTCTCTTCCAGCGACCAAATTAGATCCAGTATCACGGACCACTTCTTCAGACATAGTTCTTCTTGATACTTCCAAGAATGACGTAGAGATGTCTGTATCCAAGAACCTCCAAGTCCCACTTCAGCAAATTAGAAGTCTTGTCCTTATTAGGTCAAGATAAGACTTGTCTACTTGGTCTGATTTTCCCCTAATACTTGAATAAGGCAATCAGGGTTCTTTGACTAGTGATGCCATGGCTAGCAAATCTATAGTGTTGGGTTAGATGCTTGGCTCCAGTCTTTGTCTTTAGATATTTTTGAATAAGATGGGTAATTCTTTGATTAGCAGCCTCCGAGAGTGTGCTCTAGTAGAACTTTCGGATATGTCTACAGTTGCCAATGAGATCTTTTTTGAGTCACTGGGCTTTGATCCGTCGCCATTCTCTAAGTAGAGTCGTTCCTTTGTTCATTGCAAGTTTTGAGTTTGAGGCAAACGGAAGAAGTTCGATCCGGATGTGATCTTGGAGAAGAATAACGCCATCGTGGCAGAGGTAGTAGCTCAAGCTAAAGAACTTGAGAAGACCTTGGACGAAAAGAGTAACTTGCTTGATGCATGCTACGCTGTATGCAAGGATCTGAAGACCGCCCACTCATCTTTGCAGGAGCAGATCATTGAGTTGGAAAGGAAGCTGTTGGGCTTACCGATCGGGCTAACTATGAATAGCTGAGTTACCGGGCTTCGAGGGAACCCGCTTACTAATGGATAGGCACAAAAGTCCCGTTGCCACATCAAGCTATGAAAGACCTTCTTTTTCATTGAAATTGACCTAAATGCCCTCCGCGGAGTGGGATCAAAAGGCTACGCTTCTTTCAAAAATACCGACTTCAAAAGAGCTCTTTAAGCAATACACAAATGGAGACTGAGGACAAGGGGCTTGTTGCCCTTATTATACACCTGGCGGGACCTTTGATTTGATTCCTCTGTCACCAAAGGGAAAAACCGAACCCCACTTTAGGGAAAGAGACCCATCTAGGAAATATGGCATGAAGGCTCGAGAGACTTCTTTTGATTTGGTGCATGGGACAATTTGTGGTGCTGCCAGACCGTAGTAACCTTTTCGTGAGTAGGATGACCTTTTTCACACAAGGGAAGGATGGGATCGATACCGATCACCATTAGGTTGGGTAGGTCTCTAAGAGAACAAAACACCTTACTCAAGAAATTCGCCTTTTAGAGGCCGTGATTTTGATTGTTCCAAATACTTTATCTCGAGAAACCTCGTACAACCCCATACTTTGCTCAACATCGATTGAAGTCGGGGAAGGCTGATCCAGTTAGATCCTTTAAGCACGAAGACGCCTAGTGTTGTACCGGCTTAGCCAATGCTTGGAAACAGAGCTAGGTTAATCTCCTACTACGGCCCTAACAAGAGCAGCAAGCCAGAGCTTAGCCTTAGGATATTTAAACCACAGTCTTGACTTCGAGTTTAGGGAGATACCCAGAGGGAGGACCTCGCAGACACTTGAGACTCCTAAAACCCGTGGGTTGGAGACCCCATTTCTTAAAGTCGGGCAAGGGTGATCGATTTATATCCAAAAAACCCGAACACGCCTTTAAACAAGCTCCAGCAAAAAGGATCAATCTCGCCATAGAGGAAAGAATGAATCTTTTCATACTGGGACCGGATAGCCAGATCTGGAAGGTAAAACCCTGACTGTGGGAAAGGATGAATGAAAGACTTCGGAGCTCAGTCACAGGGCAAGGGAGCAACCTTATGTTAAAAGACTTTTCTATTTGCTTTTTCGCTCCCGTAATGGGACCATACTCTTTCTTTTAAGATCAATAGTCTTTTGAGGGAGCATGCCTTATCTCTCTTTAACTACAGGAAGCTCAGTCCATAGGATAGCGGTTGAATGGCCTCGGCCTTGGTTGGGTTCCCAAATTAACATATTTGCAAAGAAAGAGAATATGGTACAGTGGTATGGTACAGAGCATACCATATTAAACAACCCCCATTCTATTACGCTATTTGAAGGGAAGAGAGTAGGCTCCTACTCGGTTAACAACTGATTGTTTCACAGAATCAGTTGTTCACTAAGATGTCCTACTGCTCTTACTTCTAGTGAAAGTGACCTCGGAAAGAGAGAGTTTATAGACCTTCGCTCTTATTCATGTGATATTGATATTGCTGGGTCAGGCTTTTGCCCATTGTCCAAGATTCTCCACTCCGATACCAATGAAAGAGAGGCAATACCTTGAATAAATGAAGATATGTGTAGCAAAAATATAAGAGAAAGACTTTTATAAATCCAGAAGAACTTGAAACTCGAAAGAACTGGTCAAAGGAATCGATGCCCAGTCGGGAAGAAATGGTAGACGGCAAGGCAGGCCACTCATAAGAATAAGATGTCCAGAAGATGAGAGATATGATAGAGACAGAAACTAGCACAGAGATGACAAAAAAGAAAGTGGGAATTGAGAAGATACAGTGCCAGTAAGAGACAAAAGGGGATGAGCAATTTCACCGGAAAAAAGGTTCCAGACGCCGAGCAGAAGAAACTTGCACCGGGTAAGGAAGAAGTTACAAAGGAAAGAAGTCCAAAGCGGAAAAAGAAAGGTCCGATAGGAATAATAAGAATGAAAGTCCAGGTTTGAGTTTGGGAAATGAGGTAGACGCTCCCAATGGAAAAGGGGGATCAATATTCCCGGACGGAGCCGAAGGCGGTGTCCAGTGGAGTGACAGTAAAAGCAAATTCCTGCAAGAAAAACAATATCGCCGTCCTAAGTGAATAACCTCGACCTGATCACCGAAGTAGGTAGAGAACCAAGTCCGAAACAAGAGCCGATAGACTGGCACTAGATCCCGCGCCCTAACTAGAGAGAAATCAAAATTTCACTTAACCACCAATTCCCGAAAGGAAAAAAAAGCAAGAAGCGGTGTAGATTGTTCAACCAAGAGAGATGCAAATCATAACAAAATAAAAAAGAAAAGCATTGGGAGCCTCCAAACAAAAAGAGTGATCCTAGAGGAATTGGATGAAGAGATTCCGGAAAAGACGGGAGGGGCAATGGACCCCCTCCTTTCACTATCATTATTAATAAAATATCTTCCAAAAAAGTGGGAAGCGAAAACAAGCGGAAGCCCTACCGAACCAAACAAGAAAAAAACAAGAAAACCCGAGGTGCCAAACGACTCCGTCCATAAGAGCTCTCGAATGAAGGGTTTGGAATTGAACCGCCTAGAAGGGCACGTGAGAAGGTAAAGCACCGGTTCCCATTCTCCACCCTATGAGAGTCTCGTTAATGTGCCAGCACTGGTGGAAGATTGCGCAATAAGAAAAAAGATCCTCTCAACATCTCGAGGCTCCACTCAAGCAAACAAGAATTTTATATGTATATGTATGCCGCTAAAAGAAGAAGAAAAATAAGAAGTAACTGGGCAAGCCACGCCCTACCGTGGAATGAAAGATGGAAGAGCCGGCAAGCCAAAGAACCCCTCCGAGGCCCAGGTTGGCATGCGAGGAAACCAGACAAGGAATTTAGCCATCTCTCCCCCAAAGTCTGCCAGGGGTTGATCATCAAAGCTAGGGCAATAACGATGAAGGAATGAATGTGTAAACGCCGTCCAGAAGTGGGGCTATTAGGGGCTAACTCAACAATTTGAATGCTACTCTTTATGGTTCCAACCCCTATTTTCAAATAAAGACTCTTCTCTATCCTGGGATGCCCTTTTCCCATTCTACGATCAATGCCGATGCACTGGTAAGGCTCGAATTCTATTCTCACCGATTGATTTTTCAATTGGGTTTCTGTTCTTAGTCTTTTGGATCAGTTTATGAGTGCGGGCGTGCCATAGTCACAGTGGACTCGAGTGTACTGGATTATATGCAAGACTAAGGACCAAATTTCCTTGAATTTTGATTGGGTGACCTCAGATGTTCAATTAATTACACCACGACCTCAATCTAACTTCTAATTAAGCTTGTAGAGAAGCAAGGGTCCCTAAAATGGATTCCACTTTGCCTTACTGAATAGGACTTACACACAACAACAGAAGTAAGAAAAACAAAAGTCAATTGCATTATTTTTTAATAAGTACAAGTTACAACCACGGGTGGTCTTTTTTTACTTTAACCTCATCGGGGCTTTCATTAGATAACTATAATGTTTCTGTTTAAAATCCTTTTTGGATCTGGAAGTAGGAGTACTGCTGTGGCAAAGCTAGCTAACAGTAAGTTAGATAGGAAGCCTTTTTTTCTTTGTAGTCTAAACCAGACATTTGTTTTTACCTTGCAAACCTCTTTAGTTGTGGAGAATCTAAGCCTCGGCGGTTACACCTCCAGAGTTTACGCTTTATCCAATCCAATTCTTGCCTTTGATGAGCAAAGAAGAAAACTCGTACTCGTATAGGGATGCTTTAGCCCTCTTGAATTTATCGGAGTCTCACTGGCTGCTCACTCAGTAGTGGACTCACCATAATGCGCTAAAGCAGAATGAACAGGACATGTAACCAATCTCCATCCAACAAAGGCAAGGCGAAGAGCTCAGCAAACAGAGTCAAGCCAAACCTGAAACGAGAGACTAAGAATCTCTTTCTTTTTCTTTCTGATTGACTGGAGCAGGAAGGGAGACCGTAGGCTCACATCTCGGTACTTTTTAATCAATCTAGGTACGGTTTGTTCAGTTCACTGGGAAGGAGCAAAGAGCAGTACCACAAGGCCTGGGAAAGAATCTCGTGTGAGGCAGGGCATAACAACAACCTATTTCAATACCTTATTATTGTACACAAATCGGTTGTTTGATAATAGGTTGTTTAATAAGATCGGTTGAATCAAGGATGACAGTTCCACATAATAGATAGGAAAGAGCTTCTAGCCATATCGAGAAGAACCAGCAGATCAGATCATAGAACTAGCCGCTGGCTGCACCATATGATAGGGAAAGAGCAGAGACTCGTACTAGAAAGCTGTCGGGCTTATCAACCGGGCTAACTATGAATGGCTTCTAGGGAACCTGCTTACTAATGGATAGGCATGAAAGGC
The DNA here is from genome assembly GCA_036172215.1 of Camellia granthamiana. NCBI lineage: Eukaryota > Viridiplantae > Streptophyta > Magnoliopsida > Ericales > Theaceae > Camellia > Camellia granthamiana. The sequence goes on from CM069914.1 coordinate 78,343,106, forward strand.
CTGGTCTTTTGTTCTTAGGTCTCCGGTAGGCAATCAAGAGGTAGAACCAAGGGATCAACCAATGACTTCCTCACTGATAAGAGAAGGAAGACCACGGACCAGTACTGACTAAATGATGGAATTAGTGCTCGGGAATCTCTGGTCAGGACTCTAGACAGAAAAAGTAGACATTCTTCCACATGGAATGCCTCAAAGAAAAGATTACGAAAGGCCGGACTCTATCTTATTACTTGGGAGTGGAGAGAAGGGGAAGCTGCCTGCCTTAGAGAGCTAAGAGCATATGGAAGGTCCTCTGCTTACAGTTAGGTAGGAAGAGCGGCCTTGGTTTAGCTCATAGTAAAGCTCATATTCCAGAGGGAGGCCCTTAGCCCATTCCTGTCTTGAATGGAGGGCAGGTTAAGCATCATTCCTTATTCAACTACTAGTTAGAGAAGGAAGACAGGCTTTAAGGCATACATAGTTGGCTGGTTATTTGTTTTTCCCATCCCTGCTGTTACTGTAGGTGCCCGGAATTCATGGATTCTCTGGTAGAGAGGAGTCGATAAGTTCAAACCAAAAGGGAAGGATCAACCACATCTATCCCCTGTGAACGCACAGCCTTGTCCTAGGTCAAACATCAAGCTGGCCTAGGGCGTTAAATGTCAAAACGTTGGCCATAGAATCTATTTCCTCTTGGCAGCTTCAATTGATTTCGTGGAACGTGGCCTTAAAAGATATTCTTGAAAAAGAAGCAAAGGGCCAAGGTCAGGGATGAAGATCATTGGCTGTGGTGACTAAGCCTAGTGGTAGCTAATCCAACTCTAATTAGTACAAACCTTTTCAATCGCTATGGTAAGGAAGCTTGAAAGCTAATATTCTTATAATGATCAAGCTGATCGGGGAAAAGAGACCAATCGAGAGGTTGAGCCTTGGGTGAAGGCTAGACTTTCATCAAATGAGGGTGCTCGAGGACCATTTAACGCCTGTTCTTAGGGCTCGTAAGGTGGTGACTTCGAACAAAGATCTCGCATTACAGAACAGAGCCTTATATATAATAGAATAAGGATCAAAGAGCCCATCATTGGGGCATCAGAACAACGTCCGCTAGTTGAGTGGAACATCATCAAGTAGAGGTATCGGAACTTCGTCCGGTAGTGGGATGCTAGTGTTATCGGGAGATCGTCCGATCTTTGATTGCCTGAAGGGGAATTTTTCTTAGAAAGCATGTACTTCTTCCGTTTCAGACACGAAGATGGATGGGCTCATGGGTGAAAAAAAATAAAGGGCTTCAGAGCTAAGATTCAGGGGCTTTTGACCAATAAATGAATGAAATGTAGGGGTTGTCGGTTGTTTATTAGGTGGCCTTGAAAGTCTAGTTGTTAGGTCTAGCTTCCAGTGAACAGCCTAGAAGGGCTTCAAGGGAAAAGAAAATGGGTGAAGTCGTAGATCAGGTTTGGAAGCCTTCTTTCTTGGTTGTTGATCCCAGGTTCCCACGATTGACCACTTTTTCCTACTGATTCTGAGAGATGGAAGGTGCTCCGTTCAAGCATGCACAGGCCACAAAGAGTCACGATGTTGGGATAAAATCTGCTAACTCAATCTGCTATAAGCAGCCTAGAGTTGAGGGCCATCCAGGCGATAATACTATGCTTGGGGATATTTAATTTGTTCCAAACGATGCCTACATAGTCGACCTTAAGATGGGTCTGCCTAATGAGGTTCCAGGCTGTTTTGGAGTTTCAATTTCCATCCGGGCTAAGAGACCAAATGATCCTGTCTTCAACAGGGAGCTGCGGGAGTTCATACAGAGCAATCTCTTGCATTAGACACTGTCCAACCATTCTGCGGTTAGGAGGAAGGTTCTAATACCCATTTTTGACTAAATCGTTTACTAGAGCATGGTCCAGGAGACCTGTTTCCATTAGAACAATGACCTTGTACCTGTAGCTGATTGGGCCATTTCTAAGCCATGGACAATGCCACAGCTTCGTGCTTTTGCCATTACAAATCTGACACTTGATAGCATTAGCCACATCTTCCATTATCGACACTCCTCCAAGACCAAGAGCAGTCGGATGGAAAGAATATTAGTCACCCAATAGAATGTCTCCTGAGATATCTAAAATGAACCCATTGAGTCCAAATGGACCCATTATCATTAACTACTCTCCAGAAAACTTTAACATGGCAGTCCTATTCCAGCCCTCAATAGTTCTTAACCTCAATCCACTTTCATCCTTCGGTCTACATTGGACCAGCTGATCGTATGGATCTTATAGGTGGGTTCGAGGCCTGACCAAAAGAAATCCGAATGCTCAATGAAATGGATTTCAAGATCTTCTCTGGAAGCCTGAAAGCAGACAAGCAATAGATGTGAAGGCTTACAAGCACTGAGGAGATAAGCTCCATTCTTCTGGCATATGAAAGCAGCCTTCTTTTCCAATTACCAATTCGGCGATTGAACTTGTCCAAGAGAAGGAGACAGTCGGAGTGTGTCAATCTGGTAGATACTAGGGGCAGTCCCAGTATTTGAGAGGGAGCTGCACCTCGCGTAAGCCAAGAGTACAAATGATTTTTCGTTTGACCCTATAACTGGTGGCCGAGAATGATATGGAACATTTGGCTTTATTAATCCCAAGACCTGCCTACCTGTCATTCTGGTTGATGGCCAACGCATTACACACGAAGCTATCTGCGAAAATGAGCACATCATCAACATATATTGTATGAGAAACATAGAGTTTATGAAATCTTCTTGAATGGGTGATCCAGTTGTTGTTTACTTCCCTGTTAAAAGGCCAGCTGAATATTTCCATGACTAGGGTGAAAAGCTAAGAGCATATAGACTCATCGGACTGTCACTCTACTCATAGCACTAACTTGCCTTAGCAACTATAGCTCGTCACTCTTAACTGAGAAGGTAGGCCTTGTCTTAATGTAAGTTCTATGTTCCAAAAATATCAATCAAGTCGACTAGAAGAATCAAATAAGAATGAAGGTAAGTCAATCCCTTATGGAGGGAAGCGCCCCTTCCATGGTTTGAATTCCTTTCTTTCCTTTCGACTGCTCCCCTCTCGTTTAAGGCTTTGGACTGAGAGCCACTCTAGCTGCTATAGAAAGTAAGTAAACTCGCGATAACCTTACCCTTGCCTTGTGTCTTGACTCATAGTCCGGCAACTCTCCTTATAGTGTTGCACTATAAGACCTGAAATAGCAACCAGGAACCTGGGAACCCAATATCAACAACAACCTATCATCAGCTGATACGAACTTTGAAAAAGCAAAATCTGTTAGGTTCTTAGTTGCATCTGCACTGAGGCTGGTATACTAAAGGTTCACTCTTTCGAACTTAAACACAACGATCTCCTAACGTCTGCCAAATACAAAAGAAATTCACATTCAGAAAACAACCCTATCCCAGCTTTATTCCGCAAGCCAACTCGAAAGCATTATTGTTTATCAGCCCTAACATAAAAACGAAACTAAACAACTAACTCTTCAACTGGTATCTGAGCAGCAAGCTTAAATGCATTTGTTCTACTGGTTCCGTTAGAGATCTATTCGTTGGCCATCTTCTTTACTGATTGATCTCTATTCGACGTACTTCTTTCTTTCTAAGTACCATACCCTCAATAACAAAAGAATGGATTAAGGCGATAGTGGACACTTCAATGATCTTACTACCCATCTCCACATTTGTGAAACCCCAAGCTTTTCGAAGGCAGTATGTAGTTGAATTTCAGGGACGAAATTGTTTTAAGGGGGATAGATTGTGACACCCCGTCTTTTTAGTGTCTTTTCATAATCCAACTAGTGACTTGTCTATTCACATCCAATTAGTAGGCTTTTATGACAAACTTGTTCATTTAATATCCTTATTAGTGGTTCATTTACTATCCTTATTAGTAGTTCATTTACTATCCTTATTAGTGGTCCATTCATATTCAAACTTGTCCTTTCAAATTCCAACTAGTATGTTACACCAAGTTGCCTATAAATTGAGCCACCTCTCAACTTCTTTCTATGGTTTTTCCCATATCTCTCTCCATTTGTTATATAGATTTAGAGTTTAGATTAAGAATGTTTAAAGTGAGAGTAAGCATTTTCATAAAGGAGGAGAGTTGTAGATCTTGTGAAACCTTACATACCTTATGGCTTAGAATTTGGAGATTCATGGAGAAAGATTGAGATTCGAGTGTTGGAGACGGAGGAGATTGATTTGAGATAATTCGGGTGGTATACAATATGTTTCTCTAAATCTCTTTGCAAGGAGTTTATTTTAATTCCCATAAAGTTGTACTCCTCTTGATTATTTTGATCGTTTGATAAATTCTGTGGAATTATTCATTGTTAATTCATTTGATTACTCTAGTCATTTGATGAACTCTGTGTAGTTATTCTGTGTTGGAAATGTTGATTTGTCTGACTAAATGATGTGGAAATGCTCCGTACATGGATTGAGTGGACTTTGCCAATATACTCTGTACCAATAGCCCGGATAAGCGGTTGTGCTTGGGTGAGGGGGGTAAGGCTGGTCATTGGTCATGTACCGAGTAGGACCGGGTATTTGGTTCTGGATAAATTATCATATGTCGAGTTGATTTGTTTGTGCCATTTGGTAAATTGTTTGTTTATCGAATCTAATCGGTTATGTAGTTGCTGGATCTCTGTTAATTTATTTTCTGTCTGAGCCTTGTTATTCCTGTTGTATTGTATACTTCCCGAATTAATTTATTTTTCAGGCGTGGAGCAAATTTAGTGGCGATTGGAGTTGAAGCATCTAAAGGTTGATTTGAGGTTGATTTGATTTACTAACGACCCGGAAGTCGGGGCGTTACAACATTGAATTTAAAATTACTTAACCTTATCTTTTTTCTGAGTTCTAGAATTTTCGGTATAGTGATCCATCATCATGTTATATAGACGAACTAAACCAATTACTCTTCGAACGTACCAAAAGAATCTATTTATGAAATTAGTAGGAACGGGATCAGTCTTGCATCCAGCAAAGGCTGCTCTCATAGACTTATAGATCCATAGAATCAACTTATACCTATAAACCATTCTATTCAAACCAAAGATGAAACAAATAATTGAAAACCACATTGTTACTTTCTTTTTTCGTCTTCTAGGCTGGTTCTGAATGCTTCTTTCTATTGATCGAATGAGTAACCTACCACTACCAAACACCTCCTCTCCTCAGGGACGGGAAGTAGCATATATATTCATCAGTAGGAGTTGGCTTTCTCCCTTCCACAACCGGACTCATTTATTTACCCTTGTTATCAGCCAGTGGCTCATAATCTTCCACTTACAATCTTTTATACGGTGGCGAATAATCTCGGCTTAAGTGCTCATAGGGCATTTGCCTTTGATCTTAGCCAACGTTGGAACAGATCCTTAATGACTGGCATAAAGGACAACCTTCCTGATACCCTTACCCAACTCTTTTCATGTTATTGCTCTTGCCGCCTTCTGGTTAACGCACCCCACTAATAACAGATTCGAGTCCTAGCACATATCCAGCCACAGATTTCCTGCTTGTTGCGGCTTACGTTTTAGTAGTTTACTAGGTAAAAGAGCTACTACACATGGCAAGGGTTAAATAGGCAACAAAGAGTATCGAAAGAGTGGCCTTTCTTTTATGTGCCATGTTGATACTCAGGGGATCGAATTCTTTAATTTCACTACCAATACCCTTACTTTTTGGTTAAACAACTCACTCATTGGTAATGACCTCCAATCTATATCTATTTTACCATTAGCATCAGGCACTGGCACAGACACACCATGTTTGATTACGGTCATAATTTTGATTGTTGTCTTCATTAGCTTGATCCATTTTACATCTAGGCATACATCTTTGGGATCAAAATAGATTAAAAACTCTGGCAATTCTGTCCACCAAATAGTGAATCCTATAGCTAATATAGTAAGCATTTTACATTTCAAGGTCAAAGCCATCAAACCAGCAACACAATTGAAACTAAAAGTATTAGCGCTATCTAAAAAGATCTCCTTATCTTTAGCTTTCAATTTCGGTTTATAGTCTAAAAATAGATTACTATCCCTCATGACATCCTTTAAACCATCGACCTCTTGATTTGAAATATCCTCTTCAGTGGTGTCAAAAAAGTCTTTCGAAACATCCTCTTCAACTGTATCATAAAATCTTTCCTCTTCTTTCGGTTTATATGAATTAATTCGAATGCTCTCCTTTGTTGTGTCTTGTAAACCTCCATCCTTTTCGATCTTAGGAGCATTTTCCTTATCTATATTAAGAATTTTCGATTGGCTACTAGCTCCAACAACTAATTGCTTCCCTAAGTTTGAATCCTACATAACTTCTTTACCCTTTTTGGACACAACCTTATATCCTAATGAACTTTCTTTATCTAGCACTAGGAACGAACCAGATACCCTATGCTGGGGTAGTATTAACTTAGTTGGATCAAACGGCTCGTCCCTCATCACTGGCATGTTGACACTCTTAGTCTGACTTAACCTTTCTAATGGACTACAATGTTGGGATGGGGAAATAACGAAATGGATTCCATAATTCATACAATTGAATAACATATAAGAATTATTTAGTCTATTTAATAACATAATATCTTTCATTTCTTATTATTATTTTAAGTCTTTTCAATAAGAGTAGGCTTTTCATCTGCTGTTACTATTAATAGTAATATTAACATCAATACGAATACAATTAGCAAAAAAATGATAAAATGTAAGTCTTTCTCATATGCTGAGAATTTGGTACAGTTCTGTCTATAATTAACACTGGAAGTCTCTTTGTCTTGAATAGGGGTATCACTGTTGGTTTCTTTCATAGTTATCATTACAGAAAGAACAACTAAAGAAATTCCCTTTCGTGACTACTACACCATCAAAAGTGGGTCGATCAATGATGCTACTTATGATCTCTTTTGGTACTCGTCCAGATTGCTCTTTCTAGGATTGATTCCCAGTCCTAACAAAACAACCAGAGAGGGGCGACCTTGTATGAATAGGTTATGCCGATACTTTTTTTAGTTAAAACGTTAATTCATGTCGTACTTGTTGACAGTTTCTCACATACATTTCTCTAGAAATAAAGCTTCATAGGGGCTCAACCAGCACATACTTATAAAAAAAACGTCTTATTTATTTAGCCACAGTCCCATCAACGAGATTCATTTATGGCCTAACAAGTTCGGCCCCGGCACTCAGTTTGGGTGGCCCATATCTTTGAAAATATTACCTCAACTCTTTTTTATTAAGTTAAGACTTTTTGGGGGTTCGCAAGCCCATCGGGGCACAGAAATGGATTTTCTTCTTACTGAACTATGCCTTTTAAAAAAGTTTCTCTATGTTAGGTAGCATGCCGCCGATTGATTTAGCCACTTGCCGGTGGGAGAGCGTAGGAACCAATTTGTTACCGGGTCTTCTCCCCTACAACTCTTTCTCCAATAGCTCCTCACAGACTAGGGGATGAATCTCTAGACCTAAAAGCAGTTATATAAAGCACTGCTGCCACTTCCTTTGCTATTGGCTTCTTTCAGTTCGAAAGTAAATCAAGAGGCTAAAGTCGATCTATCTTTCCGGCTTAGCCGAACTCCTCGCCTATTGGGTTATTTATTTTACCCTACAGGACAAACTCGCCCTTTTAGGCACCCTTTCTCAACTTAAGACCTTAGACTTTCTCTGTTCTTACTACCCCTTCGCGCACTTGTAAGCACAAAGAAGGGTCACCCATATCTAGTCTAGCCGGTAAGACCCTACCGTCTTTTTCTTATTTATTACGGGCTTTGCTGCATGCAATCCTCGTAACCGGAGCTTAGAGCGCGATAACAAGAGCAGAAAGCAAGAGCTTAGCCGTAGGTTTAATTATCTATAGGTGCCTTCTTTCTTTTCCAGTACGGAGGCTTGAAGGATAATATTTTCTTCTGTTGTTTGTTCCTATAAAGTAAAGGATTATCGACTTCTTTGACGAACCTGAGCTTGGCTCGGAGATAGAGCAATTCGTGTACACAAAAAAAAAAGGAATATTCGGTGCCTCAAATCACTTATAGTTAGGGCCGCTACTAGGAGAGCTGACTTCGAGCCTATGATAGCAGGATACCCTGTGTTTCATTGGTTGATCCCCTGCTTATTCCGCTGCGGATTGGCATTCGTAGGTGCTTTTCTTTGCCTATCTATCTATAAGTACTTTCCTCGAGACTCCTTAACCCTGCCAATACCAAACCTGCTAGGCCTGATACTTTATTAAGAACCCTTGGGTGGGGGCAACTTAGCTTACCAGGAAAGGGTGATTTTCATCCTTTAAACCAAACCCACGACCTGAGGCAAGAGCTGCAGAAGAAGTTGGCCCTAGGATAGAGTCTCCCTATACGTTACTTAACTTTGCGGGAAGCTCACCAGAAAGAAAGCCTACGGATATCTCTCCAGAGAAGAAATCGGGAAGGCAGGACGCCAAAGCAAAAGAACTTCTTTATGCAACTGGAGGCACAGAAAACAGAGGAAGCTGTTGAACTACAACAAAGGTTGAGTCATACGGGGTTATTTAGCACGGGCCACATACCATTCCTAAGCAATGGAGCGAAGGCACTCCAACTTATTGAAATCAAAGGGCGAGGAAGGTAGGTAGCGATTGAGCAGGGAATGAAATTAACTAGCTTTTCAAGCCAGCTAGAGCAAGTATCCCCTTGAAGGCTAACACCTCTCAATCACACACACAACCTTCAATAAACGTTCCTAGCCCAATTTATATGTACAGAAAATATGAGTTTAGGGACCTTAATGATAGGCAGGTACCTAGAGTAGCAGAAGTAGACCGGCACGAACCAAGGAGCTACCGAACCAAGGAATGAAGTCAGGGAAAACCCTTTCTTTTAACCAAGCTAACTCACAAAGTAGGTATCCTCTGAAGTGGAATAAGTAGGTGCTGCTCGAACATGAAAGAAAGAAGTGTGCAAATCCCTATTTTCAATACAGCCTTGAAGAAAAGGTCTTTCTCAATGTTGTAAGTGATGTGTAGATGATTGATGGTATGCTTCTTCCTCTATATCCAATTCTTTTCACTTCTGTCTACTTGGGAAAAGAATGTCAAGCGGGTCCATTCGAGGACCTTTTCCACGACACAGGCTTTAGTCTTCACTATGGAGATCTTTTTAGTGTTCAATGTAGAATGGTATAAATAATCTCCTGAAGACAACATTGTCGAAGCTGCACCACTGACTATCAATCTAAACTATGAAACAGGTCTTTCCCCCGAGGAAGAAAAAAGTTGTTATGCCAATTGTAGGATGAGATCGAGAACCACGGATCGAGACACCCATCTGAAAGCGGGGAATGTAATCTTCCGTAGTTAAGGCATCGTGCCATCTCATAGACAGGAACCAAGGGGCTAGAGATAGCTAGCCAGCAATAGACAGTCTCTTTCCGAAATTAGATGACTTCTAGTGATTCTTACCTCGGGGCTACATCTTTTTAGAATTCTAATAATAATAATAAAGTTCTGTTAGGTTCTTAGGGCGGAGGTTTCAACATGCGAATGATATCGCGAACCATTTGGCGTACCTCCTCTTTTTCCCCTACTTAGGGAAAAGTGGCACTTCAACGTATCGACCAATTCCAGGACGTCCGCTTTTTTATCCAACCTTGCTTTGGTCCTATCTAAAAAAGATTGTAACAACTAAAAATCTGTGATTTGACCGAACTTAGAACTTCTGGTTTCGACTAACCCGTTCCAGATCCAGAACCCGACAGTAAGACCTGCATCACTGCCGCTCCCATAAGAATGGCCACCACGGGTGCATATTTCTGCTCTCTGATGGCTTAGTTAATTTCCTTGAGTGCATTCTTCAATTCTTCCCCACTTTCGAGCGATCCCTTTAGCTTAAGTAGGTCGAATGCTTGCTCGATTCCGCTTGTTCCAATTCCCGGTGCACTTTCTATGAGTGCCTCTTTTGCTGCCTGAATGCACTCCGGATCCAATAGAGATAGGTTTTGTGCAGTCATGATCACTTGATCCAGAAGTAAGCCCCACTAGGCGGTAAATCCAATCACTAAACAAGGGAAAAGCAATGCATTCATCTTAGGTAACCCGGATCCATTAGTTGCAGATGGGATCTTCGCGCTTTTGATCTTGGAAAGGCCTTTTGATATATTTTCGAACCCTCGTTCTGGTGATCTAATGAACTATTTCCCCGCTTTTTTAGAACTGCTTGAACCTGCTTGTACGTTCATTTTTGTGCCTTCAATGACTTGAAGGAAGTCACTTGTGCCAATCATGGTTTTCCATACTTGGTTGGGATGCTGCGCTTCTCCATTACCCATCTTCTCTTCATAGGAAAAAAATCACCTTGCTTCTATCTATCAATTCAATCAGACTGTTCCGCCTTTCATCTGTCTTTTTTGGTAACCTTGTTAGCTTTTTCCCTTTCCCTTGGGAAACTCTCCTCTTTTGGCTTCCATTCACTTCCTCTTTTCTCTGCCAGAATTTATGTTTGTGGACCACGGCAGTTTAGACCAATTTTGTGACTTTCTCGATTTTTTGCTTTCTGTCATGGATAGATTTCCATAATTAAATTTATAGATTATAGAGTAGTATAGGAAGAATGCTGCTATTAATAGATTACAAGGAGGGGCTTGGGACTCGAACCCAAATCTTTCACGACCCCACACGAATCAGCAAAAATGAAGCTACCAATCCAGTACCTACTTTACTGGGCCATTTAGTAAATGACAGATCTGCTTTGGCGTACTACCAAGTTTAACATTGGCATGTGACACTCTCTTACGGACTCTTGCTTTTTTATACGCTTGCTGGAGAAGGCCGATGAAGTGCAGGAATGCTATATGACCAAACTAGAACTCGCGAAAGTCGATCATCTACTTATATATATACGACATTTGTTTGTTGACCCAATAAGATGATAAGATCATGATAAGAAAGGTCTCATCATAGATATGAAATAAAGATCTATATCTCTCTATAGCAAGCATGTTATGGCTGACATCCTGATCTTTGTGAAGGTTTCATCATTCGAATTCTTCAAGTGCTGTAAGGCGAGTGAAGCGAAGGAAGAAGCTCTTACTCACTTAAGGGTAAGGCGCTAATGCCACTAGCTTGCTGGCTGGTTAGAGTAGCTAGACTGGCACTAGCTCTTAGCCTTTTTCTGTGATCTGAAATGTCGGGTCGGAAGATAGCACCCTTGTCTGGGCTTTTTTTTATATACCTAAGAAGCTGTGACATCTGAAGAATGCCCAATTTCATATGTTTGAACCATCTCCGTTGAAGAAATAATCTTCCGAATGGGAAACGTAGTCATTATACCAACCTCTTTCTTGTTTTATTTTTTCCTCTATCACAGTCTTCCTTCAGATTGTCAATGCGAAGTAACTATGCCCGTTTTGGGAAACTTTGAGAAGATCCACGCCCAGGAATGCTGTCTTATATCTCTGCTGCATAGCGGGTACACTTGTGGTGGTCCAACTGTTCACTGGAGCCTTGACAGTTGTTGGAATTTTTGGACGATATACTGGGATTTCTTTTAGCCGGGACCATATCGACTTCTGGAGGACTCGGTTCCCCGGGCTCTTCTCGAGTTGGTTCCATTCTTGGGACTTGACTAGACCGAGACATCTCCATGATAACTTGATTCAACATGTCAAACCCTATACTTGCTCCTTGCCAACTCTGGGGTGGCTCTTCGCGCAGCAGGACATAGTATTTATTTACTGTCGTTGGTCCACCAAGAATGTCCACTCCAAGGTCTCCCATATGACACCTAGTTTCCAATACTTGTTAAGAAGGAACTCTTTGTTGCTTGATGAACATCTGATTCCAGAAAGAATCTTGACCACGCCGTGTTCACATCCTTAAAATATACACCTATTCCTCCGAGTAGAACCTGGTGGAGCGGCTTTGGAACCTCGGATGGATTTCTACTTCCTCTTCTTTGATGTTGACGCCTCTCAGGAAAGAATGTTAACTTCCTCCGAATGTGCTTCCTCCGATCCATGCGGAGGTTTGTACAATGTCCTACCATTCCAGAATGGTACTTACAGTGAGCTTTCTTTCGGGTCACTTGGCCCTTACGGGGAAAGGGGCTCTTGTTCTTACTCGTTTTGGTCGAGCCTACACATCTATCCCTCAATTCAAAGTCAAAGTAGACTACCACAACTTTCATTTGAATAAAATCGACAACCACTTTGCTTACCACTCCTACTGCTAGCTCTCAAACAACTACTTTCTCACTTCCAATAGCGGGTCATGGAGCTCTCTGATCGTACTCTCTGACTGGTCTTCCTTACCGGAGCCGACTGACAGCCTGACCTCGATTATTAAACAACCTCTCCTGTCCAGTCGAGTCAGCTTCCTCCTTTACTTTCAAAAAGCAAATAGGAACAACGATACCATAAGGGAAGGAAGAAGTAGGGAGGATGAACTACTTGGGAAGTCGACCTTGCAGCAACGCAGCGATACTAGGAAGTCAATTTAGCAATTCAATCAAAACTCAAATAGGAACAGCGAAGCGATACTAATTGGGAAAGACCTATGCTACGGGTAGGCATTTTTCTGATTTAATACAGGCTGGAAAGATGTGAAAATGTATGATTTATGAGTGATTACATATTTAATAAAGGCCTCCCTTTGTGTGTGCTTTGTTCATACGGGGTGGAGGGGGGCACAAGTATCTTGAAGTTTACCCTCGGTCAGTTTGGGAATGCGTGAACTGACCTTCACCTTTCGAGGAACTATAGAGGTCGGGGATTATCCCCTCCTCTGCGCTTCTAACTAGCCCCGCTGCTTCTTTGGCATTTGCTACTCTGGAAAAGTTAGGCCTATTTGCAATCCTTTCTCTAAATCCTTCACAACACATTTTTTGTTTAGTGAGGAGGATTTTGCTCACCCTTCCAGTTAAGGTGGAGCGTACGGGCATCCATTTGCCTACGTTAGGGGGTGTTCATTATGAATGACCTGGAACCGGTAAACCAGACAAGTTGGGCCTACTTCCTTGGAAAAAAAGACAAGAAAACACAAACAGAGCCTTCTCGTCCTATTTTCCTAAAAACAAATATTTTCTCTTATTGCACAAAACAGGACGAGAATCTATCTCACCCCACATCTCGAGGAAAGAGCTGCAGACCCAGGGTTGGTTCTAAGAGTCAAGTTTGTGTAAGTACACCCATATGGGTATCTCTCCCTAACTGAAGGATTAGCGTTTATTGAGCCTTTCTCGGAAGTCCCCCTTCTTTTTGAACTTTAACTTTTTCCCATCTGGTGTTGGAGTTTTTCGTATCGAAATGTATGCGCCTTCTTTTTACTTTACTTACAGTTGAGGTAAGTTGCTGACAAACACAAGCAAAGGGTTCTGGAATTATAGTACATAAATGAAAGGGAGGAGAAAGCCATTGTCTTTTGCTTTTGCATCTGGGCTCGCGCATTCTTTTACTATAAAGTGAAAGTGAGCCTCTTTGAAGTCAAACATTAGTCTAGTAAGGATGAGCTAGTTATCACGTTCGTTGCTTGTTGGCCTGTGTTGAAGTAGCCATGAAAGCGGGTGGCAGTAGTCATATGAGCAAACACACCAGTCTCGGTATGCCAATGAGGCCAGATAGAAGCAAGAAGACTAGTTGTCGATAGTAGGCAAGGTTTAATAATTCCTTATTCAACTCACAGTGAGGGAAGGAAGGGAAGCTACATCTAGAAAGGTTCTCTTCTTTTGTATTAGAATAGGAAAGAGCAACCCGCCGTACTCGCCCGGAAGGAAAAGGAAAGACCATAGGGATCGTCAAAAACGAAATGGGGCACAGTAGACACTTTTACAAAAAAGTCATAAGAGAGACATAAGGTAGAAAGGCCAGAGAAAGCCTAATCCCGAGCTGTATGAGGCAGAAATAGGGCCCGAAGATAGAAAGAGAGTTTTGGCCGTAAAAAAAGGAAAAAACAATCCGAAAGAACCAGAGTTAGCCAATTGTCATACTCAATTAGAGATAGGACTCTATTCACCAATGATAGATAGGAACCGAACTGTCTCAGCGAGACATAGATAGTTAGATGCGCTGTGCATCGTAATTGCGTACATTCGCACCAGATAGTTAGTCGTCTCCACCCAAGATCTATAATACTAATCCGGGAAAGAATGAAATGGATAGGGGACTTTCGAGATTCATATTGATCAATCGATTTCCTTGAAGAAAGATAGCCTTTCGTCAAGTAGGTAAAGTAAGGCATACGAACCCGATTCATGGCATAAATAGTCGGTTGGAAGAAAAGCAGATGTCGGAATTGGTTCAATGTGAAGATCTTCGTATCGAGGGCTTATGATCCAAATCAAAAGCATCACCCTAGCTGGCCCTTGGGTGCAGACAGAAATCCACACGTAGATAGTTGCGAATACCAGTACTTATCTCCTTATGCTTGTTTGACTTTCGGGTAAACAGTTTCCACTGCTTATGTTTACTTCCAAATTTACACTACTCAGCGCCCCTTTTTCTCAGACCTGTAGCTACTAGTAAGGGTGTCAAAAGGCTTTCCTCACTCTATTTATAGCTTTAGGCAGGGGAAGCTTCTGATAGTGCCATAGCAGAGCCTCCTACTACTAACGGAGGGGTTACTAGGGCAAGGGCATTTGACTTGTTATACATAAGCTGGTGGAGTTCGCGGGGTATCTCTATTAGATATGTTATTATTTTCTCTTATTAGAAAGAAAGATACACTTATAGAGATACCTATTCTTAATATAAGATAATTATGTTCCTGCTCTCTGCCTCCTTTATCTCTTTCCCTCTCGCTCTCACTTTCTTACTTTCTTCAGCTTCATCCTATGAGTCTAAGCGGTCCGGTGCTCCGCCTCTATATCCGTACCTATTTTTCGTCAGTGAGCCCTTTCTTTGTACCTCCATAACTCTTATAGTGGGAACCCTGCCCCCTTCCCTGCTACCTAATTCTGATTGAACGCAAAGCAGCTAGAAGAAGTTGAGGATTGAAAAATGAAAGAAAGAATAAAGTCGAGAATCGAGCTAATATGTGATTTGTCTGGTCAAGTTGTCTTTCCTCCTTTCTATCTCTTGTCTACCTTATTCGACATGCGTCTATCAATTTTATAATAACTATCTGGAGGGGGCTTCTATTTCCTGTCTTTTCCTTATCCGCCTTTAGCTACTCGCCTTACTTAAAGCCAGAAGTTGCCAATAGTGCTATCTTCCCCGCTGGCTGTATAGGCAGATTCTTGATTTAGCTTTAGTGGGCCTCTGGGATCTCCTCTAAACCTCCATGATGTGGTAAACAAGGGATTGATGGCTACGAGGCTGATAGGAAGCTTTCTCAAATGCACGTTGAGAGCACAAAAAGAGTCGTTTCATTAGATAGCAGGGAGAGGCTCGGCTGCGATTCCTAATTTCAAGCTTTATAATGGATCAGGTACTCTTTTTTAATGCAATGCAAGAGGTTCATCAAAAGAAGAAAAAGCATCCTAGCATGCGCCTGAAAGCCAATCCCTTTTCAGAAGGAAGCTCTTGCCTGTACGCTTTAGTTGCTGCTTTCTTGTTTACATTTTACGATGGGAAATATAGTAAAAAAAATAGAAGGGTTGGCCAAGCAAGTAGTTGAACGAGTGAACCGACCCTTTCTTTACATAATAAATTCCACTCTTGAACAACTACCATGTCAAAAAAACCTGGTCTCCTCACTTCTAAAAGTGCTTCTTGTGGGCATCACTAAAGAAGTTTTTCTATTATTTCTTCTTTTTTTTGCTATCACCATTAAGGAGGGATAATAAGGATGGTCAGATTGATTTAACGCATTAAGCATTGTCGTGTGTCCGCCTCTCCTAAGGTTATTTGAAATGCTGGGCATACTTTTAGGACATAGCGCTCTAAGTGATTGAAGGAAGGGCCTAGACCTACCTCGGTGGTTGGAATATCTTTAGTAGAGAATGTGCCAAAGAAGATAACTATAGCGATGTCCCCAAGCTGAGAAGTACCCTCAGTTGAGAAAGAAGCTTCCATCATCTATATATAAAATGAATTCTGAAAGAGCAGCTACTATTTCACTCGAATATAAGGATAAGACCGAAAGGGGCCCGTTCCCCGCTAGAAAGATCCGTACCATCATCTCTCCTCATCAAACTCGTTACTAGAAACGATCTTAGGACCTCTAAACTTGATGAGCTCAAGAACCTCCATCTCGTCTTGCTCTTCGGATATCTTCTAAAGGAAAGTGCACTGAACATTGCCTCTCTCCCAAAGAAGAGAGAGTGACCTTCCAGCAAGATTTCTTAGGCAAAGAAAAAAGAAAATCAAGAAAACGAACCTACCTATGCTCCTAGGCCTAGACCAATCCGATTCTTGTCTTTTCCTGTGTTTTAGTCCAAGGTTCGAGTAGAGAATCCCGAGATTGAACCTTGCACTGAAGAGGTACTGGTAGAAGTAGCTATTAAAGAAAAAAGTGGATCGACTCGCCCCGCTACCTTATGGCAGATTCTATTTATTAGCAAGAAAGTAGTTGTAGACACCCCATTTTTGACCGACCTTAAGACTCAGACGTCATCGTTTGAGCACGCAGTGATCGCGTATGTTTGTGCTCGTTTCGAGTTTCCAGAGTTTTCGGCTGAGTGCCTTGCCTCTGGGCCTCTGAACTCTTTGTGTTTTGGCTCGGTTTGTGGACCAAGCCTTGTTGACCATGCCTGGAGGGAGAGAGAGGTCTGTAGACCACTTTTTTGTGGTCGTAGACCACTTTTCCCTCTTGTAGGCTAGTTTCTGATTTCCGGAGCCTTCGATCGAGTGCCTTATCTTGCTTCCTTTTTGGTTTGGTTTTGAACCAAACCTTGTTTTCCCTTCCCTGGAGGGAGAGAGAGGTCTTGTAGACCACCCTTTTGTGGTCATAGACCACTTTTCCCTCTTGGAGACTAGTTTTCGATTTTCGGAGCCTTCGGCCGCACGCCTTGTCTCGAGACCGCTTAACGTTCTCCTTTGGTCTGGTTTTCGAACCATGCCTTGTTGCCTTGGTCTAAAAGGACACACAGGTCTTGGAGACCACTTTTTGTGGTCGTAAACCACTTTTCCCTCATAGACCACTTTTGGTGCTCGTAGACTAGTTTTCGAGGCTTCCGACTGCGCGCCTCGACCCCCGAACTTTCGTCTTTCATCATTTTTGGTTTGTTTTTGGCACAAACCTTGTTTTCTTTGCTTGGAGGGTGGAATGAGGGTTGGAGACCAGTTTCTCTCCCTGAAAACCACTTTTCTTCCCCACCAGCCAGTTTTCTGGTCGGCCAACTGGTCTTGGTGGCCTTTGGACCACCAAAAGTGGTCGGCCACCATGCCACCACCTTGCTTTTTGTGTGCAGACCACCCCTCCCCCTGGCCGACCACCTTTCTTTCTGGGAGACCACTTTCACTGGTCGGCCGACCAGTGCATGTAGCTGGCCAACCACTTTAAGTGGTCGGCAGCTTTCCTGCATTTTCTGCAGAGTTTATGGATGCCAGTTGTGCCAGTTGGAGAGCATAGATTGCATCCTCCATACACGTGTATAGAGGGATTTAACCAAGCTTCTAGCTTCTCCAAGAAGCTTGAAGCTTAGAGTTCTATAAGAGGGAGGCTCTCCCTCCCTTTTCTAGGTTCAGAAAAATTTCTTTAGAGCTATACATATATCTCCCTCTCTATATTCCCCTCTCTCTCTCTATATTTGTGCCTTAAAGTGTGTTGTTTCTTCACTTTTGCACTACAACTCCTAACCACACACCACCATCCCTAAGCTAAGATTCTTAGAGGTGGTATTTGGGTCATAAAAGCTAGTTTTGGGCTAAAGAAGGTGCTGTTGTTGCAGTGCTTCAAGGGTAACCCCTTTTCTCCTTTTTAAGCTTTGTTTTGGTTACTCTTTAAGCCATCTTTGCATGCTTATTTTGGCTTGACTCTCAACTGTAAAAAGCTTCATTTTCAAGTGTTTGTTATGATTGTTTAAGGCTTTGTTTGTGTTGGGGGTGGTCTACCCCCCTTGGTGCCTTATTTTGCCTTGTTTTGAGCTATCTTTTAAAGCCATTAGGACCACCTCTTTTGGACCTTCTCACCACTGAAACTTAGAGGAATTTCAGTGGTGGAAATGGTGTTTTGAGGTCCCAAATAGGAGAGGGTCATCCCCTCTCCTTGTATCTCGGTTGCTAGCCTTGTATGCCTCATGTTTGAGCATGTTTATCTAGCATATGTTGGCCCCATCTCAGCATATTTTTGGCCTTATTTCAGTATGGCATGCCTCTATTTTGGCTTAGTTTAGGTCACCACTTGCATGCATTCTACACTTGTAGTGCAATCTTGCATGCTAGCCTAACATGCATTATGCTTTAGACCATCATTCTAGTGTGATTTTGGCTCAACTCCAAGAAGCTTTTGGCCATGTTTTACCATGCTTAAGGTCTGATTTATGTTGTTTTGGTCATGCATGCCATGCTTTGTATAGCCATAGTGCATTCTAGCTCACTAGCTTTGAGTTTCCAAGCCACTAGCATGCATTGCTTGAGCTATTTGCATGATTTGGCATCATTTGTTATATGATTTCAAAGCATGTTTCATTTCCATGCATTCACATCTTTCACTCTTTCAATGCTTTGGAGGGTTAGTGTTTTATGCCTTGAGTAGGAGCCATTGTGTATGCCATCATGCCTAGGCTTTTGGGCCACCATTTCAGTGTGTTTTGGGTCTCATTTTTCCATGGTACAACTCTTTTTTTGGTTGGTTAGAGCATCCCTCATTTGCTTCTTACACTTGTAGTGTAAGTCCTCTTTGTTAGCCTTGCATGCCTAATGAGTGAGCTTGTCATTCTTGCATGTGTTGACTTGGTCTTAGCCCATTTTTGGTGTTATTTTGCCATGCCATAACTCTTATTTTTGTTGGTGGAGTCACCTCATGCTCGGTTTTGGTAGGTGCAGTGTAATCCCCCCTATTGCCCTTGCATGCTCCATGTTTTGGCCCTTCATGCTAGCTTGTTTTGGCTTTGCTCCATGCATGTTTTAGCATCATTTTGACATGCTCTAGGACTTTTTTGGGTTGCCTTGGCCATATGCTTCATGTATTGCATAGCTATAGTGCAAGTGCCTATGCTAGTTTCAAGCTTTGAGCCTCCTAGCATGCTTCATTTGTGACATGTACATGATTTGGTATCATGTACCATGTTGTTTCAGAGCATATAGTATTTCCATGCTCCCATTTCTTTCATTCTTTGAGTGCCTTTAAAGGTTGTGTATTATTACCTTGTTTGTGGCCTAGCTTGTATACATGCATGCCTTGCCTTTTGAGCTCCCGTCTCAGCATGTTTTGGTCTTGGTTTTGACCTATTTGAGCTCTGTTTGTGGCTGGTTCATCCATTTGTGCCATGCATTGCATGCCTCTTGTGTAGTCTCATTCACTAGCTTTCATGCTTACGGGCTCTTGCATGCCATACTTGTGTTGTTTGAGTGGTTTGGCACCATTTCATACCTGATTTCAGTGCTTATAGTGTTGTCACACTTCCACATTTGTCACTCCTTGAGCACTTTTGAGAGTTATGCTTTTATGCTTAGTTGGTGGGCTAGAGCATGTGCATGCTTTGTTTTGCATTTCATGCCATCATTTCAACATTTTGGCCACTGTTTTGGGCACGATTGAGATCTGTCCATATTCGGTTTAAGGCCATATAGCATGTTTGTTTGCATGTTGTTCGCATGTTGTTACATTCCATGTTGTTTGCATGTGCATGCATTGCATAGTGTGTGTGTGCATGCCTTGCATTGTGTTTGGAATTTTGTGCATGCCATCTTAGCATTGGTAGAATAGCATGTTGTATGCTTGTTGCATTGCATTATGTTGTTGCATGCTTGTTGCATTGCATTATGTGGTTGCATGTTCATGTTGTTTACATTATACTTGACATGCTCATGTTGCATTGCATTGTATTTCCATGTGCATGCATTGTATTGTGTTTGGATAGGGTGTTAGTCCAAACACGAGAAACGAGGGATGTTTCATATTTGAAGTGATGAAACGTGCCTCATTTCTCGGTCGTCGACCCTCTTGATCATGCATGATAGAGGTTAAGGCTTTATGTATTATTTGTGCATTCATTTGCATTGAATTGTGCAATCTTGGCATCTCGGCCATCGTGCATTGCGATGCTCAGTTGGTGGCCCGAGAGTCAAGAACCACACCCCCTTGAGATCATGAAATGATAGGGAGGGTGGTTGTGCACACATATCTTGCAAATACATTGCCATGCCCCTTTTTGTTCTTTGTTGTAGCAAACTAGAGAAGTGCAGCATTTTCTGGTCAGCAAACCAGTAAAAGTGGCTAGCCGACGACTTTTTCTAGTCTGCAGCAAAGGTAAGTGGTCAGCAAGTGGTTGGCAACACTAATAAGTGGTCGACCATGCTTCTGGGGTGCCCATGTTGGAGTAGAAGCTATCCGGAGCTTTGTGCAGTGTTCTGAAAACAAATGCAAACAGAGGCAAGTTGGGGCATCGTAATGGATTTCCGAACGAGGCGACCGAGCATGCATCCTTTATCGTTCAAGGCAGAGCTGGGGTGGCCTACTTCATATAGTTTACATGTTTAGTTAGTTGCTAACTTAGTTAAATTTGTTAATTAAATAAAGTTGTGTAATAATTAGTTGTAGCTAGTTATTTAATTTGTTGTGCAATAACTAGTTTAATTAGATTAATTAGATTAGTTAGATAGCTTAGCTTATTTATTCGGACCCTCCGTCGAGAGCGCACAACTGTTGTAATAAGTGTGCGTGTGTGTGATGCATGTCTTCCAACCCCCATTTCTTTCTCCCTTTTACTTAACCGCTTTCGATGGTTAGTTTTAGGGCATATTTCAATTAGCATCCTTATGCTATGCATGCGTGCATCATTCATTCATCTTGCATGCACCGGGCTCGGCGCATCATACAAACTGCATTGTATTTCAATTCCAATTTGAATACATGTTATCTAGTTGCATTCACATGACATCTTAGAATAGCCGAGCCTATCTTAGTTGCAGTTTGCATGTGTTGTATTAGGAATTGTTAACACAGCTAGGATCATGCATTGATTACTAACTAGCTTCTTTTTTGGCTTGGAGTACACTGTGAGTGTTTATGCTTTAGCATCCTTGTATGAGTGTGAGTGACTGCCATTATAGCAGGCTTGCCATGAGGCTAACTGCTTATGTGTTTAACTGCATGAATGCCTGTGGATGAAGGCTTCATTGCTTGAATTGGGACAATTCATCAAAATGTGTGTTTTAAGCCCACTTGAGAGTTGCAAATCATGTTGTTTTCTAAGCCCACTTGAGGGTGGCAAAATCCACGTCCTAGCCTACTTGCGAGTAGCCACTTCAAACCATTTTCAAAAAACAAACATGAGGTGTTTTGTTCCAAATTGAGTGATCTAGTCTATACTTGTTTGCTGTGCGCATCACGTAGTAAGATTAGCTAATTAACCGGAATAAGAGCGCATGTGTTTTCAAAAACAACATATCATGATAGTAAAGGCCGATCCTTTGATCGGGCAAGCGAGGGTGCTCATTGCATGACCTTCCCCTCTCGTACCCAAGTTCCCGAGCCGAGGCAACTTTGGTGATGACGGACACGTGGCCTTAGGCACAAGTCAGGGTTTCCTAAATTTTTCCAAAATAAAATATTTAGGTAGCGACTCTGAAATCTGGCAAAGCAGTCCATGTTTGGCGCTTTTTTATTAAAATTGATTTTTCCAAAGCGATTTACCGGATTTGGACTCTTTGGTGATTTATCAGTCTCACATTGCACTTTGTGAGATTAGATTCAGAACCGTGACATGAGTCCGAACTGTAGTAGCTAAGAACCACAATTCGCGCCCTCGCGCGCGGAGCGGAGTTCCGGGCGGTCTACAATTTCTGGTGACTCTGCTAGGGAGTTAGAGAACTTGACTCGAACTCATGATATCTTGTTTTATTTACACTTATGTGTTTCTTTGCATTGCATTTGCAATGGTGCGCCTAGGACACCGTGTTTACCATCTGCTATTCCTGAACGATTTGCCGGAGGCTGCGTGCCGTAAGGCTGACCGATTGCGGGCTCTGCCACGATGGGAACACAAACCTCGGTTTTTACCGAGGCACCCTTTTTGACCATTCGACCTAGTGCATATCAGAATCCATAGTGAATATTCCAAACTAGGACAGGTTGCTTACCCGGATGTAGGTTGTTTGAAACCGCTGTGTAGGTAGTGAAACCTTAGCTCCTGACAAGATAGGACAGGGAAACCCTACCTCTCCATAGGGGTGTTTTGGCTCTCACTTGCTTGCTATGTGCTTTTAGAGTGTGTCTCTACAAGAATGCATGTATCAGTTTGCAAGTCTGGGTATCAGGCCTGCGGGCATCAGTATTTAGGGGAATCAGTTTTACCTGAGGGACGAGTAACAAGCGAAAGACGTAGAAGAATGGCCAGGGAAATGAACCCCGCGAGGTGCAGATCTTCATTCTTATTGAATCGTCGAAAGCCAGGATTGAACTCTCAATCAGAATGCCAAAGGGCCAACTAGCTAGGAACTTCTCCGAATGACAATGCATACCATCTTCGTCAACAACTAGTTCCATAGGTGTCATCCAGGGTACACGATCTCACTAAGCAAAAAGAAAGAGAAGTTACTGAAAACTTACGACCGAGGAAAGAGCTGCGGCATTGATCTTAACTTGCGCTCGGGATTGAAGCTGACTTTCCTTCTAAAATGAACAGGCGAGATGTAGGATAGTTGAACCACTTAGCCAGTTCTCCCAGCTTACTTTTAAGGCATTTTGCTGCCTAGCAGAACTCTCAGACCTCTAACAATTTCTATCAATCTAGTCTTCCATTTATTTCTGAAGAACGGGAAGTTGAACACCCCTCTTTTTTCCCAATTCCGGATCTCCCTCCAGTTGCAAAAGAGCCTGACTTTCCGGTTTGGTGATAAGGAAGAGAAAAGTAAGTTAAAACCTCCAACCATGGGACAAGTTGACGATAGTCTACCGAGATAGGAGACCGGGCCATGTGCAATGATGCATGGAGACAGATTGAACCCAAGCTGTTAATAGGGACTTTACTATAAGGTCTCTAAGGTTATACGATCCGCCATACCTCTTTTTTAGAGTAAGGATTGATTTGGTCAGCGTTGACGACCGGTGGTGCTTCTTCTTTTGGAAACTAGGGTACCCGGAGACAGATCGGATCGGATTCTTCGTATAACTCTATTCTTATCTTTTTCTAAAGTTGAGGTATCTCATTATCATTCCCGGGTTTTACCATTTTAACTACGATGTTGAAGAGTGAAGCTCTTACTATCAATATATGGGAGCAGTAGATTCGCATCTATGACCAACCTACTCCTCTATGTTGTGCTTTGAAGAAGGAGCTTTCACCCAAACAAATGAGTTATAATTCCTAAGAAAGAGGAATTATATAGCTTGTACTAAGGGCTATTTTATGTTTCGTCTGCCCGTCCGTTGTTAATATCGAAGAAAGCCCTTTCACACTAAGCTCTTCGATTCTGCCTTTCTTTTCGAGATTCTTTGAGTTGCTAGGATAACATTTCTAGTACACATTGATTGGCTTCTCTAAGCACATGCTTAATGGACCCATTTGATAAACAGAATCCTTACATCTTCAGCTTCTGTATGATGTATAATAAGTGAAAGCGACAAGGGGACAAGATAACTCACGTTTTATAATATAATGATAATGATTGCAATAGGGCTTCTGCCTTTGTTGTTCTTGTCTCCCCCACCTTTGACGTAGCCACCCTTTGATGCTTTAGGTTTGGAAGAGTCACTCCTCTTGTAATCTATCAGTGTTTTTGACACTGCCATAGCCGTGGCAAGATCCTGCACCCCGCCTAATCAATTCCGCAACGAGGACAGAGTTCCCTGCTCTACTTCACATTGCCTGGGCTTAAGGGGAAAAGAGTTCTTATAAAGCTTCCTGGGAGCAGCAATAAGAAGATTTCCATTCCTTGATTTAAGAGAGGGCTTTAAGTCCCTCCCTCTTAGCTCACCCTTAATCAACCCCGGGAGTAAAGTAAGGAGTACTTGAAGACTTCCCCTCAAGCCCATTACTACGGAACCCTAGTATGGATGGAGCTGGCATCGCCACACAACCTGCACCCTAGGAAATCCCAGCCACCTTTTAGGAAGGAGGGATCGGTTAGGCGACCGCTACTGTCTCAGAATCCTTTCCTTCGACTAAGAACGATCAATGCCCTACTTTATGAAGGCTTCTTTTATTGATGTAAGCCTTGACCATATTGTCATTGGCATCAACTGGGACATCACTGTTGCCCTGAGTGTAAGGGTCAGTTCAATGATTTTAGTTAGCTTGTTGATTGAGCAAAGGCAATGACTGGCATGAAGTAAGACCACTAGTTGTTTAGTAGTCTTACGGAGGCGCTTGACTCGGCGGGGTTAGCTGACCTACCATTCAAGTGAGAAGGGAGAGTGACGGTTGGATGAGCAACCTTCTCTACAAAAGAAGAGTGAAAAGCCATGTCACTTGGCCACAGACGCTTAATATAATAAAGAGTCCGTTTCACCAGGTACTGGGTATTATCTCTAGCTGCAATAGTTGGTTTTATTGTTTGCTGATATGCCAGTTTTACCTCGAAAAGGGGCGTCTTAAAACCTACTTTCATGTGGATAGCCGATGGGTCTTCAGCTTGACAGAATTGAGTAAGATCTTACCAGTATTCCTATCTGGACCCAGCCAAGAGGCAATGCACTTTGTTTGATGAATAGCATGCCCCTTACGCTACAGCCAAAAGTTATTAGAGCAAGGAATTGGAAATGATGATAAGCGCAGGAACTTTGAGCTCCCAGTTCATCGCTCAAAATAGGTAAATCCCCTCTCTCTATTACATCATCTTATAGAGTACCCAGAAACAACACAAAAGCCTTAGAAATATAAACACCTTATCAACTCTTACCTCTGCCTCCCCCCTACTTGGTAAAGCAGCTTGAAAGCAAAAAAAGCTTGGAAGCCTTATTCTTTCCTTTCTTTCTTCCTGGAATGCAAGTGCAAAAGGGATCTAAGACTAAGACAGGGATCTAATCCTTTGTTTGTTTCATTCTTTTGTTTCTTATGATTAAAAGTAATGTTCATTCGGCCTGAAAAAAGAAAAAAAAAAGTGCAGGGTGGACGTAGAGAGGGACTCGATCAGTAAAAGTACGAGCGTATGAACATGGAAGCGAGAGCATGGCCTTGAGCGAACGTATTGATACGAGTGCATAGCCAAGCTAATAGCGAGTTGATAGGCATGCATGGCCTCAAGCGAGCAGGCTTATCGCTAGCATGTCCTTGATCGATCTGACCCGATTGCATTCCATTCATTGGCTTGATCAAGCTTATCGATATTGCGCCCTTTTTCGAGTAAGGGCGAATGCGGGCAATGGATTAAACTTCTGAGGCTCTTCTCTGACGGGGGATGGGACTGGCGTGGGCCGATCCCCTTGGTTTGGCTCGCTGTTGTGATGAACGTGCTGATTAGGAGAATGCATTGACGTAGACTGGCCTAGTTGTGGGGAAATTCTTTCTTGTAGGCTACTTGGCGGTGATAACTAGTGTTTCTCCATCCTCGTGACTTGCTACTTGCCTTTCTGCCACAGTTGCCTTTTGACTGGTGCCTGCCCCCGTTTGATGTTACAACAATGACTGGTTTGCATGCATGTCCACTGTACGGCCTAATTTAATCCTCAGGCTTTACGAGAGATTGCTCTTCTTCCTGTAAGTTCCAAAGGTTCTGATCAATGAGGTCTTGAATAGTGTTCCTCAGGTTATAGCATTTATCTGTTGTATGCCCTGCTCCTCCTGAGTGAAACTCACATCTCGCGTTTGGGTCGTAACCTTTTGGCAATGGGTCAAGTACTTGCGAGGGTGGCAGGAGTGTAACCTTTCCTGCTGTTAGCAATTGAGGGAGGAGCTGTGAAGGAAGGATCTGGAGCCTGTTGAACTTGCAAGTCTTTCGGCCAGTCACTAGAGGATTTGACTACATCTGACCTATCGGTTGTACTGATTGGAGGGACTACACAGGATTGCTGGCTTGAAGCTTGAGCATACATAGTTAGATCTTTTGAGGCCTTCTCTTTCTGGGATGGCTATGAGATAATTTTCATTACTAGTTCCTGCCTTCCCAATCAATGCTAACTCTATCCTCTTCTCTTATGGCTTAGGAGATTGCCTCAGCTATTTCATTCCAAAAAGAACCGTAGTTACGTTACATACAACTCTCCAAAGAGAAAGAACTACCAGCTCATCCTTCGCTTCACTCTCCGAACCCTTGGAAGAACTAAAAAGAAAGAAATTCAAACGAAAGGAAGCTGAGAAACCTTACTCAACTACCAAAAGTAGAAAGAATGACTATTAGCGGCTAGCTACAGGAAAGAGATTCATAGAGAGAATTTGTTATCATTTATCGTGTCGACCATCCTACAGGGAAAATGGGGAATCAAGGGAAAGGCCTTTCCAATGAAAAGTTGCGCTGTATCCCAACCCAAGAAAGCCACTCATCTATGCTTTTCCGTCCTTCTTTTCACTAGCATCCATCACTCCCAATAGAATAGAGGATGCAATGACTTAAAACCTCCCCGAGATATTTGATATTCTATCAGACAATCCTAGGAAAAGAAGAAGACTGTCTTCTCTATAGGGATGTAGCTTACCCTTGGGAGTGAGTAGCTAGGTTGTTCCTAGTAGCTAGTCAGTCTTTCCTATCCTAGTAGTTCTCTTTCCTCTAGGCTAGAGAATCTCTTTTTATTTATGTATTTTAGGGGGAGAAAAAAGGACTTGTTGCATCTAGTTTGTGATAGCTAGTATGCGAATGTATCTTTCCTGCCTTGATAGTGGTTAGTCTAGCCTTTTGCCTGTTAGATTTCTCTTTTCCTGATTGATAGACTCTTTTCATTAGTTTTCTCAATCAGTCGAATCCTAAAGCTCCACTCCATGTGCTTTGTTTGATTTTTCCAATGTTAGAAGGAACAACAGAAGAAAGGGCTGCCCTGAACATTCTTTTAAAAAAATACCCGCCTTCAGTCTATCCAGCAATGTTCTGAATAGAGTCAATTCAAACCTCACTCTCTTTGTGCAAAGAAACCGAAACATGTGTTTAGTTACATTCCATCTCTTCGAAGTTGCGCACCAATCCTCAACGTCCAACGGCCATTCTTATTATGCATTTCGTCAAAAAAAACGCACCAATCCTCAACGTCCAACGGCCATTCTTATTATGCATTTCGTCAAAAAAAAAAAGAAAAAAAGAATGTATTTAAGAAGAAAGCGCCCTCAAACTTTCCAAAACCTAAGTGTAAAGTTCCCTCTTTCGAGACACGAGACATTCTCATATCCTCCCCGCGCTCTACTCTCTTTACTCTAACTAAGGGGCTTTCTTTCGTGAGGATCGCTTTCACCTCGAAAGGGCTGGCTTTTGAAACTAACTAACTCGTTTAACAGAGAGCTCTCTCTTGCCTATCCGCTCGAGCTATTTCCCTTCCTTCTGGTATTTGTAGTTTCATAAGGCACTCACCCCTTAGGGGGTGCACCTAAGGAAAGAAGTAGCCCCTAACTTCTTTTTTTGAAACTGCAACTAGCGAAGGAGGAGTCACTAAGACAAGAGCTAACTTTTTCCCTATTCAATCAGTCCTCTTTTTCTTTTGGCTCGCTAAAAATGCCCCCTTGACCTATGAAGATTATTCTTTTTTTTCTCTTTTATATCCGTAAAAAGGTTGTCTAATTCACTGATAGAATTGTCTAATTCACTAGAGAACCTATATAATTTAGGGCTTCTTTGCCAACGTACAGAGAGAGTGTCAAAAGAAAGGTTGCGGATAGGCGAAACTTTGCTCCCAAGCACTCCCGGGGTTTGTAGTGGGTGCTCCTTGACCCGCGTAGATTGGAACCAGACAGAAAGAGAATATTTTCTTTGTTGTTGTAGAATTTAGCTAAAAAAATGGAAGTTATGATTTAATGAAACCTGCCAGTTATTATGAACTCAAATCAAAATGTTCGTATTCTGCAGCTGGCTAGTGATCCTGGCATAAGGTACTTCCCTTTTTGATGGAGGCAATGATTTCTTCATAGCGCTCCTTTTCTTTGTAAAGAACCTCGCTCTTGACAGGAGGGGAACTTGCCCGATAGCAGCTTCTTGAGTTGGGACCGTAAACTTGAAGTTCACATTCATGTTGTTGATTATGCCGTCCTTCGTTGTTAATAGTGATTGGCCGTATCTGAGTTAGATTTTTATTCCTAAGACAAGGCCATATCTCAAACTACGCAGTATTACAGCATCAATCATTGTGCATACAGCACCCCTCATGAATACCTTTAATCATCCAATTCGTGTTTAGTCTGGCTCCATCAATGCTGCTTGCAATTTCCTTGCACTTCTTCCAGTTAGTTCCTCTTCAATGCAGGTACTAGGTCTGCGCGCCTATACAAGTACAAGGAGGGTCTGATCCCGATTCAAAGTTTGTGGAAACATCCTCTAAGTAATCAACACGTATTTTTAGCGTGGTATTTCCACTTCTGGGCACGTTGATCTTCCGAGGTAATGGCAAGGATTCTTTGCTGGTCGCCGTCCTTCCTCTACTATAGGGGATTTGTTCATTGAGACGCTTCTTGTGGCTTTGGAGTGATTTTCACCCTACTACCGAACTTAGGGAGCAGCTGAGACAACCTTTTGTTGGCGGATGGTTTTCTAGTGAGAGCATGCCGATAACCTTCGGTGGTTTTGGATCCTCATCGATTGTAGGTGTGACAGGTTCTTTAAAGTTCCAATTTGTAAGATCGAACTTGACTGGGGTTCTTAGCCAATGGGTTATCTTGCTTTTCCACCAAACGGGAAAGTAAGGCTCTTTTGCAACTGGAAGGAGATCTGGAATTGGAAGGAGGGATTGCCTCGTGCCCAAGATTTTCAATGTGTTTGGTTTTTTCCTGGGCCTTGGTTGGAAAGGGCAGAGTTAGATCAAAAGATCCAAACTTTAGCCAGGTGGTCTTCATCGTCCAGTGGGAATCTAGATATCAAATCCTTCCTTGATTGGATTTATGAGGAAAAGATGATGATGGATGAAAAATAAGTCAAACTTCTAGCATACCGATGTTGGGGCGGAGCTTCTACTTGCTTGGTGAGATCAAGTACAAAAGAATCGTCAGCGATAAGGAAGTCAACCAGTGAGCGTCTACCCTTTACGACTTTAAGACCAAGAAGAAGTTCTAAACTTAGTACCCCTACAACATAAAATAAAGGGAAAGCAAGAAGAAGTCCACACACAAGGGACTAGGAATAACTCACTTAACTGACGACATAGAGGACCTACCAATCATTCAACTATAGGTATAGGAAGAACTAGTAAATAACCTCCCCTACTGAAAAGGGTCAAGCAAGTGAGTGAGCTAGTAAGCAAGCCAAAGCCCCCCGACAATTCCTTTCAAGTCTTCAGCGCAATCAGATTCAAGAGAAGGAGAGGCCAAAGCTCAAAAAATGTGGGTTCTCTCTACTAAATAGATCTCATCCATCAAGTTTTTTGGCTCGCAATAAAGCTAGGGTCCTGATCGAGCAACTAGTAGTCCTATCTATCCACCTCTCCAGACACAATATCTTGAGTACCTATGATGGTGACCACATCTGCTGGCATGTGATGTTTGGACATAGAATCGAGTCCTTGTAAATAGACAGAGCCAGGAGCTCTTATTTTACGACGGTAGGGACGATTGCTTCCATTACTGACCAGAAAGACACCAAATTCTCCTTTAGGTGCTTCAACTGCGGTATAGGTAGAAGGAGCTGGTACGGAAAAACCTTCTGTATAAAGTTCGAAATGGTGAATTGAGGTAGAGTAGACCGATGATCCTGTAGTCATTTGGCCGGCTATTGAAAGGAAAAGCTTGCATCTGCTCCCCCCTATTATATAACCGGTCCCATCTCTCTCCAAACCTAACGTGGTAATTTCCCACTATAAGGCTTTCTATCTATAGATTAAGCCATTACCAAGGAGCTAATTTGTTCAGACCTCAGTTGACTGCTTCTATAGATAAGGCGGAGCGTCCTTAGCTCAACATTATAGCACATAGGGCTTCGGCGCTACTATAGCGCTTCGCTAACTCGAAGCGCCTCGCTATGAGAATGACGCTTCGCTAACGCCTTGCGTTGTCAGCTTTGTTACCGACGCTTCGTTCCGCTTCGCTAACACTCAGCTAAGTCTTGAACCTTCGCGCTGACCGTTCGTTTTCTTAGTAGCAAAAGCGCTTCTCTTTGCCCCTTAAGTAGAAGGACAAGAAAGATATTATTGGTTTTCTTGCTCCCGCTTCCTCATCTCTACTCATCAAGCCAACTTTGCTCTTTGGGAGGTGAAACAGCGGTTGAAACGGACATTTTGAAATGACAGCATCGAAGATATATTTCTATATATACACGGTTATGGTTATCTCGGATTGCGTTCCAAAAAAAGTGGCCTGCTTGAAAGAAGGGGCGCGCACTCTTGTGTTTCAACCCCACTAGACTATTCATAGTTGTGGGGCACTGTGTACTTATAGCCTCTACGATAAGCAAGTGAATGGGGCCGGTGCGTGGCGAACGGAACGATTCATCAAGCCATTTTTCACCTTACCTCCCTAAATAAGAAGAGGGGTACTTTACAAATCGGGGTAATTTCTTCACACCTTACTATGATAGCCCTCTCGATACCTTATTGGAGCTTTGTAACTAGTGGCCGGTTTCCTATCGCTAGAGCGTTTTTCCAGTGCGCGGAGCCCTAACGAGGAAGGTGTTAGTGGTTTATCATTGGGTCAATAATGCTAATCCCTCTTTTTGTGCTACTCCTACTCCTAGGGCGGGAAGAATATAAGAAAAAACGAAGCGTTCTCTTGCTTTCCCAACCTATTATTTCTAAAGACTGCCCTCTCTCGGTTGGATGTTGGTCCAGCCTACTACGAGGATCCCGTATCCAGTAACCCAACCTATACAAAGGGCATCAACGCCCCTTTACTAGGTTGGAGCTATGAAGCTTACCTTCTTTTTATTAAAAAGGGAAAGAGCTTTTTCAGCTGGTGTGCAGGAGCGCATTTTCGTTTTCCCTTTACTAGTAGGAGGTCCCGTGGTTCCTATGCCGCCGCGTTTCCCGGTCCCTTTCTTTTAGTGCTTTGACCCGAAGCGATAGCTTCTAGCTAGTTCAGTGGATAAGATGGCTGCGCTCCAGCTCACTCAAGAATGGGACGGCAGTGGTCCGCCGGCAAGCTCGTTCTGATCTTGGATACAGTACATTGGAATCCTGAAGCACCACCACGAACGCTACGGCGAGTTCGCCTGCGGTGCGGTAAAGCACCACCCTGTTGTGCCAGCAGCCAACTCTGGCGTGTCAGCTTAGTTATCCTCATCAAGCCACTTACGTGATGTCTAGCTTCCCAACTGGTAGACAGTTCCTTTTCCCCCAGATCTATAAAGAAGAGAGAAGTCAGTTGATTCTTCCGAAGAACCGGAAGCGAAGAGCTATGCCGGGGCAGGGGGACGGGAAAAGAAACAGTTCCAAAGAAAGAAATTGGGGTTCCTAATGCTTCTCCATGCCCAACAAGATGCGCCAACCTCGGGATGCTTTACTCCTAACCCCACAAGGTTCCGAGATGGAGTTTAACCTAAGTCTCAGTTAAGAACAGCGATGATCTACGTTTCACACGGCGCACGATTCCATGGATAATTTCATTCAACATCGTGATGGAGGACATAGCTTACAATCATCGGCTTTGATCATGCCACTAGGCATTTGATTAAGACATTGCACAATGATCTGAACACTTTGTCGCATCTCTTCGATACGAATACAGTAACGATCATAGCGATCTCCTCTGGTACCTACTGGTACATTAGGATTCGATTGGTCATGAACATCGTAAGGTGCTGTTCTTCAAGAATCCCAGCATACCCCTGGTTGGGATGGGTAGGCCCGCCACTTCACTTTCACTTAGGCCCGGGCCAAGTCAGTGGGGGGACCCTGTCGGGCTCCTTCCCCCCCTAAAAAAAACAAACTGTATGTGAGAGTTTCCCTTCATACCGCTCAAATCATTCTTAGATGCCCCGAGAGGCATCCTTCCCTTGTTTGTTGGGTTGGTTCACGCGCACGCAAACGAGCACCGGCTGTAACAGCAGAAAACTATGACCAATAGAGTCAGACACTTAGCTACATCCGCACGCAAAAGGAATGTGGTTCTGGTTGAGGCTTTATGTCCCTTATTTTATTAGTAAAGGGTGTACGGGGTATTCGCGGAGTCCGTGCCTTCCGTACCACCACAAGAATGGTCGTTCTTGGGCAGATCCTGCTCCTAAACATAAGTGATAGGGGGACGCGGGCCGGGCCTATCATATCAAAAGGGTCGTAGAAAGAGAACCTAGCCACCTATTTCATTCGATGTTCTAGGGCAGGGGCCTGCCCGATTCGACCGACTTTTGGATAACAAGAAGGTGAGCTGATCTGCTTTGATCAAGGAAAAAGCCCAGTCAGCCACCAACTCAGGTCACGTGACCTACAGCTCGGCCTTCGCTTTTTGAGGCTTCATCTACCCACATCTCTATGTGCCCGTAGCACCTCCATATGGAGAAAGATAGGCTTACCATGTTCCATCAATAGTACCTAACATATGCCGATTTTGGCGGACCGTGCTCCACCTCGGTGAACTCATGCGGTTCCGACGTGCCTAGAGGCCAGAGGCAAATCCGTTGCCTTGGAAGAAGAAGAAATGAAACCGAGGCTCGCACAGCACTAAGAGTAAGTAAGAGAGGGTCCGCAACTCTCATTGAAAGAGAGATTAGCTATCCGCTTATATCCGATCATCAACTATGCAACAAGTAGTTCCAGCTGATCCATCCCTTCTCCCTCGCGTCACTTTAGTTCATCCTAGTTCTAAAGAAAAGAAAGGTTCTCTTGCTCGCTACTGGCTTGGTACTGGTCCTATGTGAGCCAACCAGTCAGTCTTCCGGTTCTTCCCATCCTATTAGTAAGTCAGTCTTATCAGCGAGTGGGAAAAGCGATAGGGAAAGAATGTTTAATTATATTAAGAAGAAGACAGAAGTTCTCTTCACCTAAAAAGCCTGGGCGTCAGGGCTTAGACAGCAAGGAAGTTAGCATAGGCATCTCGTGACCCAACGAAACTGGTGACCCAGGTTTAAGCTCTGAAACTTGCTTTCATGTATTCCTTCGCCCCCTCCCCCCACAACCTTCGGGGTCAAATCAGGAAAGGGATTGACCACAAAAAGCATTATGCAAGCTGTTCCACAATTAATCTTCTTGACCTAAGGCATAGGGTTTCCTTCGTCACTGTCCTTTGGAACTCTCTTTGTTGTCCTGCTCTTGCAATAACCGGTGGTGGCCTTGTAAAAGTCTCCGCTCTTTTGGTGCTATCATCATATAATCATCGTATATATTTAAGATCACATTTCTAATTATTAATTTATTAATATAAGTGCAAAAGGATTGTAGGCCAGATTCAAGGTATGCCTAAAGGCCATATGGTTAATTGATTTTACTCCACTTTCCAGATTGGGTTGGTGTTCAGTCTATCGAATTTATTAGTACAAGATCAGAAGCTTTGCATTCCAAGTGAGATGCCCAAGAGAAAAGGAAGGAGGGGAAGAATCGACGAGGAATCTATAACATAAAATAGTGAATGAAAAAACGTGACGAGAATTCTCAACTCGAAATGTTAGAGGGTGCAAAATCAATGGATGTCGAAGCTGCTATAATTGCTTCAGCGGGAGCTGCTGTCGGTATTGGAAATGTTTTTAGTTCTTTGATTCATTAATTATAATGATTGCATTTTTGATCGAATTCGTATTCTAGTGGACTTTTGGGACTAGGTGGGGCCCTCTTGTTCCTTAGGGAATGGAGAGGGGCAAGGGGAAAGGGTGGGTGGCCCCTTGCACTTTTGGATGGCATTTCTAATCTTATTCATATTTCGGCAAACTCGTTCACATTTCCTTAATTTGCTTGTCCAGTAGGAGAAGCCCAGCAAAGCAGGATCATAGGCGATCATTACACCCGTACATAACGAATTTATGTAGGCAGAACTGTGTATAACTTTATCCCTTAACAAAGGGTACATAGGCAACCTGGCTTAGTTTTCAGTCTGTCTAGGTTCAGTTATTTAGTTCAGTTTGATTTCTTCCTCTCAGTCTTGCACTGATCATACTTTCGTAACAAGGTAGCCGTAGGAAAGGGGAACGCTGAATTGAATCTTTCGCGATGGAATATGCCATTCAACGTTAGAAGAAAAGATGGAACCAGATGCATTCTTAAGAGAAAGTGCTTTGCCTTACCTATGATACAAGAAAGAATGGACTTACATCACCTTTTCCCTTGTACCCCCACTTCAGGCTGTGATTGAGAGTGATTTTTCAATGTCGATTCTTGCAAGCAAGCACTCGGCTTAAAGCCCTTCCCTTCCCGCGGCCATTAGGCCGAAGGGAGGCAGGGCGATTCCATTCCCGAAGACTTGCTTGCATGCTTGGGTATCGTAGACAAGTCGATTCGTTAGAGTAGCTAAAGACCTACCTTGAAATGCTCCACCTATTCCCCTCTTCCAGCTACCCCCAGGGCTTTAGCCCATTCTTCCCAATAGGTGCAGAAGCAGGAAAAGAAGTGGAATTAGCATTGATCCGAGCAGAGGCAGTTGAGTCTTTAGAAAAGGATGCTCCAGCATGAAGAAACGCCATATGGAAAGAAGTCCCGGAATGAAGGAAGCTGGCACTTGGAAAGAAACAAGTCGTATCCGAAACGAACAGATGTTTGCTCACTCTAAGGATATTACCCAGCACGCACCACAATTGGAAGCATTAAACCTCTAGGAACCACTCCTTCAAAAGCTAACAACGAATTGAGATAAAGGAAAGTGTTTCCCAGATAGATTCATTGATTCGAATCTACGAGATTACTTCCATTCCAAAGAAGAGTGTCTAAAGTCCCAAGACCAGTTAGCCAAAGACCCTGGTCCTCATCATTGATTTGGATGTTTTGCCAATGGAGGGTGGGAAGTAGATAGACACAGGTGCCGTTGATCGGAATCATGGCTGAATTGAACTAGTGCTAAAACTGTGGTCCATCAGATCAAGATTGCAAGAAAATGATGAGTCGAGTAGATTTGTTTGGTTCTTTCTGAGTTTCAATGCTTTTACTTAACAAGCAGTCAGTCGAGAAAGACATCAAGAAATGAAGATAGACGAGTGCATTCCCCTTCCTTTCAAGGTTTCATTTTTCCGCCCACCCCCAATCCATAAAGGCATAGCTCGCCCCATCTCACCCAGCCAGCTGGAAGGAATGAAGGAATCAACTACGTCCCATGGGCCATACATTATCAATGAAGCTAACTCCGCCTATTCTGCTTGCTAGATCCTGGACTGAAGTCCTATCAATGGCAGCTTGACCGATTGCTCTGTCTGATCGATTGGATGCACGTAACTTCCTTCCTTTTGGGTGGATGGTATATCGTAAATAAAGGGCAAGGGGGTGGGTGCGTGACCGGCTGCTATCTGGCCATTCTCCGCTATTTATCCTCTCCTAGTAGAAACACACATTCTATCGGATATCGCTATTAATCAAAAGCAGTCAGAAAGAAACAAACAATTGAATGTTGGGCCCTTATTCCTCTCCTAGCAAAGAATGAATGCTTGAGATAGGAAGTAGGAGATATAGCTCAAAGCTGCTTCTGCCGGCACATCCCTCCTTTATTGATTTTTTTCTTTCTGTAGGGGATGGGCTACCTGAGCAATGCAGCTTCTAATGCACTTGTCCCCTTCCTTCCAGCCTCGCTTCCATTCCAATACTTTCATCAACCATGGATTCAAATGAGCTACCCCATATAGCAGGTAACCCTATCCCAACCCTTTTGACTGAGGCGAACCCACATCAAAGTGACCGAATTCACGCGCACCTATATATGGCGAAGTTAGGATTTCTATTTCCCTAAGCAGAGGCCCTGAAAACAAAAAAAAAAAAAAAAAAGTCACATCGGACGGACAGAGCTGCAGAATCTAGCGAACAAAATTCACTAGGGCGGGAAACCTGAAAAAGTCATTGGCACATATCTGCGGACTTTAGCCAAATCTCATCCTGATTTCAATCTCAGGTGTAGGATTTGGAATGGTAAGCCGTGTATAGACAAATGGCCGAAATCCCCAATGCGGAAGCAGGACTTAAAAGAAGCAGGCATTGAACCCGGATGGGAAGATCTTCCCTTTCAAGCAACCGTGGACCCGACCCAACCATCTATCTCATTCGTTCGAGGTAACCTTTCCAAAAGCTGGTCATTCTGAGACAAACAAAAATCACTAGCAATCAATTCTCAGGGTCTCGACCACTTCTTCGCCTTCATTCGTTCCCTCATGGGTTGGTTTTGTCCCGTCCTTCAGTTGGTATTCCGTTAATAAGATAAATCGTAGATATGGAGGTCTGAAAGGCAGCTTCACTCGTTAGTACCGGAGAGGGGAGAATAAATGGATATTATGGCGGAGAGGCAGCTATCGCTCGAGAAGCATAGATAGTTGGTTCCAACAGATGTGTTCATTTATCCTGCCTCTCTGGTAGGAATCTATCGAATTGATAGCGAAGCGAAGGAATAGAAGAGGCGCACTACCCATATCCACTCATGGATATTCCAATTATCCGCATATGGCTACCTCGATCCTCCTCTTCCCGTTCAACCCTCTCCCTCTGATTGAGGACCAACCCCTATCAAATCCGTTACCGCTCTCCTCTACCTACCTTTGAATTCTCGGAGTGAGTTTTAGGTGAGTAAAGGAGGATTCTCTTCTGTTGTTTTCACAAGCTTGCTTCCCGACCGATCTTTGAGATCGAGATGTAGAGAAATGAATAAGATCAGGAGTTGTTAGATGGAATGTGCCGCTTGCTATCAGGCCGAGTAGACGAATCAAATGCCAACAATTATGCCGATGCAAGACCCTCCATCCGCAATCTATTAAATGTCTCCTTAACAACAGAAATTTGCTTCATTCTCATTCGATGTGGATTGGCCAACCTGAGGGGGATAAATACCAACCAACGAGTGTTTTCGGCATTAGTGGTTCTCCCCCCAACACCAAGGAAGGGGAGTAGGTCAACCCTTAGGGCTATTCATTCTATTCGAGGCCCTACCCCGGAGCTATCTGCTATTAGTTATCCACCTGCCTGTATCTTTGATGGTCGAAGGAGAAAGCTTTGATTCAGTGGTTCCGGTCTTCAGTCATTCCATTATCCCTATATAATATAGTTGTGTTAACAACTGGCCGTAATGGAGGCAATAGATTCAATAGCGGTATGTGAGTCTCGAATCATAGGTGATCCGAATCGCCCTTGCCCCGCTAAGATAGAGCTTGGTTGGCATCCCGACTAGAGATTGAGATTTATACCAGCCAGAGATTTATACCAATGTGCACCCGGAGATGAGATTTGATGTCAAGCCATCCACTACAGGTTGGGCGAGTCTCATGATTCTCGAATTCGAAATATCTTAAGAGATGAAAAAACCTCTGTTACATAATTGAGAATGCTGAACTTCTAGAGCTCTTTTTCGAATAATCAAGCTTGTCTGTCTCTAATGTGAATGAAGAATGCTAGTTCAAAATCAAGGCTGCTATTGGAATGATTCCTCTCTCGGTCCAGACCTCTATTTCGGTACAACGAGAAGGACTTTACTATGGTTAGTGCAGTGAGATTTGTGGAACTAATCATGCCTTTACGCGTGCGCCTGCAAACATAGGCCGACTGCTTAAGACCGTAACGTAAGTAACTCAGTGCTCTATACGGGGGAAATGAAAGCAAAATTCGTTCGGATCCTCCCACATGTTCAATCTTTTTTTGGCGGTTTCCCCAGAGATCTTTATCGTTAATGCAACCTTCATTTTGCTCATTCATGGATTTGTATTTAGTACCTTTAAGAAATTAGATTATCCACCGTTAGTCAATAATGTGGGTTGGCTTGGATTACTTAGTGTTACGCGCATAGGAGGGCAGCGCGCTTTGGGATGTGGAGGAGCTATTATCGCCCAGCTCCCTAACCTAATGTGGCACCGAGTTCGGACCGTAGGGAACCGTAGCATAGGGGGACATCTAATCCTTTTGCCGCCGCAAGGCTGGTTAATCATACGCAGCAGACTCAAATTCCCCTGGTTCTAGAAAGCACATGAGTCCGAACGCTATGTTGAATGTGCGACCGACACTACACTACGTAGGTACCTGTGCAGGTGAGGCGTCAGTCAGTCCTAGAAATGGCGGTAGCAGCGCGAGGAGTTAACGACCGGACGTGCTGCAACCTAGGGCTCACTAGGCAGCTCTTTCGCTCTATAGGGATCAGGAGGGGCATAGCAAAATTCTTCTTGGAGGAGGGTTGGTTTGCCCTGCTGACTAATCCTGTCATAATGTACTCCTACCTATAGCACCGGCAACTAAAGTCGAGCATACATACGATGATCTTCATGCGTGAATAGTCGGAAGGAAAGAAAGGACGGTAGATGATAATGAGAAAGGGCGCTGCGTCTGGACGGGCAAGCAGAATGGATGAGCGAAAGGTGCCGTGCCATGGAGTGAGGAATATCCCTAGTCTCGTGTAAGACAACTAAATGGACCTCGAGGTTCTGCCAAGGAACTGAGGGACCTTCTCGAGCACAGGATAGGTAATTGAGAAATAGAGGTAGCCTATTCGTTATGGGGAATCAATGCTCCAGGCCGAATAGAGCTTACCTATGGCACTTGGCTTCTCCGGTGCATATTAGCTTAGCTACGCTTAATAGGCCGGTTTGGTTTCCTCTCTAGCGGCCACTTTCCTTACCTTACCCCTGCTACACTCCCACTCCAAGCTACGTCTGCTGAGCAAGATGCATTGCGATTTCCTCTTCTGTGGATGCATCGGAGTATGACCCGGGATGGGAAGAGAAAGACTTTTTTCTCAGGCGGGCTCTCTCTCGTAAAGCCAAAGACGCCCCAAGACAAGGTACAACTGTTGGCAAGGGGACATGATCAATAGAACCTGGCTGGATCCGGGCTGGGATAATGGCGCCCATTCTTAACCAATTCCAAAAAGGTTCGCTCATGCTGGAGGGAGCATCCCCACTCAGTGATCGGTCCGCTAGTTCACACAAATCCGAAGAAGTTATCACAGACGAGCCACATGTAGGGAAACTTACACGTGTGGTTTTGGCCAGGCTTTCCTGAGGTATCTAATAACCTTGCTTTTGCTCACCGCAGGCGCACCTCTCCTAACTATTGCCCATTTATTTTGGAATAATCTTTTTAAGATGGACAATTTACATATTTCTGCCAAATCCTTCTATTATTAAGTACGGCTGGTACCATTTCGATGTGTTTCGATTCTTCCGAACAAGAGAGGTTTGATGCTTCTGAATCCATTGTATTAATTCCACTTTTCACTCGCAGTATGCTCTTTATGATCTCGGCTCATGATTCAATTGCCATGTATTTAGCTATTGAGCCTCAAAGTTTATGTTTTTATGCGATCGCAGCATCAAAAAGAAAGTCTGAATTTTCCACAGAAGTCGGCTCGAAATATTTGATCTTAGGTGCATTTTCCTCTGGAATATTATTGTTCGGGTACAACCGAACAACTATAGATATATATTAATATCTTTTTTTAGAATGTTGTTGTTAAATATCTATCTATCTATCTATATCGTAAACTATCGAATCGGGTATTACTTAGATGTGAAACTTGCAAACCTCATTGATTGTGATGTTGATCTTACGAGGGGAACAAAATAAAAGAATATATAGACTTGTAGAGACCCTCTATGTATTGTCTATCTAGGGCGATCGATCTACATCTTGTCCATAGCCCTGAGGCCGTGTCTTGATCTCCTATGTGCGAAATCTAAGGGACTAGTTACTATGGAGATTCCCCTTGGTCTAATTCCACGCCTTATGATGAAAGGGGAGTCGGCGTGGCGTAAAGTTAAGATTGGGGGAAGTAGAGCAAAATTCCCTTCTGAAGTATTCCGAAGGTGTAACCTAGACAATGAAAAAGGGGCCCGATACTTCAACTAGAGGAGCGACCAGTTGGTTCACCAAACCCCGACCCAGCGTCACATGTTCTCCAGGTCCGAAGGGATCCAATGCCCAACTACCGACTCCTCTCGAAATTGCATTATCGAAGCCGAGCCAGGAATGGCCGTTAGTGGACACCCATCACTTTTCACCGGTTAGAGAGGCCCTCTTTAATACATTAAGAAAAGATGTTTACAGGGGCCAGAAAGACTCGGTCATAGGAACTTAGACCACCTACGTGCTGGTAAACGAAAACCACCTCGACCAGATCAGAGTAAACAACAATGTCGAATCAAGCCGGCTCTTGCCTTGAAAGAATTCACACGCGGCCACCAGTTTTCCCAAAATAAGGGGAGATCCACTGCTTACTGCTCACGAAAACATCCGACCTATACTATAGTCAAGTCGTTCGCGTATCTTTCTGATCTCCTTTCCTTCTATTCATCATATTTTTGGCTTTGACCGATTCAAGGTGAAAAATGGTGTTGGCTAAAAAAGGGGGAGAGAGGAGAGCCTTGGGGTACGCTCACTTCTGCATTTTTTTTTAGGTTCTCAAGATTCTCAATCACTCTTTTTAGTGGGGAGGAATAGTACGGGAAGGGCGGTTCTCAGACGAGGGAATCGTTCCTCTCGAAATAAAAATGGGCTGGAATGCTTCTATTGGTAGAGCTTTCACGTCTACGCATAGAATCATTTTTTTGCCCTTCCATTCCGTTCTTACCATATCATGGGCAATTGGGTCAGAATCCGTATGATGGTTCAAGAGTGGTTTCAAATATTCTTCGCATCCCTTCGAGGACAATTTTGTCCCGCGGGATTGAGTTAGTGGTTGAGTCGTTTTTGGTAATTGACATCCGTCGCATTAGTTTCAATTCATATGTTACCATTCATAGTGAAGTAGCCCTCTTTTTTATGTCTGAGTGCGTTATTTTATCTATCAAAGTCCTTCTTTGTCTATAGCTCGGGTCAGTCCCCCATGGTCTGCTTTGATTTTATCGAACAGTGCTAGCCCGCATCAAGGGTTCTCGTGCAAGCCATGCAACGTTCCCAGGTAGGAACTGCTTCTTTCTTTGAGCTCCCTCTTTAGTTCCTCCCAGGCGTTGATCTCACAACGGCCCTCCAGCACGTCCTCATATCGCGTCCGCCACCACAACTTTGCATCCCTAGAGAGATAGATTGTTGCCATTGTGACTTGGTCGTCAAAAGGGCCACGAACCACCTTAAAGTACGGTTCCATGTCCCAGAGGTCTTCGAGCCTTGGCATTTTGAATCTCGTTGAATGGCTGTGGTTCCGGGACTCAAATGCGTCTGGAGTCGCCAGGTGAGACATTCGGTTCATGAATCGAAGACCTATCTCCATAGCAAGCTCCTCAATTTGACCCGGTCCATCACACTTTGGACATCGCCACCGGGATCGTTGAGACCCCACGAAGACGACTCACTGGGAAGACGCGATATTCATTAGCGAGCGTCTGGTGACTAACGATTCCTGATTCTCCTGCCTTTCTGCCATAGTCTACACTTGTCCGCCCAAATGGTCCACCTTGCCATCAAGTTGGGTCACTTGATCCTTGAGTGTTTCTTTAGCAACAACCGCCGCAGATAGTGCTCCATTGCTATTGTCAAGCTTGGACATGGTGTAACAAGAAGAGAATTAGCAAAAATCGAAAGGGATTTACCTAAAACTCCGCTCTGATATCTCTTAAAGCGAAATAGGTACGCACCCGGGTAGAGAGTCTGCCTGAGTCATGCGACCCCAGGTGACGCCTATTGTAATGTAGCACCTGGGTTCAGCCTTCTCCTTGTCGAGTTAACTTCTGATCTCCCTCTGAGTCTCTAGTTTGTTACCTTCTACTACCGGTCTTCTTCTGTTGCTCGTTTCGCTTGTTTCGTTGAGCTCACTTTCTTTAAAGAAACTAAAAAAAGAGAATATGAACAGCAGCCAAAGACTTTTAAATGAGAGTAATCCGGGATGCTTCCAATAAGAACTTAGACGGTATGCAATTGATCAAGTATGTTGCGGTCAACACAGTTTCTGCCCAAATGAGGTACAGTCATCCCAAACATCATAGCTCCAACCGTTTCCAATAAGTATATATTTTTCCTCTCAGCTATTCCAGGAGTATACGCACAAGATCCCTGATGAACAGTGCCTCTGGAAATAAGATATTGAGAAAATTTCGTGGACATGTATTCTCCTCCAGAATCATATCGTCAAATTCTTTTCTTTTTTTTTTCATTGGAGATAATGTCTGGCTTGTCAATTATGTGTCGTTCACTCTAACATGGCGAAAATTATATAAATTAGAGTGAAGAGGTAAAGTGCTTCTTGATGGGCCAGGAATGTTGGATAATTTTTAATGGTGCGGAAGGTGAACTGGAGGATGTGGCGAGTAAGAAGTTATTGTTCTGGTCTGGTAGGGCTATGCATGCGATCATAATGTCTGTAGCTGATGAGATGTGCCCATATATGGGGGCATTACAGACCCAAGAAAGGCATGGCTTACTTTGAGGGAAGTTAATGAACATACGACCACAAGTAAGCGTCAGTGCTTGGAGACTGAACAACATGGCCTGAAGCGGGGTAGTTGGGGCTTTTTCTTCTTACTGTATTAAGGTGAAGAACTTTTGTGATCAGCTGGAGGCTTTTGGTATGAAAAACTATGAGGCCGGTAATCTTAATCAGATCATGAAGGGTATAATTTTAAAATTATGATGGGATAAGGCAGTCTTTGCTACTGCATCAACATAACCCTTTATGAAAGCAATCTTCAAAGCCAGTTTTTGGCTTGATGAGAGTTTCTAAAGGCTAACTAGAATCCATCCAATTGTGGAATTCAAAGTCAAAAGCCAGTGAATAAGTCTGAAAAGATTCTACTAGGAACTAAACTCGCGAATCGAAGAAGCTACCAGCACCCAGATCTCTCATTGCTTGCCCGCGAGTGACCAAGTATAGGCCTAATTGCTTACGCAAAAGTCCCCTAACAAGAGTAGTCCCCTTCGGAAGGCTAAGAACAAGGAATGAAACTCCTAACAAAAGAGCCTTATCAGAGAATGCATAGTTTCAAAGCCCCCTCCAGACTGAGAAGAAGAAAGAACTACAAGCAACCCTATCATAGGAACTACCATTCCCTGCTCGGAGAACTCACTAATAGCTTTCCAGTCCCATCCAGATGGGAAAGAAGAATATGAAGGAAAAGCAAGACCTAACAGCGGATACAACTGTGGATATCTTTTTATAAATCGCTTGCAAGAGTAAAAAGTGGGAGCTAAAAGCTCTAGTAGCTAGGAGTTGGCAGGCTAGGATAGCGAAGCTATTAAAGGTTAGTTAGCGAGAAGTCTTCATTGAAAGTGTGAAAGAAAATGAGGAGGCACTGAATTGACAAGTGAAGGAGTTGTTAGTGGTTGAATTGCAAAGTCAAGGTATAAGACGAATCAGCGATCGCTACATCGTCTGCTGTTCTAGTCTTGAAAGATATGTCATTGGGCTGAAGCTAAATGCCAAAATGAAGGCATAGCGCAACTTCAGTCTAAGAACCAAAGCCAGGACCACAGCCTGTTACTAATACAGCTGCCCTGTCAGTAAGGAGTTGAGAGCTAGTAACAAGTTTGTAGCTACTGAAGGGCTAGATCCATTTTATTCTACTAATGGAGTTCGTTCAATCAGTTGTTAGCTGCGACTAGAGCGAGTAAGGAGTTGTTGGCAGCTACTGCTGAAGTTGCTAAAGCAACGAAGCTAGCTGTCTACTAAGACAACTCCTCTGCCTTAATCCCCTCTTCTTTCCCCTAACAATCCGTAGGGAAGCAAGCCAAGGGTTTGGTTTTTAGAAGAGTTAGTGAAGGTAGCTTCTTCTAGATCCAGTCACGAAGCATACTTGGGACTGACTTTTGAGGACAAAAAGACGGGTTTTCCTCCCCTGGGATTGCAGCTATAGGACAACGCGAAGGTCTTTCTCAAGTGCCTAATCCAACTACTCCTAAGCACCCATCCCTGCCTTAATCTGCTCTTTTCTGCCTTCCCTCCCCATCCCTAGGTAAGATCGGGTTCTGGGTAGAGTCACAATCAAGTTAACTACGGCAAGAACTAGAGCT
Organism: Camellia granthamiana; assembly: GCA_036172215.1. Taxonomy (NCBI): domain Eukaryota; kingdom Viridiplantae; phylum Streptophyta; class Magnoliopsida; order Ericales; family Theaceae; genus Camellia; species Camellia granthamiana. The sequence goes on from CM069914.1 coordinate 78,387,207, forward strand.
CGAGCAAGGCAAGTAAGAAGTTTGTTTCTAGCTCCGGCTAGAAGTTCTCCGGTTTATAGCCAGCTCCTTTATAGCTAGTAAGGAGCTCAGTTATCTAGTAATCGGTATCAGCTTTAGTTCTAAGGTTTAGTAGCCAGGTCAAGTACCTAATCCAACGGTCTGGTCATTAAGGAGTCAGTAGCTGCTAAAGCAACGAAGCTAGCTGTCTACTAAATACACCCAACCCTTTTCCTTCCCCTCCCCCTCTATAGGGAATCCAAGGTTTCTTAGCCGAGTCATTGAAGGTATCCTAAGCGCTATGAGCGCGGGCAAGCCGGTAAGTAGTTGGTAGCTAAAGCGACGCCCGAGCAGTAAGGAGTTGTTAGCTCCTGCTGAAGCAGTTGCAATTCGAAGGGCTAGAGCCAACTACTAGGGTTATAGCAAGTAACTAATCCAACAAGGTAGCTAGCTGCCAACACCCATTGATTTAAGTACCCCTCGGTCTCAAGCCCGGGTCCGCTGCCGTATGTATTTAGTTTCTAAGGCAGTTCTTTCTAGCTCAGCTCGTTGGTTTAGCCCCACTCATTCTAGTTTTCCTTTTATGTCTGGGATTTGTATTGTCACAAATGCATTGGCTGAAAACATAAGATCTTAAAAGGTGAAAAGGGCAATAACCATTTGTTTTAAGCAAAGTCCAAATTAACAACTGCATGAGAATTATATATAAGGCTGCAAACGAATTGAGTTGTTCATTAACAACTTTTGCTTGTCTTGTTTGAAGCTAGTTCAATCTCAGCTTGTTTGTTAAATGGACAAGCTCGAGCCTAATATTTAGGCTCGTTTAGTATTTGTGCCAAGCTTGGCTCGGTGAGAATCGTGAACATAAGGATATAAATTAATATTTATTTTTAATAATATATCAAATATATTTTCACTAATTTATTTTATTTTTCTATTTATATTTGGTATTAGTGTAAATTTTCATATTTGATTGATGAAATTTATTATTAATAATTTGAGCATTCTTTTATTGTGGACGTTGTGAGCAATCTAGGTTTTATTTTGGAATTGCTTTACCCTGTTAACTCCGTCATGAGAGAGGAAAACCAATTTTAGAATAGTGATAATGTGACTCCCAGACTCTCACAAGTTATTGTTGTTGACTTGAAAAAATTTAAATTCATGTTTTTTGTCATTGTTATCATAATATTGTTGCTTAATATTATGTTTATTATTTTGCTAGACTAACAACATCTACTGCTGCATTACTGGCTGCTGCTTCAGCTGGCCATCCTAGAGGGAAAAACATGCTCCTGAGGAATGTCTGCTGTGAGTCTTTCCCCAATCATTGGAAATTACAGGCAAGGTCCAACCTCTAGTCAGAGAAGTCAATGTGAATGAGGTCATGTACCACTTCATTGTAGCCATTAAATTTTATCTAGTTCTTTTGGTTATGGGTGGCTTTATAATTGATACAAAATCAGAGTAGCCATTTTTCCCCACTCGAGATAAACACAAACTGTTATGAATACAAAATGTGGTGACAAGTCATTCTCACCCTTAAAAGGTTTAGTGAAATCATTGGCTCATAGAAAGTTGGAGATCAGAGATACAATGTCCAAGTGCTTTGTGCTATTTTAAAATTCTTAGGTTCCTCCAGGGTATTTTGTCTTGCTTTTTTAGAATCGTGTGCTGTCTTTATATCATCTGGAAAAGGACTCCTTTATGCTGTGTTTGGTTAGGGGATTTGAGAAGGGACTTGGAAAGGGAAATAGAAAAAATAGGTGAAATATGAATAAAACATGTCTAAATTTCACCTAATTTCACACACTTTTTCCCTTTCCCTTTCTAAATCTCTCTCCAAATCCCCCAACCAAACACAGCATTAGTGTTCTTCCTGTTTAGGAATTCCATCTCCATTGTTTAAATTATAGTATTATGTGCTGTCTTCATATATCATCACTGCAAAAGGACCTCTTTCAGAGTATTCATCCTATTTCAGAATTCCATCTTCAGTGTTTAAAATTTGGGAAATTGGTAAGTGCGGCAATTATTTGATTCTCATGTGTTGGCTTGCCATTTGCTTTAATATCCAGGGTCATCTTTTGCTTTTTGCCTTTTGTTTCTAGATTGTGGTGTAAGTAATGAATTTCCATTGGTTCATATATTACCGTTCATTTTTTTTCTTCATTTATTTATTCTTTCTTATTGTTCTATTTTTGCCGCTTCACATTCATACCAAGGCTGCCTTCTGCCTCTACAGTCGTAAAAGAATGAATGATATATTATTTGATAAATAAAGAAAATTTATTAACTAAAGAGCATCGCGCTGATGCTAACGAATACATATGAGAATATTAACAAAAACCAAATCCTAAACACGAAGAGCATCAATAAAATCCACAAATGCAAACGAATCTGGGGACATAGTCCCCATCACCCAACCGACAGAATCATCAAAAGCAAGCCTTTATACTAACCACCGAGCCATCCACACCCTGAAAAATGCACTGATCCTGCTCCAACCGAACCATCCACGTCAAACACAAAGGTGCCAAAGTCCATGCCTTCCTACGCCTCTTCCCTACCCAATCATCTCTCCAACTGTGACATACACCCACAACACTCCCTGGCTAGACCCAAACCATACCAAACACAGAAAAAATCAAACACCCATAATTGATATGCCACGGGACAATGAAGAAGCAAATGGGAAATGGACTCTGCACTTCTTAGTTAATGATTTTAGCTGCCTTCTTCCCTAAAATTCCAAATGAATTTTTTTTTTTTTTTCATTGATGTCCTACTGGTTCAGGCTTGGGTGATCACTGTTTAGCACCATTAGAACTTTAAACCTTTGCTAAACGTAAAAAGAGCTAGCCAGTTGATAATACCTCAATACAAGCAGAAGCTTGCTTGGGAGCAGAAATGGGTTTTTTTTAAAAGTTGAGGTACGTTTACTTTTAAATCTTTGATGCACTAATATTTACTTTTTTTCCCCAATTCCTTCAATCATGATTAGTATTATAATCATCATTATTACTACAGACAATTAGACTTTGGTGGCCATTACAAGATTTCTATCTATCTATCTACCTATGTATCTATATATTATAACTTATAAGTCTTGTGGGAGTCCTAATATCTCAATCTTAATTTTTTAATTTTTTGATTTAAAAAAAAAAATCAGCATTTATTGACTTCTCTTTCTCCTATACACACTCTTTTCAACTTCTCCCATACCTATTTAATTATTTTGGAAATAATAATTATCTCCCATTTTCAACTTCTTCCATACCTATTTAATTATTTTAGAAATAATAATTATCCCTTAATTTATGGATTTTAAATGGAAAGATAAATATTTCATAATCTCTCCATTCTAATTTCTCTCATCAATTTTCAAAAGAAAATATTAAAACTTGTCTTCCTTTTGTCTTCCTCAAAAAATCAGATAATATTTTTCATGAGAATTGTGGGTATTTATCTATATCTTAAATATTATATTATAACATAACCAAAAATAAATAAATAAATAAATAAATCAGATATACAAATAGATAAAATTATTAAATATGATTTTTATTTATTTAATTAAAATCTTTCTTTTGACTCTCAATATCTAATTTTAAAATTTAAAAATCTTTAAAGTCTATTTAAACAAATTTAATTTGAAAATATCTCACACTAGGGCTATGCGTGTTAACCCGTAACTCGATTAAACCGACCGGGCCGAACCAAACCAACAAGTCACGGGCGGTTTCTAGGAATGGCAACGGGGCGGGGCGGTGCCGGGGATCACACTCCCCATCCCCGATCCCCGATTGTGAAAATCTCCCCAACTCTAGCCCCGATCCCCGACGGGGAACCTACCGTCATCTCCATCCCCGACCCTGAAATATCCCCGACCCGTTTTTTTCATCATCATCAACAATCATCAACTTAAAAAAAAAAAAAAAAAAAAATCATTTTCTGGTTCAATCATCAATCATCAACAACAATTCATTTTCTTTCTATATTTCTTAGCAACCAAACACAGAAAAATGTACAAGCCTTCAGATCTGGTTCATTTTCTTTCACCATCTGGTTTAGATCTGATAAATGGAGAAGAAAAACGCCTTAGATTTAGAACTGAAATAAAGAGAGAGAAGATAAATGCAAAGAGAGAGAAAGAGAGAGAGAGAGAGAGAGAGAGAGAGAGTCGTCTTACCAAACCCCATACTTCTTCGCCGGCGACGATGGCAGGGTATGCAGCGGAGCTGCCGCAGCGAACGACAACCGCGACAGTGCGAACGATGAGCGACTGCAGTGAACAGAGAGAAAGGAAGAGAGGAGAGAGAGTGTGAAATGGCAGAGGCGGTGAGAAGGGAGGATCGACGGTAAGGGAGGAGAGGCAGCTGTCGTGTGAGAGAGAAAGAGAGAGAGAGAGTAACAGCACCACAATGTATTTGTGTGTGAGTGTGGCAACCAAACCCTAAACACACACATATATATAAACATGGGTATAATGGTAATCTTATATTGGGGACTGAACGGGACGGGGCCGGGTCCAGGGCTGGGACATGTATCCCCATCCCCGGCCCGAATATAATCGGGGATTCCTTTTTAAATACCATCCCCGGCCCGTCGGGAGTATTTTTCAGGGAATAATCGCTCAATTCGAGTTCGGGGGATCGGGTCCTCGTCGAGCCGGGTTCAGATTGCCATCCCTGACGATTTCGAACATAGCAACGATCGGCAATGGTTTTTGCTAGCTTGATCTAGCTGGCTCGCGGTCGGTGATGGATTTATAATATTCGAAACCATCAAAACCGATCCGACCGAATATATTAATATAATATATATATAGATCTTTAGCTGTAAAGTTTTTATTATTTGGTGGCCATCCATTTACTTGACAACTTATTTATCACTTTGGTGACTGTGTCCACTTACTCTTTGAGAAGACTAAAAGGCTAAACTTTAAACTATAATTCATATTCCAATTAAAAAAAAATTTAAAAAAAATAATCAATAGAAGAGTCAGACAACTCTCTCTATTCAATCACGACAAAAAGGCTATCTATTCACATCTCTCAAGACACAGCCTCTCTTCTTTCTCTCTCTTGTCTTTGCGTTTGCACTTCTCTCTCTTTCTAGAAAAGTCACTCTCTTCAGATAATTGTTTACTCTCATCTCATAGATCATGTAGCAAAACCCTTTCGATGTTCGATCTTTCTTTTTCGATGTTGGTAGACAATGGTCGTGAGCGATGATATTTATCATGTAACGCCCTCAAATATAATACATAAAATCCAACATTCTTGACATGCATTGATATAAGAGAAGTAAACATTTTTTTATTCATCAAAGTAGTTCAAACAAAGGTATTACATGTTGACAACAAAAGTAAATGTCTTATGGGCTTACAACTTTCCAAGCCAACACTTGGTCACAAGAAGGGGGTACTAACCCAAATACATATTAAGCCCTTGGCTTGAATTTACATGTAATACATCAAAAGATAACAAAACAACAAAAGAGTCTTTCAGCCTCTAGCCTCCCAAGCTACGTCCTTGGAGGTGGCATACCATCTGTACCCAAAAATGATGTCCCATATAGGGTGAGCCACAGCCCAGTAGAAATACACTAAACCAACTATAAGCAATGACTAAAATAATAGCATTTGATAGATGGTCAACACTTATAACAAATTTATATCACATTACAATTCCATGACAATCATGTCCATGTTACATTTCACTTTCCTTTACTTATCAACTCATTTCATAAACGTGGCTCAGAACCTGGCCAGATAATTTAAATGAGATTACATCTCATATCAATAGTACTTCCATTTCAATTGGGATAATAACTCATATTAATCACTTCATACTTCACAATAGATACACATAATTATTGTATCAATTTCAAACAAAACACTTCCATACTTCATATATGATATACATATTTGCTATATCAATACTTCAATAGATACACATAATTGCTGTATCAATGGAGTACATCCCCTATCTCCTCCCAAACAATATCCGGTTTAGGAGTCCATCACCTATCTTCCCTTAAACCGTGGAGTACATCCCCTATCTCCTCCCACACAACACAATGTATATAAACACATATCAAATACAAGATTAATCAATACATAAATTTGATGTATTATTCCAACCGCCATATTTGATGGCATATTCAATTGATTAGTTTTAGTTTGCCTAATCATCATGCATTGTCTACAACAATCAAAACTATCCTCCACCGATAGCCCAAAGCAGTTATTTCTAAACAGAAAATAAATGCATCAAACGGATAAAATATCAACATTTTCATGGGTAAGTGATAAATCAATCCAACTACACCATTTAATCCCATAATTTTCCAATTTCATTATTCTCAACTCAATTTCACATTTCCCCAAATTAATTATACAAATTAATTATTCAATACGATTAGGGCATTTCCCCCATTTTTCCAACAATAGCCCTAAGGCTCATTTTTCACCCATAATCCATAAACAACCTCCATTTCAAGTCTATAACATAAATATGACTCAAACATGGAAAACCCCTCTTTTAGAAATTACACAACAAACCCTAACTTTCTCAATATCACCCAACATTACCAACTAATCAAAATGACCAAAATTAAAGACAAAACTCATAAGATGGAGTAGGGTATCCCTACTTCGAAATTAGAAGCTCAAAGGAGAAGATGACCAAAATCCAAAGTGCTCCAAATCCACAAATTTTCAGATTAAAACGAAGCTCACACCACTCTCTACCTTTCTTACAAAGAACTTAGGGTAGGAACACTCAAGAACTAGATCAATCCCTAGAGAGAAGGTGTTTAGAGAGAGAGAGAGCTTGGATCTAGGGTTTTGAAATCAAAAGAGATGAAAAAAAGAGGTGTTTACCCGCTGCTGTCTACTGATATAACACAGGCTCACTCGAGCGAAGAAGTGGTCGCTCGAGCGACTAGACACAAACAAGCCTCGCTCGAGCGTAGAAAGCCTCGCTCGAGCCAACAATCCAAACCTTCAGGTCTATAACCCAGAAGCACGCTCGAGCGACAGAATGCTCGCTCGAGCGAAGAAACCCAAAACATAGGCCTCGCTCGCTCGAGCGAAGGAAAGCTCGCTCGAGCCAAGAATCAAAACCATCAGGTCAAAAAGAGACGCAGACGCAAGCTCAAGCGCAGGACTCCTCGCTCGAGCCACCAGACACAAAAACTCAACTCTCACTCGAGCGAAGGAACCCTGGCTCGAGCGAAGGATCTAAAACAAAGAGCTCGCTCGAGCGACAAAAGGCTCGCTCGAGCGAAGGACCAAAATTCTGGGCAGCAACCATTTGCTCCCGATCACACCCAACCTGTAACAAACCTGCCCAAAACATCCTATAACTCAAATACAAAGTATGGAAGGACGGAAACGAGATATAACAACAGCTAATACTACGGAACATAAGTCTGGAACACTGTACATGAAGGGGTAAAACCCGAGATCGTTATATATCATGAGTGGCAGTAGTGGTGTTGATGAACAATGGCGGTGGTGAGTTCACCCCTCTCTCTCTCTCTCTCACACACACACACACACACACACACACACATACACACACACACACACAAAAATCCGTGTTAGATTTTTGTTTAAATCAATATATATCTATATGTAATATATCATCGTGTATATATTAATTTGAGATTTGAATATATTTTTTTTCCTCCAACATCTTTGTTTCACAGATTTTTGAAATCGACCGAACCGACCACCAAATCATATTGTTTGGTTCGGTCGATTTTGATCAGTAGGTCAATCGGAAATGGGTGGGTGATTTCCTAACCTGAAGGTGTCGGTTCGGATGATGGGCCAAGGGTAAATCCGATCTGGGACGACCCATGCACACCCCTATCTCACATCATCATATTTTAAATCAATAAAACTCACATATCTATCACATATCTAACTCATATCATAACTTACCTAAATAATAATAATTAAAAACAACTAGAAATCATAGATAAATTAATTTTTTTTAAAAAATAGAAACCCACAACTCCATCTTAAATAAATTGAAAAAAAAAAATAGAACAAATTAATCAATGTAGATAAAGATTTCAAAAAGATATGACAATATCTAAATTTGAATTATGACTTAATAATATAATTATCTTTTTTTTTTTTATGTATATCTATTAAAATTTTAAATCACTTAACAGGATAAATTAATCAATTTTCAAATCTTATTTAAAAAATAATATGATTAATCCTAGACTTCGCAGGTACTGGCAAAAGAGCTGACGGACTAGGCGAGACAAGGTCTAAGTTGTTGGGGGTAATATCTTACCACTTCATAAAAAAAAAAGAAATTAATTTTTTTTTTTCCCTGTGTGATTCTCTTTCTTTGTTGGTTTGGTTTTAGCTTTGGTTTCGGTTTTAGTGAGATTTATGTGTTTGTTTACAGGTTTACATGGTGCAGAAGAATTATTGGTGATGATGATTGCAATTAAAATATCTATGCCCATTTTGTGCCAAGGATTTTAATCGAATTTTGTTTTTTTCAATGAAAATCGTAAAATTGAACTTAAAAAATGAGTATCGAATTTTTTATTTTTTTATTGTCATTTTATTTTATAGAAAATGTGAAAAATTATTTGGAATTCAAGATTGTACTGTAAAATTAGATTTTTGTATAACTAGGTAAGTTTAAAACTTTTAAATATCATTGTATTTTTTATTTTTATCCTCTTTCTATCCTATTATACCATTACTGCTATTTGTTAATTTGTTAATCATAATTCAATTAATTGAAAATGAAAGTTTAGCATAACTTTTCATATATATTAATTAATTTGTTACCGTTATATTTGTACATGATGCTTTCGTTTGGCATGTCAAGCGTATTGGCTATTTTAGCCGCAAAAAAACAAAATAGGCTTTTCAGTCTAATAAGACAAAACATCACATTCAAATCATAATTATTTTATTTTTTCTCTTAAAAAAGTCAAAAAAATCAAAAAGTTAATCCCAAACGAGACTTTTTAGCCTCAGGCTAAAATAGTCAAAAAGCTAACCCACATCCCAAACGAACCCAATAGCATAACATTTAGGGATAATTTTCAAATATAATTTCTATTTTTTTATGTAATGAAAATAGCCCATCTTAAAATAGTATATAAAGGAGTTAGATGGCTTTTTTATCCCAAAAAACCCAATCTATATTTTTATTTTATTTTTTTGTATTTTTTAATTTTTTTAAATTGAAACATTAGTTGTTTATGTCCACCAAACAAAATTGATAAACACATATTCAAAAGTTATACATTTTTTTTCTTTTATTTATTATTTTTTTTTAATAGGTAGGATATTTACAAATAAAAAATGTTTGACACCTCAAAATTTTTTCCATAATCCGACTTATAATAATGTAGTCATAAGTATCAATTTTTATACAGATATGAGAAGACAATTAATCAAATTATACATTTTAATCAACCACATACTCAAACTTTCACTATTTCAAGATGTTATTTCACTATAATTCCAATTAAGAGAATCTTTAACCCTTAATATTTTTTTTATCAAATTATAATTTGATAAAAATTTAAAAAGATGAAGCATTGAAAATTATTTTTTTTTTCCATCAAAATTGATGAAAAGAAAAAAAAAATGGGATAAGAATGAAAGCTTTTTAAATTTTGATAAAAATTTAATGAAAAAGTTAAAATAATTCATATTAAATCAAATTTTTTATTCAAATTTCAAATCAAATTAGATAAAAAAAAATTAAAAGAAAATGATGAAATGTTGGAAACATTCTAAAACCTTCTTATTCTTAAAGACTAGAAATTCGTGTGCACATTATATTTATATTGTATTTTTAGTTATAAAATTAAAATCAAAAAAAATGTAACTTAAATTATTTGATTAATAACAGAAACATCATATCAATTATTGTTAAATATCACTTCACTTCACATTTAATAATAAAATTTTATATTTGTCTTAATTATAACTTTTAAATTTATATATTTTCATAACAAGAAGAGGTATATCATAACTCATGTAACCTCATTTAATTAGGTTTAATTTTTCTTTTCTTTTTTATTACAAATTATCAAAATTCAACTAAATAGATTTATATTTACATTTTTAATTTTTTTAAACTAATAATTTAAAATGTTATAAACATAAAAATTAACTTATAACTTTCATGTATACAATAAGACAAAATATTAATTTACTTTAACATATTTATAAATTTTTTTTTTTTAATTTATAACATCCCATACATAGCACGGGTTAACACTAGTTTTAAGAGAATATGAATGCATTGATTGAGAATTGTGAAGCATGTGTACGTGTATGGGTACTGGTACGATATTAATACGTCGATACGGTAAAATCTTTAAAAAGTAAAATAAAAAAAATATTTATTTTTAATTTGATGTAATGCAAAAATTAGTTAAATGATTTAGTTTGTTAAAATCTAACCTACAATTCAGAAATGTCAAAAAGTAAAGGTATAAACCAAAATTAATTGTTATTATATTAAATAACTTACAAACCATACCTTAATTTTAAAATTATGCTAGAGTATTAAAAAAAACAAGACAAATAAATGAAGTTCAGTGAACTAATTTTATTTTTTCGACTGAAGTATGGTAAGGATTGTATATTTATTAAGTACGTTTGGGTATAAAAAAAATTAAGAAGAAAAAATTTAGTACATGTTTTGTGTATTCAAATACATATACAGAAATATCATACGAAATATCAATACATAGTACGTCAAAGTTCCCATCCTTTGTAGGTTGAGAACATAAGATCTTAAAAGGTGAAAAGGGCCATGACCATTTGTTTTAAGCAAAGTCCAATATAACAACCACAGGAGAATTATATATTATATATACATTAATATATATATATATATATTGTTCTGTTTCACCAAAGTAGATTATTTCTGTTACACCTAAGTAGATTATTAGAGTCAACGTTAGACAAACTCTACCAAATGGTAGCCTTACAATACATTGGATATCTCTTGGCTTGTTTAATACAACAGCAACATATATCATAGAGGGAAATTAGTCTGATGGCTGGTGGAGTTTTATTTTTTATATATTTTAATAAGAATTCTGTAAGAATAGAAGTTGAAATTGCCAGTTTCCATGTTGCTTCTGTGTTTGCCCGACTTTAATGACATGTCATGGGTGCAGTGCTTCAATCTGTGTGAAGCTAACGTGGCTTCTGGCGCAACTATTAGGCCTACTTAGACGATCACCTAAAGTCCACAAAAAAATTTTAAGAAAAATTTATCATCGAAGATTCCAATTTTTCGAATGCTTCGTTCGATAAGGCCTTATTTTGATATTTAGTCTAAGGAGAAATTACCAATAGATCCTAATAATTAGACTTAATTCTCATAAAGTCTTATTAAAAATAAGTCTTCGTAAAATCGTCACTAAAAATAATTTTTTTATGACCATTTTTTACGTATGTCGCTAAAAATTAACAATTAGTGACTTTTTGTTGTCATGGTTTTCGTAAATTGTCGCTAAAATTTACAATTATTGACTTTTTTTGTGACGAATTTTTTAAATTATCACTAAAAGTTGTGAATTAATGACACTTTTTTGTGACGATTTTTTTAAACCGTCGCTAAAACTTATAATTAGTGATTTTTTGTGACAATTTTTATATTGTCGCTAAAAATTAACAATTAATGACATTTGCTAATAATATTTAATGAAAAATGTCATTAATTATCATAGGACTAATTAGATAATAAGGGCACTTATTAAGAATATAGGACATATAGTCTGTGGCCTCCAAAAATCTTGGACTGCCACTGGTGGCTTCCATACGGGAGAGTGCTTCTCTGTTTCTCTAACTTTCTTCACCTTTTTACTCCTCTCCTCTTATTTAAACCTCTGCATACACAACTCTGTCTTCCCCTTCTCTGCGCTTTTGAACCCTCTCCTTTCCTTTCACTTTAAACCCTCTCTCTCTCTCTCGTGTCCGAGTGAGATGGCAAAGGGACCAGGTGATGACGCGTTAGGACCCCTGAAATACCAGGTAGATCAGTACTCGAGCCTTCCTATGCATCACCCACTTCTGCTTCAACAAACACTCGGTCATTACTTCTTAGGCATTACTAACATTGTTCCCTTTGTTTTTTACAGACTTGGGTCTTGAAAGTCTCTATCCATTGTGAAGGCTGCAAGAAAAAGGTCAAGAAAGTTCTTCATAACATTGATGGTCAGTGTTTGTACAACAATTTATATATATGTGTGTGTGTGTGTGTGTGTGTGTTTAGACCTACTTATTTTTGTTATATCTCTCAATCACTGTTTTCTCTTGTGGGTTCTTCGTTATAATATTTTTACTTTATATTTTTGATTCATTTGCAGGTGTGTATACCACAGACATTGATTGTCAGCAACATAAAGTTACAGTGACTGGAAATGTGGATGCGGAGACACTGATCAAGAAGTTGGCGAAAACCGGGAAGCACGCAGAGCTTTGGCCAGAAATTGTTGAAAAAAAAGAGAAAAAACCCGGAAAATCCAAAAACAAGAAAAAAAATGACCCTGAAAGTAGCGAAAAAGTTAGTGATGATGATCAACATAAGAATCTAGAAGAGGAAATTGAAAACCCCAACAAAAATAGCGGTGATGAGTCTCCAGAGGAGGATGAAAAGGGTGGTGAAAATGAGGAGGCTGCTCAGGCTACTGGTGGTGGCAATGGAGGTAAAAAGAAGAAAAAGGGCAAAAAGGGTAATAACAATGACGGTGAAAATGGTGGGGATGCACCGGGCGGCACTGAATCCCCTACACCTCCCAATGGTGTGGGCCCACTAATTGGGTCAGTGAATCTCGGCCCTCCATTTCATCCAGTGTACCCCTGCCCACCACCCTATTATCCACCTCCAGCTTATGGACTGAGCTACAATACGGCGTATCCTAGTACTAGCTCTTCGTATTATGTCCCGCCGGTGCTTGCATACACGCAGCCACGCATAGATTATCCACCGGCTCCACCATCTGATTCAATTTATGCGTTCAGCAACAATAATCATGCTGATTATTATTATGATGATGATGATGATGATGAGAGTGGTTGCTCAATCATGTGACTAAATTGTCGAGATATGAGGGGTGATTATTCAGTACTTCCGGAGTATGGACATGTGGTGTTCCATAAGGTTTTGATTGGTGGAGAGACACAAGGATCCACGATTTATGTTGGAGATGGGGAGACAATATGGGGCTAACTAATTGGTGATTTGGTTTGGAGTATGGACACGTGGTGCTCCGGGAATATTGAATAATTTTCCGGATATGAGAGGGGTATATGTAAGATTATATTATATATATGTTTCAGTAGTATATGACGGAAATTGGGGAGTAATTCTGTAGATGGAAAATTTAATGTGAGATTTGATGGAAATAAAAGAGCTGTTTTATGGTTTGTTTTTATTTAGATTTGCTTACCACTTTGGGTTTACTTAAGCACATGAATGAACTTCTAGTTCTTGATTGTTTTGTAGGACCTCTAAATGTCCCTTTTGCTCTCACTCTTATGTGGAAAGGAGTGTTTTGGTTGTGAAATCTGTATTTTTTGCCCTCTCTCTTAAGAAAGTAATGCCAAAGGACTGATTTTAGGAATTGGTTTGTCTTTTTGAAAAAGGGAGCTCTCTCTGTTTGGTTGAAAACTTCTTTTGTAGATTCCTTTTGCTTTTGATGATAGGGAATGAGTAGGCAACCACCATGTACTGAAAGCTACTTTGTGTGGTTAGTTGCTGCTTTTCTTTGTTCCCAAGTCTCTGTATGAACTAGAAGGGGGAACCCTTACGTATAAGAAGTTCATTTTGACAGTTGTTTTAGTTGAGATTTTAAAAACATTTTGGCTCCGTTTGATTTAATGAATTATAATTTGAGTATAGAATTGTGATTTTTGTATGAAATTGTGAGTTGAGTTTTGAAAATAGAAAATTTTGTTTAATTATAAGTTTTGAAAAGAGTTGTGAAAAAAGTTTTTGAATTTTAAATTTTGAATTTTGAAAAGAGTTTTGAATTTTAAAAAAAAGTTTTGAATTATATTTTGAGTTTTGTATTTTTGAATTTTGAGTTGTATTTTGAATTTTTTGGATTTATTTTTTTAAATATTAAAAAATATTTAAGAAAAATTTATTTCCTTATTTTAAATATATAATTTTTATTTAAATATTTTATTTTATTTTGTAAATAGTTTAATTTTTTTAATTTTAATATTTTAAACTCAAAACACAACTCTACATTCAAATCGTAACCAAACACATAATTCAAAACTCAATTCAAAAATTATTTTTTAAACTTATAACCAAACACATGAAACTCCATACTATTTTCAAAACTCTATATTTAAATCGTAATCAAACACATAATAACAAAAATTAAAATATTTAAGAATATATGTATAAAATAAAATAAAAAATAAAAATTATATATTTAAAATTTAAAAATAATTTTTTTGATATTTTAAAAAAATACAACACATAAATGTATGAAAAATTGTGCACATTAAACTAAATAAAAAAATATTTATCCTAAAAAAATAAAATTAATTTTTTTTAAATATTTAAAAAAAATAAATCTAAAAAATTTTAAAATACAACTCGAAACTCATAACCAAACAAGTTTTCTTTTTTCAAAACTTATAACTCAAAACACGACACTCAAATCATGATTCTAAAAATAATTTTAAAAAATAAAATAAAATAATATTTTTCTGAATTTTTTCTTTTAAAATAGAGTTTTGAAAAGAGTTTGATTTTGAGTTTTAAAAATAATTTTGAATTGAGTTTTGAGTTGTGTGTTTAATTACGAGTTTTAAAAAAATATATATTTGAATTGAGTTTCGAATAGTTTTGAGTTGTGTATTTGGTTATAATTTCTTAAAAGAAAATTTGAAATTTTTTTATTAAAATTATGATTTCAATAGACAACCAAACATGGCTTTTGTGTCTTGAAGTGTGTGTCATCATATATTGCTCCCAAAAGATAGAATGTGGTGGTTGTGACCTAGTGTGGTTGTTACTAGAATTACCAAATTTCAGTCATGTGCATATTGTTGGGTAGTGTGGATTCGCTTAACACTAATCAACTCGATTGTGAGTTCAACTACATAAACTTATCATTCATTTGAATTTTAGAATAAAGATATTTTTAATATTTTACAATTACGCCTCATTGTCTTAATACGATATATTTATAGTCGAAGTGTATCATTTCTCAATATTTCTGAAACATCACGTGATTTTATTTTAAGTTAATCATCAATTACTTAGTCCCATGTTGTTCTCTCATCCCCAATATAAATTGTGGGTCCTTACGCCTCTCCACCAATCAAAACCTTGTGAAGCACCACGTGTCCATACTCCGAGAGTACTGAATAATCACCTCTTAATTATACTGTAATTGTTTTTAGATTATAATGAAATTGAAGTGATTGTAAAATTAGTAGGTGTTTAGCATCTCCTAAAATAGTCAAAAAGTCAAAAAAATCACTGAAAAAGCAAAAAGATAACACTATTCACATGTTTGGGCGGGAAACAAAAAGTTGAATAGATAGAAAATAAAAAGACAGAAATACCCCCTCCAACAGTGCACTTTTTGTTGAAAATAAATAAATAAATAAAAAACAGTACAGCACAATGCACTGACGCACGGAAAATAGTGCAGCATGGAAAGCATGTCAAAAAGTCAAAAGGATAGGAAGGTAATTTTGCTAGTTGATACAATATTTTAATACACATTTTTTCATAAAAAGTCAAAAAATTATTCCAAACATACATCTTTTTTTCTCTACTTTTTTAGTCAAAAAATTAAAAAATACTTATATAGCTCATCTCAAACAACTCTCTAATACTATTCTAAGATAAATCACGTTAATCTGTATTCTCATATACTTGATTTTTAATCCATCAAGTTGTAGCAGTAAAGTTGGAATATCCATGGCATAGGTTGGAAGAAAAGCAGCACCTCCAAAGTACATTCCCATGCATTAAATTCTTAATATTTAATGTTTAATTCACTAAAATGAAATAGAATAAAATAATTATTTCATCAAAATGTTTGTTCTTCTTAAATTTGGTATATTAAAAAATTATAAGAAATACATTGTAAATTAAATCATTATTTACCCTTATGCAGGGAGACTTGATTTTGAAATGGAATGTGTTGAAAGTAGGGATAAGGATTTGCCCCTGGTCAAAATAAGGGAAAAGCTATGCTAGGGCATGCGGGCGACAAGCTGGGAGTACCTATTGATGGAAGAGAGTATTTAAGTTATCAGGAGCGTTGATTATTTCATAGGGAGGTTAAAAAATGATAGTTCTATTTTATTTTATTTCATTTCAATATACCAATTAGGATCTTATTTTCTTTCTCTTTTTTGCTGGATTTCTTTTGATTTGTATTTTGTATGTTTATGAGGAATATGCCAAGTGGAATTTTCCCCTGTACAGCTCTGTTGAGTTTCATTAAGCTAGTCATAAATATATAGGAAAATGATATTCGTGACCGAATGAATTTCAGCAGGTTTCTTGAAGCCTCAAGTATATATTTTGCTCTACGTATATATATTTTGATGATGAGGGTCACATTGGACTCATCACTATATAGTAAATTCTGAATACCTGTAATTATCTCACAAGTATAATTAAGCTCCAGAGTAAGGGCGGGGATCAAGACCCCTCCAAAAATTTATAAAGACCCATTCTATTAACTTTTATATTCTGTCGTACTGGTTGGTTTGAGATGTTCTAAAAAAGTATACTTTTTGACTTATTAGCTTATATGGGTTGGGTTTGGGTTGGGTTTGATGTGATGTGTTAAAGAGGTGATGTGATTTAAATAAGATGATGTGACTTAAATAGGATAGTGACTTTTTGACTTTTAATATTATTTAGATCATGCCAAAAAAAAATATATAAGTATATTTTTCACCAAAAGAAACAGGGAATGAATGAAAGAGAATTTTGGGTTGTGTTTGGAGAAGCTCTCCAAACACATTTTCACCCATTGATTTCAGTGTGGCATTTGTTTTGATTTTTTAAGTTATAATTATACACTCACTTTTGAAAACTCCTTTTTAGGCGGAAAAATTTGGCTAATCTGGACGTCCGACCGGTTGACCGAAACAGTGTTCGGTTTTTTTTTTTTGGCACCTTTTATTTTTATATTTTAAATAAAAAATATTTCTAGAATTTTTTTAAAATTTTTTATGAGCTATTAATAGGATTTTAGGTTATGTGTTTGGTTATGAGTTGTAAGTTTTTAAATTAAATATTATATGTCACATTATTTATTTCAAACTCAATTCAAAACTCTTTTCAAAACTCATAACCAAACAAATTTTCCACACTCAAATCACAATTCTAAAACTCACAAACTCAAAATATAACTCTATTCTCAAATCATATTTAGAAAATTCTACCAAACGTTACCTTTGATTTGTCTCAAGTTATTCTCAATAATATTTTCATTTGTTATAGGGCTTCTTCAAATCAAACTCTTATTTTGTAGCCTCTCAGTTAACAAACAACATGTACCAACTACTACTATGATGCAGAAGATTCTTTGAAAATTTCAACCAGGGCTTCTCATCAATGCAAGGAGGGTTCTAAACTTGGCAGACAAGTGCGTTTTGGAAAAGCACTTTTGGTTCCAAAAGCCAGTAAGCTGATGCAAAGTAGGCAAATTAATGAAGAGTAACACTTGGTAGCTCAAAAAATTTGGCTTGAAAGTGGCTCAAATGCTCAAAATGATGTCATTTTGGGTAATTTTTTTTTTCTTTTTCTTTTTCCTTTTCTTGCTTTCGAATATAGACAGAGGGAAGAGAAAAGGAGAGAGAGAGAGGAGAGAAGAGAAGAGGAAGAGAGAATAGGCGAGAGAGAAGAAGGAGGAAGAGAAGGAAGATCAATGGTGATGGCGATGATGGTGGAGGAGGAAGAGAAGGAAGATCACCGGTGGGTATCGCCGATCGCCTCTTTCAGACTTTGTTTTCTCTACTTTTTTTTTCTCTAATTGATCTGGATTTGAAAATAAAAGGGGGGAAAAGAAAATTGTTAATGATGATGATGTATTGATGATGATGTTGATGAAGATGTTGTTGTTGATGATGATGATGTGTTGATGAAAATGTTGTTGTTGATTTCAGACTCTGTAAACTCTACTTTTTTTTTCTAGTTGATCTGGATCTGAAGATGAAGGGGGAAAAAAAAAATTATTGATGATGATGTGTTGATGAAGATGTTGTTCTGTGTTACCCAGTTCCCCTCTCTTCTCTTCTCTTCTCTTCTCTTCTCTTCTCTACTTCTTCTTCTTCTTCTTCTTCTTTTTCTTCTTCAAAAAGGAGGGGGGGAGGGGGGAAAGAAAGAAGCAAAACGACATCATTTTGAATTCGGACCATTCGAGCTTTATTATTTTCGAGCTACTAATCGGAACTGATTAATGAATACCAAATAATATAATGACATGATCATTTTTAAAGAATTATAATCAAAGGTTGTTTGAACCCTTTAGGTTGTTGAGTTTTTTTTTTTACAAAATGCTATGAATCATAAAAAATATTTTGCAAAAGTAGTCTCAAAGTTGTGGTTGATCGACCGGCCCATTGACTAGAAAATCTTAGGATTGACCAATAATAGCTTCAAGATGATTCTCGCAAATTTTTTTTGATGGTCTTTAGCATTGCTAAATTTTATATAAGTGGCGCTACTGGTATGGATGAAATAAATTATTAGATGTTTTAAGAGCAGGAGAGTTGATGTCCCCAATCCAATAGAGATCAGTGTAAATAATACGTTTGTTACTTTTATGTTAGTAGTCAACATATAAAGAGATGTTTCTTTGATAATGGTAAACATTTATGTTGTGTTTGGTTAAAAAATTTTAAAAAGAATTTAGAGATAGAAAGAAAAAAGGGTACATTTAGTTTTATACATATTTTTTCTTTTATTTTTCCTTTTTCATTTTTAAATCTTTTCCTAAATCTCTTAATAGCATTATGACCATTGACCTATATGTATCATTAACAATTTGATAAGGGCAAATTCTGACTTTTCTTGAATTTTGAAAAATTATAATTAATTTTACAATTTTAATATAATTATACTCATCCCTTCCTAAATTTAAGTTTGCATAACAAATTGGGGGAAGAGAGGCGGTGGTGGCAGAGGGAAAAGAATATAAGAAGATGGTAAGAGTGTCAAGTGGAAGAGTATTGGTGGATAAACTGTTTAGTGAGATGTTGAAGGGCGGAAGGGTTATAGAATTGTGTGGTCAAATAATTACATATTTTGCTTCACATCAATGATCCCTTAACGGTATGGATTAATTTATTTTTTTAATTTAAAATTTTAAGAGAAATAATCTAATTATATTAAAATTT
This sequence comes from Camellia granthamiana, assembly GCA_036172215.1. NCBI lineage: Eukaryota > Viridiplantae > Streptophyta > Magnoliopsida > Ericales > Theaceae > Camellia > Camellia granthamiana. Next base: position 78,406,615 of record CM069914.1, read on the forward strand.
TAAGAGTTGTTCTAATTTTTTCGTACTTCAAATTAAAAAAAAAAAAAAAAAAAAACAGAAGTGTATAATTTGTCCAAATAATAATTAACGAATAGGTAGATCTGTCCATAGACACGCACAATAAAAATAAATAGATAAAAATAAATAAATAAATAAAAATAGCATGGGCCATGTAAGCTTGGCCATTAAGCATTGGGCTGGGCTCTATTTTGAGAGAAGAACACTCAATGCTGAAGTAGCCTAGCCCCAACAATTTATAAATGGGTTTTTTATTGATAAATTCTATTTAGGAGTGTTCTAATCTAAGAAGTCCATAAAGAAAATTTATAACTCACTTAGTCCCATGTATTTATGCATTTATTCTATAAGGTCCTTTTTTTTTATTTACATTATTTTCTTAGACTTTTCTACCCTTGTATTTAATGTTGATATGCATTAATTAGACACCACTATTTAATATTGACATACATTACACACAAAAAATTAAACATGTTTCTTTATTGATTGTCATTATGTTTTGGTTGTTTCCATGTATTCAAATGTTGACTATACGTGATGATGTGAATATCCACATTAGATGACGGGAATGTGAATGTTCATGAATACGGATCACCAGTCGCCCTTTCCTGCGGCCCTCCCTGTCGCCCTCTGAAAAACGACGTCGTTTTGGTTAGTTGTTAATTTTTTTTTTTATAAAAATTGGTTCCCCAAAAATTGAATTTCCCGCTTCTTTTCATCTTCATTCACCCAGACCTGCTCATGTTTTGTTTTGTTTAGCCCTAATACGAACTGAGAGACGAATTCGGAAGAGAAAGAGAGATGGTGGACGGGCGTTTTGCAGAGGGCGAAGGGCGAAGGATGGCGGAGGGAGGAGAAGATGGCCATGGCGAAGGACGGAGAATGGCGAAGGGAGGTGATGGCACAGCGAGGCGACATCACTGCGATGAGGAGGTAAAATAAGCAACAGAAATTTCTGCCCATTTCATTTCATTAATGACGACATCATTTCAGTTTGTTATCGCTGATATATACATATATATATATACCTGTCTTTGTTGTTGGAAATTTCTGAGATTTCCGAAGCTATTTGTGATCCCCATTCATGGGAAATTTCTGAAATTTCTGTGTTATTTGTGATCGCCATTCATGGGTATTGTTTCATTATATTGTTTCATTATATTTCCGAAGCTATTGTTTCATTATATCCACCGAAAAAAACAGAGCTCAAGCACTACTTTCCCATTTGAAAAAAACAGAGCTCAAGCACTAATTAATATATATATTCCATTATTTTAATACTATAATAATATTCAAATAACATTTTGATTTGTGGAATAAATTTATTAATTATGCTCAAGAGTTGGGTAGGATTTATTAATAATATTCAAATAATATATTAATTATGGTTGAGCTCTATTATACAAAGTAAAACTAAATATCAGTGTAATAATATTCAAATAAATGGCTTGAGTGTTTGTGATGAGCTTCAGCTGTAATAATATTGAAATAAATTTCTGATGAACTAAAATGTAATAATATTCAAATAAATTTGTGATATTTCAGCTCAGTTTGACTATGCTTCAGCTCTATTTGTGATGAGCTCTTTTGATATGGTTGAGTGTCAATTATGTGAATGTGGCTACAAACACAAGACAGAAACAATTTAATGACAAATTTCAACAAAGTAGTAATCTGAACAGAATCAATGTCAAGCTTAGAGTTCCACTAGTGGACCATGAAAAGTAGTTCATCAGTTTATTCTTTTCTTTCATCTCCATTTCTTTTGAATTGTTTCTTGCAAATAGAGTTACATAATGTTTTGCTTTATTTGTAGGCCCGCTTCTAAAAATTCATATCCATCAATTTTTGGGAATTAGCTTATTTATTAGTTGTATGGTACTCAATTGTAGGTAATGGAAGAAAATAATGTTGTTGAAGAGTTGGGTTGTTGTGGTTGGAAGCCAAAATTGGGCATGTTATTTGACTCTGAACAAGCTGCGTATGAGTTTTACAATAACTATGGTGGAAAGGTGGGCTTTAGTATTAGGAAGTCGTATGCACACAAGAACAAACAAACTAAAGAACTAACTTCACGGACTTTTGTATGTTATAAAGAGGGAAGTCGGGCTATTGACAAGCGAGATCCACTAGTCAAATTTCCGAGACAAGAGGTGAGATGTGGTTGTGGTGCCCGGTTGAGTATCAAGTTAGATAGAAATGTAGGAAAATATGTTGCAATTGATTTTGTTGAAAATCATAATCATGAGCTTGTGCGTCAAGAGTGCATTCATATGTTGCCATCCCAAAGAAAAATATCTACCACCCAAGCAATTGAAGTAGAATTGGCTTCAGAATCTGGAATTCCTCTTAGGTCTGCTTATGAGCTATTGGGTAGGGAATCTGGTGGAAGAGCATCACTTGGCTTCACCAAATTAGACCAAAAAAATTATTTGAGATCGAAGAGACAAAAAGATTTGGAATATGGAGAAGCGAGTAGTGTGTTGCAATATTTTCGTAAGAAAACTGTGGAAAATCTATCATTTTATTATGCGGTCCAATTAGATTGTGAGGAGCAAATAACTAACATCTTTTGGGCCGATGCGCAAATGATAATGGACTATGCTCAATTTGGTGATGTAGTGACCTTTGACACTACTTACAAATTAAATAATGAGCATAGACCTTTTGGGACCTTTGTTGGATTTAATCATCATCAAGAAACAGTTATATTCGGTGCAGCGTTGATGTATGATGAGACTGCCGAATCATTCACATGGTTGTTTCAGATTTTTTTGGAGGCAATGTCGAACAAAGCTCCAAAAACAATTTTCACAGATCAAGATGCTGCGATGGCTAAGGCCATTCCAATTGTCATGCCTAATACAAACCACCGACTTTGCACATGGCATTTGATGCAAAATGCTGTGAAGCATGTAAGTTCTCTTTTTGGAGATATAGGGGTGAAGGGTGTGTTTTCAAAATTTATGCATGAAATTGATGATGAAGAAGAATTCAGAATACAATGGGACCAAATGCTTGATAGGTATGATGCACACAACAATCATTGGTTAAAGCAAACTTTTGGTGTGAAGGACAAATGGGGATAGCCATATATTATGAATTCTTGGGCAGCTGGAATGAGTACTACTCAACTAAGTGAATCATTCAATGCATGTTTGAAGGATTATATCAATTGTGATCATAACTTGATGGAATTTTTCACTCATTTTGAGAGAGTGCTCTATGACAAGAGGTATAAAGAATTGGAAGCCGAATATAATTTGTCCCAAAAATTGCCAAGGGTTTCCATTCCAACTTTGATGTTAAAGCAAATGGCAGATATTTACACGAAAACAATTTTTGAGGAATTCCAAAATGAGTATGTGCGGTCCATTGAAGCATCCATTGTAGGCACTCGTAATGATGGTGAGAGTACCATATTCACAATTCGAACAATGGTAGATGGGAAAAAAGATAAGAATGTGATAATGGATACACATGGTTGTTTGAGTTGTAGTTGCAAGAAGTTTGAAGTCAAGGGCATAGTGTGTCGACATTGTTTGAAAGTGCTTAGAGATATATTTAATGCAAAGGACCTTCCTGCACAATACATATTGAAACGGTGGACTAAAAAAGTAAGGGTTGAAAGTGTGAAAGACAGTCGTGGGTATGATGTGAAGGCCGATGTGAAACTACATCAAAGCGATCGATATAGGTCATTGATGAATATGTTTAGAGCAATAACAAGTAGAGCCGCTGAGAGTGAAGAAACTTATCATTTGTCACTTGCAAAAGGTGAACAATTGAGTGTAATGATTGAAGAAAAATTAAGTGTGCACACTTGTGATCAAGTGAAGGTCACTGAATTGAGAAATTCCTCAACTAACACATGCCCACAGAGTGATGAAGTAGAGTGTCCAATCCAGGCTAAGGGACTGAAGAAAAGACAAGCAACTAGTAAGAGAAGAAGGAGGATCAAGGGCGGGATGGAAAAATCTATTGCCAAGAAGAAAAGAATGCAATATAACCAGGTAATTAATTTTGTTATGTGTTATGTGATACATATTCACAATTTTGTGTTATGTGTGTTTGGAAAATAATGAATTAAATAAATTGGTTGTTTGCAGGGTGATGGTTTTTGTACTCCTGAAGGTCAATCTGAGCCTCTTGCCACCATGGGTAATATTTGTAGTCAGGTAATATTTACTATTGTGTGCAAGTTTGTATCAATCTTGTTGGATTGGTATTTAATGCAACTAGTAATATTTAATTTGGGTCTTTTCTGATACATGTAGGGTGGTTCTTTTTCTGCTTCTCAAGCTCAATCTAAAGCTTCTTTATCATTGGGTAATCATTCAATACAGGTAATATTTAATTTTCTAAGCAACCTTTGACATGCATAGACCTTAGGGAAATTGAACCTCATGTGAATTTTTTTTCATTTCACTTATTCGTTTCTTTATATTGGTTTACTTTAGGGTGTTTACACTGCACAAGGTCAAGCTCGACCTAATTTTCCCATGGGTAGTAATTATGTTCAGGTAATATATCATATTGTTGGTTTTTTAAAATAAAAATGCATTATTAATTTTTTTTCATTTCACTTATGTGTTTCTTTATATTGGTTTACTTTAGGGTGTTTACACTGCACTAAGTCAAGCTCGACCTAATTTTCCCATGGGTAGTAATTATGTTGAGGTAATATATCATATTGTTGGTTTTTTAAAATAAAAATGCATTATTACTTTTTTTTCATTTCACTTATGCGTTTCTTTATATTGGTTTACTTTAGGGTGTTTACACTGCACAAGGTCAAGCTCGACCTCATTTTCCCATGGGTAGTAATTATGTTGAGGTAATATATCATATTGTTGGTTTTTTTAAATGAAAATGCATTATTACTTTTTTTTCATCTAATTATTCTTTTCTTTATGTTATTTTACTTTAGGGTCATGGTCGTGCAATCTATATGTCTCAATGTCAATCCCAATCTCGACTTGAATCCCAATCTCAACCTCCTTTTGCCATGGGTCGTACAAGTGTTCATGATGTCATATATCGTACATATGATGTGAGTTGTAATTGGCTACAAACTTTACATTGAAATGGTACTATAGATTCTATAAATATTTTAATAAATGTACCACTATTGCAGGGAAATAACACGCCTCAGTCAATGCCGCCTCATTCAATGCCTTTAGTGTATCCCACTCCCACATCGTTTCAGGAGTTGCTTGGAGGTACTAGTGTCCAACTGTCGCAAGCCTCACATAGTCCTGCTGACAATCATGTGGATGGACATCATTGAAAGGCTTGCACCGAACGATGAAAATGCATTATATTTGTGGATTTTGGGTGTATTTTATTATGTTTGGTGGGATTTGGATATTTTTCATGAACATCTTCTGTATGTATTTAATGTTTGATGGGATTTTGAATTTTTGATGGACATCTTTTGCAGTGGTTGGTGATTACGGAAGTTGGGTGTATTTTATTATGTTTGGTGGGATTTTGATATTTTTCATGAATATCTTCTGTATGTATTTAATGTTTGGTGGGATTTTGAATTTTTGATGGACATCTTTTGTAATTTGTGATGTACTAAACTTGTGTCAATATGTAATGTTTGGTTAATCATGGACGATATGTAATGTTTGATCAATATGTAGACAGGTTCAATTACTTTGTTGACCTAAACAATTATTTCATACTTAATGTTGATGTGGTTGACTGAAAAAAATAAATTGCATTTATGGTATCTTGTTATCACTACAGGTTTTGCCCTCTCAGGTTCTCACTACAGGTTTTGCAAGACAAAAACAGACCCAGACAGAATTCAGCTGGGAAACCTGTTGAACATAGAAACCTGTTGCAAGACCAAAACAGACCCAAACCTGTGTGTATGCATGTTGAAACCTGTTGCAAGACCAAACAGACCCAAACCTGTTGAAACTTGTTGCAAGACCAAACAGACCCAAGACCAAAACAGACCCAAAAAATAGAAACCTGTTAAACATGAAACCATGGAATGAGTGAATTTGTTGAAACCTGTGTATGCATGTCATTCAAGTAAACATATCATGAGTCAAACCTATGTGTACACTTTTCATTGAAGCCATCATCAATAACTTTATATTAGTCTATCAATGCTTCTCATTCAAGGCAACAGATTTCAGAATCATAATCATCCCACAACTTTCTATTGATTACAAAATACGAAATACAAAAAAATACCAAACAAGTACTGATTACATTCATAACATTGTTCACTTGAGCAAATAAAAGTTCAAATACAAGTTCAAAAAACTACCAAACAAGTACTGATTACATTCATACATTGTTTACACTCAGTACAAATAGAAGTTCACTTGAGCAGCACCGCTAGCATGATAACACCAAGCATCACTATGGTTGTCAACATCATGAATTTGATAGCTTCAAGTCGTTCCAAGATTTTAACAACTTCATTGTTTCTCGCAAAATCATAATCATCCCCGCTCTTTTGGATATTTGATCCATTCCCAGTTGGAGGCACTCCCCATACAAAGTAGTCACAAGCCTTACTTGCACACTTGAAATACATCTTCCCTGGATTTTTCTCTGATTCTGATATGTACACTCCTGCTTTTTTCCCACATTTGCATCTTTGATTTTGAAAGAATCCAGCATCGTTGTTTGAACTCGTTGACATGGTAAGGACTTTGTCTTCTCACCTTAAGTGTTTGGAAATGTTGTGAAAAATGGTCAATGGTTTTTCAAGAGTGAATTTCATAAAAGGGAAAAACAATCACAATATATATCATACATGAAAAAATTGAATTCAAGACCTTAACAACTAAATACTAATATCAGTAATTGAATGTGTGTGAAACAATAATTATTATCTTCTAACAGAAATTACATTGTTCAAAACATGTCATTGAGAATTTTGTTCCATTTAATTGGCAATTTAATACAAGCCATATGTTTTTACAAATAACATAGCAATGGCAATGGTAATGAAATGAGCATTCATACTACAAAAGATACAAATTTAAAAAGAAAATAAAAAGCTTCCTTGCTCTATGTGTAGGCACTATAAAATGAACTAAATTATTTGTGTTAAGACTCATGTTTTAAGCTTATTTAAGTTCTCTCTCCCATGGCAAAAGAGTACCAACTACCATAATCTTTAGACTAGATCAATGTCAACATCAGTTTTCACAAGCATAATTCTCTTCACAAAGGAATGGTTCCTTTCTAAAAAAATAAAAAATCTGTGCAAAGGAATGGTTATATCACAAAGGAATGGTTCAACACAAAGGAATAATTATCTTCACAAAGGAATGGTTCAACATCAGTTATATCACATTCATGGTTCCTTTCTAAAAAAATAAACTGCTAACAACATCAGTTATATCACATTCATGGTTCAACATCAGTTTTCATCAACAATCAGTGACTAACAAGACAAACTTCATTTTGCAGGACAAAAAAATATATATAATTATGTGTTGATCAACATTCCTAAGATTTGGCTTATATCACATTCCTGAACAATAAGTTGTAGCCTGAATAGATAGAAAGAGGCTTGTATGTTTACACAACTCAAGGACATGTTTTCAAAGCAGCAAATGTAGAAGCAGCAGTTTTACATAACTACTTACAACTTATTGTTCAATGAATCATAACCAACACACACCCACCTCTGCTTTTAAGTTCACTATTTCTTTTTTCTTTTTTCTTTTTTTGGTTGATTGAAATTATTCCATTACAATGTCACAACATATTTTTTTTTTCTTTTTTCTTCAAGCAGATTTGAGGACATATATAAATTCATCTAAAAACCCACATGAAAAAATTCATAAAGCAACCTAAAATCAAAAAGTTCAAATAAATAGAACATATTTGCAAATGAAACAACACAAACATTACAGAAAGACAGAGAGACTCACATCGATTGAGCCTTTCTTAGCAAATTTTTATTCATCATATTCACAGAGAGACTCACAAACATTACATCATATTCATCATTTTCACTTTGTGCAGCTTGGGAATGAGCCCACTGTCGAATGGAGTAGATTGAAAATAAAGCGAATGGAGTATACCTCGTCGGATTGCTCAGCTCTGTTCGTCTCTCCCGTTCGAGATTGCCCAGCTCTTCGTCGCCTCTCCCGTTCGAGATTGCCCAGCTCTGTTCGTCTCTATCTATCAGAGGGGCTAGGGCACGAAAAGGGGCTGGAAAATAAGAGCTGGAAAAAAAATAAATAAATAAATAAATGCATCAAAACGACGTCGTTTTGATGCGCCACAGGGAGGGCCGCAGAAAAGTGCGACCGAAGATCCGAATTCAATGTTCATATCAGATGACGTGAATGTTCACACTAAAACATATGCATTCACATTTATATGTTTTAGTGTGAACATTCACGTCATGTTTATATTCAAATGAAAGTTGAGACTTGTAATTGTGTAATTTGATACAATGCTGATGTAAACATCAACATCATATTTATCACAACGTCATCTGATATGAACATTTATATTCATGTCATCTAATGTGAACATTCACGTCATCACGTACAGTCAACATTTGGATGCATAGGAACTACCAAAAACATAATGACCATCAATGATGCATGGAAACTATAAAAACATAATGACAATTAATAAAAAATCATATTTAATTTTTAGTGTGTAATATATATCAACATTAAATAGTGGTGTGCAGTTAATTCATTTTTTTGAAGTGAAGATATAATGACAATCAACATTAATGGGGGCATGAGAGATTTAGGATATTTTGGTCTTCTTACCTCAAATAAGACTTAAAGAAATAGTCAAAATATGGGTTAAATGAAATAAAACTCTTAAAAAAGAACTTATCAAAACAACTCCATTTTTAAATTGCACTTTATAGATTTGGCATAAGATTATTTCACCATTTTTCACAAGTATGTTAGGTACTTAAGAATTTTTACTCTAAAATCCTGAAGAGCACTGTTAGGGGGCCCAAATTTGGGTGCCCTTAATGGCTCAAATTTCCCTTTCAGGTAAAAAAAAATAAAAATAAAAAAAACAAAGTTACCAAAACTGAAAAATTTGAGCCATTTGAGCCACAGTTTTTAGGGCCACCAATCATTTTCCAATCCTGAATGTGGGTCATCCGCACAAATTATAATGTACACTAAAATTCAAAATATTTTTCTATTAAAAATTTTGAATACACATTTTACAAGAATTCATACCATAAACATCTATACTATATATTAAGTAAAATGAGAGTTTTTAACCCCAAGTCTTGTGAAAGTTTCAATTTCTCAATCTAAATTTCTTGATTTTTTTATTTTAAAAAAACAAAAATCTTAGCATTTATTAACTTCTCCCAACTCCCAAGTCTTACCTTCATAATAACACTTGAATGCATTAAGAACAAGCATAAAAAAATTCTTTGAAATCCAACACATATGAATTCCTTGAAAAGTCCCAACACATATGATTATTATCACTTATAATAATACTTTAATGCATTAAGAACAAGCATAAAAAAAAATTTCTTGAAAAGTTCAACACATATGATTATTATCAAAATATTAAACTTTAATATAATATAATAATAAAAAAACATTTAATTCCTTGAAAAGTCCAACACATATAATTATTATCAAAATATTAAACTTTAATGTAATATAAAAAAAAAAAAGACATTTAAAAAAAAATATTTAAAAATTATTAAAAAAAAAGTAACGGGGGTGCTGGGGGTCATCAGTGATTGGGCAAAAAAAAAAAATTTTTTTTTTTTCCAACCAATCCCAGGCCGACACGTGGTACTGGGGGGGTCGGTGGAGGTCATCCGTACTAAGAGTCTGTAGCATTGTTATATAAATAATTGTTAATACAATCTGTACATAGTGCGGTGATATACTAGCCGTTTTTAAAAAGTAACAGGACTATAAAAGGCCGCACAAAAAGTGAAGAAGTGGGGTGGAATATTTTCAATAGCATAAAGCATCACTTTTTGAAAATTTCATCAAATTTTAGTAAGTACTGATTCTTAATTGATAAATTATAAGGGAGTGGACAAGAAAAGTGAACATGATTATATACATATATATGCGGTGTTTGGGAAATATTTTTTTTGATTTTTTCAATTAAAAAATTCTAAAAGACAAAATTAATTAAAAAATTTTAAAAAATAAATTCAGATAAAATGTCACATTAGATCCATAATTATTTTATTTTTTCTCTCATAAATATTATATCTAATTATAAAAAATTCAACTATTTTTTCAAATATAAAAATTTTAATCTATTAAAATAATCAAAAACTAAAAAAATTTATTAAAATAACAACTTCCCAATCACCCACATAGTAAAAGTCACCTTAATAGCAATTTAATGGGCTATCAATACGGACCGGGGGGTGCAAAAATAGTTAAAAGCTCAATACAATTTTTCCAGCAGTCAAAATATTTTTTATTTGTTTATATTTTTTTTACAAATTTTAATAAATTTTTTACATAACAATCGATGTTATTGACAACTTTACCGCTTATCATCAACGCATGTTATTGATATCCTAAACGATTGTCATTTCCACTTTCCTATATATAAAAGTAGAAACGGAATGAGATTTATTTTATTTTTTAAATATTTTTTAGGTACAATGACGTGGAATTTGTGAGGATGGTTGGTTTATATTTTGCTTTGGCTTCATATCAACCATCTTATCATGTATATAGGTCCCGTTTGGTAGAGCTGTGGGAAAGTGATTATAGATTATAGCTTAACAGATTATAGCTTACAGCTGTGAGCATAAGCTGGTAACCTGTTTGGTGTAGCTGTGGGATTATAGATTTAAGTTACAGAATAGTGTTTGGTAAATAAGCTGTAAAATAGCTTTTTCTGTATAATTGACTTTTTTGCCCTTATATGATATAAAAATGATAATTTTGTCATTTTTTTTCAATTTTAATTTTAAAAAATTATTTCAGTAATAAAAGTTAATATAATTAGTATTAATTAGTATAAACTAATATAAAAAAATTGATACACTTGGTAAAAATGTAATAGTAGTATTATTGTAATAATTTTTTTCCATTATAAATTAATTAGTATCAATTAATTTTTTAATTAGTATCAATTAATACTAAAATTATTGATTAGTATCAATTAATGGCTTAATTAGGCCAAGTTTGGGAAGACTAAATAAGTGTACTTTTTGTCTTTTTTGACTAAAAAATTGAGGTTGAAAATATGGATGTTTGGGTTAACTTTTTGACTTTTTATGGAAAAATGTGTAATAAAAAATTGTGAAAATTGGTTTTTAGAGGAAAATTTGAATTGGGAGTTGTGCAGCCGTAATTGTTGACTTTTGGTGAATAGTGTTAACTTTTTAACTTTTTGAGTAACTTTTTGGCTTTTTAGATTATTTGGGAGTACCCAAACAACCGGAATTACTACTAAAATTATTAATTAGTATCAATTAATATTAATAATTAATTTTTATTAGTATCAAATAATATTAATAATCAACAATTTTTATTACAATTAATAATATAACAATTGTTATTTCTTTAATTTATTATTCTTTTTCATTACAATTAAATTGTGTAATTTATTTAATGGATATAAATTGCACAATTTATTTCAATATTAATAAATTATTTTAATTATTATTTTGATTAATTTATTTTTTTTATTTTTATTTCAATTTATTTTGTTCAATATTATTTTTATTATTTTGTTTTCAATTTATTGTATCAATTTATTTCAATTAATGTTGTATCAATTTATTCTGTAATGTTGTATCAATTTATTTCAATTAATGTTGTGATGTCATTACATATTATTTTATTTCAATTAATTTTGTATTAATTCAGTGTAATTGTAATATCAATTTAAATTAAGGGAAAATTGGCCTAAGGTCCCTCCTCTACTTTTGATAGGAGGAAAGGTCCAAAATAATATATTTTAATGGCTAAGGTCCATGAAATTTATTTTAGATTATAAAGTACCTAAATTACCCTTCCTATATAACATAAATTTGTTTGAATATAATATTGTTGACTTAACTGATAGAATTTGGAAACCGAATTCGCAGGGGAGATTTCTTGGGAGTTTACGTCGGAGATTTCAGTGGAGATTTCATGGTGAGATTTCGTCGTGATTTGAGTGGAGTTTGACGAGAAAGATTGCTACGATCGTTTTGATTTCGTCGGAGTTTTGGTCGGAGATTTCAGTGGAGATTTCATGGTGAGATTTCGTCGAGATTTGAGTGGAGTTTGACGAGAAAGATTGCTACGATCGTGTTGATTTCGTCGGAGATTTCGACGGAGTTTTGATTCTTTGTTTTTTAATCAATTTCAAGGAGTGTTGACAGTGTATTGATCGCGTATGTTTTTGAGTGGAGTTGAATCAGGTTTGTTTTCGATTTTAGTTTCTGTGATTTTGTTTTTTATCACCTTGAAGGCGAATATCAGTTTGTAGATGTGTGTTTGGACTTTTATTTTATGAATGCAGACAACGTTAGACAGAGGCAATTGAATACAGACAAATTTTTATTTTATGAATAGAGAAAATTATAATTTTCAGTAATTTATCTGGACTTTTATGTTGTTTTTGTGAAGTGTTTGTATGTTAAACAATTTTTTCCAGTTTTGTGAAGGTGAATATCAGTTTTGTTTTGTTTTTTAAAACCAGAGAAATTTCATTTTCATCATTTTTGTTTTTGTAGTCCAGAGAAAATTATAAGTGCATGTGGACATATTATTAGAAGTTTCTAATGCAGATAGAATATGAGAAAGTGAATGTAAGTTCACAAATTTTTCTGGACTTGGATTTGTAGTTTAGAGAAAATTGTAAGTTTGTTACCTTTCAGTTTGTAAATTTCTCTGATTGTAAATTTCTCTGGACTTGGATTTTTTTGTATGATTGTGTTTCTGTGATTTTGTTTTTTATTATCTTGAAGGTGAATATCAGTTTGTAGATGTATGTGGGTTTTTATTTTAAGTTCAGAGAAAATTATTATTTTTAGAAATTTCTCTGGACTTTTATGTTGTTCTTGTGAAGTGTTTCTATGTTAACTAAATTATTTTTCTTGTTTTTTGTTTCAGTTTCAATGGACAGTGCAGTGTTGTTGCTGTGTAAATATGGGAATGATACTATTGTCATTAATGTTTCATGTGAATTGAATTTTGAGGAATTGGTTGGAATTTTGTGTAAAACATGGGAGAATTTGAAACCTGAGAGTATGTGTATTTCATATTCTATTTTGGGCCATTCGAATTGTATGGTTCGAAATAATATTGATTTTTTTAATATGTTGAGGGTTGTTTGTGCACGCGGTGTTGATATTGTTGATGTTTCAGTTACTAAATGTGGTACTTCTGATGAAGAGGATGAAGTGGGGTGTAATTGGGTAGATGTTGTGGATGGTGAGTGTGATAGGCTGGTGGATATTGAAAGGAATTCACTCTCTAAGTTTTGTTCTCACCAAGAAAAGGTGTTATTGTCGGCTCGTTGGCGGAATAATATTACGAGTGTTGGACAAAAGTTTGAGGGTGGTGTGGTTGAGTTCCGTAGCTTTTTGTGCAAGTATGCTATTGAGGTTGGTTTTCAGTTTACATATGTTAAAAATGACAAGCTGAGGGTTACGGCAGAATGTGCATATAAGGAATCAAGGGGATGTATGTGGCGTGTACATGCTTCTGTTGAAAAAACAAATGGGTTCTTCTACATAAGGACTTTGAAGAATGAACATACGTGTGGTGTGGCGGTTCGTACGAGTAAACATTCGAGGATGACTTCCAGCTTAGTTTCTGGGCTGATAGTTGACGAGGTAAGTGCAAAACCTTTAACTCGTCCAGTGGATGTTGTGAAAGAAATGAAAGACAAGTATGGGGTCTCAATCAGTTATAACTGTGGTTGGTTGGGTGTTGAAAAAGCAAAACGTACTACATATGGGGATTCTTGTTTGTCATTTGATCAATTACGGTGGTATTTTGATGAGGCATTGAAGAACAATCCAGGTAGTCGTTTTGAGTTAGATTTTGAAGACAACAAGCGTTTCAAAAGAGTGTTTGTGGCTTTTCATGCATGCACAGCTGGTTTCAAATATTGTCGGTCATTGCTTTTTCTTGATGGAACATTTTTGAAAGGGCGATACAAAGGAGTTATGCTTGCTGCAACGGCGAAAGATGGGAATGAAGGTAATTGTAAATATATGTAATTTTTATCTAACTATGTGAATTTTCTATACATGTAGGAATTCAGTGAATGTGATTTTTCTTTGACAGTTTGAATTTTCTCTGGTTTTGGCCTGTGTGGATTTTCACTGGATTTTGGTCGGTGTGTGAATTTTCTCTGGATTTTGTCATTGTGTGAATTGTATCTGTAGGTGGTCACTGAGTGAATTTGCTGTGGATATTATGATTGTGTGAATTTTCTCTGTAGTTGGTCAGTAAGTCAATTTTCTCTGGATGTTGCCAATGTGTGAATTTTCTCTGGAGTTGGGCACTAAGTGATTTTTTGTCTGTATGTTGGCAGTGTCAAATTTCTCTGGTTGTTTATTGTTCTAATTTTCTATGCATGTGTATATGTGATATGCTTGTTCCTATTTGTTTTGTAGGTTTTTTCCCTGTAGCTTTTGCTGTTGTTGATGCTGAGAATAAAGACAATTGGTGTTGGTTTCTTGAACATTTATGTGGTGTATTGGGATCAGAAAGGGTGATAAGTTTCATATCAGATCGACATTGTGGTATTGTGGAGGGAATTGCTAGGTTTTTCCCTAACTGCTTTCATGGATTTTGTCTTGAACATCTAAAGAGAAATCTGAGGGATAAGTTGTCATTGGGAAACACAAATTTGGTTAGGGAGACGATTGTGTCGAAGTTTTCAGAATGTGCATATGCGCCAACAAAGGCATCATTTCATTTCAAGTTAAATGAATTAAAAAGTGAGGGAGGAGACATTGTGATTGCTTTCTTGAGAAGTTTACCATATGAAAATTGGAGTGATGCATATTTTGAGGGGAGACGTTATGGTGAGATGTATTCAAATGTTGCTGAGTCATTCAATTCATGGATACGAGATGCTCGGCACTTGCCAATAACAAATTTGGTGGACATGATACGGTTGCAAATTATGAATATGAGGTCTGATAGGAGGCTGCTCTCTAGTAAATGGAATAAAGTTCTATGTCCTCGTATGGATAGTGTATTGGAGAAGTATTTTTTGGATGGGAGGACATGGAATGTGAGTTTGTCGTCTGATAATGTCTTTGAAGTGCATTGTTTTCCTTCGGTTATGGTTGATCTTGGGTTGAGAACTTGTTCGTGTCGAAAATGGGAAATAAATGGGTATCCATGTCAACATGCTGTTGCTGCAATTTTTAGGAGTGGAAGGAATTTGAATTCATTTGTTGAACCATTTTTTCATGCTGATATGTATCGTCAAGCGTACTCGTTTTCGATTGGCCCAGTTCCAACTGTTGAAAAACCTGTGTATAGGATTAAAGATGTTATGATTTTACCTCCATTGAGCAAGAGACCAGCTGGGAGGCCGAAGAAGAACAGAATTGCTTCTACTGGAGAGTTTAAAAGGGTGATTAAGTGTAGTCGTTGTGGGAGTATTGGTCACCATAATAAGAGGACATGCAAGGAACCTTTGTTAAATAGTTGAGGATAATACATTTTATTGATTGAATAATACATTTGATGATTAGTTTGTGTATTTTGTTTTGTGAAATATGTTTTTTGGACAGTGTATATAATAATATCAATGAAATTCATCCAGAGAAATTTTTGCAATATGAGTTAAAGTGTGTATTGTGTTTGTTGATATATAGTATAGGCATTGGGTTTGTAATACCTGTCAAATTTATGCAGAGAAATTTGGTATGGAAGAGAAAATTTTGTGTAATGTGTTTTGAAGCTTCAAATTCATCCATATAAATTTGACAATGGCAGATAAAAGTACTGTGTGGATTTTGTTTTTTGAATTTGATAATCGCTTTATACTAACACAGTGCATTATAGATTGCATGATCTATAATGCAATCTATAATGTCAGTCATAATAGATTTCTCTGTGAATTTCTCTGGCATGATACGAGTTAAATTTCTCTGTGAATTTGTGGTAACTTCATGTCAGTCATTTCAAGAAATGTGCATACCAGACAGAGCATACACAAAATTATTGCAGTGTGTACAACCAAAAAACAAAATCATGCTTTTTTGAAATTTCTCTGAGTTAAGAATTTCTCTGGACTAGGGAAGAATTTATCTAGAATGAATTCAACTCATAAATTTTGCTCAAAGCCAGAGAAATTTTCTTCACCAACCCAGAGAAATTCACAACTCAGAAATTTCAAATTCATCCAGTGAAATTTTATAGTAGCAGATAAAATTACTGTGTCGCTTTTGTGTTTTGTTGAGTTTGATGATTATTTGGTAACAACACAAAGCATTACAGATTACCTGATCATATAGGATCCCGTTGGGACTTTACGTGTTAAATTTCTCTGAATTCTGGTAATATGATACCAGAGAAATTTGTGCAGACAATTTTCTCTGTGGGATTGTGTTGACAATCACAATAAAAATATATATATATATATATTTAACCATCGATAGGTATGAAATTGTCATTAGTTGAAATAAAAAAAAAATGAAATTTACATTAGTCAAGAAAGGATGCATATGGATAAGTCAAGCATCAGTATTCCTTTGATGTGTCAACAAAAAACTGAACGGTTAATACTGTATGGATATATACATATATGTGAGACAATTTTCTCTGTCTGGCTATGTACATTGTCTTCCTTTCACTAGTTTCACTATTACATGTCTGGTTGTTCTGGAGGTATTTCAATTGGTTCAGTCCATGATCGGCCAATATCGGTGACAAATCTCTCTATCAGTTCTGCCCTCATCAACCTGATCTCTTGTGTGGACAATTTGGAGCTGATTGGTTCATGCTTGCTATATTGTTTCATGATATAGCAGACAAAGAGGCCACAATCCAGACTGCATACAAATTATAGGAATGGTTAGTTTTAAGAAACATGCAAATCAGAGTATCTTATTTATAGATGTATGAAACTTACGAATCACTTTCTTGTTGGGGAGCATTGTTGACATACTCAAAGTCGTAACTTGTGTTTTGTGAGTTTATCAACTTGAAAGAGGGTTGTGATTGAGCGTCTCTTTCAAGGCAATCTTTCAAAAAATTCTCCACATATTCTTGCTGCAAGAAAATGATTTTTAAATAACAGAGAAATTTACAGACAAACCAATGGGATTGTATGAAAATTATCATCACATAAAAATTATGATGGATCAGAGAAATTTGCACTGGTTACCAATTGTTTTGCGTCTTTGACGTATTTGTCTTCTGCATCATCCCTCCTTGGTCTCAGTGAGTTGTAGAACCTCCATAAACTGTCTTGTTTGTCTAGGACAAGCAAGGTCCAGTGATTTCCAGCTGTGGACTTCTCATTACCTCCAGTGTTTATTGGGAAATGGAGGAACCTGTAGTTCCTCCAAGCTGTTTCAATATGTTTGTCAAATAAGGACACTCGAAAAGATTGATTTTCTGTCATCCTGATGAAATTCTGTGTTCAGAGAAAATCCAAAAATGGTTATGTTCAGAGAAAATCCAAGAAGTATCTTAAGAAGAGAAAGTAGTAAGTAAATTCCAGAGAAAATCAAATAAAATAGTTGTAACATACTAAGCTCATGGATGTGAAAAAAAATGAGGTTGGTTGTTGTTTTTCTCTCATTTGGTCAGCCAAAAGTATCTCCCCATAACCGTCAATGACCTGAAAAATATGATTTGTAATTGAAATATTGGTTTATAAAGGCAGAGAAATTTTGATGAAAGGGAAAGACTTACATTGTTGGCAATTTCTTTTTGCTTTATTAGGTTTTGAATGTCTTCAAAGGAAATGAGGTTCAACTCACTTGTCCAAATTAATGCCCTACAAGACAAGTTTGTGGAAATTAAATTGTTGTTCATGCAATATAAGTTTGTAATTTGTTGTTTGTTATCTTCTATTTTGTTTGTTGTACTTACTCAAGTCCAGAGACGTTTGATATGTGCTGCAACCTATCTTTTACGTGCTCTTTTATCAATTTTGAAATAGGAAGAGTTTGTGGAAACACCCAAGATTTTCTGATGTTTAGAGGTTGAGGCAAGATGTACGCATCAGCATCAAGCACTTCTTTGTCCTTCGTGCTTTGCTCAGCTTGCTTTGCAGCTTGTGTTGAAGCTCTAGTCACTTTCGCAACTTTTGGATATTGAAATTCTGGATCGTGCTGCTTTTGCTTCCTTTCTTTTGCCTTTAAATTTTTGATCATTGACGTCGGATCTTTTTTGACTGTAGACAGTGAAAATATTAGTAAAATTGAAATTTCTCTGAAGTAACAGATGATATTTTAATATGTAAATTTATGTGATTCAATATTTTCCAGTTACCATAGACTTTCGTCTTTTGTTTTGGTTGTTCTTTGGGTGCCATTTCTTCTTGTTGGGTTGTTGGTTGTTGTTCAACTTGCATTCCAACTAGGCACAGTGAAAATGAAACAAATCTCAAAAATGGAATAAGAAAATAGACAGAGAAGATGAAATGAGCAGTAGAAATCAATAGAAATAATTTGCAGAAACTAATGTGTTCAGAGAAATATAACTTCCAGAGAAAATTACCAATGTCAGAAAATTATAATAAATAGAAATTTCTCTGAGTTGTGCTGACTCAAGGACTTGACTTTTTGTGGGTCAAGATTTTCACTGACCTTGTGGTTGAAGTTGTGGTGGTGTTCTGTATGGTTGTGTTGCTAGTTGGACTGAAAGTTCTTGTACTTGTTCATGCAATTTAGCATTTTCTGTTTCAAGCTCTGAATTTGAATTCTTCAACTGTTGAATTGTTTTCATATCATGTTCCTTTTCAAGCTCCAACATCCTTAGTTTCATTTGGATTGTGCTTTCTTTTTCTTGAAGTTCTGAGTTAAGTGATGTCAGGGTTCTTATTGAAATTTCCTTTTGAGCAAGTATTTCCATCCAATTTCTGTCTTCTTCTTGTTTAGATTGAGAAAGTGCCTTCAATCTTTCACGCAGATCAGCAATTTGTGCGTCCTTTGATTCCTCAAATTGTTGTTGGTCCAATGGCTCAATACGTTCTTCTTGATCACTTTGCTCGTTTTCTTCTTGCTGTTCATCTTCTTCTTCTTCTTCTTCATCTTCTTCTTCTTCATTTTCTTCTTCACTGTCTTCTTTTTTTTGTTCATTCTGTTCTTTTTCTTCTGCTTCTATTTCTTCACTTTCTTCTGCGGCTTGTTCTTCTCCACTGCTTTCACTTTCTTCTCTGGCTTCTTCTTCTCCGCTGCTTGCTTGAGCTTCTTGTCCATTGCTTTCACTTTCTTCTCTGGGTTTTGCTTCTTCATTGAATTTGACAATTGCTTGACATTCAGATGAATCTTCTAATTTCTCTTTAAATTTGACAATTGCTTTTTTTGATTCTTTCTTTGTCTTTTTACCAAGACAGAACTCCTCTGATGGGTTTTTGAGTAGTTGCTTGTTATCTATCTGTAACAGGAGGCTCTTTTATTAGAGAAATGTTACAAAATTCACTGACAGAAAAATTAAAATGAGGAAAATAAAATTCATCTAAATGATACTAATGGGAAACAAACTTCAGAGAAAATTGTATGGGCCAGAGAAAATTACAGACAAGGAGTTAATTTTATGAGGCAGAGAAAATTATGAAATGAGCAACATAATTTAGATATCAGAGAAAATCAATCAAGGCATATAAGTTAATGTTTGACTATAATTGTGTCAGAGAAATTTGGATTCCAGAGAAAATTCATTTGAATGGCAGAAATAAACAGTGTTTATCAAAGATGCAAGGCAAATAAGTAATGGGCCAGAGAAAATTATGAAACAACATAATTCAGATATTAGAGAAAAGCAATCAGGGCAAATAAGTTATGGGCCAAAGAAAATTATGGAACAGCAGAATTCAGATATTAGAGAAAAGGAATCAGGGCATACAAGTTAATGTGTTACAATTGTGGTCAGAGAATTTTGGATTGCAGAGAAAATTGATTACAATGCAGAAATGAACAAGTTTGTACCAAAGATGGAAGCATAAATTGAGAATTGAGAGAAAATTGATCTTAAACAATCAATACACAAGGAGGGAAACAAAGTAGTTGTCAGAGATATTTTTGGAATTTCACTGAGATTTTAGGAGCAATAGGAATTAACCTGTCGAGGTGCAAGAGAGTGTAGTGGTGTCTTCTGCAGCTGTTTTGTCAAGGTTTGCAGGTTCCACTTTGCACATCTCGGGAAGTCATTTGTGTTGCTGTGTTCCGAGTCAATGATGGTTGCATGTTCACATATCCAATACTGTGATGAAAATTAAAGTAAATAAAATTTTCTAAATGCACAAATTTGTAAGTATGATAACTGCAAATTTGAATGGATATTATACTTACAAGCAAAGCAATGACACACCCCGTAACTTTTTCTGGGGTTTTGTGCAATGCCATGATAGAATCAATCAATGTTGAGGTGATTGCCTCAGGCCAATCATACTGTTTCATGGATTCAAGAGGTTCGACATACTGTATAAAAACCCAGCCTATCGAATTCCCACTTGTTGCAAAAAATAGTGTCAGACACAAATACAATGTAACGATGATTGCTACATCTTTGTAGTCTGTTGGTTGCTTCCCTTTCATTGCCTTGAGCAAGGCGTTTTTAAGGACATGACCAGTCAGCCGTGTGTCCTTTTGGAATCTTCTCCTCAGGAATGTAGATTTTGGCTTCTTGGAGTACCTTAATGACATGGGTTGTTTACCTCCTTCCAAACCGAAAATCAAGGTCATGTCGTTTGTTGTGAAGGTCAGGCTCTTCTTACCCACAGTGAATGCTTTTGTTTTCTGATTGTAACATTTGATTATGGCAACTACATCATCATCAGATTTCCTACATTTCTTTGGATCCATTCTTCCACTGGTTAGAGCTTGGATCAAGTACCAGAATGGGGATTTCTGAAGCTCTACAAGTTGTTTTGAATTGAATTTAAGTGTTTGAAAAAATGAGACGACAGACGAGAGGTTGGATCGGAATTGAATGGTGTAGTGAGCTCTCTTTCTGTGGAGTTTAGCAGGTTTTTTGCCCCTTGAGGTTGAGTCGGTTGAAGTTGGGCTACTCATGTGGATGCTAGTTGCCTCATCACCTTGTGTGATTCGGAGTGGAGTTTGTGGTGATTTGCTGCTGGTTTTTGATCTTAGATCATAGGAAGACTGAGAGAGCTGTTCCTTCTTGGTTGGTGTTTCCAGTGCTTTGCTGCTGGTGTTTGATCGCAGCTCATAAGAAGACTGAGACAGTTTCTGTTTCTTGCTTGGTGTTTCTGGTGTTTCGGTGCTTTGACGTTTTGCCATTGCTAGACAATGATTAAAACATAAAGATTTCAACATTAAATCCCAGTGAAAAGTGAACATCCCAGAGAAAATTGGACATGTCAGAGAAAATTACAGATAAGAGAAAGTGTAAGATGTCAGAGAAAATTACAGATAAGAGAAAGTGTAAGATGTCAGAGAAAATTACAGATGAGGTAGAAAATTACAGATAAAAGAAACTGTAAGATGTCAGAGAAAATTACAAATGATGGAAAATTACAGAAAATTGGACATGCCAGAAGAAATTGGACATCAAAAATTAAATGTCAGAGAAAATCAACAAAGCATCATAAACATGGGATAGAAATTTTCAATAATTCTTAAAATTACAAATAGAAGTAAACATACCAGAGAAAATGAATGACAGAGAAAAGTAAACAAATTTAAACAATATTACAAATTGAAACTATTGTTTGAATAAATTTGTTTGAATATAATTACAAATTGAAAATTTCTCATAAGAAGACTGAGACAGTTTCTGTTTCTTGCTTGGTGTTTCTGGTGTTTCGGTGCTTTGACGTTTTGCCATTGCTAGACAATGATTAAAACATAAAGATTTCAACATTAAATCTTTATTCAATTACAGATGAATTAGAAAATTACAGATAAGAGAAAGTGTAAGATGTCAGAGAAAATTACAGATGAATTAGAAAATTACAGATAAGAGAAAGTGTAAGATGTCAGAGAAAATTACAGATAAGAGAAAGTGTAAGATGTCAGAGAAAATTACAGATCAGTTAGAAAATCACAGATAAAAGAAACTGTAAGATGTCAGAGAAAATTACAAATGATGGAAAATTACAGAAAATTGGACATGCCAGAAGAAATTGGACATCAAAAATTAAATGTCAGAGAAAATCAACAAAGCATCATAAACATGGGATAGAAATTTTCAATAATTCTTAAAATTACAAATAGAAGTAAACATACCAGAGAAAATGAATGACAGAGAAAAGTAAACAAATTTAAACAATATTACAAATTGAAACTATTGTTTGAATAAATTTGTTTGAATATAATTACAAATTGAAAATTTCTCATAAGAAGACTGAGACAGTTTCTGTTTCTTGCTTGGTGTTTCTGGTGTTTCGGTGCTTTGACGTTTTGCCATTGCTAGACAATGATTAAAACATAAAGATTTCAACATTAAATCCCAGTGAAAAGTGAACATCCCAGAGAAAATTGGACATGTCAGAGAAAATTACAGATGAATTAGAAAATTACAGATAAGAGAAAGTGTAAGATGTCAGAGAAAATTACAGATAAGAGAAAGTGTAAGATGTCAGAGAAAATTACAGATGAGGTAGAAAATTACAGATAAAAGAAACTGTAAGATGTCAGAGAAAATTACAAATGATGGAAAATTACAGAAAATTGGACATGCCAGAAGAAATTGGACATCAAAAATTAAATGTCAGAGAAAATCAACAAAGCATCATAAACATGGGATAGAAATTTTCAATAATTCTTAAAATTACAAATAGAAGTAAACATACCAGAGAAAATGAATGACAGAGAGAAGTAAACATGGCAAGGCAAAGAAAATTTCCATTCCACAATTAGCAAGATAAAATAAATAAAGTATTGTAAACAATCCAGTGAAAATTACACCACATTGAAACCAAGAATTGAAGAAAATAAACATACCAGAGATAAATACACATTCCGGAGGAAATTAGACATTCTTGAGTAAATTTCCATTGCAGAGAAAATTTAAATTCATAATATTGAAATGCCAGAGAAATTTACATACACAACCAGAGGAAGTTAACCATGATAGAGATACACAAGGGGAGGAAAGTGATGTGATGTTTTGTCAGAGAAAATTATGAATACAGACAAACTTAGACAGAGCAAGAAAGTAATAAACATTCCAGAGAAAAATACATATTCCAGAGAAATTTTCAAAGCAGAGAAATTCATAGACAATCGCAGAAAAATGTTCAAAAATAAGATAAAAACACAGAGAAATATCTTTTTTTTCAAAATACACATGTCAGAGAAGAAACATTCATTCCAGTCCAAAATAAACATGGCAGAAAGGGTGATACATTCATTCCTAAATACATATGTCAGATAAGAAACATTCAGTCCAGTCCAAAATACATGTTACAGAGAAATGTACAGAAACAAAATTAGAGAAACACGTTAAAAAATTAGATGAAAACACAGGAAATTGGTTTTTTCAAAATAAACATGGCATAGAAAACTGAAAGAAGAAACATACATCAAGCAAAAATCAGAGAAATTCAAATGCCAGAGAAATTTGGAGAAATAATCACACAAACATGTTCAAGAATAAGTTCAAAACACACAGAAATAACTTTTTCCAAATTCAGGTAGCTTTTTAAAACGAATGTGAAACCCTAATTTATGGAAGTTTAATATAAAATGCAATTAACTGTGTTTCCAGAGAAAATCTAGTTGTAGAAAAACTTACCAGAGTTAGGATGAAACTTTGAATGAGGAGCTGATATGGCCTGAGATGGAGATGCGACGTCACGAAGGTGGACGGAGATGACGATGAGCAGTGAAAACGAAGCTCTAAGGAAGGTCAGAGAAATTTTTGAGGAAGGAATGGGATTGATTTGTGCAGAAGAGAACGAAGCTCCAATATCGATCGTGAAGATGATGTTGAAACCCTAAATTTGCTGTTCTTGTGTTCGTGAAAATGGTGGATGCTTGGAATGAACTCAGACGTCGGAAGTAGTATCGTTTCTGTGTTGATTTCGGCGAGGGTATTTTGGTCCAGAAAAATAATTAAAAACGCGCGCCAAGTAGCTCAGGGACCTCATACATCACTATTTTTTTGGATGTCCTTTAGCCTCTAAATTAGTATTATTAGGGAGCTGTAAAAAAATTCCCCTTAAATTAATTCTGTTTTTATTAAATTTTTTTCATTACAATTATTTTATTTTTTTTTTTGAAATAAATTGTTTTTCATTTTATTTTGAAAAGTAAATATTAATTCTGAAAAGTAATTTTTTCTTTTTTAATACATTAATATTGATTTTTTTCTTTTTTTTTCAATTTATTTTCAATTTATTTTCTACGGTTTGCAAACCCTAGCTCCGGTGGCACAGATCGACGGCGGCTTTGACAGATCGCAATGGCGACGGTTCAGACAGAGCTTCGCGATGGCGACGACGGCGTTGAGAGATTGCGATGGTCCAGATCGACGACAACGTTGAGAGATCGCGATGAACTAAGGCTTCGCGATGGTTCAGACAGAACTTCAGGCCGAGCTTCGCGATCGCGATGGCGACGGCGACGAAGGCGTTGACAGATCGCGATGGTTCAGACAGAGAGACAGAGAGAGATAACAGAGCTTCGCCGGAGAGAGAGAGAGAGAGAGAGAGAGAGAGATCTCTGGGTTCGCCGGAAATCGCCCGAAATGGCCGGAAATCGCCAGACAGAGAGAGAGGAGAAAAAAATGAGATTTTTTTATTTATATAGCCGTAATTGTTGAAGTTTTGGAGGGGCATTTAAGTCATTTCATGCCCCTCCAAACAGCTGCGCGCTTAATCGATTTTGAGAAGCATCTCCGGAGCAACTTCAGGAATTCAGCTTAAAATGACTTCAAATAAGTTATAATTTGACAACTTAAGTTCTACCAAACAGATGAAAACGACTTAAATTAAGCCATAAGTTGAAATAAGCTGAATTTAATTTCTACCAAACACCCACATAGTCACTTCGTAGTGGGATTACACATCATTTAAAGCATCTTCTTCTTTTCCAAATACAATGGGCATTTAGGGCTGGTTTAGGATAATTTAAATAAGTGTATTTTTTAATTTTTTATAAAATATAAATTATGTATGAATTAAATTTGAAGTGATATGGTAGAGAGGTAATGCGATTTAAATAAAATGATGTGACTTAAATAAGATAGTGACTTTTTAACTTTTTAATTTTTTTTTTAAATTATGACAAATAAAACTTTATTCTTGTGTCAAAATGTCATCATAATCAACATCTCTCACATGTGTTTCTCATATTTGGATTCCAAGCTTCCTTAAAAAGTAAATTCGAATTCCAAGTGCCATCTCTTATAATTCTAAGCCTAAAGTAGAATTATGTTATAAATATTATCAATTATTTAGTGTCGCTTATGTCAATATCTAGCATCACACTATTTATTAGTGTAACATTTACATATATTAGTGTAGGACTCAATTTATTGAATGGTGTAATATTGTTGCATGACATTGAACAATTTTTATATAAATAGACGGTGGTACTACATGTATCAATTAGTGTACATACTAGTGTACTAACTAGTGTTATGATATTATTAATGACCTTATTTATTATATAAATTACAAATACTTAAAACCTCTAAAATTATGCCACATGATCTGTTGGTATACTAATGTGTACACTAATTAGTACATATAGCATTATTCATAAACAAAGCATGTCTTGTTAATTTGTATTTTGTTATATTTTAAAGAAAAATGAGTTAGACCTCTAAAAAGAGAGTTCTAATGGAGCATTAATTTGTCTTTTTCTTCCTCATATTTTGTCTTTTACCTCAATTTTTTTTTTTTTAATATGTGCGCCAGCTTATTAGAGCTGCTGCAGTGCAGTTCTCATTAGAGCTCTGCAGCACTGTTGTATTTTAAATCTTAAATTTGTGAGGAAGAGAGAGAAATTTTTTAAAAATTATTAAAATTTTTACAAAATGTCTCACATAGCTGTGGGATCACACTATGTGAGTTCCATGTAGATCACACATCACACTCATATGAGATATTTGATAAAATTTTTGAGATCTACCATTACTCAAACTTGACAGACAAGTGCCTTTTGGAAAAGCACTTTTGGTTCCAAAAGTAAGTCAGGTGATGCACATTAGGAAAATTTGTTTGGGGTGTCCTAAATAAGTGTATTTTTTGTCTTTTTAGACTAAAAAGTTGAGGGGAAAAATATAGATATTTGGGTTAACTTTTTAACTTTTATGGAAAAATGTGTATTAAAAAATTGTATAAATTAGTGTGTAAGGAAAAATTAGGATTAGGAGTTGTGCAGCCGTACTTTTTGATTTTTGATAAATAGTGATAACTTTTTAACTTTTTGAGTAACTTTTTAACTTTTTGACTTTTTTTCAACTTGTTAAATTTGACCTTAATGAATACCAAATAATATAATGACATCATCATTTTTAAAGAATTATAATCGAAGGTAGTTTGAACCCTTTAGGCTGTTGAGTTTTTTTCCTTTATTTTTATATTATTATATACAAAATGCTATGAATTATAAAAAATATTTTACAAAAATAGTCTCGAAGTTGTGGTTGGTCGATTGACTAGGAAATCTTAGGATTGACCGACAATGGCTTCAAAATGATTCACATGAAATAATTTTTTATGGTCCTTAATGTTGTTGAATTTTACATGAGTGACAATTGTGACATAGATGAAATAAATTATTAGGTGTTTTAAGAGTAAGTTGATGCCCCCAATTTGATAGAGATTGGTGTAAATAATACGTTTATCACTTTTATGTCAGGGTGGTGGTACATGCACAAACTGGTGTATTAATTAGTGTACTAATTAATATTATGATATTATTACTGATCACATTTATTATACACATTACAAATATCCAAAACCTCTAAAATGATGTCACATCACCTATTACTACACTAATTCATATATATAACATTACTCTTTAGGGAAATGCTACAGAGCTCTAAATCTAGAGCTTTAATTTGAGCTCTAGTGATGTGTCAAAGCAAAACAAAAAAACAAAAAACAAAACAAGGTACAAACATCACATCAGAGTGGGTACCTTCCATTAAAGCTATTAGAGCTCCTATATTAGAGCTCTAAAGCATTTTTGTACTCTTTATGTTAGTGCTCCAACATATAAAGAGATGTTTCTTTTATAATGGACATTACTCTAAGGCCTCGTTTGTTTACAGAGTTAGAGAGGGGATTGGGATTGATAGTGAGGTGAGACCCACTAATATTGTGTTTGTTTTGAGTGATAGGGAGGGGATTGATAGTGAGCTCCGGATTAGGATGGGCCTCCCCAAGAGGATTCGGATGGGCCTCCAGGACTTGGTATTAGAAAAATAATCTGGCGGACTAAAAAAAAATTTTATTTATTTATTTTTTATTTTATTTTTTACATGTCGGGCATTTTTTTTTAACATTAATGCTTAATTTTTTGTATTTTTTGTTAAGTAAAAATCATTATTTTATTTGTTTTATTTTTTTCTGAAAATTTTTTATTTTATTTTTATTTTTTTAAAATTTTTTACATGTTAGGTATTTTTTTTAAAACATTAATGTTTAATTTTTTTGTATTTTTTTATTATTTTATATTTATTTTATATAAAAATAATTTGACAATCCCTCCACTAACAACTATCATCAAAACAAACACAATTTTACTTAATCCCCTCACTATTAATCCCCTTCATTCTATCTTTGAAAACAAACGGGGAGGAAGAAATTATTTTTCAGAGGACAATGGTAAACATTTATGTTATGTTTGGTTGGAAAATTTAAAAAAAAATTAAAAATAAAAAGGAAAAAGGTACATTTCACCTAGTTGTATACATATTTTTCCTTTTTCTTTCCTTTTTCATTTTTAAATCTCTTCCTAAATCTCTCAATCAAGCACAATATTAAGACCTATTTATATCATTAACAATTTGTTAAAAATAATAAGGGCAAATTCTGACTTTTCTTGAATTTTGAAAAATCATAATTAATTTTATAATTTTAATATAATTATATTTTTTTCTTCTTAAATTTAAATTTGCGTAACAAATTGGGTGAAGGGAGGTGGTGGTGGCAGAGGGAAAAGAATATAAGAAGATGGTAAGAGTGTCAAGTGGAAGAGTTGTGTTGGAAAAACTGTTCAGTGAGATGTTGAAGGGCGGAAGGGTTGTAGAATTGTGTGGTCTAGTGTTGAAGTAGGAAGCTAGGGTGGGCCTATTTTGTTTAATGGAAAGTGGATCCAGTGTCACTGTTATGTTTTGATCCCAAAAAAAAAAGTGTCACTGTTATGCGTGATTTGTGGAATTCATTTCAGATCTTATTTTGATGATTCGAATCGTTGAAAATTTAGAAAATATTAAGAATAATATACCTATAAAAAATTAAATTGATCGGATATCAATAACTTGTTATTGATACATTTGTATTTAGTTTAATACATACATATTTATTTTTTTTATATAAAGATGTTATTTGATGAACAAGTTATTGATATTTGATTAATTTGATTTTTTATAGATATATTATTCTCGATATTTTTTAAATTTTATATAATTTAAATTATCAAAATAAGATTCAAAATGAGCTCCACAAACCGCACAACAGTCAGCGTGAACACTGGCTCCAACAGGAAAGTGGGGTGGGATTGTTATGATTAAATAATTATATATTTTGCTTAACATCAATGATCCCTTAATGGTATGGATTAATTTATTTTTTGAATTTAAAATTTTAAAAGAAACTAAAATTTTAAGATTTGTTCTAATTTTTTTTTACTTTAAAATAAATAATAATAATAATAAAACAGAAGAATATAATTTGTCCAAATAATAATTAATGAATAGGTAGATCTGTCCATAGACACGCACAACAAAAAAAAAAAATAGCATGGGGCATGTAGGCTTGGCCATTAAGCATTGACTATGCTGAAGTAGCCTAGCCCCAACAAATTTTAAATTGCACTTTATAGATTTGGCATAAGATTATTTCACCATTTTTCACAAGTAATTAAGAATTTTTACTGAAAAAACCTGATTGTGGGTCATCCGCACAAATTATGATCTACACTAAAATTCAGAATATTTTTCTATTAAAAATTTTGAATACACATTTTACAAGAATTCATACAATAAACAAATATAAATATAAGGCTGCCATTTTTTAAAAGTAACGGCACTATACCACATAAAAGGCCACACAAAAAGTGAAGAAGTGGGATGGAATATTTTCAATAGTATAAAGCATCACTTTTTGAAAATTTCGTCAAATTTTAATAAGTATTGATTCTTAATTGATAAATTATAAGAGAGTTGACAAGAAAAGTGAACATGTATACATATATAGTAAAGGTCACCTTAATAGCAATTTAATGGGCTATCAATACAGGGAAAGAAATGAAAAAATAGTTAGAAGCTCAATACAATTTTTTTCACAAGTTAAAATATTTTTATTTGTTTATATTTTTTTTACAAATTTTAATACACTTTTTACATATCCATGTTATTGATAACTTTACCAGTTATCATCAACAGATGTTATTGATATCCTCAACAATTGTCATTTGCACTTTCCTATATATAAAGATAGAAACCAAATGAGATTTATCAAAAAAAAAAAATTTTTTTTTGGGGGGGGGGGTACAATGATGTGGAATTTGTGAGGATGGTTGGTTTATATTTGCTTTGGCTTCATATCAACCATCTTATCATGTATGCAAGGGTGTTTTGAGAAATTGGTAAAAATTTATCTTTTTAATTTTTTTATAATTTTTTTAATTTTTTTGTATAAAAAAAATTAAAAAATAATGTGATCTAAAAAAGTCAAAAAAAATTAATTTTTTATATTGCCAAAACGCCCCCATAGTCACTTCGTAGTGGGATTACACATCATTTGATTTGGGGTACTGTTATGGTGTGCAACTTACGCCTTACACTTATGTCTTTCTGTGTTCAGTCCTGTTTTTTGTTTTCACCTTTCACTTACACTTTTTGTATAAGTGGCACATGGTGTGTAACCTTGAAGGTTGCACACTTAAGAAAAGTCCTTTAATTTGAAGCATCTTCTCTTTTCCCAAACACAATGGGCATTTATTCTTGTGTCAAAATGTCATCATAATCCACATCATGTGTTTCTCATATTTGGATTCCAAGCTCCCTTAAACAGTAAATTCGAATTCCAAGTGCCATCTCTTATAATTCTAAGCCTAAAAAAAAATTATGTTATAAATAATATCAATTATTTAGTGCCGCGTGTGTCAATATCTAGCATCCCACTATTTATTAGGGTAAGGTTTACATATATTAGTGTAGGACTCAATTTATTGAATGGTGTAACATTGTTGCATGACATTGAACAGTTTTTGTATCAACAAAGTATGTCATGTTAATTTGTATTTTGTTATGCTTTAAATCTCAAATTTGTGAGAGGGTGAGAGAAAAATAAAATAAGTGAACAAAGCAAAGAAGTTAAACTTTTATTTTGTCCTAAAAAAATTCATTTGTTTTAGTTAGGCCTCGTTTGGGAACAAGTTTTTTTATTAATTTTTTGACTTTTTAGCTAAAATATAAGGTTAAATAAATAAACTAGTATGTTTGGGATTACTTTTTTAGTTTTTTACGAAAAGATATGCAAAAAGTAGAAAAAAACATGAATTTTTTGACTTTTTGGTATAGATTGTTGACTTTTTTATTTTTTTAGTGACTTTTTAACTTTTTGGCAAAAATCACCACTTGCCAAACGAGGCCTTAGGAGTGTTTTGGAAAGTTGGTAAAAAGCTAGTTTTTTTACTTTTTTGGTTTTTTTGGCAAAAAACTGGGTTGTTTTTGGTAAAAAAAACTGACTTTTTTGACTAAAAAAATTAAAAAGCCAAAAAAACTGATTTTTTTTTTTTCTGTTGTTGCCATGCTCCTTAATCTCATTTGAGAAATTCAATAACTAAACATAATCTTTGTCTTGAGACAATTACCAGTAGTTGCATAATTTGATTATATTTGTCATATAAAAATACACGATAAATATAATTTTGAGAATAAATCATCATTTTGTTTAAAATAATTGTGATGCAATTATATTAACTACAAATGTTCGATTATTTTTTTACATATACATATTCTACTTATTAAGGTCTGGTTTGGGAATAAACTATTTTAGTAACTATTTAATTTTTTTGATTGAAATATGAGATAAAAAAAATATGTTTGGAATAATTTTTTAATTTTTTATGAAAAGATATATAAAAAGTTTAGAAAAAAATGAAATATTTGACTTTTTATATATTATAAATTTTTTAATTTTTTTAATAATTTTTTAACTTTTAAACTAAAAATATTACATGTGAAACGAGACTTAAGGCATGATGAATAGTTCATATCACTATCTTACCATGGGCTACCAAGTCCGACAATATTCAATTAAATTATTATTATTTTGGGAGAAGGCCAAATTACAAAACTCCTT
This sequence comes from Camellia granthamiana, assembly GCA_036172215.1. Taxonomy (NCBI): domain Eukaryota; kingdom Viridiplantae; phylum Streptophyta; class Magnoliopsida; order Ericales; family Theaceae; genus Camellia; species Camellia granthamiana. The sequence continues at coordinate 78,438,250 of CM069914.1, forward strand.
TTGTCTAATTTACGGTGCAACGATGACCAATTAAAAGCAGGAAAACTCTTCGGCACACATACACACCTTCTGTAGATTCACATGCACCTGATAGAATTATGATAATTTATTGTTTAAAAATAAAATTATGTATTTTGTGATGATATTATATTTTTTTTTATTTAAATATTTTTTAACTATAAAATACATAATATTACTATAAAAATATATAATATATATCATAAAAATAAGTAACAAAATGCATATATCTTTAGAATTTCTTTTAAAAGCATAATCCAATTTGAACAACCCAATTAAAAAATAAAAATAAAAGCTCAGAAGATAAAAATTAAAGGGGTACTTACCAATTAGTCCTATTAACTAGACTTATTTACCTACAGGTCCTAACTAATAAATTTAACACTATAAAAATAAGAGAGTGATAAATTTATCACTAAAAATTTATTCATAAAAACAAAGAGACTGATAAATTTATCACTATAAATTTATTCATAAAAATAAAAGACTGATAAATGTATCTTTATCACTTAATAAATTTATCAAATAGGACTTAATGGGTAATAAGTGTCCAAAGTAAGACCTATTAGGTAATAAGTCTCCAAAATAGGACCTATTGGTAGTTTACCCAAAATTAAACACTTGCAAGTTGCAACAAAGATGAATTAATTTATACACTAGTTGGGCCACTGTTAACCTGAGCTGTCATACATGAACGTGACGAATCTACCCTATCCAAATAGTATATGTCGTCCCTATCACCCACTTAAATTTTGCAATGTCACAATATTCTATATGTCCTCTCATCCTCTGCCATTAGTGGCCAATCTTCTATAAATATGCATTAAAATCCTCAATCTAGCTTCACTCTCTTGGCCTATCAAACAAAGCAAACACAAAAAATTATTGAAGATGAAGCCCCAAAATTTCTCCGGCGATAGCTCTTTGATTCATGAGTCGAAGAGAACGATTGGAGAAAAGTTCAGGCAAGTTTACGAGAAGGCTATAGTTTCCATGATTGGAAATGAAATTCCCATGAGAAGTAGATCTGATCGTGATTATAAATGTAGATATGATCGTTTGATTTCAAAAGAAATTGAAAGACGAAAAGGAAATTGGAGATATGGTGTGGAAGATCCTATAAGAACTATGATGTTCTTGGGGTCATGGAGTCACACCTAAGCTTTGATTTGGTCCATTTTGATGATATTTCGTGGTGGATCATATGATATTATTATGTGATAAATGAATTGATAATTCATAAAGATGACCCTTGAAGATTTATTATTTGGATGATGATTATAATACTGGAAAAGGGTTGTATATCAGTGATTTTAATGTATCAAGAAGGATATTAATGTTAATAAAATAAGAATTTTCTCTTTCTCTTCTATACATGAAAGTTTGCTGTTGTATAAATGATATCAATTGCTTTGTTTGGAGGAGATGGTAAAAAGTCTTCCCACAAATGATAAGTGCAGTGCATCTCAAGTATTGTTTAATATTAAAATTTATGAAAAAAATATATAGTTTATAAATGGTAAAAGGATTAAAACAGTTTTGAAATGAAATCAATGAAAGTGTTTTGTGTTATTCAATTTTTTTTATTTTTTATTTTTATCTTTTTCTTGTTTATGAAGAACACTTACAATGTCAAAGTTTAATGGTTTATTTCTCTTTCATTATGAGATTCATTCTTGTGTTGATGTAATATTTGTTGTTGTTAGACTTAGAGTATATGTTGTTGAATTCTTTCATATAATTGATTAACAAAAAAAGTATCAATTTTTTTTGCTAGAAGATCATTCTTGTGTTGATGTAATATTTGTTGTTGTTAGACTTAGAGTATATGTTGTTGAATTCTTTTATATAATTGATTAACAAAAAAAGTATCAATTTTTTTTGCTAGATGTTTGTTAAAAGAGTGTGTTTTGATTATGAATTTAAGTATGCATTTAAAAAAGAAAAGAAAAAAAAGTAGGTGAAATCTAACTGCACTTTGGGAAGCTAGTTAAAAGCTAGTTTTTGACTTTTAATCTATTTTAAGCTACATCACCTCTTACATTTTTTACTCACAAAAAGATAAAAAATTCAAAAAATCGGCTTTTAACCAACTTCCCAAACACATTTCACCCTTATTTGCACTTTTTCTTTCCAAATTCTTACAGGAATCAAAACTAAAGTAAATAGTATAAGTACACAAAAATAGAAAAGAAAATATATTCATTTTAATATTAAAAAAAATAATAGTATTTTTTCATTTATATAACTAATAAATTATTGATGAAAATAAAACTAAGGTTTCATTTGGGAAGAGGATTGGACTAATTTAGACCACAAAAAGTCAAAATGTAACATTCAAACAATAATTATTTTACCTTTTCTCTCACAATTATCACATCTAAATTAAAAAAAGCTAAAAATTTATTTTATATAGAACTAATTTAACCAGCTAAATTAATTAAAAAGTCAAGCTAAATTAACTTTTCCTAAACGAATGTTAAGGTGCCGTTTAGTAACACTTACGTTTTCAGTTTTTTGTTTATATTTACAAAAAGTTAAAAAACTCAAATAAAAACTTGTTTGGTAAAATTTTTGATTTATAAATCAGTGGTCTCAGTTTATAAATTTGGCCAAAAAAATGTGTTTCCGTTTTGAGTTTTGAGTTTTTTTTTTTTTTTTACCACCCAACACTAGCCACCACCCACCGCCATTTTCCACCACCGTCTTCCGCCACCACCACCCACCACCCACCCCCACCCCACCACCCACCACCCGCCAACCACCACCAGCTGCCACCCACTCGTCACCACCACCCACCCCTCACTACCACCACCACCCACCACCCGCCACTACCATCCACCGCCCGCCACCACCATCTGCCACCTACTTGCCACCACCACTCACCACCCACCTACTACCACCATCCACCACCACCTGCCACCCACCCGCCACCGCCACCACCACCACCACCATCACCCACCACCCACCCGCCACCCACCTGCCACCACCACCCCCATCCACTCGCTACCACCTATCACCCGCCACCATCACCCACCCACCTACCACTACCACCACCCGCCACCACCCACCATCCGCCACCCACCTGTCACCACCACTCACCACCCGCCACCACCCACCACCACCACCACCACCTACTAGCTACCACCCGCCACCGTCACCCACCCACCCACCCACCATCACCACCCACCACCTACCCGCCACCACCTACCACCACTCGCCATCCGCCACCCACCTGCCACCACCACCACCACCCACCATCTGCCACCACCACCACCACCCACTCGCTATCACCCGCCACCGTCACCCACCCACCTACCTACCATCACCACCCACCACTACCCGCAATCTGCTACCCACTCGCCACCACCACCACCGCCACCCCCACCACCACCCACTTGCTACCATCCACCACCCGCCACCCACCACCGTCACCCACCCACCCAACCACCCACCATCACCACCACCACCACCCGCCACCTACCCGTTACCACCACCCACCCACCACCACCCATTACCACCCGCCATCCGCCACCCACCTGCCACCACCACCCATCACCCGCCGCCACCACCACCACCACCACCCACTTGCCACCAACCGCCATCGTCACCCACCCACCACCACCACCACCCACCCGCCACCACCCACCGTTACCACTTTCCACCATCGTTTTCCGCCGCCACTTGTCATTTCTCACTCTTTTTTATATTTTTAAAATTTTTTAAATATTTTGTCAATTACCAAATGCGTTTGTAGTTTATGTTTTTCTAAAAATAAACAAAAATCAGTTTATAAAATTTTTGTAAATATAAACTGAAAACGTAAACGTTATCAAACACACCATAAGTGTTATATAAATTAAAATCTTAACGAAACTCAATGTAATAATACAAAAAAATATATGAAACTTACTATATCATCACCAAACCTCAAAAGAAATTAGTATAATTTATCTAAAAAAAATGATAAATTACAAAGAATTTGTAAAAATACATCTGACTCCATTAATCTGAAATTGTTATGGCTATGTTTGATTCGTGTTTTGAGATAAATTTTCATAAATAAAAAAAATTGAGGAGAAAGTTTAGAATTTTTTTTAGTTTGTTTGACTGTATATTTTGAAAATAGTTTTAGAGTTTAAGAATTTAGGATGATTTGATATTTCATTATAGTTGAGTAGACGGTAGTGCTACGTAGCTCGAAACCCGTGGCTCGAGTTTGACTCGACACCAAAACGACGTCGTTTTGGTGTCGATTTTTTTTTTTTTTTTCTTCTTTTTTTCCGTGTTTTTGTTGCAGAACGAAGAAGAAGAAGAAGAAGAAGAAGAAGGGAGAAGAAGAGAAGGGAGGAGGAGGAGGAGGAAGGAGAGGAGGGGAGGGGGCCATAAAAATCTGCTGGAGGAGGAGGCGGGGCTGCAACTGCGACTGCGACTGCGACGATCGGCGAGGCGGTGGCGGTGGTGCGACGATTGGCGAGGCAACGGTCTGAAGCTGCGACGATCGGCGGCGAGGCGACGGTGGTGGTGCTGCGCGACGATCTCCTCCCTCCCTTCTTCCTCTCCCTCCCTTCTCTTATCTCCCTCCCTTCTCTTTCTCCTCTCCCTCTTTCGAGTCAATTCGAGCCCTTGGTGTCGAGCTACGGCTCATTTCCGGTTGAGTAGATTATGTGAGAGAAAAAGTGATTAAAAAGAATAAAGAAAAGAGAAAAAGTGAGATTTGTAGAAGAAAAAAAGTAATCAAATCCATTTTTTTGGGGGGATCATCAATTCTTAAAATGAAATAAGTAAAATTCAAATAAGTTAACACCTAATTCCTCACATTAAGATCATTTTTGATGGTTCATCAAATTCATCATTAAATTTGCTGAAAAAGAGTTATTTTTTACTCTTCTAATGATTTATGAAATTCATCATCAAATATAATATATATATATATATATTTTTTTTCATCAAAGGACCAAATATACTTTTTAGCAAATTACTATTTATTGTCATTAGATTTTTACTACCAAACGTTTCTGAATAGGCACCTCAAAATAAAAATTGATGAAAAAATTATATTGACCAATCGACTGATCGATCGTCTGCCTGATTAATTGGTGATTTGATAAAGGAGCAATTTGGAAACTTGGTAAAAAATCAATTTTTTAGCTTGTTACCAAGTTTTTTCAAAAAAAATCACCAAAAAAGCCAAATTCTTTTGTCAAAGAAGCCACCACAAAAGTTAAAAAACTAATTTTTTACCAACTTTCCAAAACATCCCAAAGTTACAAAACTCAAAGCACTCGATATGAAAAAAACAAAATTTACTCAAATTTGATTAAAAAAACTTGGGTAAATTACAAGTACACTCCTTGAGATTTGTTTAAAATACGAATCACCCCCTGTAGTTCTGGAAATTACATTCCATTCACTGAGATTTCTAATTTCATGACAAATTGTCTATTTTATTAATAAATTATTAAGTCAATTAACAGTTTTTACTGATGTTAGAAATATGTTTCAATTAATAATTTAAATAATTTTATTATTATATAGGAAAGTAATTATAAATTTTATTTTTTTAGTTAATTCTATTAAAAAAATTTAATAAAAAGTATTTATAATTTTTCAAATCACAAAAAATAATCTATACTTTAAACAACCTTAAAGAGTCTAATTGTAATTTACCAACAAAAAAAAAAAAACTTTTACTCAAATTTGGAGATGGCCTGACAAAACCAATCAAGTCGCCAAGCGCCACTCTTCTTCCTCTTTACCCCCACCAAACTCGTTCGGGTCTATCTTGAGAGTATTTACTGAACAAAGTTCAGAGAAGAGGCTCCATCCTTGTAATCTTCAAAAATGGCGTCACAGTCTGATCAACATCACAATAAGGAAGCTAGCATAATAGACGGCAAAGCAATCGCACAGACGATTAGATCTGAAATCGCTTCCGAAGTTCTACATCTCTCCAACAAATATGGCAAGGTCAACAACCCCTTTCTCGATTTTTTTTTTATAGTTGAGATGTGTGTTCTTTATTTAAATTTCGCTCAGTCTTGTTATTGATTAGTCTGAAATTCGTCAAGCTTACTCTCTGTTTGGTTGCCTGGAAACTTTTGATAGACCTGGAAGAAAAAGAATGCTTAAAATTATACATATACTTGTCTGAATTAGGTTTCCACGAAAACCAAACAATGAAAAGAAAGCAAAAAAGAGTTCGATTCACTGTTCATTTTATTTTTATTTCTTTTTTAGGTCATTTGGTACATTTACGCTATGTTTGGACTGAGTGATTTGGAGAGAAAAGAAAAGAAATGGGGAGAGCTGCATTTCTCTTACTTGTTTAGATATCCTAAGTGGAGAGAAATGGAAAGAAATTGAGAGAAATGGAGAGAAACTCATTTCTTTTATAAATCTCATTTTCAATCTTCCTAAAAGTGGAGAGATTGAGAGAGAAAAGAAATCACTATTTTCATAATACCAATTTTGTTCCTATAAAAATAAAAGAAATAAAATGATTGAAAATATAAAAAGGTTATTTTGGTAATATAATATAAAATAATTTCTTTTCTTTTTTCTTAATGAAATCTAACCAAACAAGAATGAGAGAAATCATAATCATTTCTTTTCTTTTATTTCTTCCTTATCCAAACAAAAATGAGAGAAATCACAATCATTTCTTTTCTTTTCTTTTCTCTTATTTATTAAGTAATCATTTCTTTTCTTTTCTCTCCTAGGTTCCCAAACACAGTGTCAAGCATCTTGAAGCAAATCTTCCAATTTTGAGATGTCAAATTTTTTTGCTGATTTAAATGATAATTTGACATCTCTAAAATTAAAATAAGCAATCCACCCAATAATATACTGAATTTATCATTTTATTTTATTTTATTTCTTACTTTAATATAAGAACTTGTTAGATTGATTTCCAAATGTTTAGATAAAAATAATAAAAACCTCACTTTTATGTGGGTCTCGCATATAAAACAAATGAAGAAATGGAATTGGCATCTGCTCTCCCATATGTGAAATTTGACGTTGTAGAGGCAATGCCACAGATATTTGGCCTTTTGTTTGGAGCTTTTTCGTGTCAATATTTACCATTTCACTTGCTATCTAAGAAGAGGAATTGCCGTTCTCTGTTGGAGGTGTTCTACGCCTCTAATTATACGGCTTCCTTACCTTTTTAAGTTTTTGTATTTGTTTTTAATTTGATTTAAATAAGGTCCATCCACAACCACATTTTTTAAGATAATTTGGTTAGTAACCCCTCTTTTTCCATACTTCAAATATTTTTTTGATAGGACTTGTTTCGAATATTGACTTGTTAAAAACACGGGGACTTCAAATATTAACATATATGTGATGGAAATTAACAATCATGCATTTTAAAAAACGTAATTGTCAACCAGACTAGTTTGGAAAATAAGTTTGAAACAGCCCTATCTGTTCAAATAAATTTAAAGAAAAAGAAAAAGAAAAAGAAACCCTGTCAGGTGAAGAAGCCTTACTATAGTGTTTGTGTTCTAAACATTAATTTTATTGTTTCTTTCTATTTTTTTGTTTAGTAATTTTATTATACATTTTAAACTCAAAATTGGAATATTTGCTCAAATCTCAGGTCCCAGGACTGGCTGTGGTCATTGTAGGCTGTAGGAAAGACTCTCAAAGCTATGTGAGTATGAAGAGAAAGGCATGTGCTGAAGTTGGGATTAAGTCTTTTGATGTGGACCTTCCGGAGCAAGTATCTGAAGCTGAATTGATTAGCAAAGTCCACGAGTTAAATGCACATGCTGATGTACATGGTTGGTTTGCCTGTTATTTTAGAAGTGGATAGTATATAGTTCTTGTATTTGTCACGCTATTTTTATCAATATCCTTTTGTGAAACAGTTTTGAATTGTTTCTTCTATTCAAAAATTTACTTGTCACTAATGTTCTTCTAAATTATTGTATGTGTCAATCTAGCGACATATCTGGTTAGATGGCTTGCATTACCATATGCATTTGATGACAAAAATCAGACATCTAAACTTGAGCTATCATGTGGAATGGAAACTGTAGACATCACCATACGATCCACATATTGTAGCTGAATATCAGAATTATTCAAGATTTTCAAATTGAAAAGTCTTAGAATTAAAAATTTTGTTGGTGCTTTGATAGTATGTAAACAAGCTCATTGTTTCTTAAATCAGCATGTCCGTTTGTTTGTTGGTTAAAATAATCATTCAAAGCAGGGTTTGTTTTGGTGCAGGTATATTAGTCCAACTTCCTTTGCCGAAGCATATAAATGAAGAGAAAGTCTTAAGTGAAATAAGCATTGAGAAGGATGTCGATGGCTTTCATCCTCTGAACATTGGCAAGCTTGCCATGAAAGGCAGAGAACCTCTGTTCCTTCCTTGTACCCCCAAGGCAATATATCTAGTCTTGAAATTCAAATATGCTTATTCTAAAATCGATCCTTCTTCAATTTGTTTTCTTGTTACAACAATTATTAGTTAAAAAAATCTATAGATGTGGGTCTGAACGAGAGTATAGGCCTGTTTGGTGTAACTTTTCTCAAGTTCAAAGTTGATAATCATAAAACAAAAGTTAAAAGCACCACTATCCTAGCTTTCAGATAATCAGCATTTTCAGCTTATTTAAGCTATTTTTGTCTCGTAAACTGTAAGTAGAAGTTGCACCAAACAGTAAGCACAGATTCCCAAAATAAAGAAGTTATAAGCAGCTCCAATAAACTATACTAAACAGGGCCATACTCTATGATTGAAAACACTTGGACTTATGAGAATTGTTATGTCAACAGGGATGTCTTGAGCTTCTATCACGGAGTGGTATTAGCATAAAGGGTAAGAAGGCAGTTGTGGTGGGTAGAAGTAACATAGTTGGATTGCCAGTTTCGCTACTACTTTTGAAGGCTGATGCCACTGTTACTGTGGTCCACTCGCATACTCGTGATCCAGAGAGCATCATCCGTGAAGCAGACATTATTATCGCTGCAGCAGGACAAGCAATGATGGTAACTAGTGGCAGTTCATATGTTTCTTTAATGACTATAACATTGTTATCACATTTATGTGCAACTTCGCTTTTCATTTCTTGATTTGATTCATAAAATTTTAACTATTAGTTTGGTTCCAGCTGGAATATGCTGGTGGTTGACCCTGAACATATATAACAAGAGAACACTCATATTCAGCATTTAGCCCTTTTAAAGGGACTCTAAGCATCATTCCAGATTCTAGTCAAAAGTGCATCTTGCAGTTCTGTACAAAAAGTTAATATTGATCAGAGGATATTGGATTTGACCCGATTGGGCTTCGGGCATCTTGTAACCGAGAGAGAGAGAGAGAGAGTGCTTTAGTGCACACTGTTAATGATGACCTGAACGAGGGGTAACCAGGTTTGGCATTCATTTCATATCTTAGCTTTAGTGGGATTGGTTGGGCTGTTAGGTAGGGCATTAGAACGTATGCAAGAGAAATCAACATGGTTAATCTCTAAGAATTGAATATTGAAGTCTTCATCATCTTCTTCAGAATACTTAGAGAAGTCAACATTGGTAAATATTGATTAGAGGATATTGAATTTGATCATATTTTCCCAGAATGATTTGGACTTACACCAATGGGATTGGTTGGGCTACTAGGACATTAGAAACCTATGTAAGAGAATTCAACATTTTTCTTCATCTTCTTCAGAAAACTCACAGGAATCAGAGTCATCTACAGCCATTGCAAGAACATTATCAGATGTAGATTCAAACATCTTGTAACCGAATAGAGAGAGAGAGAGAGAGAGAGAGAGAGAGAGAGATCTGTTAGGTTAAGTTATTGCTTTCATGTATGCTTTAGTGCATGGTTGTGGCATTTATTTCATATCGCAGTTTTAGTTGGAAATATTAGATCTTTTGGCATAACAAACATTGATTGCTGAGTTTCACTCGTAATTCTTTTTTAACTTTTGATTTCATGCAAGAGGAGTTTGGTTTGCTGACCTATTTATTTATTTATTTATATAAACCAGGTTAAGGGTAGCTGGATCAAACCTGGTGCAGCAGTCATTGATGTGGGAACAAATGCTGTGGATGATCCAAGTAGAAAGGCAGGATACAGACTTGTGGGAGATGTGGATTTCCATGAAGCATGTAAAGTTGCTGGATGGGTAACTCCGGTTCCAGGTGGTGTGGGTCCGATGACTGTTGCAATGCTACTCAAGAATACCTTGGAGGGTGCCAAGCGAGTAATGGAGCAATGAACCATGCATTCATTTTTGTCAGTAGAATGTTGCTGCTTGTTCTTAAGTAATAATTTTGTGGGACAGCAGTACTACTATACTTCAAAGAAGCATTTTTATGTTGTGTATTTTGCCAAAAATAAATGCTGCGGGTATGTGTTGTGTTTGTGTTGAAGTACATGGAATTCTTTGTAGGACAAGTGAAGGAAGAGTTTGAATTGTCCATTCATATTATTCTCATTTCATTTTTCTAATCTGGAGAGAGAAAAAAGTAGTATCACTTCATTTTATTTTCTTATTTTCTCTTTTCTTTTCCATTCCTCTTCAAATTTTCAAGATCAAAACAACAATATAAAACAATTACAAATGTTACATTGAAGTAATAACCCAACTCAGGCTCATGCACATTTTTGCTACATCTTACAAATTTGTGTAATTTTTTAAGATAATTTGTCATAATTTTTTTTTAATCGATACAAATTATTTTTTTTAATTGACGAAAACCAATAGCTAGTTATTAGATTAAAAATTTTTACTTTTTAAGCCTATTTAGACCATGCCATCCTAAAAACTTTGCAGGAAAAAAAAAAATCAGTAAGAAAAGCAAAATCAAACTCCTAATGGGTTTCTCAACAAAATTTAGTTTGTGTGCAGAGAGTTTTTCAAATTTTTTATTTTTTTTATTTTTCAGATTGTCTAAAAAGGGAGCTACGGGCCAATCCTATGGACCGGTCTTATTACCCAACAGGTCCTACTCAAAAAAATCAAACAATGTCTTTTATTTTTACCCCTAGAGTCAACACTGCAAATTTATCATTGATTTATAACTAATTAAAATAGATTTATCACTGGTTTCAACAGATTTATCATTGGAATCTTTCCCAATATATAAAGAGAGAGAGAGAAAGAGAGAAGACCCGACAACAAAGAGCCTAAATCTTAGAACTAGAAGTGGAGGCGACGACGACTATGGAAGTGGAGGCGACAATGACTATGGAAGTGGAGGCAACAGTGGTTAATAACGACGATGGAAGTGAAAGTGGAGGTGAAGACGTCAATGGCGATGGAGGCAAAGACGTCAGTGGAGGTGAAAGCAATGGTGAAAGTGGAACAAGATGCCGGTTAAGGTCACTGGCAATGACGACAATAGAAGTGGCGGTGGTCAACAATGGTGGTGGCAACAGTATTCAACAACAATAGAGAAATGTGCATAGAGAGAGAAAGTAATAACCCTTGAAGGACCAAAAATGTTCAAATCTAAGTATAAAAATCTCAGAGCAAAAATGTTCCAAACCTATAGGTAAAAGAGTCTCCATTAAGGACCTGTTGGGTAATAACCCTTAAAAATAGAATTGGCCTGTAAAAATCCTTTGTCTAAACTAGACATAATAAAGACGAAGTCTTACTTTTGGGTTTCAAATGGTAGATTAACAACACTGCTGCCTACACCCACTGGGGGTCGACCCCCAGTGAGGTGGCACGCAGTCAGTGGCCCAGTTTCTGTTTTTTTTTTTTTTTTTTTTCTTTCAACCAATCCCCCAGTGCCACGTGGCACTGGGTGTAGTGGGGGTGGCTCCGTACTGGGTGTATCCCGCATTTTTGGTAGATTAAAGAGCAAACTAATTAAAAAGGCAAATCAATAAATTTCAACAATTCTCCCAAGTTCCAATTTGCATCCTTCAAAATAAATGGTCTTTTCAATCAAAATTTTTGTATGAGAATTGAGCAATATGGCATAGCATGTTTGCAACAAAAACAAAGAAATCATCATCCACCATAAAATAATAATGTCTCACCTTAAAAGATTAGACCACAGTAATAAATCCACATAAGTACCGGCACCAACACACCCAATCACAAAATAGATAAAGCAACAAACATAAGCCATTATACTACAGAGACTCCAGTTCTCTAATAACAAAATAAGAAAATTTTCTCAAACGGCAAAAGGGCCATCTGCAGTCATCGTTCTCTGACTTCTCTATTGTTGTCGAAGTTCAGTTTTCTTCTTCTGCCAGAGACGATCAACTGCACTGTCAGCATCTCCCTGCAGTAAAAACAACTCGGGATGAGCATAGTTCTGTTTAGGAGGAACTGAACCAATCCAAACTATAAAAACCTTTGAACCAAATCAGACCGAACTAGTGAACCATAAACATGTCACTGTGATGCTTGGTACTGCATTGGCATGCAAATATAGTATGTCTAACAAAATGACTATTGAATGGGATCTTTTCCGTACGGCTATACTTTCTAGGGATTACATATTTCCATAATAGATCCTTTCCTTAATGTATTTTCTTTTTCAAAAATTTGACTGAAGCCATTTGTGTCAATTTTTCATGAAAGCATTTTTTCATCAAACCAATGTTAATTACTATCAAGTCATGCACTTGTTTTCCTTCTTCAATATTTTTTTCATAAGTTTTACATATATGCATCATCTATATCAATCATATTTGCATCACACAAAACCAATGTCCAATACTGAAATCCAATAATATTTTCCTTGGTGGTTAGTGGCTATAGAGAGACAAATTGTATGATGACTTGGCCAAAATATTAATATCAATAATACATAAAGATTACTATAGTTTGCAAAGCAAAGAAGCAGACTAAGACAAGTGAAGATAAATCACAACTAAACAAGCAAGAAGAAGAACCTGGGCACGGACAAAACCACAAAGAGCAAAGGTGGTAAATTGACCAGTATAGATGCCATTCTCATCCAAATGTCCAACATTAATCTGTACAGATGCATGGTCCTTTGCAGTAATTAACCTATTTGTGGCGGAACTGCAATTGCATGCAAAATAGTTATTAGCATCACCAATTCCAATACTACACTATAGTATTTACAAAGAAAATCACATACCATTTCCTAGGGATGTAAAGGTCCATGTTTTGTCCCTCTTCGTTCTGCATCTTTGCTGTAGGTTTAAAAGCCCTATAGAAGATTCAAAAACTTGTACAACGAAGTTAAATCAGTACATAACTCTGCAAATTCCAAAAATTAAAAACAAATACACATTAGTTTGGAATCAATAATAGTATTTTGCCAAAAAACCAGAGGTTATGGAATTTTGTAAGTGCATTTCCAACAATGTTACGGTCCTTCTAGACACATGCGGCCCACCACAGGTTCTATTTCGTTTATCTAAGTTATGGTGGAGGATACTTGTCGAAACCCAACAAATGAGGATACCAATAAATTATATTTTACCAACTAGTAAATATGTTACTAATCATTTTTAGTATTTGAAATTATGGTGGGGTTTCATGATACCATTGACACTGCTGCTACAATGCAGGAACTGGCACCTACCCCACAACGTCCATAGCCACTACATTTCAATTGCCCACCACAAGACAAGTGCTAACATTGTTAAAATCACAAGCAGTGACACCACAGTATTACTCCATTATTATCCAGCACCACCATTAGTGCAAAACATCTACTCACATCTCCTCTCCCTCATTTAAAAATTTAGTGGTCAGTGTGAGTGAAGCCATATATATTTATGACATTATATGGATCACAAACAAAAGGATTGGATTAGCGTGTCTCCAACGAGCTCTTCAAAATTGTGTATTATATGGCAAAAAAATGATAAATGTGGTGCTTAATTTTGTGTGTCAAGTGTTTTTTAGTTTAGAGAGTGAGTGGGTAGCCTCAACCACTATACCTTCAGCTTTAGCGTCCCTTCTTCCTCCCTGTTGCTAACTACATTGCCACAGTTAGCAACAAAACTAGCAAAATAACTAATTAGAGCATCTCCAATGGGCTCTCTAACTGACTTAACTAACACACATTTTCTTTTCGCCTCCAATGCATGAGTTAACTTGTTTGTTAATTAGTTTTCTTGCTAGCTTTGTTGCTATGATGATACAATTAGCAACATAGAGAATGAAAGAAGCGGTGCTGAAGATGAAGGTACGGCAGCTGAGTCCACCATATTTTTCATTATTTTTTAATTATTTTATTTTCTATAAATCATTGTTGTCAAATTGTGAATCATATCGTGAATCAAAATCCTAATTTGTGAATCGTGAGTCGTTAAGGCTCAATACAAACAAACTACATAAAAATAATGTTAAACAATTGTATATACAAGAAAAAAAAATGAAATATATTGATTTCGGCATATGTTATAAAATAGTTCTTATATAAAGGTATGATTACATTGTCTAATTGGAAGACATTGGCTTCATATCAAGAAATATAAGTCCACATCCTACCAACTATGAAATTATTCAACAACTACAATATAATCTCGCTTGACATTCAAAATATAGACCTAGGAACCCTATATAGAGTCTAATATGAAGAAAGAACTAAGTGAGATATTTTATTATAAAACTTAAAAAAATTTAAAAGGAGTGTGTGGTTATTGTTCAAAAAAAATATTTAATAAGTTGCAGAATTATTGCATTTGGCTTACCTGATCCATGCACTATTAAATCATATTTATTTCACTAAAAGAACGATAAATTATTTATTTGTTTAAGTTACTTTAACCTTGAGCATCTTTAGACGATGTAATATGACACTAAAATAGCAATAGATAATTCATGGATTTGTTGGGATCCTACTAAAAACTCCACGATCTTCAAAAATAACAACAAATCATGCATAAGTATAGGTTGTTTTCATACTAAACATACTTAGAACAAGTTGTATTATGTCATTTACACTAAAAATAAATAGTCAAAAAAATATCAAAATTTGTCAAGCAAGTTTGTTTCAAGAATTACATGAATCGTAAAAAGTGAAACTAATCGTGAATCAAGTGATTCACCATAAATTCTACACAGTTGCAATTTTGCCACAATCATCTATTCAAAACCGCCCTCATCCATACAACAATTCTTTTTTTTAATGCCTATATTGGATAAACAAATGTATATAACAACATAACACAATTAGAACCCCTGACTTTGATACAATTCCATGTAGTCTAAAACTATCCAAAAAGTTCAGGGTGTTTTGCTTAAATTAAATTTTCAAAATTTAAAAAAAATAAATAAAAAATTACATATTGAAGGGTGTCAAATAGGCAGGGTAGAATGCAAACAGCATGGGCATGAACTCATAAATTAAAAGTTAATAACAAAAATTTAATAAAATCCCTCCATCCTCATACCAATCCATCAAAATTTAGAGAGAGAGAGAGAGAGTACCAGAGACGGGAGATCGAAGCGACTGTCTTCGAAAATGAGAAGGCGAGGAGGGCCGACGGCGATTCCAGATTGTATTTATACCCAAACGAAACGAAACCCTAGACTTTGATTTGATGGCCTTAGGAATCTTACCAAACGGCGACGTTTCTGCACTTTGAACTTTACCACATAACAAAAATAAATGATTAATTCGTTCTCAAAAACAAAAATGATTAATTAAGCATGATACCCTTATATTTAGACGTATGAATTACTTATGAAATTTATTTAAGAATATTGCTATTTAGGTCTGAAAATTAGGCTTATCTTTTTATAGTCAATTAATTATTTTCTTGATGTTTTATTGAGTTTAAAAAATAGACTTGTATATCATTTTCTTTTATTTAAAATATAAATTGTTCTTTATAATTTTAAAAATTATAATATTTGTTATCATAATTTTTTATTTAATATAATTAATAAAAAAATAATTTTAATTACTCTTTTATATAATAAAAAAATTATCTTAATTATTAATTAAAATATATTTCTGACATTATTAAAAATAAGTAATTGATTTGATGATTTATTAATAAAATGACTTATTTGTTATGCAACTAAAAACTTGAAGAACGAGATTTAATTTTCAAAATTATAAAAGTTAATCCGCATTTTAAGCAAACCTTATAAATATATTTGTAATTTATCATATTTTGATTAAAATTTCCCTTTATTCTTTTCATTTTTAAATGTGATAGTTTATTCTTTAAGTCAAATTATAATTTTCCGAGAACAAAACAAAATTTTAGTAAGAGTGCAAAGTTTTAAATAAATTACTAAAATTTTGAAATTTTGATACAAGTGTAAAGAGGCTAATGTAATGAAATGAAATAAAATAATCATTTATAATATGACACATTTTTATCAATTTTATTAATAGGAGATAAGCCAAGTGATGACAAAGCCTATTTGGTGTAACTTATTGTAAGTTAAGAATTGATAATCAAAAGTGAAAAATATATTTGACTCAACTTCT
Organism: Camellia granthamiana; assembly: GCA_036172215.1. Taxonomy (NCBI): domain Eukaryota; kingdom Viridiplantae; phylum Streptophyta; class Magnoliopsida; order Ericales; family Theaceae; genus Camellia; species Camellia granthamiana. The sequence continues at coordinate 78,454,687 of CM069914.1, forward strand.
AACTAATTAGTTTTTGTTTACCTAATTAATTATAAACAGTGTAGCACATATTTTAAAAAATAATAATAATTTATAAGTAACTTACATAAGTCATACCACACAATAGTTCAAAACCCAGTAAGGTCAAACATCCCAAACTTTGGGGCTACTGGAGGTTTGCCCGATCGTTAACTTCAGGATCCCGAGATTAGTCGAAGTACGCGTAAACTAGTCCGAACACCTGGTTATCAAAAAAAAAGTTATACCACACGATATCATTGTAGCTTGATTTAAAATGTAAACAATTAATTGTCACAATTAAAATTAAATTAACTAAAATAAGATTTTATTAACAATAGGGGTGTTAAGTGTAATTAACTTAATATTAAAATTGATAAAGAAAAAAGAAAAATAAATAATAAAAAAGGATTGACGTTCGGTATATATCATTAATAATAAAAATTAAATTAATTCAATAATCTGAATATTTTTATTTGATAGAAATTATTTTAAAAAATAGAGAAACAAATATATTTTATTTAAATAAATTATTTATTTTTTGAACACATTTAATAAAATAAAAATATTATAATTATTAGATCTATTTAATTTTTTTTTAATACATATTTATTAAACCTAACCCAATAAAACAATTGGATGGTTCTCTGCACTTGAAAGTGTCTCTCCAATGGCTGTGGCTAACCTTGCCATGTACCACCACTTCTTGTTCCGCTTATCAAATTCAAGAACAGTCAAACCCACATGGATTCCCAACTCAAGAACCCTCTTCACCTCCCAAAACAGAGTCCATCTTTCTCTCCTCCATTGCTCTTCTTCTACTTCGTCTTCCACCGAATTCGACGCACCCACGGCCGAGTCTTGTGTCAATTTGGGTCTCTCTCTCTTCTCCAAAGGACGGGTACCCTTCAATTTTCTTTCTAAATCTTCACATTTTTTTTTGTTAATTTTTTATTTTATCTTATTCAAATCGTGATTCTATGAAATGGGCAACATTGAATTTTGAGACTTTTGGTTCTAGCTTTTGTGTCAAGTTTTGATTTTACTGACTCCATGTGAGTAGGAGTTTTAAGTAGAAAACTTCCTTTGATAGGAAGCACACCAACAATGTATAAACTCAAATTTGAGTAGAATTGTCAAGTTTAAGTGGAAGCTATGGGTTGGAGTAAAGGAGATTTTGGATAAAAGTGCTCCAAGTGTCAAGATTGGTTTGGATAGAAATTTGAGTAAAGGAAATGGTTCTCACTTGATTTGAGTTGAACCCAATTTGGTATAATTTTGAGTAAAGGAATGGAGGGGATTTTAATCGCTTTTTGCTAAAATTTAAGTTTGTCCTTATAGCTTTGAAGTTGTGAATTGTCAAATGATTTTAATTTGTCAAGAACCAGCCTTTGTTAATTTTGTTATATTTTTATCACTTTTGGGTAGATGTTATATCAGACTATTTGGTCAAGTACATTGCACAATGCACATATAGTTTTGTTTTTTTTTGAATTCTAAGGACAAGCAGCTAGAAAGTTTCGTATCCTGTCCATGACAATTAATTTTTCAGGTTAAAGATGCTCTAGCTGAGTTTGAAACTGCACTTACTTTAGATCCTAATCCCACAGAGGCTCAAGCTGCACTCTATAACAAAGCCTGTTGTCATGCTTACAGGTGGCCATTCTCAGCTTTCCCTTCTGTTTTTTTTTTTCCTTGCTATTGAGCTGTTTATTTGATATGTTAATGCTTGATACTACTCAACTGTGTTGAAGTAGCTAGTCGGGTGCATCTGGACACTTTATTGAAGGAAGATGACTCACCGCTGCTAGAGAATCTACATAAATTCAGCCTAATTTCAATTTTAAATTTATTTAGTTTTCATTCTTATGTGAAGTTTCTCCAAATTCAGTACAGTATAGGTTGTATGTTTTTGTTGGTTAATGGGAATATCATAATTATCAGAAAGAGGGGAGTTGTGCACCAACAACAAATGTACAAGGAGGTCTTCACAGGTAAAATCGCCTTATGGACAACCTAACAACCCACAAACAACATCATTTTGGTTTAACAACCTGTCCATTAAAATTAACATGGTAGTGATGTCTTAATGCCCCCGAATTTTGTAGAAATTTAACAAATTTTAGTCCAAAGTACCAAATCCTCAGCTTCTCAAATGGAAATACATAACTGATAGGTCAAGGGGTCAGTCCTTGTCAAAGGCAAAGATTGATTATTTCTCCCTCATTATTGGGGCTCTTTGTTGAATTGAGTTGTTTATTTGTTTCCGTTGTGAGCTCTTCTAGATGTGTTGTTGAACTATGATTGTTCGATTTGAAGTAATTCTCCTCATATTTGTAAATAATCTCCTACCGATTGACCTCCAAAAAAGTTTTATATGAAGAAAGTAGTCCAAAAGACTGGTTCCTCTCCAGACAAATTGGGGACATGTCTAGCAGATTTTTCCAAATCTCCCTTAGATGCACATTCCAGGGTGAGGAGTGCTCCAACCTGATTGTTGAAAGCATCAAATCTACAGGCATTCTGGAACTTGTAAGAAGAACATTTATAATTTATGAAGACTGTTTCAGTATGTGGAAAGGGAACAGGAATGTGTAGCATGAAATGCTGTAAGATGCTGTATGAATGGGTTGACTTATATAAGACAACGTAGAATGAATTTGTTGAAGTATTTCTGGACACAAGATGATTTCATTTTGAATAATAGATTGCTTATGAAACATGATGTTCTTGAAGTGCCACAAGTTTTCTATCTACATTTCAAAACTTCTTGAACCAAAATTAATCATGTAAAGGCACAGAACTAAGTTATTCCAAGTAACTATGTAGGTCTAGTGTTTAATGTGTGATGGCCTTTAGCCATAAATTATTACTTTATATTTTTCCTAAAAAGAACAAGACTGAAGAGGGAGGGAGGGAGGGAGGGAGGGAGGGAGGGGGGGGGGGGGGGGGGCGCTGGAAATTCAGACACAGAGTTTTTGCCTTGTATTTCTATGCATATGATGTCACCAGAGCAATTGGATGACATGTGGAGTACAGTGTTTCACTCATTTCTTTCTATCAGGAATAGTTCTGGTTGAAATGTGATATTACATCCTTATTTGAACTAAGCTGATCAATCCTTCTTTATTTTTGTTTTCTTGAAAAAGAGGGGAAGGAAAGAAGGCTGCCGATTGTCTGCGCACTGCGTTGAGGGAATATAACCTCAAATTTGGCACTATTCTTAATGATCCGGACTTGGCCTCCTTCAGAGCTTTGCCTGAATTCAAGGAATTGCAAGAAGAGGTTCGTTGCTTGATTTAATCTTTCATTGTGTTTATCTTTTTTTCTGCTTGTTTGCAATTTTATGAAGCCTGTCAAGGTTGTCATTCAATAAGGTTAAGTTTGCTTCTCGTGTTCTGTTACGTTGAACAACAAATACATGTTATAATTTAAATGTTTAAAATGTAATTGAAGCTTTGTAATCTTGAGTCTTAAGACATTGTGTGTGGTAACTTTTGATTTTATACAGGCTAGGTTGGGTGGGGAAGATATTGGCTACAGTTTCCGAAGAGATCTCAAACTCATTAGTGAAGTCCAAGCACCATTTCGGGGAGTTCGGAGATTTTTCTATGTGGCATTTTCTGCAGCTGCAGGAATTTCATTGTTTTTCACTATACCTAGGCTATTGCGTGCAATCAACGGTGGTGATGATGCCCCTGATGTATGGGAAACTGTTGGAAATGCTGCCATCAATGTCGGAGGTAGACAGAAACCTCGTTTACTTCCAAATCAAGATATCAAGGCACCATATATATTGTATTCAAATTTACTCATTATTTGCTGTAAAAAATTTACTTGCCAATCATCAATAACCAATTAACATGTTTCTGAAAATGACTAATCTTTTGAATCAGCAATCCTACAGGTATCATTGTTCTCTCGGCATTATTTTTCTGGGATAACAAGAGAGAAGAGGAACAACTTGAACAAATATCCCGAAATGAAACGCTATCAAGATTGCCTTTGCGGCTCTCAACTAATCGGGTTGTTGAACTTGTGCAATTACGAGATACTGTCAGGCCAGTTAGTATTAACACTTCTCCCTTTGTCTGATTGTTTATGTCCGATTGTTTATGATGAAATTTCTTGCACTACTTAATATAATGAAATAAATGAATAAATAATAATTTGGTAGATAATATGATTCCTGCACACTCTAATTTTCATTTTCTTAATGTGTCGATGTTTTAACTGATTCAGGTTATTTTAGCTGGGAAAAAAGAGACTGTTTCTTTAGCCATCCAAAAGGCTGAGAGGTTCCGGACTGAGCTCCTCCGACGACGAGTTCTTTTGGTTCCTGTTATTTGGGGAGAAGGTAGTAAAGCACCACAAATGGACAAGAAAGGTTTCGGCACCCCATCAAAGGCAGCTGCTTCTCTTCCTTCTATAGGGGTAAGATTGAAGAATTTTCATAAATATTTGGCATTTCTCATCTTTTCCCTTGGAGCCAACAATTTTCTCTGTTTGTTCTCATTGACTATATTACATTTTAATTGTGAGTAATATGCTAGTTACTGAATATAAATATGCATTGATGTGATGAATGTTGTGTTACATGGACTCTTCTATTCCCCCAAGTACCCATATTCAATTTAGACACTTCGATGTTTTAATTTTTTACAATATTTGAAGAAGAAAAACTCGCATTTGCTAGAAATATTTCTAACAGTTCACAAGGATGTGAGATAGAAATTTCATATTTGTCTTATATCCTATTTAATATCAAGTACATTTCTACATAATTTACATCTTATCTAAAAATATTATACAATATATGATATAAATTGTCCTTCATGCGTCGCTTATCGATATCTAACATTTGGATATATATCTCAAAATCCCAAGATTTAAGTTTCTGAAAGTATGACGCTTGGTCCTACACCTGCACCCGATATTCATACCCAAATCCATGTAATATAGACCGGTGTATGTTATGTGAAGGTTGTGTATTTTCACAAGGTGCATATTTATGTCCAAAATTGTACATTCCATTTGACATGCCACAGGTTTAGATAGACTTTTCTGCACCATATTGACAATTTTGTATGGGTCTTCAAATTGTGAAGAACTGTGTTGTGTGCATGTTCCAACCATGATTCAAGGTTTAAAGCTTTTTATTCATTCCTTTGACACTATCTGCATGGCATCCTGGTAGGAAGATTTTGAGAAACGAGCTCAGTCAATAACTGCAAAATCAAAATTGAAAGCTGAGGTTCGATTCAGGGCTGAGGTGGTATCGCCTGCAGAGTGGGAAAGGTCAGCAACTAGTATTTGTTGTCTACAAGGTCAATATATGCATTTTTACTTTCTTTTGAGTTTATCCCTTGAAATCAGGATGTAGATTTGCTTACAGAAGTAATCCTTGTTAGTTCAGAATTGCAACTAGAATAAATAATTTGTTTTAAACTCCTATGTTATGTCTTGAGGTAATAATGATCATAAGTTCAAACAAAGTTGTAGTAAGTTCTTCCATGTTAGAATTTTGTTATCTTCTGGGTTTTGAATTTTTCTTTTCTTTTCTTCATAAACTTAATTCAGGTGGATAAAGGATCAACAGATATCAGAAGGAGTTACGCCGGGTGAGGATGTCTACATAATACTGCGTCTAGATGGTCGTGTTCGAAGATCTGGGAAGGTCAGTGCTCAAATTGATACATTTTTCATTCTTTTCATCTGTTGTTGATCAAGGAATTGGCATAAAAAAAATTGATTATGAAAACGGAACTTTAGAATATTCTGACAACCTTTCTTAGGCTGATTAAGTTTTGGATCCTATCATTGTCTCCTTTGTCCTTAATAATGGCCCAATGGATGTTTGCTAAGTGGCATTAATTTTTCAATTATCAATTAATTCCACAATGCTAAGGCTTGGTTTGGCAAATATTTTTTTAAGTAATTTTTTGACTTTATAAGATGAAGTTGTTACTAAAAAAGTTGATGCTCTAAGTAAATACCAAAGCAATTACTTTTTGTTATTGGGAAAGTTGACGTGTGATTTGGATTTTTATCATTTTTTAATCTTTTATATGAACTTTTTTGAATGTTTTCCAAAAAAAAAAAAAAAATTTACTTTTGAAATCCTTCTAGACAAGAATGATTTGGAAAGTGAAAATATTTAATAAAAATTTTACTAAAGATAAAAATTGTGAAAAGATGTAACTTTTTTAGCACTTGTCAAACATGATGAATCTTATTAACAATTTTTTTAGGGAATAACAAATCAGTGTATATTTTGAAGCAAAAAAAAAGAAGATTAATGATGAGTTTTACAAACTTTAATTATTAAGGTCATAAATTTCTTCATGTGTATGTAATTACTTTTTGAAAATACAACTAATTTGTAATTTTCCCAAAAAAATACCCCCTCGATTGTCAACTTAATAAGCTAAACCCAAATAGCCAGAAAATGACTTTTTTGTGTGGTTGAAAAAACCAAACATTGCCTAACTTATGAAGGATAGTTGCTGGGATTTGATCAAAAAGAAAAAGAAAAAGGAAACCTTTGTTTGCCATCAGCCAAAAGCTGAACTAACACACCTTTCTTTTAGCCACCAATAATGAATTAAGTTCCTCTCCTTCATCTCTCTGCTTAACTTTTTACTTGTTAGATTATTGAGTCCATTTTTAGATCTAATTTTGATGATCTGAACCGTTCACATTTTAAGATTTATTGAGTACATCATACCTGTAAAAAATTAAGTTGATCGGATATCAGAAAGCATGTGTTTAGAAAATTGTTTATTATTTTTTTTAAAAAATAGTTTGTAATTCGATGATCCGAACACGTAGTTTCTCATATCCGATGAACTTGATTTTTTACAAATATAATATACTCAACAAATCTTAAAATATAAACGGTTTGGATCATCGAAATTAGACCCAAAAGTAGACCCAATAACCTACTAAGTAGGAAGTTAAGGAGAGATATGAAGGAAAAGATCTTGATTCACCAATAATAGCCAACACATGTAGTGTTGCAGCAATCTCGTATGTCTCTGAATTTCCTGTCTCCCCAAGGCTTGTCTCTACCATACGATCAAATTAGGGAGATCGATCGTGTGATAAAGAGGTAGTTTGGGACAATGAGACATGGGAGGACTGGAAATATAATATTTAATCCGAACTCGCACCCTCTCTTTTGCAGGGCATGCCTGATTGGCAGGAAATTGTGAAGGAATTGCCACCAATGGAAGCATTACTAAGCAAGCTGGAAAGATAACACGAGCTTGCGCGTTTCATCCATGTTTACTGTAAATTCTTGATAAATTCAATACAAAAAATGCATTATTTAAGTTCAAACCCTTGAAATTTAGAAGTGTTAAAAAAAAAAATTAAAAATTAAGAAATCTAAATATCAACAAATGCATTGCATAATTCTACCCTTGTCGTGAGGTCTTCAATGCAGGAGGCCCTAGACCTCCTTGGTTTTGTTAATCTAAGTTTTGTTTTGGGACCTTGACACCCCACCTGCAACGTTGTTGAGTTAATGATTCTCTGCTATGATATTGGAATGGATACTATATCAGTACTGCGATATGGTAAAACTTAGAAAAATTAAAATATAGATGCAATTGGGATATGTCTATAAATTTTTTATTTCTTATAATTTATAGTTTAAGATTCAATTTACAAATCAAAGTTCAATACCAAAACTAAAAGAGAATAAAAGAGAAATCAGAGCTTAACAATACCAATATCAAAACATAGTCTATATGCTATTTTAATGTCATCAAATAAGAAAAATTACAAAACAAAGTTTTATTCTAAAAGCAAGCTAAGTAGAATTTTAAAACTTGAAATTTTAGTTTTCACTTTTATCAACTTCTTTATTAAATAATATATCTTTTATCTCTGACACATCAAGTAAATGATTTGCAATTTAAAGTAAATAAGAATTCTTTAATAAATTAAATGTATTCTCACCAGTGTCTCATAGTTTGGCATACTCTTAATGTACCCATGAAATAGTTATGGAGTACTCAATTGTCAAAGAATGCATAAAAAGTATTCAGTGAGTATTTCGAGTATTCGGTACGTATGTAGCCCTATTGATATGAGTATCAGTATTCGATACGTACTCGGTACGAATACGGTCGAATTTTAGAGTACCTAGGCCCCGTTTGTTTTGAGAGATGGAGGAGGGATTAGAATTGAGATGGAAGTAAAATTCACTAATGTTGTGTTTATTTTAAGAGATAAAGAGGAGATTGAGATGGGCCTACGAATTGGGATAGGCCATGGAGAGGGGATTGAGAGGTGGGAGAGTTGGTATTAGAAGTTAGTCCTCTAGCTTAGTTTTTTTTTTTTTTTTTTTTTTTTTTTTTTAACATGTTGGGTATTCTTTTTTGAACATTAATGTTTAATGTTTTTATATTTTTTGTTACTAAAAATCATGATTTGATTTGTTTTAATATTTTATATTTCTTTTATAGGGTAATAATTTAACAATTCCCACACTAACAACTGTTATCAAAACAAATAGAATTTTACTTAATTCTCTCACTAATAATGCTTTCACTATTAATCTTCTCTATTCTACGGCTAAAAACAAACGGCCGTATGATTCATACTTCTCTTCCCCGATTGTTTGGAATCTTGTGAACAATGCTTTGGCCTTTGGGCATATGGAGTTCAATTTATTGTTTTTAATTACTTGTGAAATTAATCTCTGTTCTAGGAATGAGAATGTGGGGATGGGAGAAGAATATCATATTAGTTGAGCTTTTCATAACTACCCACACTTTTGCTATATGTATTCCGTCAGATTTGGATCTCATTATTAGTTTTTAATCCTCTCAATGCTCTCAATCTGTAAGGCCAGCTCCTTTGGCAATAACATTGCTTGGCCATATGTGCCAGTGCCGGCCACTTTTTATCTTTTTACTATATTATATTTATCGCTGGCGATTGCTAGATCTGAATTAAAAAATATTGTCCGAACTCATTCAATTTATTCCGATAATTTAAATTATTTATTTTATAAAAATATTTTATTTATATCATTTATATAATAATTAGGTTGATCTGATAATCGTAATCTATTCAATTTATAGCATTTGTCTCTAAAAAAAACGAACAAGTATATTTTTAAAAATAGACTGTACATTATTTTATTTTTTTTGGTAACAAACGTAACAAAATAAGGAGTTTACGATTATCATATTGACTTATTTTTTTTATTGGATGATATATATGAAAGACCCAACAGAATGAAAAGTTCAGATTATCAAAACATAACTTGTGGTAAGCTTCACGGGATCGATGAACTAGAGGAAAGCTCAAAATTTTTTTTTTTTTGGTTACACGAAATTTTGTTTTAATGCACTTTCAGTTACATTATTGTGCTCCAAAATTTAAATTATATTTTTTTTACTTTTCAATTATCATATGAAAATTACTTCAGTTCCTCGCCTTTTAAAATATATTATTATATTAGAATTTAAATTCATATTAGAAGTGAGAATTATATATAATAAAATATTTTTATGATACATAGTTACTAATGTGTCATTTTTTATCTAATTTTGAATATAAATTAGTTTTTAAAGTAAATTAGAAAAAACTTGAAATATCAAGGGCAAAAGTGAAAAGAAGAAAAAAAAAAAAGACCAAATATAAAGAGGGAAAAATGTAATTTATCCTTTTTTAATGTGGGCCTATCTAGCAAAAAAATAAAGTGTATGCTTTGAGAAACATATACCAAATTGGTAGAGGCTTTTTTTTAATATGTAGGACCTATTTGATGCTCATAGGTGGGAACCTTTTTTATTCTTTTTTAATTTTTATTTGGTGGAGAAAATTCTCAAAGTAGACCTTGCGAAAAAAAAAGAAGTAATAAATAAAATTGTATATGACTTTTGATTATGTTTAAAGAGTTTAGAGAAAAAGACCTAAAGTCCTTGCTTTCATGGACTTTACATGAGCCAACCATACACCTAATTTGTAATTTTATAAAGTACAGTACACACGTTTGAACCATACAACTTTGCCAATGTCAAATGTGATGGGGAAGGATGACCTACAACCTATAGGCATCATTCACACAAATCTATTATCATCATTTTTTTTAAAATCAATTTTGCTACCAACATCAAAATTAAATACAAAATACAATACTAAGCACTGACTTCTCCTAAATAAGCTCTATAAATTTAATATACTTATATTAAACTCCCCTTAAGGTTTAATTTCATATAACATTTAGCATAATTTTTTATTTGAAATTCATTAACCATATGGATAGAAAAATGATATTGTCATCTCTTTTACACTAAAATACATACTTAATATTGTTTATCTTCAATCTAAATAAAAACAAAAAATAAAAAAAACACTGCTTATCTTTATATCGTTACATTATTTGTATTCCCTTTAACATTGCTAACAGAGAAGTTAATGTAATTATTCTAAAATTTTGGAGTTTGTTGTATTTACTTCAAATTTAAAGGAATGTGAGAATAATGAATAAAATTTTATAAAATTTATTGGTGAATTCATTTTTTTATTTATTTAAAAAACTTGTCAATATCGATCAATTTCTATGTGCTCCTAAATTATTTCTTCTCTAATGAAGTTGATTATGATTTGAAACGATGATAGCGTGAAGCATACAAATTACATCAACTTTTGAACTTGTCAATCTTCCATCTAACATCTATATATTTATGTAATAATTTTATATAATAATATTAATTCATCATTTTCATGGGGGTAGGTTTTGAAAAGGTCATTTTATTCATTGTTCCAACTTCTTGACAGAAATGAGGATGCATTTGAATATGCAATTTAAGTGGTTAAAACTAAAGAAGCTTCCATGAGGATGTATTATTTAAGATTCAATTTTTTTATTTTTTTTTGTTTTGTATTTTTAATTTTGGTTTGGGGGTAGGTTTTGTTGTTGCTATTGTTATTATTAGTTGGGTCGAATATTAGGACAACCAAAGGTTGTTGGATTTAGACATATTGATCCTCCTACCTTCCATTTTTCCCAAAATACCCACCATTCTATCATCTACTTGCTAAACTAACCTCTCATTGCTTTATACAAACGAAGGGTGTTAAGAAAAAACTAGTCAAATCAATAAATCGATCCAAACCCGTCTGAATTCTATGGTTCGCTCTAATTTTTTAAGTGGACGGTTTGGTTCTAATTTTGAATAGTTAAAAATCATTAATTATGGTTCAATTTACAAAATTATACTCAAAAGAATTAATACTGTGTTTGGTTAGAGGATTTGAGGAGGGATTTGGAAAGGGAAATGGAAATGGTAGGTGAAATGTGAATAAAACATACCTATATTTCACCTAGTTTCGCACACCTTTTCCATTTCCCTTTCCCTTTCCCTTTCTAAATTCCCTCTCCAAATTCTCCAAGCAAATACAGCGTAAATAAAATGAATCAAACTTTACAAAATTAGTCTTTCACAAGGTCATTGCTTCTCTTCTCATTGGCTTCTTTAATCATTTTAAGCCTTCACTCGTCCTGTACACAACATAATTTTTTTGGTGTAAAAATATACGTATTTTTTTTTCACTGTTTAAATGATCTTTACACTTTTTTATATTTTTGAAATTTTCATTTTTATAGTAATTGTTATCTAATATGAATAATTTGTTGTCTTTACATATTTTATAAAAGTTGGCCTGAGAAATATTTTAAAATCTTGAAGTATGCTTTTGAAATTTTTTGAATACCTGTACAAGTAGAATCATTTTAAAAAATAAAAAATAAAAAATAAAAAACTAAATAGTCTTGATTAGATATAGTGATAAATTTTTAGTTTAAAAGCATGAAATTGAAGAAGAATTAAACTGTTCTTTTTTATTGGCTGTTTGATTCTAATTTGTTTTCCATTTGATTTTAAAATTTTCACGATTCAATTTGAGATTTAATTTCTAAAATTGTGGAAACGATTTCAATTTTTATTTATCTTAGAACTAAGCAATACCAGTCCATAAACATCAATAATACAAATGGATGTTCACATGTTGATAAGGCTTGTTTGGAGAAGTAGGAAAAAAATTAGTATATTGTTGTTTTTTTTTTTTTTTTGTTGAAAAAATATGTAAAAAAATAGAAATGTAATATGACCTAAAAAAACTAATAAGCTAATAAATTAATTTTTTTCCTAATTTCCAAAATGTCCCTAAGACCCCGTTTGAATGGATATGAATATCAAATAAGATACTCCTTGGGATTAATAGATAAAAAAAATAATGAAAAAAAGATAAATTGACGAAGGAAAAGAGAAGCATGTTGTTATAAAAAGAAACCTTAATTTGATTTTAAATAATTATTTTTATATTTTAAATTCATCATGATAAAATTATTTAATTTAAGGCACAATTATTAAGAAAACAAAATTTTAAGGTTTGAACCTTGCAATAAAATAAATTTTTTATTTTTTATTTTATCAATTTGAATCATAATCTTTTTGATTTGTTATTCATCTAAACCATAAAAATATAGGAAATGTGGATGTTTGGGATGATTTAAATAAATATATTTTTAATTTTTTTAAAAAAATATAAAAATTAGAAAAATGATCTGATTTTAAAAAGATAAAAAAAATTAAAATATATGTTTTTCCTTTTTTATCATGCTTATCATGCCAAAAAAATCCGACGTAGTTTAATGACTAGCACTGGTTTGGCATGATGGGTAAGGGTGGGTTAGGATTAAAAGTCATAAAAGATAAAATAAGTTTTTTTAGATTAAAAAAATATTATATTTAAATCATAATTATTTTATTTTATTTTTATAAAAGTTAAAAAAACCAAAAATATTCATCCAAAGTGAGATTTTTAATCTCAAATTAAATAATTAAAAATTAAAAGATCACCTCAATTCCCAAACAAAGTCTAAAATCTATGTGGCATGAGTTTGACCCGATGGTGATAGAGACACATCATCCATCCACACCGACGGCCTGCACGGCATTTGCCAGTTCATTAAAATCATTAAATAATGCTCTCGCATTCAATTATGGTTTTCAAAACCATTAGGTGCGTTTGGATAAATATGGATTTGAACTCCTTGGATTGGATGCAGCGCAGATGATTGGGAGGCGTCTTAAGTTCCTATCAAAATAGAGCATGGATCCCCTCCTTGCATCATTTTATATTTGCAGGGTTATTGGACCTACTTTTAAGCTTAATTTTAATAATTCAAATGGTTCATATTTTAAAATTTATTCAGTATATCATACTTGTAAAAAATCAAGTTGATCGGATATCAGAAAGCATGTATTAGGAAAAATCGAATTAAAAACTATTTTTTTTTAATTTAATAAACAGTTTTCTGAACACATACTTTCTGATATCCGATCAACTTGATTTTTTTCAAGTATGATATACTGAACAAATCTTAAAATATGAACGGTTCGAATTGTCAAAATTGGACCTAAAAGTGAGCCCAATGACCTTACAAGTAGAAAATGCAAGGAAGAAGTGCGAGGAGGGGATTTTGACTCATCAAAATATACTATTGGGCGTGGATTTGATTTTCTTTCATTGTATAAATTTTAATTTAAACGAAACTTGTATTGAAGTGTCGGTGCAAATGTTTAGATTATAATCTCTAGTTAAAAATAAATAATAAAATACCTTGATAATCTCAATTCAGATACTGTCTTGGACTTGCGAAGAGGATATAAGGATTTTCCTATACCCAAAAAAAATATATATATATATATATGGATTTGAAATTTAGGGAATTTAATTTTAATCACTCAAAGATTATAATCTAAAATTACATATGATAGTTTCGTTATGAATAGTTTTGTCAAGATTAAATTAGGAGAGAAAAAAAATCTAGAATTTGAACTTATAATAAAATAAATTTTAAAGTTTTTAATTTTATAAATTTAAATCATAATAATATTTTGATTTGTTATCAATCTAAGCAATTTTATTTTTATTAAGTAAAATTGTCGAAAAAAATCTTTACATCCTGACAAAATAATTAGCCTGTTTGGAATAATTTGTTTATTTTTAATAAAAAAAAATTATTAAAAAATTTAATAATTAATTTTTAAAATTTTGTTAAAATTTTTTTTGCTTTATAAAATGTAAACAGAAATTACACTAAACAATATAAATTTTCAAAAAAAAACAAAGAAGACGTTACCAATAATTCCATAAACTATACCAAACAAGACGAACAATTTTAAGACTAAGAATTTAGACAATATATTTTTATAAAAAAATAATTTGTGTTTTAAATTCAATATTTATATAATGACTAGTGAAATTCATAGTTAAAATAAATTTAAACTATAGATTATTTTTCTTTATATTTCTTTTCTATTTATTTTTCTCCTTAACATTAATGCCAACAAAAAAAATGTCACACAATATGTATGGGGCATCTCTCCCTCTCCGAACTCTCCAATGATGATGGAAGGATTCTTCAATAAAGCATTACAAGACTTCATCAGCTTCCAAAAACAAAACAAACAAACAAAAAAGGACATTTATAGAAAAATGAAATTTGGGACAATTAATTACAAAATGAAAACAATTTTAATTGCTGAAAATGTTGCATCAAACAAAAAAATATATATTTCACATTGTTGTCCTTCAATATTTCACCCTCTCTTCTCCCTCATCTCTCTTCTTCTTTTCTTTTCTGTTATTCTAGTGCCAACCAATCCTCCCTCACCAAATCCCACCACCACAACCCTATCCCTACCCTCACCAACCCAATATCAACCCCTCGCCACCTTTTGTCAACACCCTTTTTTGCCCACTCCAATCCCATTTACTGCTCCCCTTCATTCCCTCTCCCGAATCCTCTCGTTGACTTTAGTCCCAAATTTTTTATTTTTCTAGTTTCTGAAAAAATAAAGATTGTATTTGATATGGAGTTATAATCATGATTTCACACTTATATTTGAGTAGGACCGTGGTAGGGAGCTCGAAAACGAGCTCCCCCGAATCCCCTTAATTTCTATTTTTTTTTTTTTCAGAAGCAGAGAAGGAGAAGAGAAGGAAGGAGGAAGGAGGAGGAAGGAGGAAGGAGGAGGAGGAGGAGTGGATTAGAGGGGGCCATAACAGTGGGAGGAGGCGGAGGCGGGCCGGAGGCGACGGCGGAGCTGCTACTGCGACGATCGGACCTGGGCGACTGGCTGGGCGATCGGCGACGACAGGCTGGGCGACGATCTCTTCCCCTCTTCTTCTCTCTTTCTCTCTTCCCCTCTTCTTCTCTCTTTCTCTCCCTCTCCCTCTTCTGCGTTGCAGGTCGAAAATGGAAGAAGGAGAAAAAAAAAAAAAAAAAAGGCTAAAACGACGTCGTTTTGGCCATTAGGGGGATTCGGGGGGAAGAATTCCGAGCTCTCAAACATTATCCATTTGAGTATTAGATTTGGATATAATTCTCAAAAATTAATTATACACTTACGTTTGAAAACTCTTTCTAGAATATGACTAGCAAACAGAGTACTTGAATTTTGAATTTCGAAATTTGGCCTACCCGATCTTCTGACCGAACATCCTTCCGGACAATTTTTGAATTTTTAGATGTACCCGGTCGTCCTTTTGGACATCCTCCCAGAGGTCCAACCGGTTGACCGGGACAGTATTTTTTTTTTTTTGCAGTTGTTATGTGAAAAAAAAATTAAATAGATTTTTTCAATAGTTATTTTTTAGAATTGAATTTTAAAAAGAGTTTAATTATGAGTTTTGAATAGAATTTTAATAGAGTTTTAAGTTATGAATTTGGTTATGAGTTACAAGTTTTTAAATTAAGTTTTCAAAATCTTTTTTAAAACTCAAAATCAAACAATTTTTCTTATTTTAAAACTCATTTAAAAAATTCAATACTCAATTCAGAACTCTTTTCAAAACTCATAACCAAATAAATTTTTTCTTTTCAAATCATAATTTCAAAATTTACAAACTCAAAATATAATTCTATTTTCAAATGATAATTCTAAAACTACCAAAACTTTTTAACTCTTGGGGTGTTTTGGGAAGTTGGTAAAAAGTTAGCTTTTGACTTTTTACCAAGCTTTTTGGCTTTTTTAGAAGTGATTTGGAAAGTTGATAAAAAGCTGACTTTTTTGATTTTTGGTTTAATATTTTTTAAAAGTGTCACATCACTCTAAAATAACCAAAATATCCTTACTTTTTAATTAAATTTACAATTTACAATTAATTAATTATAATGTCCCAGAGGATAGTTTGGTAAATGATTGAGTTGCTTTTTTAGGTCTTCACAAATGGAATCTCCAGCGTTTTAATTTGGTTTGGCGTTTTTGATGATTGGTAAAAACGCAACTTTTTATTGTTGTTGCCAAAACAGCACAAAGTAATATGAACACAAGTAAGTTTGGGAGTAATTTTGTATGACAGAGATTCTTTGCCTTTAAATACTATTTTGGGAAGATGGTTATAGTCAATTTTTTGGTGAAAAGTTACTTATAAGCAGCTTATAAGCAGTTTTTTTGTGAGAGAGGAAGTGTGTTATAATCTGGGAAGTGAATTATAACCCACTTTCCAAAATAGGCATAAATCTCTTTGTCCATTTATTTTAAATTATTTATATTTATTATATGATGTCTTATTCCAATTTGTTTACAATTTTTTTGGTCGGAAGAGTGTCCAAGGCAACTTTATAATTTTGAGAAATACAATATACTAAAATCAATATATTAAACTTAAAAGAGGGAGGAATAAGAGTAAAAATATAACCTATTTAGACTTATTTCAAGAAGATAGTTATAATTTTTCTTTTTTACCTTCTTTGATACTTTTTTTAAAAAAACATAAAAAATAATATGACACAAAATAAGTTAGAAATTAACTTTTAACTTTTTGAAACTCTACTCAAAAGAGCCCTTAGATAACCTAGACATGCATCAAACGAGCTAACTAGGAGGTCAACTTTAATAGTTGTGGATTGTGATACTGGCTCAACCCAATGATTTTTATACTTAGCTTTAATTTGTTCATATTTTATTTTTCTTGACTTTTTCATATTTTAAAAAATGACCATTAAAGCTAAAATTGAAAGGTCAATATTATTAAAAAATTGCATGAAAATATAAATGCTCTCGTTGGTTGATATATCACTATCACGGAAGATTTTATACTTGTATTATAAAATCAATAGTGTCAAGTGGGGTGGCAATATGGTGAATACTAACAACGTCAATGTCATTTTCATTAAAACTATACTACTTAAAATAAACCGCCGGCCAAGTGTATTTGTAAGAAACAAGAGACTTTTCAAAGCAACGAATCTTAGAGAGAGAGAGAGTAGAGAGAGAGAAGAGAGAAGAAAACCACGACGGCGACAATGGCGAACTACTCCGGCAGCCACAACCGCCTACCGGTAATCTGTTGTTTTGTGATCGTAGCTCTGTTGATTCTCTCATCCGCCGCCGTGGAAGCTACCGGAAACCACCATGACCAGTGGTGGATGGCGGCTGCCAAGCCTGCCTGCAGAGGATCGATGGCGGAGTGTATGGCGGAGGGAGAGCTGGAGATGGATTCGGAGATCAACCGGCGCATATTAGCGACGACGAAGTACATAAGCTACGGAGCGCTGCAGAGGAACACAGTGCCGTGCTCTCAGAGGGGAGCGTCCTACTATAACTGCCAGCCTGGCGCTCAAGCAAACCCTTACACCCGTGGTTGCAGTGCCATTACTCGTTGCCGCAGTTAGATTTTTCTTTCTTTTTTACTTTCTCTCTCTTTCTTTCGATTTTCTTTTGGGACAAATGTTGTGTACTCAAAAAAAAATATATTTGTTTATTATTATGTCTACTTAATTTTGATCTCCTTTTCTTGCATATATATATATATTAGAAAAATGTTAAAGCCTAAAAATGTCACTAAATTTTTTATCAAATGTATCATGTATGGGATTTATATCATGTAAGTTTGATGTAGATTGCAAATCTAAAAGATATTTGATAAAAATTTAATAAAATACTTAAAATTTCTAGTATTTTTCTATATATTATGATGGAAGCATTTTAATTTTCTCGGGAAACAATCACCTGGTGCTCTAAACAATAATAATAACCATGTCACAAAATGATTAATTTGATTTGCGTGTGATTTGATGCTTTGATACTTTGGGGTGGATTTTGAAAAATAAATAAATACATAAATAAAATATGTAAAATATAATTATATTTTATTTTACAATTGAGGGTATAATAAATTAAATAAAAGGAATTAGCATCAAATTGAATTCTTTGATTTGTTGGTTTTTTTGAACAGGTCTTTGATTTGTTGGTTGATGAACCAAAATTGGCCAGATGCTACAGTTGAGTTTTGTTAAATTTTAAATTTAACGTAAATAGAAAATTCACAAAAAAGCAAAAATTAAATTTTTTATAAAATTTTATATCAAGAATAAATGAATAGACTATGTTCTATAAATGTCTCACTTTTGCAAAATATTTAGTTTAATACTCAAAGAATCAAAAAAAATAAAAAACTATCTAATAGATTATTATTTTGATATGTAAAATTTTCACAAATTATGAAATTTTAATGAATCTTTAACGGTGGATCCAGTTCTAAACAAATCTTTGCTTCTCGGAATGTTTTGTTGACCTCCTGACAAACTTCTCTATTTTGAAATTTTAATGAAGTTTTATTTTATTTTTTTTTTAGAAGTTTTATTTGTTAAAAAAAATGATATATTCATTTTAGATACTTCTCTTTTGTTTTTTAAACTTTTTTTTTAAAAACATTTTTAGATGTGGGTGTTTAAATCGCTATTCTAATTTGTATGTTTTGTTAAAGATGAAGCATAAGTAATTATTTTTATTTCATTAGGAAAATGAAAAACGAATATAATTTGGACACAAAATTTTATTTATTTATTTATTTATCTCCTTTCAATTTTATTCTTTGATAAATTCAAAATCTAAATATATCATAAGTACAAAGATAGTCCGTAAACATAGTTATGATGTTGGGGATAGTATAAGGGGAATGGCCAAAGACTTTATACAATTTTTCCTTTAATTAAGTGTCGCTTGGAAAATGGATTGACTTTTTAACTTTTTGACTTTTTTGACTATTTTAGTCTAAGTTAAAAAGCTTGATTTGGAAAGGGCTTTTTGACTTTTTGACTTTTTTTGTGAGAGAATAGTATAATAATTATGAATTGGATGTGATGTTTTGTTTTTTATGGCTAAAATAACCTATTTTGTCTTTTGTGGCTAAAATAACCAAAAAAACCCGAATAGCTCTTCCCAAACGGAGCCTTTAGGCCTCGTTTGGGGACTGGCTATTTTAGCCAAAAAGTCAAAAAGTCAACTAAAACTAGTCACATCACCTCTCTACTTTTCTGCATATCTTTTCGTAAAAAGTCAAAAAGTTACTAAAATAGCCTGTTCCCAAATGATTATTTAGTAGGTTCATTTATATATGTTTTCATTAAATACTTTCGGAATCTGTATATTTTATGGTAGTTGTGTTGAGTATTGTGCAATATATTATTTATTAATGACCAGAGAATATTAAATTTTTTTTGTATTTATGATCGTTACGAATTTAATTATAATCAAGTTGTCCTAGGTAGCTTATGAGTGTCAGTAATTGACAATTAAAATTTGAATAATTTTTGAATTGCCTCAAATGAAAAATGAATAAATTCATCTAATCAAGGGCAATTTTAAATACAGAAGTAGGGAATATTTGAAAGAAGAGATGATAAAGGAGAAAAAAAAAGGTTTGGGTTTAGGAGGGATTGGGTCCAGGTTATACCATATGTTCCTAGGTGGTGTTATGTGGTTGTCAATATTTAATTTTTTGTTAAAATTTTAACAAAAAATAGGGATTGTATCAAATTGAAAAAATAAAATTATAGGAAAGCTTGAAGATCACATTAAATAAATAAAAATAAAAAATAAGAGCCAAGGTAAGATTAACTAATATTTCAGGGTACAAAATGTAATTTATCCAAATACAAAATATTTAATGTAAAAAATTATTTTATCAGGAAACTTATTTAAAAGAGAGTTTCTAGATAGATCATCGATGCGGCCTTTATGGTGAATTCACAGAGGCCCAACAACACCTTCCAATTAGGAAGTCTAACCGGAGAGAACCCAATCCCACTTTGAGTTTATACCTATTTACATGTCGACAATTTAATTCCTATTTATAACTATTACTAGGAAGCACTTATCATATAAGTCTCATAATTTTTGGAAAAACATTTAGAGAGACTTACGAAATAATTATATTGATCAGAGTTATTTATTTATAAAATATTTATTTATTTATTAATATTCCTAAAAAGTATTGACACAAAATAAATATTAAATTGTACTTGACTTACAGATATTTAAATTTATGACATAAGAATGACCCATAATTTACCTAAATATTTACACATTCATAGTCATTGAATCATTGAAAATCTTGAAACGCAATAATCTTAAGATATGATCCTATAAATGTAAATATTTTAGACTCAAGGACAAACAAATTTAAGAATAAAAGAATCTCATGCTTATTGGGAATTGGAGACGAGTCACAGCAGGCCCTTGTGGTATCCCGATTGGGGGTTTTTCTCGAATATTTTTTTTATAATTTAAATTGTTCATATCGTAGGGGTCATTAAGTAGATTATTCATGTAAAAAATTAAATTGATTGAACATTTATAGCTCTATAAAAAGAACACATTTATTTTTTAAAAAATAAACAGTTAATATGATCTTAATTATTTTTTAAAAACAATTAAATTGGATCATGAGAATGCCAATTTTCAATTAACTTTTATTTTTTACATAAATGATATCCGTTACGAACTTTACAAAATGAACAATTTAAATTATCAAAAAAATTCAAGAAAATTCCAAACCGGGACACCACAGGGCCCTGCAGTATTCACAAACCTTGCTTATTGAGACTATTTGGTACTTTTTTTTGTAATCTAAAAATTGATAATTAAAATGTAGAAGTTAAAAATATTTTTCTCGACTTTTATATTAGACTTATCTCATAGTCTCTTTAAACAATTCAAACTTGTACTTGAAAGGTCCTTTCATTCATTGCCAATTAATATTTCGTTCCGATTTATGTTTTATCATTGGAAAATGCTGTAGGCCTTAAATTTTTTACTAAATAAATTATCAAATTTCTCACGTGAATACCCACACCAACGTGAGACGTTTGATCATTCATTTGGTAAAAAATTTTGTATCCCTAATATTACCCTTTATCACTGGCTTGCATCTATCTATCACCTACATATACAAAGCTTGAAAGTCTTACCAATATGAAATATTTGATCATTCATTTGATAAAAAATTTTATATCCCTAACATTACCTTTTTATCACTGCCTTGCATCTATCTGCCACTTTATGCAAAGCTTGAAAGTCTCCTTTACTCATTGTTAATGAATTTTGAGTTAAATATTGAGAGATTTTGTTAAAGTCATCTCATAACAAAATTTTAATGTGTTAAAGATAAGTACAAAAAAAATTATTTGAAAAGTCTAACACATATTATTATTACCAATATATCCTTACTAACTAATTTAATATTTTAAATTTTAAAATGATATAACTTTTGATATAAATATCAATTTTTAATATAATTAGTATTTTTAGAATTCTGTCATCAAGATCTATCAAACAAAGCCCAAGTTGACTATGGAATTCTTTTAAAAAAAGACTACCATTGTAATTAGCGTAAACAATACAATTTTACTCTATTTCACAATAAAATTTTACTATAAAACAGAGTAAAATTTTACTGTTGACATAATTTCAATAGGGAAAAAAATATGATTTTTTTAAAAGAATTTCATAACCAACATAGATCTTATTTCATAAATCTTAACAAGAGGATTATAAAACTATTAATTTTATTAAAAATTAATATATAGATCGAAAGTTATATCATTTTAAAAATTAAAATATAAAAATAATTATTAAGGGTATGATTGTCTATAAAAAAAATGAAAACTAAGCAGCTTGTTTGGTTCCAGTTTTCAGAAATTTTTACTTTTTTATTTTTCGTATTTTAATGTTTTCAATGAATTTTTTTTCATATTTTAAGCATTTTTTTTTTAATTTTTAGACACACCTAATTACTAAAAATACTTGTGAAAAAATATTTGTGAAATAAATAGTAAAAAAATACTTTTAAACAATTTTTTTTAATAAATAGTAAAATATTTGTGAAAAAATATTTTTTAAAAATTAATAAAAATTAAAAAAAGTGCTTAAAATTAAAAAAAAATACGAAAATTAAAAAAGTAGAAATTGCTGAAAATATTTTTAGTAAAGTGCATCTAAAAAAGTTAAAAAAATACTTAAAATTTTAAAAATATTTACTAAAAATAAAAAAATACAAAAAATAAAAAAACTTAAATTTTAAAAAATTAAATTCAAAAAACTGAAACTTACGCACTAAAAATATGTCCTTAATGAAATAAGCGTTTCTTCTCCAGGAAGCTTACAAATTAAAAAAAAAAATTAAACTGTCTTTTTCATTTTAAAGGGTACCAACAAAAGACTTTTGGGTTATCACATACCTCTCTAAGGAAAAGATGGTTATATGGCCCTTCAATGGTTTATCAAATCTATCATTAAATAAATTTAATAAAAAAAAGTAATTTTTTATTTTTTTAACGGTTCATCAAATCCATAATTTCACTTTTCTTTTATCAAACTAAGGATAAATGTGTCTTTCATTAAATTACTGTTTATTGGATTTTCACAACCAGATATCCCCAGGTGACTACCTCAAGGCAAAAGTTTATGAAAAAAATTACACTAGCCGGTTGACCCTTCGGATAACCACTTAAAGGCAAAAAAATGTGAAAAAATTACATTGTCTGGTCGATCAGCCGGTTGTTTGTTCGATTGACGGGTGGTTTGATGAAATCACAAATTCCTTGAAGAACTTGATATCAAAGAAAACTTTTATTTAAATTTAATAAAAATTTTGATATATACTTGGAGATACCCTAAGGGAGCTCCAAAAAGAATGATGATTGTCCACTTTGCACCTCAAATGCTATCTTGGGCTCCTTTTGCACCATTATTATTCTAGCCCATCTTATATAAGATCACCATTCCAAATCGAACATATTCTGAGACTTCACAGGTCATAATTACCTCTCACTTAGCATGTTGATTTTTAGCTCAAAAAGGTTAAAATAGTATAAAATAAGTTAGAAACTTAATAAGATAAAATATTATATATAAATTATAAATATTTTATTTTTTCTCTTATAAAAATTAAAAAATTTAAAAAATTTAACTCAAACGAAACTTTTTAATTCAGATTAAAATAATCAAAAAATCAATCTACTTCCCAAACAAAGCCTTACATTGTTGGGCTACAATTTGGTAAATGTCAACATTATTTTTTACTCTATTCGTCCCAAAATATTAGTTACTTATTTTATTTTTTATTATTCAAAAATATTAGTCAATTTTAAAAAAATGAAAAACTAAAATAATATGAATTTTCTATTTTGCCATTCTTTTTATTAACAACACAAAGTATAATTATCACAATTGATATTTCTCAAAAAATATAATATCAAAGGATAATTTTGAAAAATTAATTTTTTTAAAGTGCAATAATTATACTACAAAAAAAATTAAACTCCCCAAAAGGAATTATCATTTAAAAAAAAATTGACCTACAACAAAAATTTCTATGCTTCATTTGGGATGTACTATATAAGTGTACTTTTTAGTTAAAAAAGTAGAAAAAAAATATGTATATTTTGAATAATTATTTGACCATTTACGAAAAGATGTGTAATAAAATATTGTAATAAAATCAAAATGACCATTTTACCTTTTTGACTTTTTGGATAGTTGAATTTAAAGGGTAAAATAATAATTTTACTTTAGTGGCTTCCCTCATAAGCTACCATTGAATAGTATAAACTTTTTAATTTTTTTAATAATTTTATAACTTTTATTAGAAAAAAAATAAAATAATTATAATTTAAATATAGTATTTTATCTTAGGAAAAATTACCGGTAAATCCCATATGAGAGAATGTTACTCCATTTAGTCCTGTGTTTTTTCTTATAAACCATTTGGTCCTAAGGAATATTTCCTTTTGATTTGTTTTGGTGAGACTTTACCTATGTACCCTTTCAACATCAATTACATCATCCAAACATTAACTACATTGTAACATTAACTATACCAACATCATCAAAACATCATCAACATTACCAGACATCATATCAACATCACCAATATCATAAAATATCATCAAACATTATCACACATCACCAACATCAAACATTATTCATCAAACATAAAAAATCATCATCAAAATAACGTCAAACATCACAACATCATCATCAAAACAACATCAAAATAAAAATTAAACAAATTTTTAAATAACGATTAAACATCAAAATAACGATTAAAATTACATCAAACATCAAAATAACGATTAAATATTTTTTTCCGATCAAACATCATATCATAACAAATTTTTTTTTTTGATCAAACAACATCATCAACATCAACATTCGAATCAATCTCTCAATTTTGAAACCCTAGTTTTCTCTCTCTACACTCTCTAATGGCACCCAAACAGCCTCAAGTTAAGAGGTATTGGAAAAATCAAACCTATAAATTCAGAGTTGTATCAGAACTTAGAGAGGAGGTGTCTGCAATTGTGAGAACTCCGAGTGAGACGAACCAATCCACCCCTACAAATCGACCCAACTGAAAAACTAAACTCATTTTATTTATTTTTACACAAATATACCAACGATTCGCAGAGAACTCGCTCACTTGCAGATTCTTCAGTTTGATTCAAACCCATAAATGCCAAATCTTTTTGGAAGATTGTTGATCTTCTTGGTCAAGGGTAAGTAGTTCGAAAGCTTCGATGAGTTGGAAGAGATGCCATCACGATCTTAAAGCTCTAATCATTGAGATCGAAAGCTTTTCTTCCCAATCGATCATGATATCGGACGCGAACCACGACTCTCTCAGTTCGGTGATGTAATCGATCGAAGGTCCGTTTGATCCACACGTCGCAAAGATCAGATCTGTTCCGCAGATCTGTTCCGAACGGTCAGGATCTTGAAGGGAGCAACATCACCGTCGACGAGGCCCAGTCGCGCGGAAGCGGTGGTGGCGGAGGCGGCGGGTTCCCCGGTGGTGGTGGTCGTCATGAGGGAGGATACGGTGGTGGTGGATGTCGCTGATGTTGATGATGGAACGAATGATGTTTGATGATGGAACGAATGATGTTTGTAGGGTTTGATCATGGCCATGATGTTTGGCACAAACACAATGTTGTAACGTCGCGCTCAGATTTAGATATACTGGAATCTCTAATTTCAGTTTCAAACATCAGGAATTGCAATGTTTCAGGATTGGAAATGTGAAACGTTGATGTTTCCTTACAGAGACTAGAACATTCAATGGAAAACGAGGGGAAAAGGTAAAAACGCCTATAGTGCGCTCCATGTCTAAATCGGTAATTCACCCAATACTAAATACCAATTTTTGCCCCCTATTAAAACTTTCAAACACAATTTACTGAGGATAACGTTGACATTACCCAAACATTAGGACCTATCGGTTCAACAGAAAAAAGTCAGGACTAATCAGTCTACAAGTTACTAATTCGGGATTTATTGGTGCTTCTCCCTTTATCTTATTAATTTTTTTAATCTATTTTACTTTTTTATAGATATAATAATCCTAACCCAACTCACATCTTCATGTCAAACCAACCCTATGTCGTAAAATTTATCAAATTGCATCATGAGTTGTACTCCTGGTAAATAGAACCAAACGAATCTATTCAGGTTTGTACTGTGTATGTACACGTTGGGCCCTTCATCACGATATATGTGTCGGTCACTTCACTACCTATAACCAAGCGAGGATCGCTCCTTAGACTCTTCCACTTGACTCCTTATTTGATGGACTACTAGGTCTATTTTTTAGTTTAATTTTACATTTTAAAATTTATCATATATATTATATCTGTAAAAAATTAAATTGATCAAATATTAAAAGAATTTAAAAAAATTTATTAAAAAAAATTTAATAAATAATTTTATTATTTAATAAAACTTTTAGTTCACGTGACTTTTAATATTCGACCGATTTGATTTTTTACAAGTATGATATACATGTTAAATTTTAAAATGTGAATAGTTTGAATCATCAAAATTCGACCTAAAAGTCGGTCCAATGGCCCATCAAGTAGAAAATTAAGTAGGAGAGTCAATGAGGGAATCCTTGCTCACCTATAATCATAACGAAAAATAAAAAAAATAAAAAAAAAATTTAAAAATAGAGAAAATTGCAAATAGTAGTTAATAACTCTTTTACTGATTTGTTATTATTTTAGAAAATTTGTACTGAAGTACAATTTTCCCATGAAAATATATAAGAGGAAATGGTTACACTATCATGATGTAAGCATGAAATACTATTGGCAAAATTAAAAAAAAAAAAAATCCTAGCCTACGTTTGATTTAGTCTTTAAAACATGATTTGATCCCAAAAAAAAAGTAAAAAAGTTTGATTGGTCAAAAAAAATTTAAAATAGAATTCAAAATTCAATTTTCTCTCTCATTCTCTTTATTTTATTATTAATAAATAAGGGCCATTTTGGGAAGTTGGTAATAATCTGCTTTTCAGATTATTACCAACTTCCTCTTTCACAAAAAAGCTGATTATAAGCTGCTTATAAGCAGCTTTTTACCAAAAAGCTGATTATTACCAACTTCCCAAAATAGGCCTAAATCAATTATTTTTTTCTCTCTCCTCTCTTTTCTCTCATATCTCATTCTCTCACATTCTATATATAAATCCATCAAATTTTCTTTCACACTCGTCTATTCAACTAAAAAAAAAAAAAAAAAACTACAAATCATCCACAAACTATTTTCAAAACTTATAACCAAACAAATTTTCAACTTTCAAAACTCTTTTCAACAATTTTTCTTTCGAAATACAACTCAAAACTCATTTCAAAAACTAAACCAAGTGCAACCTTAAAGTTTGACTCTTGTAATGAAATAAATTTTTTGTTTTATTAAATTAAATTTAAATATTTTGATTTATTTTCAATTTAAATCAGTCAACTATTTTTTTTAAAAGTAAAATCGATTGAAAAATAGTATTTTAGCTGTTAGACTCAATGTAAGGGGTCTTTTGGGAAATGAGTTATAATCCACTTTCCAAATTATGACCCACTTCTTTCTCTCACAAAAAATTGATTATAATCAGCTTATAATCAAAAAGTTGATTATAACCATCTTCCCAAAATAGCCCTAAATGTATATATGAAGTACCCTATTTAAGTTTAATGACTAAATTATCATTTTTTTATTTGTTTTACTTGAGGAAGATAGATAAATGGTTTACATTTAAAACAAATTAAAAGATTAATGACAATTAAAAGATACAGACTAAGGTCTAATTTGCGCAAAAGTATAAGCAATTTTGACATTATTTGGATAAATTACATTTACCTCCTTTGTGATTTAAAAAAAAAAAAAAAAACATTTAATTTTACACTTTTAATATAATTACACAAACATGATGTACCATTTGGTTAAGTTTAATGACTGAATTATTATTATTTTTTATTTGTTTTACTTAAAGAAGATAGATAAATGGTTTACATTTAAAACAATTTAAAAGATTAGAGACAATTAAAAGATTACAGACTAAGGTCTAATTTGCACAAAAATATAAGCAATCTTGACATTATTTGGATAAATTACATTCACCTCCTTTGTGATTTAGAAAAAATACAGTTAATTTTACACTTTTAATATAATTACACTAATATTTCTTTTATTAAGGTCAAAATGACCGAAACTAATATAGATGGTGAATAAACACTAAAATAAATATATATTTTAGTAGGAAAAAAATGGCAATAATATATTTTTATTCATACGATTAATAAATTATTGATAAAAAATTGAACTAACTCTCATGTGAATTGAAAAACCTCAAAAGAGAATGGTATAATTATGTTAAAAGTATGAATTAATTGTATTTTTCTCAAACTTTAAATGTGATGAGTGTAATTTTACATAATTTCATAGATATATACTTGTTTTGAAAAGTAGGCTAAAAGTCAATTTTTTAGTTTTTTTTTTTAAATTTTTTTTTAAACGTGCAAAAAAATAAAGAGGTGCGTGACAAAAAAAAAAATTAAAAAATTAAAAAGCTATCTCTTAACTCAATTGCCAAAATTAGCCATAATCCTATTGGAGACACGAGTTTAATAATCCAATTCGATGAGGTTGAGAGTGAAAAAGACCTTATTACACCCCATCTTACAAAAATAATAGTCGCATTTTATATTGTAAGAACTTTTACGTACACATAAATTTAATTCAAATCAATTAGTAGTGCACAAATAAATTCAAATCAATTACTAACACACAAATAAACACAATTTGTATAAGGTAGTTGGTCTAGTAATATATGTAGTTGTCCTTTAAGATAGTAAAAAAATTATAAATTCAAGATTCAAGTTAATAAAGTTATTATGATCCTTTTATTGTAATATAACTTACTAACATCCTGTTATGTTATCAACAAAATAAAAATAATAAAATATTATGGATAAATTACAAATACACTCTGAGGCAGTGGCGGAGCCAAGAAATTAAATCAGAGGGGGTACTTACTAATTACACTATTAAAATTTTTTATAAAAATATTTCACATATAAATTTTTACCATTAACTTCAAGAAAGATAAAAAATAATAATAATAATAATAATAATCAGTGTGTTTGCTTTTAGTTTTCTAAAAACTAAGTGTTTTATTTTTCGTATTTTTTGGGTTTTAGTGAATATTTTTTAAATTTTAAATATTTTTTTTACTTTTTTAGATGTACATTACTTAGATATGTATCCAAATAGTAAAATATGTGTGAAAAAATATTTTTAAAAAATTAATAAATATACAAAAATACGAAAAATGTACTGAATTTTCATATTATTTTTATATTTTTTGGTAATTGTGTATTTTTTAAAGATTTTTTTCACAAATATTATACTTTTTAGGTATATTTATGTTAGATGTGTTTAAAAATTTAAAAAAATGCTTAAAATATTAAAAAAATTATTGAAAACATTAAAATATAGAAAATAAAAATGTAAATTTTTTTGAAAACTAGAACCAAATAAGAAAAATATTATTTGTAATTAGTGTATTATGGACAATATTAAAAAAAGTCATGGATATAAAGTTTTAAAATAAATTATATAATGATAAAGTAATTTTTTATACAAAATATGCGTAAAAATTCAATATAATAGCTATACCACGTCATTATTAACATGTGATATCACCAACCAATAGTAAAGAAACACATGGAGAATGAACGCTACATGTCAAATGTAACTAACAATTCAATAAATTCTATATTTTCATTGAGATTAATTATGTTTGCATGTCAATAGTGATAGATATCACCATTATATTGGAATTTTCATAGATAATAATATCGTAATTACTTTATTCTCAGTCAAAATAACAATTATTATTCTTATTATTTAAAAAATATCATTGACATTTAAAATAATATTTTTATAAATTTTTTTATTTAAAATATTTTCTTTATGTTTACTTTTAAAAACAAAAAACAAAAAAATTCCAAAACCTTGGGGGGGGGGGGGGGTGACCCCGCTAGCCCATGTTAGCTCCGCCCCTGCTCTGAGGTTTATTTAAAGTATGAATTACCCTTTAGATTTAAAAAATTACAAATACCTTATTATTAGAATTTTTAATTAAAAAAATAATTTTTTTAAAATATTCAATTTTGAAATTATTAAAAATTATTAATTAATTAAATAATTAATTTATTAATAAAACAAGTTAGTTATTATGAAACTGAAAACTTGAGGAGGCAAGATATAATTTTTAGAACTATATGAGACAACTTATATTTTAAGCCATGGTTTGGATAATATTTTGGAGCTAAATAATCACAAGAAGACAAAATAAGTTATACAAGTTAATAAGATAAAATACTACTTTTTACTCATAATCATTATATTTTTTTTCTCTCATAAAGTAAAAAAAACCTCAAAACAGTTTTGTGTAAGAAAGTGTTTTGAGGTTTTTTTAAGCCATGATTTTTTTTTTATGACTTTTTTGTGTAAGAAAACTAAAAAAATTGGCTTTTTACCATGTTTTCTAAATTGTTCCAAAAAAATTGGCTAAAAAAATCAGTGCCAAACGAACCCTAATTGAATTTAAAAAAATATATTTATAATTTCTCATTTATTTTATATCTTAACTTTAATACCATGATTTTCTGACAAACAAACAGAGCTTAAAAGAAAAGAAGAAAAATGATGCAGACCACTAATTAGTGGTTGCTCTCATGTATTTTGTGTCTTTGTTTTGTTTTGTTTTGTTTTGTTTTGTTTTTGTTTTTGGCTTTCCACATCATTAATGATGGTGATGATGGTAAGAATTTAATGGTATGTAGCATTGTTGGGAAAAGAAATACCGAAACCTTTCCTTCTGTAGTTTGACCAAATCCCCTTACGCGTCGGTTGGCAGTTCGTTACGCTCCACGTGTACACATACCCTCCACCTCTCGCCACCTCGCCGTCCACGTGTCACTCTCCCACCTCAACCAACCCCGAAAACCTCGTTTCCCTCTATAAATCCCCCACCTGAAATTCCTCTCACCTCCAGATCTATCTCTCTCTCTCTCTCATGGCCCCCGAAACCGACAGCCTCGTCCGACGCCGAGCCAAAGACGAACCCAACAACGATCACAACAACAATAGCAGCAGCAACAACAAAGGAAGAAGACAGAGAAGATCAGCAATGGCGAGACGTGGCATTCGATCATTGGCCATAGCCATAACATTCCCAGTCTCTCTCCACGTCGCTGTCATTATTTTGCTTTCGGGTCGCCACCGGGTCGCACCCAAACCCGTTTGGTTCCCATCTCCATGGATCCTCCACACCATCTTCGTGGGCTCGGCTGCCATTATGGGCCTCTGCGCTTGGTTTGTTTGGGCCGAAGGTGGGTTTCATCGCAAGCCCCAGGCCCTGGCCTTTTTGATGAGCTATCTCGCTCTTAGCGTGGCTTGGGACCCGATTGTGTTCGGGGTGGGTGCTGTGTGGGTCGGGTTGATGGTGAGTGTTGGGATGTTTGGGGCTTTGTTTGGGTGTTCTCGGATCTTCAAGGATATGAATCCGATTGCTGCTGATCTGGTTAAGCTTTGTTTAATATGGGTCGGGTTTGTGATAAGCTTAAATCTTAAGCTTTTGTATTGGTGAAGTGTGTGTGTGTGACACGTGTTGTTTGTAAAAGTAATGCTTTGTAAAACAGTTAGGGTTGTCCTTTTTGTTGTTACGCAGTTGCATGGTTTAAATGAAATTAATGTTGTCCTTTTTGGTACATCGCTTGAATTTTCGTTTTTGATTTACTCGATTCATCTCAATTTTGATTTGTCGGTTATTCGATAACAATTGCGGTTAATAATGATAACAACATGGTAGATAAGTAGTGGTAACAACATGATAGATAAGTAGTGACGGAGTCACATGTGATCAAGGAGTCACATGCGATCAAGGGGTTACGTACTCCCTTAATTTTGGAATTTTTTTATTTATTTATACATATGTGTATAAATAAAAAATTTTAAAAAATAATACTTAGAATAAAATATTAATGGTATTTCTAAAGTTATACAGTAATTGTTTTTATTGAAAATGAAGGAATTATAACAACTTATATTTTTATGTTTGAAAATTTTGTGAAATAAATCTCAATATAAAGATAATATCCATCATTATTGATATGTAACACTATATATATGTAAAAGTTATTAAAATATTAGTTATATTTGCATGTAAAATTCACCATTCATATGTTGCCTTATTATCGATTGGTAATATTATATGTCAATGATCACGTGATATCACTATTATATGAAATTTTTATTCTAATTTTGTAAAAAATTAATTTATTTTACCATTATATAATTTATTTTAAAATTTAAATATATGACTTTTTTACATTGTCCATAATATACTAATTATATGCAATACTTTCTTTTTTATTTTACTTGAAATTAATTGTAAAATTTTACCTGAAATATTTTTGTAATAATTTATTTAAATTTTTGTACTTAATATTAATTCAAAAATTATTATTATCTTCTTATTGTTGGTTATGGAAAAACATTAAAATTGTAATTAATAAATACCCCTTTTAATTTAGTTTTCTGTCTTCACTATTGTAGATAAGTGTTACACCGACCATCTGAGCAATCGATCGGTAAACATAATTTAGATTTTCGGACAAATTTAAATTTGAATTACTAATCATTCTCAAAAATATATATATATATTATGATGGTGGTGGTGTAATTATTTGAGAACTTTGTAGTAAAAACACATATGCACAAAGAAAATATTGATTATTAAAAGGGCACATCCGTTGTTCTCTCCGTCTAATAATTTTCACCATGTATAAAATATTTCTACTAACTTTGAAATAATGTTATCACACTATTAAATTGGCTAAAAATACCTTACATATAAAATATATTAAAAAAAATCATCAATAATCACCATAATGATTACCAGACTTTGAATTTGTTTATGTAAAATTTCATTTTTTATGATTTTAATATACAAAAAATCAATTAAACATCATCTAAAATAGATTAAAAAATAAGATACTTCAAAATTATTAAATTAATTATACATGTTTCTAAATATGTATCTCACATGCATATTATTTCAATGTCCTTTCAATTAATGAAAATCAATGTTATAATAGCTATCCTAGGTGAATTAAGGTCCGAAAATAACTTAAAAATTAGAATCCAAAAAAATAAAAAATTAGGAAACAAAAAATGATAAATTCTTAAATAAATAAAAAAAGGTGGACAAAAACTGAACACCTAAAAACAACATAAAAGTTTTTTTTTTTTTTTTAAAGTCCCAGAAAATACACAAAAATAATAATAATTAAAAAGTTGCAATAACAATATACATATACATATACAACAATTTAAAAATCAGAATACAAAGAACAGCCAAAAAACTTAATTACCTAAAGTAATGGTAAAAAACCCAAAATGAAATAAAAAGCAGCTAAATTAAAAGCTCAAAAAAAATTTAAAATTAAATTCAAACAAAAAATAACACAAAAAAAAAAAAATCCCAAAAATAAAAAAATATACAGGTGAGAATTAAGGTAAACAAAAAAACCACTACTTCAAAATTAGAACCCCAAAAATATTAGAATAAAAAATTTGAGGGTTGGGAGGTGGGGGGTTTTAGAACAACAACAAAAAAAAAAGCAATTTAAAAACAATATAGAAAAGAAAAAAAAAAAAGTGAATAAACCCGTCTAA
Source organism: Camellia granthamiana (assembly GCA_036172215.1). Lineage (NCBI taxonomy): Eukaryota > Viridiplantae > Streptophyta > Magnoliopsida > Ericales > Theaceae > Camellia > Camellia granthamiana. The sequence continues at coordinate 78,488,079 of CM069914.1, forward strand.
AAAAAGAGAAAAATAATTCAGGTCTGAAAACAACTTTAAAATTAGAACCCAAAAATCAAAAAATAATAAAATTCCCCATATTTAATTTGGTATAAAAATACATGGAAATGTAAAAGGGAAATGCCTCGTAGCTCGAATGCTACGAGGCTCGAATGGCTCGAGAGAGGAGAAAAGAGGAGAGGGAGAGGAAGAGAGGGAGAGGGAGAGGGAGAAAAGAGGAAGAGAGGGAGAGGGAGAGGGAGAGGCAGAGAGAGAGAAGCAGACGGGAAGAGAGAGAGAAGACGCCGATGCCCAGCTCCGATCGTCGCCCAGCCGCCGATCGTCTCGCCGACCGCCGTCGTGGCCTCGCCGCCCGCCGTCGTCGCCCAGCTCCAGATCGTCAGATCGTCGGCCTCCGCCTCCGCCTCCGCCTCCGCCTCCGCCGCCTCCGCCTCCGCTTCCTCCTCCCCTGTATTAGGGCCCCCTCCCCCTCCCCCTCCTCCCCCTCCCCTGTATTAGGGCCCCCTCCCCCTTCCCCTCCTCCTGCGTCTTCTTCTTCTTCTGCCCGTCTTCTTCTTCTTCAGTCAAAAAAAAAATATATAGTGAAGGAGGGTCAACGAGAAAAAGAAAAGAAAAAAAAAAAAAAAAAAAAGGGTCAAAACGACGTCGTTTTGACCCTCGAGCCAACTCTCGAGCCTTAACTCTCGAGCTACCAATCACTACCGAATGTAAAAATTAAAACACACAAATAAAATAAATAAATAAACTGAACAACTGAAAAACAACATAATTTTTTTTAAAAATGCATTAACGACAACATATATGTAACAATTTAAAAATTAGAAAACAAAAAAAAAAATGTTGTCACAATTTTGAAGTGTCATGATTTGTTACACACACTCAATGAATGGTATAGGCCACAACTCAATTGCTACACAAGTCATTGTGGGTAAATTATAAGCCTCTAGCTAAAAAAGAACTTAAACGGTAATGGTATAAAATAAAAACACAAAAAATAGAAACACCAAAAAAAACAACTTAATTCTGTTGGTTGTATAAATTGTAAAAGTTAATCACAATTCAACACGTGGCATGAAGGGGGCAATTTAGGAAGTTAATACAAGTTGTCAATCAAAGTCAGACACGTGTCAGCCCGTATTGATAATAATAGATCTGCGTGGCACTGGAACAATCAAGAGATATAAGGTGATGTGGCTTGACGGTTACTCACAAAGTTCAAATTCAAAATCAAGAGGGAAGCCTAATTGCTATGTAGCGTAGTGGGACTAACTGTGAAAGAGCATGTTCAGCAATCATGGGAGGACATTTCGACAGTTGGAAGCCCACTTCGACGGTTATCATTGAGAAGTATAAATAGCAGAGAAGGCCCTAGAATGAGGGATCCAGACTCAGATCAAAAAACCAATTTTCTTTACTTTGTCTTCCCTTCCAGTTTTTACAGTTCTTTACATTTTTGTACTTCAAATTCCTGTACTGCACTTCATTCATAGGAATAGTTTCAAATAACTTGTTGCTGTAAACTTCTATGAGGCTAGGTTAGATCATTATAAGTTTTTCATTTTACTTAATGAAATTCTGAAATTATTCTTCACTTAGTTGTTATTTACTAAATTCTCCTAAACAAGCCACCAGTAAAATTCCTCTTCATTGAGACTGAAAGAATTAAAACACAATCGTCTGATAATTGGTTGGCAATTAATCTTTTGTAAGGACTGATTGATCCTTACTGGCACACTTAAAATTACAATATTAACCTTCAAAAGCCAAAAAAGCCAATATATATTTTTAGCACGCCTAGTGGGACAAATTGAAATGGCTAGACGTAGGAGATAGGGAGAAAATAAATGCCTGGAAGAAGGTGTGGAAGGAGAGGTAGAGGTACTTGATCCAAAGGATAATGTGATAACACATCCTATGGAAGCACCTATCTCATCAGAACCTATGGTCGAACAGACCAGTAATTCAGAACATGCACCACATGTTCAAAATATTGAACGAAGCCATGGAATTGAACCATCCACTGTTCTATCTACTCAGCCAATGAATCCATTGGGAGGCCTAGTAGATGCCATATGACAACAGTTAATGAACACAATGGAAAGATGGGCAATATCCTTTATGGATTGGATAAATTCCCATCAACCAACAAACACAAGGCATATGGAGGAAAATTCAAATGTTCCTCAGCAAAGATTAGTTAGAGATAAATAGCCTATGCAAAGTAATGAACATACTAATGGTCAGACTAGTAATCAAAATTATGAAAAACCATCACCTATACCTCAGTGTTGGTATGAGCCTCTTTCGAGGCCTATGGTAAATCAAAATGCCTCATTACCTAACAGCGAAGCCATACAAATTGATGGATCTGGGCCAACACAAAAAAATGGCGTTAGAATGTTTCCAATTCCCATGTTCGAAGTCATACCTGGCACAAGGGGGTTCATTAATCCTTTGTTCGAATTTACACCCGGGGGGTTGGAAGGGTTTCTTGCGGCTGGGAGAGAAACAACACCTGCTCCTCCTGTTACAGCACCTTTCGTAGGTCATTTCGCAGGACAGGCTCAGAGAGGTCAACCATACCCTCAACAGCAGCCAGTACCACAGGGACAGCCAGTCCCAAATATACCTCCCTATGGATCAAGAGGGCCTCAGGCACAAGGTTTTCTACCAAATCCTGTCTTTGTTCCTCCATTGGTAGTCCAACAAGCACAAAACATGTTTCCTAGGGACCAAATTGCTGATAGTGTTAGAGAAATGTGTTCATTTATGGCTTAGGGGGTTTAAACTCCTGTGTATAGGAAGCCATATCTAGAATGGGGGGATAGGGTGCATGAATACCCAAGGGGGTTTAGAATACCAGACTTTGCACTTTTTTATGGGAATGGAAATCAGTCAACAGTAGAACACGTTGCTAGGTTCGCTGCCCAATGTGGTGAATTTACCAATAATGATTACATAAAGTTAAGACTTTTTCCAAATTCTCTAACTGGGGCAGCTTTTGTATGGTATATTAACCTTACACCTGGCTCTATCCAAACTTGGCAGCAAATGGAGGAGGCATTTCATGCCCAATTCTTCCAAATGGAGCCAGAAGTTTCCATGGCAGACTTCGCAAGGTTGAGTCAAAGGCCTGATGAGAAGGCTGTTCAATTTATTGCCAGATTCAAAAGAGCATGAAACAAATGTAGGGTCATTCTACCAGAGCCTAAATTTGTGAGATTGGCTCAAAATGGTTTGGAGTTTAGGCTTCGAAAGAAGTTTGACTCAACTGAGTTTCGAGACTTAGTGGAATTAACCTATAAGGTGTCTAGATATGAATCATCACTTGAAGAAGAACAAGATCGAAGTAATGTATCATACAAGACTTATTATAGAGATCTTAATTATGAGATTGATGCAGCAGAGATCGTAGGGAAAGAGCCTATGACCTGTGAGGCATTAATTCATAAAGACACTATAATAGACCAGCAGTTTAAAAAGAAAGACCTTCATAGGAAATACTCTTTCGATTTAACAAAGGCAGATGACATTTTTGATCATTTGCTTTTAGCGAATTTCCTAAAGTTACCAAAAGAGTTAAAATTCCTTCTCTAGAAGAACTTAAGGGGAAAATGTATTGTAAATGGCACAATTCTTGGTCTCACTCAACTAAAAACTGTATTGTTTTTCGGGACAGGATCCAAGAAAAGATTCAAAAGGGAAGTTTAAAATTCCCAGTTAAAGCAAAGAAAGCTATGGGGATTGATACTAATCCATTTCTAGAGATTGGAGAAGTTACAGCCAATGTTGTTGTGCTAGACTTCCAGAACTTATCGTTGAAGGAATTGGAGGAGGTTAATGTGCAGGTGCATATTGCTAGCCAGACTACTGTCAAGAAAGATACCAGAAGTTCACCAGCAGATGGGCAAAGCTTTGCAGACCAAAAGGAGGACTCTAGTAAAGAGGCACTGGATGATGACTCCCTAGAGACAGCTGTCATACAAAGGATGTGTTCCAGATGCAGGTTAAGTTACAAATGGTTGAAATGGCTCCCAATTGATGGGAAACAGTATTACAAAGATGTGCAGAGACGTCCTAAACCAACTAGTACCTATAACAAGAGGCCATATCCAACTGGTCTTAGACAGCAGCCATTCTTGGCTGGACCATCAGCCACTAGAGTGCATTCCAAGGGCAAGAGACCTCTACATGAGTTCAGACCACCCAACTACTATAGGATGGAGGGCAATCATCTTGAGAGGAGGCCTGAAGTGGGCTCAAGTTATGGCATCAGAGCTAGAGATTGGCCTCCTAGATTAGCCTTAAACAAGATGAAAGGTAACCACCCTGACAGAAGGCCTGAATTAGGTTCAAGACAGGGGATTAGGGCCAAGTAGTGGCCTCTACAGGCAGCTTCGAAGCCGGCTTCAAAGGCAGAAAGAGCTAGTTCAGCAACTGAACTAGTGAGTTCATGGGTACTTGGGGTTCTAGATTGGTTTGTCATACACAACAAGCCTAAGGAAAGGCCTATCTAGAGAAGTGTTGTTGGAGACCAGGGTAGAATGGTTAAACCTCCCTTGGTAGCTCCAAATAATTGGGTGTTACTAACGTACCCAAAAATAAAGGAACCAAATATGGTTCCAGTAATTTCTAGGTCCCAAAGGAGGAAGATCCAGCGAATGTACACTCAGTACCAAAAGGATCTGAAGGAAAGTGGAGAGAGTTCTTTATTGGCCCAGCCAAAAGGCTAGACAATGGAAAGAGAAAGCCTAAAATTGGATCATAGTCCAAAATAGACTCCTCAGAACAAAAGAAGTTTTAGCAAAGAGCAGTTAGCTAAAGTTCACTCTGAACTGAAAGCCAAAGAAAGATTCAGCTTAGCAGGTCTTGAAAAGGCCTTGATGGAAAACGACAGTGAGACAGAAGGAGAAGTTGACTTAGGCCAAAGGAAAGAAATGGTTGAAAAGGAGATGTTTGAAGCCTTTATGGCTGAATAGACATTTTTGGTCGAAAAATCAGCAGGAACAGACCATTCGAAGGAAGTCACTAGTACTGAAATGCCAGAATGCAGCATGGAAGATGCTTCTAAAATAATAGAACAAGTTAGCTTGGAAAAGAAGCAAGTGTAGCCAGTAGTTTAGTTTGGCTCATTTTCTCCAGTGTCAGTGAATATGGTGCATATACTATCACAGGAGTTCCAGGCTAAAGATGGAAACCAAGAAGGTCAGGAGATTGACCCTATTCCAATTTCTAGTGAAAATTCACAGGTTAGTATGGTTCAAGATGAATCTGAAGTGGCCACACCGATGGAAACTGAGGACGAGAGTGAGGAAGAAATGAGTATTAATCTTTCATATACCTTTGAGTATCCTACAATATCCATGACACAACATGTCAAGCCCTTGTATATCAAGGCTTTTTTCGATAGGATATAGATGAATAGGGTATTGGTGGATAATGGGGCAGCAGTGAACCTACTTCCGAAATCCTCTTTGAAGAAACTGGGAAAAGGAACCCTAGATTAATCTCAACTAGCACAACCATTACTAGTTTTGCTGGAGATAAGCAGATGACTCAGGGTATTTTGCCCATCAACTTGAGTGTGGGGACCAGAGATTGCATGATGACATTCTTTGTTATTAATCGTAATGCTAAGTATAATGCTTTACTTGGCAGGGTTAGATTCACACTAACAAATGTGTGCCTTCATCTCTACATCAGAAGATAATGATAGCCTTGTGCAATGGAGAGACAGAGGAGATCAATGCAGACCCTCAACCCTTTGTCGCTTGTGCTGACTTTGCAGGAGCCAAGTTGTATATTGAAGGAGTGACATTGCTCAGTATATTGAAAAAACCTGATGGTTCAGCCGAAGTGACGGCTGATGAGGAAGTGGCACACCTGAAGCACTTAGTACAGGAGAGTGTTGATGAAGAATTCGTCATTAAAGATGATAATGATGCCTAGTTGTAGGCAAGGAGATGAAACCAAAGAAGCCAGACCCTTGGCTTTAGTCAAGTTTTCAGCATTGGACTTAAAATCAATAGTCTAAAAAGTTCAGGAACAAGAGAAAGAAGCCATGGTAGTTGGCTGTAAGCAAAGACAACAACAGGTCAGGTCTTTGACCTTTGATAAATACTGTGCATTGGACATCGAAACAAAAGTCCAGGAAATACAAGAAGAAGAAGCCTTATGGACAGACTTTGTCTATGAGGAAAAAGGCAAAGATGTTGAATTAGAGAAAGTGGGAGTAAAACAAAGCAAAGAAATTGCTTCTAGGGCAGAAGAAATCAAAAGAGAAGCATTAGTGAGTTCTTGAATACAAGACCTCTTGGAAAAAGTTAATTTAGGGGAAGGTTCTGCACAATAACCTACTTACATCAGTGCTTGATTAAGTGCTCTTGACAAGGACCAGTTATTGATGGTTTTAAAGAGATATAAAGACTGTTTTGCATGGTCTTATAATGAACTGCCAGGATTGGATAGGTCATTAGTAGAACATAGGCTCCCTATGAAGCCTAATTTCAAGCCAGACAAGCAGAAACCAAGAAGGATAAGTCCTGAAGTGATTCAGAAGGTCAATGAGGAAATTCTTAAACTCCTTAAGGCAGGCTTTATTAGAACAGCTAGATATGTTGAATGGCTGTCCAATATTATGCCTGTGATTAAAAAGAATGGCAAAATGAGGGTAGACATCGATTTTAAAAACCTGAATTTAGCAACTCCAAAAGATGAGTACCCCAAGCCCATAGTAGACTTATTGATGGATAGTTCAGCAGGGCATAAGATTTTATCCATGATGGATGGCATTCTGGTTACAACCAAATCTGCATTGCAGAGGATGATATCCATAAGATGGCATTCAGATGTCCTAGGAACATTTACATATTCGAATGGGTTAAAATGTCATTTGGCCTAAAGAATGCTGGGGCTACATATCAAAGGGCAATGAACACTATCTTTTATGATCTCATTGGAAGGTATTTAGAGTGTTACATTGATGACATTGTAGTAAAATCCCAGTCCATGGAGGAACATTTGGGTCACTTGGAAGCAGCTTTCGAAAGAATGAGAAAGTTCAAGTTGAAACTCAATCCTCTCAAATGTGCTTTTGGTGTATTAGCTAGAAACTTCTAGGCTATGTAGTACACAAGAAAGGAATATAGATTGATCAGAATAAAGCCAAAGCCATCATTGAGGCCAAGCCTCCATCAAGTAAAAAAGAAGTACAAAAGTTCCTTGGAAAGATTAATTTTCTTCGAAAATTTATTTGTAACACTGCAGGGAAAACTAAAGTATTTTCTTCCTTATTAAGGCTAAAAGATGAAGAGGAGTTTGTGTAGATAGCAGAGTATCAAACTGCTTTCGAAAGAATTAAAGCCTACTTGGCCAAGCCTCCAGTGCTGATGCCACCAAAGAATGATAAGCCCTTAAAGTTATACATTGCTGCAGCAGAAGATTCATTGGGAGCTTTCCTAGCCCAGGACAATGAAGAAGGCAAGGAGCAAGTAGTTTATTACCTTAGTAGGTTTTTAAATTCTTGTAAATGTAAATATTCAACTGTAGAAAAGCTGTGTCTTGCATTGTACTTTGCAGCAATGAAATTAAGATATTATCTTTTGCCTAATGTTGTTTTGGTAATTGCAACCATAGACTTGGTTAAGTATATGTTATCTAGACCAATGTTGAGAGTAAGAATTGGCAAATGGATATTGGCCTTGTCAGAGTTTTATCTAGAATATGTCCCTCAAAAGGTAATAAAATGACAAGTTTTAGCTAACTTTTTGGTAGATCATCCATGTCAAACGGAAAGTTAGAAATAATGAATCTTGGTATGATCAATATCGAGCTATGGCAGACGTGGTTCGACGGGTCAAAGGCCAATGGTCTGATTGGAATTGGTGTTGTAATTAAGTCACCATAGGAGGTAGAAACCACACATGGTTTCAGAGTTGATGAAATTACTTGTTCCAATAATCAAGTTGAATATGAAGCTTTAATAATGGGACTGGAAATGCTTATTGGATTACAAGCTCATGCAGTTGATATATTTGGGGATTCTCAATTGGTAGTCAACCAAGTGAAAGGAATTGTCAAATGTCAAAGTGCAAGCATGTTGTCATATGTTGTTGCATTACATTTGCTTTCTCAGTTTTAGATAGCAAATGTGACTTATATCCTAAGATTCATGAATAACAAAGCCAATGATGTAGCTTAGAAAGTTTCGAATTTCAAGAGAATGGATGACATTCAAATAAACATAAGTCAAGCAATATATCAAAAATTAATACCACTTTTAACTAAAAAGAATGTGGTGTTAGAAGTCAATCATAATGACTTACAAGATCAAGATTGGAGGCATTCAATAATGCAGTACCTAACTGGCCCATCTTCGAAAGCCAACAGAAAGATCAAATTACAATCTATGCAATACATAGTATATGGTAATGCTCTTTACAAAAATGGAGTAGATGGGTTGTTATTAGAATGTCTACGGCCAAAGGAAGCATTGACAGCCATGGCTGAAGTTCATGAAGGCATCTGTGGTGCTCATCAGCCTAGTGTGAAGATAAGATGGTTGCTTCGAAGGCATTCCTACTATTGGCCTACCATCCTTAAAGATTGTATAGAATATGCTAGAAGTTACCAAGCATGCCAAAAGTATGACATGATAAGACATGTACCAATAACTGATTTACATGCAGTTGTGAAGCCTTGGTCATTTAGAGGTTGGGCTATGGATATGATAGAGAAAATACATCCACCCTCTTCGAAGCACCATTGTTTCATCTTAGTGGCCACAGACTACTTCACTAAGTGGGTCGAAACTAAACTATATAAGGCTATAGACCAAACTGAAGTTATTGGATTTATTAAAGATTTGATTCATAGGTTTGGCATCCCATAGACCATAACTATGGATAATGGGACTATATTTGATGGAAAGATAGTAAAGTCTTTCGCGACAGAGTTTGGAATTAGCCTTATTAATTCTACCCTTTATTATGCACAAGCAAATGGTCAGGCAGAATCATCCAATAAGTTTTTGAAAAAACGAATATAGAGAGTTGTGGAAGACAATCCAAGGGATTGGCATAACTTGTTGTTGGATATATGGTGAGCTTATAGGAATTCTCCAAGGTCAAGTATAGAAGTTACTCCTTATGCCTTAGTATATGGGCATGATGTAGTGTTACCTATAGAGATTAACATTAAGTCCTTGAAGGTGAGATGCCACGACCAGTTAGCTCCTGAGTAATACCATCTGAGCATGTTCTTGGAATTAGAAAATGTAGATAAAGTTAAAATTTTGGCATTAAATAGCATTATCTTTCAAAAGAAGAAAGCAGCCAAAAATTATAATAAGAAAGTCAAGCACATTAGCTTTGATGAAAGTGATTTGGTATGGAAGACAATTCTCCTAATAGGAATTAAAAGCCATAAATTTGGCAAATGGTCACCTAACTGGGAAGGACCATATCAAGTTCATAGAGTCTTGCCTAGGGGAGCATACCATTTGAGGAATTTGAATGGGTTTGTACATCCTAAGAAAATTAATGGCAAGTACTTGAAATCTTATTGTCACGACCCAAACCTGCCCCTATAGGTTTAGTGTCGTAACCGGACAGTAATCCTTGGATTACCAAAGGCCGCTTAGCAGAACAGCAGATAATTAAGGGCTGCGGAAGCAAATAAATAAAATAGACTTAATCCATAGAGCTGTGGTAACGTATATGAGACAGTAATCCTCAAAACAAACTTACGTATATACTTGTGACGTAAAAAATATATGTCATACATCATCAATTTATGCAAGTATAGCTAAACGGGAACTTAGCCCCAAGTACAAATAAGCCCAACAAAATATCTGCAGCAAAATTACAAAATAGGACATCTCAAAAGGAACCTCCCCGAGAGGCGCAGAAGGGTGGCTGACAAAAAACTGAGACGCCAGGTCCTCAACTCTAAGCCTGGTCATGTGCCTGTTCACCTACATACATAGTATAAATAGTGAGTTGGAGCCCAGTGAATAACAACAAGGTAAAGGGTTTTAATGAATCATGTCCATCATAGAGTCTGAAATTAGAGTCTTATGTGCATTTAGATTTCAAAGCAGAAACAGATTCAGATTCATATTCTTATCCAGGAATCATAAGCAGTTATATGTGATACATCCATTAGCTATCGTATCAACTTGGTTCTGAGACCCACATATATAGTCAGTACCGACGACCATAAAGGTCCATATCTTGTGCACAAGTAGCCATGGTATTGTTACCCTCAAGCAAGGGCCACGTGAATATAGGCCTCGGTATTATTACGCCCGGGCAAGGGCCACGTGAATATAAGCCTCAGTATTGTTACCCCCAAGCGAGGGCCACGTGAACTAAGGATACCACAAATACATTTCAAAAAAATGGACATTCATTCATGATTCATAAAATAGCATTTCAGAAAACAGATCATATCATTTCAGAGTTATTACTCACAATTAACAGATGACTTTAGGGCGAACAGATGTTTTGTGGAGCATGACCTACACAGTTACAAATGAATACGTATTGAATTACACACCCGGAAATAGTTAATTCTTTCTTATCTTGGTGTGTTTCTATTTCTTATCCTTATTATGGTGTCTTAATCTTGACCTAGGAATGCTGAGGATGGAATGAGGATGCAGAAATGTACTTGAAAATATTTTTCAAAACTTGTTGAAAATAGGGTCCATTCTCAAGCGGACATGCAAAATGTGAGAGTCCGCTCGAGCGCAACTTCCCTCGCTTGAGCGGTCTGCAAATTTTAAAAAAGTACTGATTGCTTGATTTTCACACTCGACAGACGCTCGATCCCTGCTCGAGCTTGAGACTCAGACTTTCGCTCGAGCGTGACTTTCATCGCTCGAGCGATTTGTAAAAACACATGAACTTCTAGGAGTATGCATTTCACGCTCGAGTGGACTTTTGGTCGCTCGAGCAGAAGTGCAAGATTACAAGGTCACCACTCGAGCGTAGAATTCGACACTTGAGCGGAAGTGCAAAATCTGGAATTTCCAGATTGCACTCCCCGAATTCTACACCCCAAAACTTATCTTCTTGGGCCAAAATTTTGGAGAACATCTAGGAACTTGTAAAATATTATGGTTTGAAGATCATTTCATGAAATCAAGGCCCAAAAGTATGTCAAACATGCAACAATTCAACTTGAAATGTAAAAACATCGTATGAACATGATATACATGTGCTCTCTTGAGTTTATGGCTTCTAAAACATGATCAAATGTGATCCATTGATGAGAAATGTTATGAATTCTTCAACTTAGGCTAGAATTACAACATGTATGGAGAAAATCTTTGAAAACAACTTCAAAATGCTATAAATGTGCATGCATGTATAGAATGACTTATCTTTCTTCAATTCTAGCTCAATCCTTACATGAATTCATCTAATTCACTTGTTTTCACACATTATTCAACTACATTACAAGGTCGAAGACTAAAACTGTCATGACCCGAACCCGCCCCTATGGGTTAAGGACATAACCGGCCAGTAATAAAGGGATTACCTACGGCCTCAAACCAAACCAGACGTAACTCATCAGAGTAAATGGGCCAAACGGAAGCAAACTTACAAATTGTCCATAGAGTTGTACTTACATGGCACATCATAACAAATTATATACGTACATGTTAATAACTCACGTCAAAATAGGTAATAACACAAAGTTCTGTACATACAGGATCATTAAGTCTAAGTCGGTCAAACCCAAAGTTTATATACAAAAGTGATCCAATGTTTTCGCCAGTATAACAAAACCATAACAAAAGAGCAAAAGAGGCGAAGACAAGTCTCGTGCGCAAGACGTTTGGGCTGACTCTTCGAAACCTTGACTGTTTCACACAAACTTCACTGAGGCTGGGTTTGGACCTCCCTTGGCTCACCTACAAACACATGAATGAGTGTGAGTGAAAGCTCAGTGAATAATATCGAATAAAGAAGATACACTAGAACAATATACAACAGACGACCTTGGGCCCAATTCATATTCTATCTAATATATATGTACATACATAAGTCAAGTGACTGCAGTTCCAAACACATCAAACGGCCTTGGGCCCAATTCATTCATATCCGACGGCTTTTGGCCCAACCGTTCCTGTCCGACGGCCTTTGGCCCAATCGTTCATGTCATACGGCCTCTGGCCCATTCATTCATGTCATACGGCCTCTGGCCCATTCATTCGTGTCATACGACCTCTGGCCCATTCATTTTTTCATTCATGTCAGACGGCCTTTGGCCCATTCATTCATGTCATACGGCCTTAGGCCCAACCACATGGCATAGTGAACATTTGTCCATAATTCGAATTAACAGACTTATAAGACTTATAGGGAAATAAGCAATCGGACAAATAACATACTTCGAAATAGCTTTACTAAGATATTACTCACAGTATTCTGCCAGTGGATTCACCCTTGAGCTTGACCCTACACATTACATAACACATATAGGTCACAAACGATTCAATCCGTTCTTAATTCATACATCCCTCTTAGGCATCTTTCTTATCCTTTTAATTCATTCATAATGCTCAATGCATGCCTAAGAATACTTAGAAGTGAAAGAGAACGGAAAATAAAACACAGAACTCCTTTACAAATTTTCTGAAATAGGGGTCCCCGCTCGAGCGTGGCTTTGGCCGCTCGAGCAGACCCCTTGGGTCTGCAAAAATACTGGTTGCCTCATTTTTACGCTCGAGCGTAAAGTCGAACGCTCGAGCTAAAAGTCCCACTACATGGCTTCCCGGTCGAGCGTGAATCTACCCGCTCGAGCGGACACCCATGTCTGTAAAACTTCTTGGAGCTCGCATTTCCCGCTCGAGCGGCTCTTTCCCTGCTCAAGCGGACATGCCAAATTCTGGAAAATCCAAAATTGTTCTTAAGGCTCAAACTCGACCTTCAAAGGTCCAAAACTCATAATTTCGGTCCAAAACATGCAAATACATCATATAACATATGGATGTAAGCAACATGAGGCCAATCATTCAAAATCATGATCCAATTCTTCAAAATTAATCAACATTCCTTTGTATAATCATGGCTCATACATTCAAACCTCATATAAGCTCCATATCTTTAATAATCAAACATGCATGCCAATTTTGACTTCATTTCAATTTCAAATGATGCAAATGATGTTCATTCTCATGAAACTCAACAAAACCATGCTTGCATGTATGATCCAACTCTCAATCTTTTATAATTGACATGCTACATGTTAGATTATGCAAATTTATGACAATTCATAGCAATTCTATGCATGCATGTGCATATCTCATCAAAATCAACACAACTCATGTTCTTGATAACCATTCAATCTTTAATTCACAAAATCACAACTCAAACTCATGAATTAGGGGTTGATTACTCACCTAGGAGCTTCAAACACTCAAGTTCTTTGAGTTTAACTTCAAATTTTCAAGCCTTGAGCCAAAATTACACAATTCTCCCCCTTTCTCTCTCTAGAGCCAGTCTCTTTCTCTCACTAAAGTATAAACTCATATTTTGAACTCAAAACCAATGAGTGTGAGTGCAAGTTGGCCTATTTATAGGCTCCCTTAATCAAATCACTTAAAATTAAGTAATGGTGCTTTAATTAGTCATTCTGAATCTGATTATTTTGATCCGAATCAATTTTCAATTAAATTTCACTGTAGGCTTTAAAAATTACGCCAATTACAATGGCGTAGTCAATTTCGATTTCTGTGGCCGATAGGGCCTTCAATTTAAATTCCAAAGCAAAAAGCCAAACAGATTTTCCTACGGTGAACAGATAAAAATTCAAAACCACATATATTCATATAAATAGTACTCAAAATCATATTAAACACATAATCATATTCATAGTAAGGATCAATTAGCATAATACGGAACAGGGTTATTACAGTCTTCCCCCCTTTAGGAAGTTTGGTCCTCTAAACTTATTTTACCTTTGTCGGGAAACAAATATGGATAGCGCAGTCGCATTTCGTCCTCTTTTTCCCATGTGACATCCATTCCATAGTGTTCTTTCCATTCCACTTTCACCATTGGGATGGACTTGCTTCTCAATTGTTTCACTTGTCGGTCAATGATTCGTTCCGGCCATTCGGCGTACTCTATATTTTCATCAAGAGCTACCCAGTGATAATCAATCACATGAAACGGGTCTCGAAGATAACCCCTCAACATTGATACATGAAACACATTATGGATTTGTTCGAATCCCGGTGGCAAAGCGACTCGATAAGCAACTAGACCGAGCCTTTCCAGAATTTGAAACGGCCCAATGTAACGGGGTGATAACTTACCCTTCTTCCAAACTTGACTTGGTCTTTCATCGGATTCACACAAATAAACACATGGTCACCAACCTCATACTCGAGAGGTCTTCTTCGAACATCTGCATAATTCTTTTGTCGGTCTTGAGCTGTTTTGAGCCTTTGCTGAATAATTTTGATCTTCTCAGAAGTGTTTTGCACAATTTCAGGCCCAAGGAGAGCTCTATCCCCTACTTCTGTCCAACAAATTAGTGATCTACACCTTCTACCATACAAAACCTCGTATGGTGCCATACCGATGCTGGAGTGGAAGCTGTTATTGTATGCAAACTCTGCGAGTGGCAAATAATCTTCCCAACTCCCTTGAAAATCCAAGGCACACATCCTTAGCATATCTTCCAAAGTCTGTATTGTTCGTTCTGATTGTCCGTCTGTCTGTGGGTGGAAGGCGGTACTAAATCTCAATTCTGTCCCCATAGCCCTTTGCAAACTTTTCCACAATCTAGACACAAATTTCGGATCTCTATCCGAGACAATAGATACCGGAACTCCATGTAAACAAACAATCTCATCAACATATATAGTAGCCAGTCTATAAGCATCAAATGTAGTTCTAACAGGTAGAAAATGTGCAAATTTAGTCAGTCTATCAACTATAACCCAAATAGAATCTATACCTCGAGGAGTCCAAGGTAGACTAACAACGAAATCCATAGTCACATGCTGCCACTTCCATTCAAGAATAGGGAGAGGTTGAAGTAGACCGCCTGGTTTCTGATGTTCAGCTTTAACTTGCTGACATTGAAGACATTTGGACACATACTCTGCAATTTCTTTCTTCATTTTAAGCCACCAATAGCTTTGTTTCAAATCCCGATACATTTTGTTATTGCTCGGATGCATAGCAAATACTGCCTTGTAGGCTTCATCTAGAACTCTTTTTTTTACTTTCGGAATATCTGGGATACACATTCGGTTCCAGAATTTCAACACTTCGCCTTCAATGCTGAACTCCACTTTCGGACTTGTCTCAAATTCATCAATCACTTTCTTGAGGAATTCATCATCTTTCTGTTTCTGTTTAATCTCATCAATGATTGCCGGTTTGGCTGAAATAGTGGCTATCAATCTGCCCTGTTCATATAATACCACTTCAATTTCAGACTTCTCAAAATCTTGCAAGATCTCTTTCTGTTCAGTAAGCAAACAAGCCAATTTCCCCATTGATTTTCTGCTTAAGGCATCAGCAACTGTACTAGTTTTCCCGGGGTCATACTGAATTTCAAGATTATAATCCTTTATCAATTCAAGCCATCTCCTTTGTCACATGTTCAACTCCTTCTGCGTAAAGAAGTATTTTAGACTTTTGTGATCCGTGTAGACTTCACACTTTGGCCCATACAAATAATGCCGCCAGATTTTCAAAGCAAAAACAACTGCGGCCAATTCTAAATCATGTGTTGGGTAGTTCTTCTCATGTGGCCTCAACTGCCGGGAGGCATAGGCAATTACTCTTCCATTCTGCATTAATACACAACCCAAACCTTTATAAGATACATCACTGAAGATTACAAAGTTTTCCGTACCTGTGGGCAATGTCAATACTGGTGCAGTGGTCAATCTCGTTTTCAGTTCATGAAAGGAGGATTCTCTTTCGTCATTCCATTCAAATGGTTGCCCTTTGTGTGTCAGTTGGGTAAGAGGTACAACCATTTTTGAGAAATCCTTCACAAACCTCCTATAGTACCCCGCTAAGCCCATGAAACTGCGGACCTCTGTTACATTTGTCGGTGTAGGCCAATTCACAATCGCCTCTATTTTCTGCGGGTCCAGTGATATTCCTTCCTTGTTGATCACATGTCCTAAAAAGATTACTTCATCCAACCAGAATTCACATTTCTTTAGTTTAGCGAATAATTTTTTTTCTCTAAGTGTTTGCAGGACAATTATCAAATGATGTTCATGTTCAAGTCTATTCTTGGAGTACATCAAAATGTCATCAATAAAAACCACAACAAATTCATCAAGGTAGGTTTTAAAAATTCGGTTCATTAAGTCCATAAATGCTGCCGGAGCATTAGTTACCCCAAATGGCATAACAAGAAATTCATAATGGCTATACCTTGTTCGAAACGCGATTTTCTCAACATCTTCTGCTTTCACTTTCAACTGATGATACCCGGACCTGAAATCAATTTTGGAAAACACTTGTGATCCCTGCAACTGGTCAAACAGGTCATCAATACGAGGTAGGGGATATTTATTCTTTATTGTTACCTTGTTCAATTCTCTATAGTCGATACACAAACACAAGGTTCCATCTTTCTTTTTCACAAACAACACTGGTGCACCCCATGGTGAAGTGCTAGGTCGAATAAACCCTTTGTCAAGCAGGTCTTGCAATTGTTCTTTCAATTCTTTCATTTCAACAGTAGCCATTCTGTAGGGAGTTTTAGAAATAGGCTGGGTGTCTGGCATAATTTCAATCGTAAACTCTAGGTCTACCAATTCCCCTGGCAATTCATCTGGGAACACATTTGGAAATTCGCTAACAATAGGGATACTACTCAATTCAACATTCACGGATTGTTCAGACAACACATAACACAAATAACCCTGACACCCTTTCCTGATTAATTTACATGCCTTCATTGCATATATTAAATACGGTGGAGGTACTACCCCGTTACCCACGAATACAATTTCTTCATGTTCTGGTGGTCTAAACACAACCCGTTTTGTTACACAATCAATGGTGGCATAATATTTAGTTAACCAATCCATGCCCAGAATTATATCAAAGTGCCTAAAGTTCAAGGGCAACAAATCCACATACAAAATAGTATTCCCAATTCGCATGTCACAAAAATGATATACAGATTCACACAATGCAGATTCCCCGGATGGAGCAGATACACATAGCAGATATGGCAATAATTCTAGAGGTCTACTCAGTCTAGATGCAAATGCACATGTTACGAAAAAGTGTGTTGATCCGGAGTCAATTAACACAAAAGCATCCTGATTACATATAGAAATAGTACCTGAGACAACTGCGTTAGCATTCCGTGTATCGCCCGGAACAAGAGCGAAAACTCTCCCTTGTCTTGCGGTATCCCCGGTGGTAGTAGATCTCATGGTATTTCCCTGCTTCGGGATTGATGCAGTTGAGCTAGCAGCTAGCTTCCCACTGTTCTGATTACAATCTTTGGCCATATGCCCTTGTTTACCACATTTAAAACAAGCTCCTGACACACGGTAACAAACCCCATGATGTCTTTTACTACAAATATTACACATTGGGGATATATCTCGGGAAGAATTAGAAATACTCGAGGAGCCCGTATTCTGCTTCTTCAAAAATTTCTTCTTCGAAAGGAAGCCTTGTCTCTTACTGCCTTTCTAGTCTGTTGTTGGTTTAGTTTGTCTAGCTATGTTAGCTTCTGATATTATGGCCTGGTCTAGCACCCCAATGTAGGTTTCCAGCTTCAGGACATTTACCCTTTCTAAAATATCACTTCAAAGCCCACCTTCAAAATGCCTCGCTTTCTTATAATCAGTATCAATCACATGTGGTGCAAACCTGGCCAATTCAGTGAATTTGGCCTCATACTCAGCCACTGTCATGCTGTCTTGTTTGAGTTCCATGAACTCTAATACTTTCCTGTCACAGACACATTGCGGGAAGTATTTATCATAGAAAACTTCCAGGAATTTCGCCCAGTTAACATCTTTATGATTTTCACGCATTAACATCCACCATCTTCTTACTTCGTCTTCTAGCATAAAGGTAGCTAGAAGCACTTTCTGTGTCTCCGAACAAGGGAACACCTCAAATAGCTTTTCGATGCCGAGGACCCATGCTTCGACTTTCAACGGATCTAATCCCCCATGGAACTATGGTGGTTTCATTTTCTTAAACTCTTTGGTGAGAGCTATTATTCGGTCATCATTCTGATTATCTGGCACGGGTAGTACCGGAGGTGGAGGTTGTGGTTGCTACCACTGTTGTTGCCACTGTTGTTGTTGCCTCAATGTCTCTGCCATTTCCTGAATCAATCTTTCCATTCTATCCATTCTGGCAGTAGAGAACTCCTCTATCTCATCACCTCTTGTTCTCACCATCTGATTAAACTTGCATTATACTTTATACAAAAGATTCACAGGTATGCATATACTAAAGAGCATACACATTCAAATAATTTGCAATGCAAGCAAATCACAACTTCTAAAACACAATCGTTCACATTAAAACATTAAAGCGTATTCTCGATGCTTTCAGATTCATACTTATCACATGAATGCATCTTAGATCTTTTCTAGACGCTTATTACTCATTTGGATAAGTGTGTGAGTTATTAACTCGTACTCTGATATCACTCTGTCATGACCCGAACTCGCCCCTATGGGTTAAGGACATAACCGGCCAGTAATCAAGGGATTACCTACGGCCTCAAACCAAACCAGACGTAACTCATCAGAGTAAATGGGCCAAACGGAAGCAAACTTACAAATTGTCCATAGAGCTGTGCTTACATGGCACATCATAACAAATCATATACGTACATGTTAATAACTCACGTCAAAATAGGTAATAACACAAAGTTCTGTACATACAGGATCATTAAGTCTAAGTCGGTCAAACCCAAAGTTTATATACAAAAGTGATCCAATGATTTCGCCAGTATAACAAAACCATAACAAAAGAGCAAAAGAGGCGAAGACAAGTCTCGTGCGCGAGACGTTTGAGTTGACTCTTCGAAACCTTGACTGTTTCACACAAACTTCACTGAGGCTGGGTTTGGACCTCCCTTGGCTCACCTACAGACACATGAATGAGCGTGAGCGAAAGCCCAGTGAATAATATTGAATAAAGAAGATACACTAGAACAATATATAATAGACGGCCTTGGGCCCAATTCATATTTTATCTAATATATATGTACATACATAAGTCAAGTGACTGCAGTTCCAAACACATCAAACGGCCTTAGGCCCAATTCATTCATATCCGACGGCCTTTGGCCCAACCATTCCTGTCCGACGGCCTTTGGCCCAATCGTTCATGTCATGCGGCCTCTGGCCCATTTATTCATATCATACGGCCTTAGGCCCATTCATTTGTATCCAACGGCCTTTGGCCCAACAACATGGCATAGCGAACATTTGTCCATAATTCGAATTAACAGACTTATAAGACTTATAAGGAAATAAGCAATCGGACAAATAACATACTTCGAAATAGCTTTACTAAGATATTACTCACAGTGTTCTGCCGGTAGATTCACCCTTGAGCTTGACCCTACACATTACATAACACATATGGTTCACAAACAATTCAATCTGTCACGCCCTCAAAATAATAACATTAAACCCATCTATAGAGACATGCATCGATACATAAAAGGTCCACATTCATCTATTCGTCAGAGTATTTCATTACAAAGTATTACATATTAACAACAACAGCAGATGCCCTACGGGCTTATAATTTTCCAAGTTAACACTTGGTCACAAATGAGAGTGCTAACTTAATTACACATTAAGCCCTTGGCTTGAATCTACATGTAATGCAATCAAGGAAAATAAGACAACGAAAATGTGACCGCCTCTAGCCTCCCAAGCTATGTCCTTGGAGGTGACGTGCTACCTGTACCTGAAAATGATGTTCCCATATAGGGTGAGCCACAGCCCAGTAAAAATATACTAAACCAACTATGAACAATGACTAAAAGATTAGCAACTGATAGATGGTCAACACTTACACTTCCATTTACATCTTATTACGATTCCCTGACAGTCAAGTCTATGTTACAATTCACTCTCCATTTCTTTTTCGACATTGAGTTTGAAAACAAGGCTCAGTACTCTGGCTAAAACATTTGATGAGATTATAGTTCATCACTAGAACACTTTTGAAATTCAAGGTGGATACACGTTTTGGTGTTGTATCAATAACACATAAACCACTTCCATACTTCACAAACGATGATGATATACATTTTAGTGCTATATCAAATCAAACAAACATTTCAATAGATATGCATATGAGCTATATCACAACTACAACAAATAAGCATATGAGCTATATCAACACTTCAACAGATAAGCATATGAGCTATATCAACACTTCAATAGATAAGCATATGAGCTGTATCATCACTACAATGGGAGAGCATATGAGCTGCATCCCTGGGTCCATCCCCCATCTTCCCTTAACCATTAATCGGCTTAGAGGTACATCCCCCATCTTCCCCTAAACCGTGGAGTACATCCCCATCTCCTCCCATACACAAGCAATGCATATAAACACAGAATCATATACGCAATCAATCAATACATAAAGTTAATGTATTCTAGCAACCGTCTACACATAATGCATATAAACACATTGGTCATATGCACAATTAATCAATACATAAAGTTAATGTATTCTACCAACCGTCATACTCTATGACACATCCAATTGATTAGTTTTAGTTTGCCTAATCATCATGCATTGTCTACAACAATCAATACTACCCTCCACCGGTAGCTCAAAGCAATTATTTCTAAACTGGAAATAAATACACAAATGGATAATATATCAACATTTCAACTAGGTGAGCAATCAATGATTCAACTACACCTTTTAGTCTCATACATTCCCAACTTCAACATTTTCAACTCAATTCCTTATTTTCTTTAATTAATTATATACATTAATTAATTAAACCAATTAGGGCAAACTACCAAAATTCGCAAAAAAAAACAACCCTAAGGTTCCATTTCCATCAATATTCCAACATTAATCTCATTTCTCTATGCCTAACATGCATGTAGGTTTATTACAAACAAAACCCCAACTTTTGTAAAAATTACACAAAGGGCCCAAACTTTCTCAAAATTACCTAACAACACCCAACATATCAAAATGCTAAAATTTAAAGACAAAAATCCATAAGGAGGAGTAGGACATCCCTACCTCAAATTCGGAGCCCAAAGAAAGAAGATGACGAAACCCAACGTGCTCCAAAACTCGAAATTTTCGGATCAAAGTAAAGCCCTCGTCGATCAACCCAACTTTTGTGAAGACCAAAGGTGAGAAAAACACCCTAGCTAGATCAAAACTTAGAGAGAAGTTATGGTTTTAGAGGGAGGAGCTCTCAAATGGCTTTTTGGAAAAGTAAGAGAGAGAAACGGGTGTGAAACAGTGAGCCAAAAAGCTGAAGCTCGGATTTAAATAACAGACGCCCCGCTCGAGCAGCAAAAGTCCCGCTCGAGCGTCACTCACAGATCCCCGCTCGAGCGTCCAATCCCCCGCTCGAGCGGCGGATGCACACTCCCAGAATTTATGCAGAGCAGGTCCCCGCTCGAGCGCCCAAACCCCCGCTCGAGCAGACAAGAAACAAAAGGGTCCCCGCTCGAGCGGCAAAAGTCCCGCTCCAGCAGACAAGCCAAAAACTGGACAACTAGACTTGGTTCCTAAGCTCAACCAACCTGTTCCAAACCTTCCCAACACAACCCAAGACTCATATATAAAGAGTAAAGGATGCAAACGACATAAATACAATAACCAGCTCCACGGAACTAAGTCCAGAATACAACTGAACAGAAAATGGAAAATTGGGATCGCTATAGTACAACAAGGGGTAAGACCCGGGATCGCTATAACCTCCCCCCCTTAAAGAATTTCGTCCCCGAAATTAAGGAAACGACAAAACACGAGGCCAATTGATCACAAAGCTCACAATACAAGGAAGTTAATCTTTCAACCGATTTTCTACTTACCCTCACACATGGAAAGGCTTAATAAGGAAACATGGTCCGAAGGAGAACAATACTCCGGCATACGCAACTTCAACAAAACCAAACTCCCTCCGAGATAACTCACCAAAATCACCGACTAGCACGCCAAGCTAAGTCACTACTCAACACCACAATCCCGAATAGAATAACTGATGCAAGCTTTTGTATGAATACATAGAAAATTATTCTCTGGTTAAAAGGCATCTTCTCAAAAATAATCAAGTTTTCAACGTTAACATTCTGAAATAAATTTTTGCATGCCCCACGCGAAATCCAAGAGCTTTGTAAACAATTTTTCATAAACATAGTGTTACTCACAACACCTAACCATTCTCAATTGATTTGGCCATGACTTCTCATTGAAATTTCTCATAACGTTTAAATTGAATCAATTTCTCCGCAACACACGATTCAGTATTCAACAATCTAACCCATTACCGGTTACCCTATCTCTATTCAAGAGACAATTTACAATATATGCTATCACATGCATTATCGATATGCATTTCTTTCAAATTCAATAACTTCTAACATGCATGGTTCACAATTTCGAAACACATTCACTGTTAATGATACATTTGCATTTCCACATCACATTTAACATATATAATGCTAAATTAACTTCCATAATATTACCATAGACTGAAACACATGTAATACTCGTGCAGTTCATCGATACAACAAGATATTCAATATACGCTCAAATACCTACCAATGGACCCAGATACTTCAACCCCTCTACGTTTCCACAACATCTCAACTGATGAGAAGATCCCACTCTCCAAGGCCCGATAACAATGGTAACAGTAAGACCCACGTAACCAATACCGTGTTCTGAGACGTCTACTACGTCTCAACTACCGACAGTACCCAAACCAGTGTTTAGTACATACTACCCCAACCTGGGAAACACGAGAACATTCGCCCACAAGGCTTCCAGTCCACTTTCACAAGACAAGTGTGTAAGACAGTACACAACTAAGGAACAACATTACGGCACACTACTACCTCATAAAGTCACGATCTTGCCAAAAAGACACATGACATATAACCAGCAACTCAGACTAGGTCGAGTCTAACTTTCCGTAAAACATTCAGTCTATACCGCCACCTACCGAATATACGTCATTTATAACTAGTCACAATCAAACTCAAAGGTTTCTTTCAAATTACTTTCCCGAAAATAGGGGTCATAAATTCACGTCTTGATTCAAAAATCATTTTAGTTTACGAGGAGTACCCAATGCACCCCAAGTGAAACACAACATCGCCATCCCACAAAACCCGTCATACTCACGTTGATGACACTGTACTCAAAACAGAACTTTCAAGAAAGGGACTCCTAAACATTTGAAGTTCCCAACAACGCAACGACCTAAAGGATAACATTGCACACCCTCGTGCCTTACAACTTACAAACAAGAACCAAACGAGTCAAAATGATTCTAACAGAGTGCATCACTCACTCTTCACAACCTTACCACCTCACCTGTGTTGCCACTACCCAAATTGGACGACGGACACCTATAACAAAGTGATCTGACTATACCAACATCTAACCTCTCGATCTTAATTAGAAACCACACCATAGCCTTACCAAGGCATTCTTCTGGGATTCTCTAAGACTGATCCCCCTTCTACACATCATCTAATACAACCTGCCAACCACACACCATCAAGTACCGTACTAAGCAAAACCTCTTTATTTTGCAAGCTATCGTACTCCCATACCGAATCCCTCAATAACCCATAGAGTCCACTCTTTACTCCAAAAGTTATTTGTCACTCACTCCGAGAATACAATCAAGACACCCTGCCTTCGCGCCAAACCACTAGCCAATGCTACCGCTAGACAACCACCATGAACCAAACCCAGACACCGTTACAAGTCGCTGACAAGGCTTTCAAAGATTCACCCTTCTAACTTTCCAGAGGAGCAAAAGTCCTCGCCTCCCTCGTCCTTAACCCACATCTTTATCTGCAAACACCATACCACTGTGACTCCATCCACGGGTCACATCTTAACTACGAGCTATACACCCAATTAACCCTCTTGATAGCACCTCCCGACCTAACCAGTGCTAAGGTACGAACCTATCACATTCGATCCAAATAAAGCAATCTGAAAACTTAGGAAACACCCATTATACTACTGCCCGAGATATAGCACCAGCTACCCACAACATACCACTCCCGATACAACAGCCACAACCTTATATAGGGACTAACATCCCCTCACTTAAAGCGGCCAATCAGCACACATGCAATCTCGGCAACGTTACTTACCACGAAGGTACAAGTCCAACCCTAACAAAATTATGCGCTATGCCCCCGTAGGACACCATATTAAATACGTGCTACATCTAGTATTAATCGTACACTTCACATCCTCTCGAGTTCACCCGACAGTAGACCAAAATCTATATCACGCACGAAATTTTAAATGGGTAATACCCATGAAATTCCACACACTCGACAAGTTAAACAGTTCTCGCTCCAATATTGCCCTGGCTAGGACACGCACCCCTCGGTGGTTCTTCCAAATTTTGAAAACATGGCTCCTCAGTCCTCATCTTTCCCAAATCAAGTCACACGCATAAATAAAAAAAAAAATGCATTATTACCAAAGATTTTATGGTCTCTCAACAACCTATTATATTAATAGAACTTTTAGAGCCGCTACATGCTCTAACTCGCCCATCTCAAGAAAAATAGATAAGTACAGGCACACATAACTATATAAACATATATATAGAAACAAACAACCTTGATGTTCCAACATTTCCAAAACACATTGGTTACACAACAGAACCCAATGATTACAAAATGATAATTCACCGATTACAAAACGGATTAGTCAAAACAGAACCACCCCCTCGATATTATCTCCACTACCGTCCCTCACAGGACCTCAAAAGTTAGTCATTCTCTGACCCAAGATATTCTATGAGCTTACAAGCCACGAACAAGGACTACTGATGTGCCCCAACCGGCCACACTTGGAACAACTGCGAATTTCCCCCAACTGGGGCTTGGGAACTCGACTCCACTGAGGCCCTCGAAATCTGGCCTGTTTGTCCCCCAAAACGACACTGCCCCTGCCCAATCAAATAAGGCTGGACCCGACTAGGTTGTAAAACCCCCAAAGAAGTCCCCGACTGGTTACAGAAACGTTGGATATGACCCGGCTGATTACACCCCCAACAAGTAAACGACTCCCAAGCACGAGACTGGTTCAAAGTCTGAGCTGATGGAGGCCCCAACAACTGTTTCCCCACTGAACATTCAATCGTCCCAAAACCTGGCTGGCTAGATGATTCTGGTGGTACAACTACTGGTAAAACTGCCAACCCTGCTCTCTTCTTCTGGGGACACACCAAAGACTTGTGGCCTAACTGACCACATCTGAAACAGCTAGCTGATCCCCTACTCTGAGGCTGGCCTAAAACCCGAACCTCTCTGGACCTCCTAACAGAAGAGTCCGAAACCCCAGACGGAGAAAAGGGCATAGCCCGGGGCTGAACACACTTTCACCTCCACTTCTTACTAGGCTTAGAGTACCTATAAACCGTAGGAGTTACCGGGATGGCCTCCTCCCTAATCCGACCAACATCTCCAACCATGGCCTCTTCCCTATTCTGGCCCATAGTTAGCACTGCTGCCTCCACATGAGTCGCAGCCCTAACAAGCACACTGTAGCTCCTATGCCAAGACCCCGCAATCCTTTCACGGATGTCGTCACGCAGCTTACTCTCAAACTCGAAACAACGCAATTCCTCCGTCTCCACCAATTCTGGAGCAAACCTCGACAGGTTAGCAAACCATCTTTCAAATCGCACCAAAGGTGTAGTACCTTGGCGTAACTCCACAAACTGTTTCCGTAACTCCTCCCGAGCGGAAGAAGGGAAATCACAACTTCCTCGCCTAAGCATCCTAGTAAAAGTAACAAACGACATTAGCACATTCATAAATGTGCCGAAACTAAACACTCGCGTCCTAATACATAGACAACTGTAATTCACTCCACGCAAGCACATAAACAGATAAGCACTTACGAATTTCATTTCCGGATAATGATAGTCCCGAGGCGTTACCAGAGTTCCGGTTAGAAACAGCATTGATCAAGTGCCTTTCCAACAAGACTCCCAGAAACCCAAGGATCTCATCAACATCCAAGAAACTAAATCCCATACCCAAATAATCACATAAACATGTTATCACATAAGTACATAACATTACATCTAAGTCTCTAACAAGCGAGACAAACCCATTGTGATACTAATCACTTCCCACGTACCCAAAGTATTCGAACCCGGTACGCTCTGATACCAAGTTGTCACACCCTCAAAATAATAACATTAAACCCATCCATAGAGACATGCATCGATACATAAAAGGTCCACATTCATCTATTCGTCAGAGTATTTCATTACAAAAGTATTACATATTAACAACAACAGCAGATGCCCTACAGGCTTACAATTTTCCAAGTTAACACTTGGTCACAAATGAGAGTGCTAACTCAATTACACATTAAGCCCTTGGCTTGAATCTACATGTAATGCAATCAAGGAAAATAAGACAACGAAAATGTGACCGCCTCTAGCCTCCCAAGCTATGTCCTTGGAGGTGACGTGCTACCTGTACCTGAAAATGATGTTCCCATATAGGGTGAGCCACAGCCCAGTAGAAATATACTAAACTAACTATGAACAATGACTAAAAGATTAGCAACTGATAGATGGTCAACACTTACACTTCCATTTACATCTTATTACAATTCCCTGACAGTCAAGTTTATGTTACAATTCACTCTCCATTTCTTTTTCGACATTGAGTTTGAAAACAAGGCTCAGTACTCTGGCCAAAACATTTGATGAGATTATAGTTCATCACTAGAACACTTTTGAAATTCAAGGTGGATACACGTTTTGGTGTTGTATCAATAACACATAAACCACTTCTATACTTCACAAACGATGATGATATACATTTTAGTGCTATATCAAATCAAACAAACATTTCAATAGATATGCATATGAGCTATATCACAACTACAACAGATAAGCATATGAGCTATATCAACACTTCAACAGATAAGCATATGAGCTATATCAACACTTCAATAGATAAGCATATGAGCCGCATCATCACTACAATGGGAGAGCATATGAGCTGCATCCCTGGGTCCATCCCCCATCTTCCCTTAACCATTAACCGGTTTAGAGGTACATCCCCCATCTTCCCCTAAACCGTGGAGTACATCCCCCATCTCCTCCCATACACAAGCAATGCATATAAACACAGAATCATATACGCAATCAATCAATACATAAAGTTAATGTATTCTAGCAACCGTCTACACATAATGCATATAAACACATTGGTCATATGCACAATTAATCAATACATAAAGTTAATGTATTCTACCAACCGTCATACTCTATGACACATCCAATTGATTAGTTTTAGTTTGCCTAATCATCATGCATTGTCTACAACAATCAATACTACCCTCCACCGGTAGCCCAAAGCAATTATTTCTAAACAGGAAATAAATACACAAATGGATAATATATCAACATTTCAACTAGGTGAGCAATCAATGATTCAACTACACTCTTTAGTCCCATACATTCCCAACTTCAACATTCTCAACTCAATTCCTCATTTTCTTTAATTAATTATATACATTAATTAATTAAACCAATTAGGGCAAACTACCAAAATTTGCAAAAAAAAACAACCCTAAGGTTCCATTTCCATCAATGTTCCAACATTAATCTCATTTCTCTATGCCTAACATGCATGTAGGTTTATTACAAACAAAACCCCAACTTTTGTAAAAATTACACAAAGGGCCCAAACTTTCTCAAAATTACCCAACAACACCCAACATATCAAAATGCTAAAATTTAAAGACAAAAATCCATAAGGAGGAGTAGGACATCCCTACCTCAAATTCGAAGCCCAAAGGAAGAAGATGACGAAACCCAACGTGCTCCAAAACTCAAAATTTTCGGATCAAAGTAAAGCCCTCATCGATCAACCCAACTTTTGTGAAGACCAAAGGTGAGAAAAACACCCTAGCTAGATCAACACTTAGAGAGAAGTTATGGTTTTAGAGGGAGGAGCTCTCAAATGGCTTTTTGGAAAAGTAAGAGAGAGAAACGGGTGTGAAAAAGTGAGCCAAAAAGCTGAAGCTCGAATTTAAATAACAGACGCCCCGCTCGAGCGGCAAAAGCCCCGCTCGAGCGTCACTCACAGATCCCCGCTCGAGCGGCGGATGCACACTCCCAGAATTTATGCAGAGCAGGTCCCCGCTCGAGCGCCCAAACCCCTGCTCGAGCAGACAAGAAACAAAAGGGTCCCTGCTCGAGCGGCAAAAGTCCCGCTCGAACGGACAAGCCAAAAACTGGACAACTAGACTTGGTTCCTAAGCTCAACCAACCTGTTCCAAACCTTCCCAACACAACCCAAGACTCATATATAAAGAGTAAAGGATGCAAACGACATAAATACAATAACCAGCTCCACGAAACTGAGTCCGGAATACAACTGAACAGAAAATGGAAAATTGAGATCGCTATAGTACAACAAGGGGTAAGACCCGAGATCGCTATGCAATCCGTCCTTAATTCATACATCCCTCTTAGGCTTCTTTCTTATCCTTTGAATTCATTCATAATGCTCAATGCATGCCTAAGAGTACTTAGAAGTGAAAGAGAACGGAAAATAAAACACAGAACTCCTTTACAAATTTTCTGAAATAGGGGTCCTCGCTTGAGCGTGGCTTTGGCCGCTCGAGCGGACCCCTTAGGTCTGCAAAAATACTGGTTGCCTCGTTTTTACACTCGATCGTGAAGTCGGACGCTCAAGCTGAAAGTCCCACTACATGGCTCCCCGCTCGAGCGTGAATCTACCCGCTCGAGCGGACACCCATGTCTGTAAAACTTCTTGGAGCTCGCATTTCCCGCTCGAGCGGCTCTTTCCCCGCTCGAGCGGACATACCAAATTCTGGAAAATCTAGAATTGTTCTTGAGACTCAAACTCGACCTTCAAAGGTCCAAAACTCATAATTTCGGTCCCAAATATGCAAATACATCATATAGCATATGGATGTAAGCAACATGAGGCCAATCATTCAAAATCATGGTCCAATTCTTCAAAATTAATCAACATTCCTTTGTATAATCATGGCTCATGCATTCAAACCTCATATAAGCTCCATATCTTTAATAATCAAACATGCATGCCAATTTTGACTTCATTTCTATTTCAAATTATGCAAATGGTGTTCATTCTCATGAAACTCAACAAAACCATCCTTGCATGTATGATCCAACTCTCAATCTTTTATAATTGACATGCTACATGTTAGATTATGCAAATTTATGGCAATTTATAGCAATTCTATGCATGCATGTGCATATCTCATCAAAATCAACAAAACTCATGTTCTTGATTACCATTCAACCTTTAATTCACAAAATCATAACTCAAACTCATGAATTAGGGGTTGATTACTCACCTAAGAGCTTTAAACACTCAAGTTCTTTGAGTTTAACTTCAAATTTTCAAGCCTTGAGCCAAAATTGCACAATTCTCCCCCTTTCTCTCTCTAGAGCCGGCCTCTCTTTCTCACTAAAGTATAAACTCAAATTTTGAACTCAAAACAAATGAGTGTGAATGCAAGTTGGCCTATTTATAGGCTCCCTTAATCAAATCACTTAAAATTAAGTAATGGTGCTTTAATTAGTCATTCTGAATCTGATTATTTTGATCCGAATCAATTTTCAATTAAATTTCACCGTAGGCTCTAAAAATTACGCCAATCATAATGGCGTAGTCAATTTCGGTTTCTGTGGCCGATAGGGCCTTCAATTTAAATTCTAAAGCAGAAAGCCAAACAGATTTTCCTACAGTGAACAGATAGAAATTCAAAACCACATATATTCATATAAATGGTACTCAAAATCATATCAAACACATAATCATGTTCATTGTAAGGATCAATTAGCATAATACGGAACAGGGTTATCACAAAAACTCTTACCTAGAGTCTAGATTGCACAAGAGAGGAAGCTTCAATTCCCAAATTCTTTGCAAATCCCTAATAATTCCTAGCAATTCTCTTCTATCTCAACTTTGATCCCAATTTTGTTTTATCTCACTCTCTCTCTCTCCTACGTTTTTGCTTGTGTGTGTGTGAAATGAAGAAAGGGTGAAGGCATATAAGAAGCCTTATATAGGCTCACTTAATGATAATTAATTAAGGTTAATTAAGTGAGTATTAATTTAATCTAATTTCATCGTTCTAAATCAAATTTTAATTAAACCTACCATAAGGTTATAAAAATTCCAAATAGCACATAAATATCAAGTCAATTTCTGAATCGGATGCCGATAAGGCTTCAATTCGCAAATCGAATAAAAAAATGAATAGATCTTTCTGCGTTAAACGGATATAAATATAAGATAATGCAATGCACATGTAATTAACTCAGGATTTCTTCTTAATTACTTGTTATGCATACTTAAACATGAATTAGCACTAATCATGGGTCGGGGTTGTTACACTTATTGTCCAACTGTATGGGAAACACAAGGAGTGTAGAAAATGCTGAAATAGAGAAGCATGAAAACACTCAAATAATAAATAAAGATTTCATTTCATAAGGAATTAAGTACATGCAGCCATAGATTGGCCCAAAAGTTAGTACAATGTTTTAGTTGTTCCCTTACAATTGATTCTCTACTCTTAAGGGATGGGAACAACTGAATGGCTGTAGTCATCTCTTGCCTTCGATTAGCCAGCCCTTGGTTGGTGATTTGCAACTTTGTAGCAGTTCGATCCAAAGCCAGGTTAACTGCCGATAACTCTTCCTCTAATTGAGCTTTTTTCTCCAAAAGTTGGGCTCAAAATTGAGAGACAGAGGAATGTTGTTCTTTCAATTCAGATACCTCAGCATGTATATGGGAAGCAAATTCCTGGTCTCTCAGCAATTTCTCCTCTGCAGCTTTGGCAACATGGCAGATGTTGACATAAAAGTCTATGGTATCTGCTGCATGAGACAAGTGACTCGAAATAGCTATGTTAGATTGCTCAATGACCTTGCAGCACTGGAGGAAACCATTCTTGATAATAGGTCTTTGCAAGGCTTCGAATGAGATCCTCGAAAACAATGTCAGCAACTCCAAACAGCTGCTCAAGTCGAGTGAAAATAAGGAAGCCCTACTGATGGTTGAAGAGCTCTAAAAAATTTCCAAAAGAGAATCAGCTAGAACCAATGGCTCAGTTTCATTACTGGCTGCTGGAATGGTAGAAAGCATGTCAAA
The DNA here is from genome assembly GCA_036172215.1 of Camellia granthamiana. Taxonomy (NCBI): domain Eukaryota; kingdom Viridiplantae; phylum Streptophyta; class Magnoliopsida; order Ericales; family Theaceae; genus Camellia; species Camellia granthamiana. The sequence goes on from CM069914.1 coordinate 78,519,505, forward strand.
AAGGCTAGCAAGTCTAGCTTCGAAAATGTCCATATCTTCCATTAACATTGGTGGTGTAAAAACGGCTCTAGTAGAAGGAAAAGATTACTGCATTGGGATAGGAGAGAAGGATGAAGTGTCCCTAGCAGTTTCCATAGTCCTGGCCACTAGTAGGTTAAGGGAAGAAAGGTTGGAGCTGGATAGTGATGGTTGACAAAGAATTGGTGAGTTACCAATATCTTCTCTGGGAGAATCAACTATTACTAGAGATGAAGTAATAACTGGGATCTCCTAAGAAGGAGAAGGAGCAGCAAGGATTGTAGGGAGAGTAAATTGGGCTGAGTTAAAGGTTAAGTGAGAAAGGTATGGGGTTAAGCCAAAGGATAAAGATATAGGAATGCTTTGCCTCAAAAAAAGGTGTGAAAAGTATGGAAATAGGAAATGGGAGTATTGCCTGAATGGGCTCTACACTTGAAGGCACTTTAGTGTCGATTTTCTTCCTCCTTTTCGAGGGTGTTTCTAATGGTCTTTCAACTTCAAATAACACTGGAGAAACCCTTATCAAAGGAGGAGGTAGAGTAATTGTTGCTGCAAAATAAGAAATATGAAGCAATGTTAAGTTTCAGTATTGAAAACTTGAGAAAGGAAACTAGAGACACAAAAGGAAATTACCAGTTTCAGAAGTGGTAGCAATAGTTGGAGAACTGCGAAGGGTATAATGTTCAGCAGTTTGTTGCCTCCTTGCAGTTTCTCTTTAGAGCGCATCAGCAGCAGCAGCTTCATTCCTTAGTACTTACTGCTGTCTCCTTTTCTCAGCCATCTGGAAAACAATGATCTCTTTAGAGTGTTCCACTTCCACTGCTTTAGCAAACGCTTCATGAGTAAAATCCCCAATAAAATCAAAGGGAGAGACCGTCATTTTCTTCTTTCTTTTTAATGGTGTCTCCTGCTCTTTCTCTGTTTCCTCTTCTTTCACGTGAACCTTAGGTACCTCCTTTTCCGGATCAAGCAAGAGTTTTCTTTTCCTTTGTTGTTGTTGTTTGTTCTTGAGGAGATTTAAAGCTTGAACCCTTTGAGGAGAGTCTCCTTGTGAGGCACCTACACTAAAGAAAGAATTATAAGCAAAAGCATCATAAAGAAAAAGAAAAGAAAGAAAGCAAGCAACAATGCATACCTTTCTTCGAATCAGCTCTAGTGACTTTAGGAAGAGGTAAGGCAGCATGAACAGACTTTGTGGTAGCAGGGGTAAGAGCTGGGGTAGCATGAGTAGTGGAGGAAGTAATAACTCCAGTCCCCTTGGACTTAGCTTGAGGCACATCTAGTACCACTAATAGATCTTGAGGAGAATGGCCAAGTGCACCTCCATATTGGCCATCCACTAATTCTGGTACCTCTACAGTGTATTGCTTTGGGGAGTGAAAGGTAGGTATTCAAAATCAATTAAGTCTTGGATAAACTTGGAGGTTGCCTCTTCTAATCTAAATCTTGAAACTTTCAGTTCTCTACTTGCAAGGTTTGAGTTTGACTGACTGCAGAGAGGGATAGGGATCCCCTGAGAGAGTCCAAATTGCCTAGCAAATTGGGCAGGGCAATAGGGCTCAGAGATACACTTATAAGCTCTAGAGTTCATAATACCAATGAATAGCTCCCTCGGGATCAAAATAGAAGCCCACATATTTTTGTGCTGAGGCCTAGAGCAGAACTTATCGCTCAAAAAGGCCTCAACCAGGTTAGGCCAATATTGGCTTCGAAGGGACAGAAGAAAGTATGAGAAGAAAGGGAAGTTAGGAGTTGGTGAAAAAAAAAAAAGTAGAAGGCAAAGTTGGAAGGATAAAGAGAGACATTGGCTAACTCCATGCCATAAGTGGTAGGGTTTGGTATTAAAAACTTTAGGCACTTAGAACGCAAATCAATGAAGTATGCAAAAAGCCAGAGTTGGAGTATCCAAAATGGGCCTCCTTGATTGGCATCCATGGGTTTTTCACAAAAGAGAGAACAAGCTCTGTAGACATGGCCCAAAACATAAGGAGCTAAGGTCACCTTTTTATGCAAAATAAAGGCTTTGGCAAGAGGGGCAAATTCAGGCATAATCCTCTAAGAAGAAGTGCAGAAGAGGAATTTGCAAAGCTAATACAATAAAAAAGAAAAGAATTCCCTATCAGTCACATGGTCTTCCCTTTTGTTCTCAGCCTTGACAAAGTCACTATAGGATGAGTTCAGAGGGGGAAGAGAAAAAGGGATGTTGAGGTCAGGGTAGTCTGGATCAAAAGAAGTACTAATAGGGGATAACCCTAACAGATGGCAGATCAAGGACAGTAGGGGCCATCATACCATATCTAAATTGGAAGAAATTGAAAGCAGAATTCCAAAAACAAAGAGCAGTAGGTATTAAAAATGAGTCCTCCAAAATAGTGAACTTGGATAGTTGGAAGGCGTCGAAGAGGCAAAGTTCTTGGAAATCTAGTGTCCTAGCAGGGACGACCCGATCATACCATTTTTCTCATTCTGGTCTTACTATGGGCCAGCAGCGATAGGGTTGGTTCACTCTCCAGCTTCCCCAATCAAGACTGCCTTCATAAAGGAGGCAGTAGTCCTCCAAATGCGGGTACAGAGCTGGAAGCTGAGTAGGGACCTCTTTAAAAATAGGCCCAAGCACATATTTCTGTTGCTCATGGCGACAGGGAATGAAAATGCGTCCATCGATAGCACTTTTCTCGCCAACTTTATATTTCTCACACTCTTCAACAATGATCCTCTTTAAAGCAATGGATGGGCTCACGCGCTCTACGACTGGTATCTTCAAGAAAGAAGAAACCATTGACAGAAGTTTTCAGAGGACGAAGTTAAGAAAAAGGGTAAAGAAGAGGAGAGGTCAATAGAAATGAAGGGTTTGTGTGTTGGGCGAGCAAGTGAATTAAAAGCATGAAAGAAAAAGGTTTTTAAAACTTTCTGTCCGAAAGATGCCCAATCAGTTTAAATGGGTAGAATTCATAAGAAGTACTGAAGGTACGAATACGAAAAGTTTCTCTCAAGAGTGATCGTTTAGGAGGGAAACGTATCTCAAACACTCATATTGGCTTCGAAATCAAATATTTGGCTTCAAAGCCAAGCTTTGGCTCCAAAGCCAGATCACAAACATCTAGCTAGGGCTTCAAAAGCAGGAAGTTGACTTCGAAGCACGTTTCATACCTAAGAGTACAAGAATGCTCAGGTGTTTGTTTGCTTCAAGGGGATTAAAGACTTGCTTGTTGGTTTTTTGTTGAAAGTAAAATCCTTCGAAGTAAAATTTGAAATACTCTGCAGCTAGAATTTGTTTGTTTTAGACTTCGAAGTTGCAAAAAACCAATATTTGGTTAAGCAGTGAAAGAACACAAAGGGATTCACTCTTTAAGAATAAAACAGTGCAATCCCTAAGGGAAGTTTCCATACTTCGAAACACGTAGACTGTTTTTTTGAAGCAAAGATAGTTAATTCCAAGCTGTGGATGGTGTTAACCATATAATTGGAATGAGAAGACCTAAGGTAAGGATTGTCAATTATACTCCATATGTTGGAGAAATTCAAATTAGGTTTCCAGTATCCATTAGAAATGTTCAAATCAAATTTCGAAGGATAAAATTGGTAAATTCGAAGCTCTGATTTTGTTTGCTTCAGGCGAATAGAATGGTTACAAGTATGCAATTGGAATATAAAACCAGACCATGCCGAATAAAGAAAGAAAAGCCTAGCTTTATTGATATAAAATATTTACATTGGGAAGACTTATTTAGCTACATTCTCAATTTCGTAAAAATAAGGAATGGACAAAGTTACAAGGTCATAAAACTTAGTCCAGCAAAAATCAATAAACATATACTCTTTTATTAATCTATCTTCTATCATATCCAAATTTGGTTTATTTAATTGATGAGCCCTTAATTGGAAGAAGAGTTGTTGGGCTTTCATTTCAAATTCTATATGTTTTGCCCATAATGGCATCTTCTCCATATTCTAAGTCTGGGTTTTTGAAGTTCTCATATTCTTCGAGGAGATTCTCTGCCTCATACTGAATTTGGATTCGAGCAGCAACGGTTTCATTCAATACTTCATTTGTAATTGAAGTATTGATGTGCCAATTGAATAGGAGGAGAAGTTGGTCTAGAAAAGCATGGAGCTCTGCATGGGCTACAAGGTTGAGAAGATGGCTGCAAGAAATGATGTCACAACCCATAACAGGTTCTTATGAAGAATATCATCTCGCAGGACTTCGAAGGACAAATGGGAAAAAGCAGCAAGTAGGGTCTAAGCCCTATATTGCTAATAAGCAGTTGAGGGAACTGGAGCTTGATAAGGAGTGAAGTGTTGACTCTCGAAGATGGTGAGCCTCAATTCCTCAATCCAATTTGGGTTGGGGGGCAGCAAAGGAGCAGTGGGAGCCTCTCTGAAAGAAGATAGGAATTCAGGTTTGTTCGCACACTTAAGCCAATCAGAGGAGCAAAGTTTTGCTCTTTTGGCTAAGAGTGCAGGACTGATTCCTAAGGCTTCATCAGGGTGTGGAGCCCTTCGCACCATTCGCGATGGCAGAGTAGAAGTGTACTGTGCTGAAATCAAGTTGTGCTCAAGGCTGCATAGACAGTTGAAAAGAATATACGGGTACACTACAGAGCTACGCTTGGAAGGATGGACTGCAAGAGGGTCATCGAATTCAGGAAATCGATGATGGATGCGTTCTCTCATTTAAGGTTAAGTAGGAGAAGGCCAAACTCCCCAGCCAGAAGCTTTAGAAGAATAAGAGGAAGCAACAACCTCATCCCACGCAAATGGTTTTGTGGCAAAAGAAGAGCTTCCAATATCCATTATTGCAAAGTCTTGGACTAAAGAATTGTGAACAATAGGTTCTTGATCCAAAGGTCGATGAATTGCAAAAACCTCTATGACTTGAATAAATGGAGATGAATAGGTGTGACTAATAAATGCATGAAAATTCTTTCGAGGGCAAACATCATTATCTAACAACTCTTCGTATGCTTGATCTATGTAAGAAAAGGTTTGTTTGGCCATGCAAACTGTATCAGCCTTTTCGAATGCTCAGATAATAGGAAATGTTCGAGGCATAGAAGAGAATTTAATGCAATACAAACACTGCGATGAAGGACGTCGGTTGCATTTCTAAGAAGGTGCAAAGCCCATGCACGTCCTTGGACGTGGGTAAAGTGCTTTGATCCACTAATATCACCAAGTAATAGGTATATTAGTACGGGGGGTAATGTTGGCTGTATAAATTGTAAAAGCCAATTACAATTCAACACGTGGCATGAAGGGGGCAATTTAGGAAGTTAATACAAGTTGCCAATCAAAATCAGACACGTGTCAGCCCGTATTGATAATAATAAATCTGCATGATGCTGGAACAATCAAGAGATATAAGGTGATGTGGTCTGACGATTACTCACAAAGTTCAAATTCAAAATCAGGAGAGAAGCCTAACTGCAATGTGGCGTAGTGGGACTGACTGTGAGAGAGTATGTTCAGCAATCATGAGATGACATTTCGAAGGTTGAAAGCCCACTTCGACGGTTACTATTGAGAAGTATAAATAGCAGAAAATGCCCCAGAATGAGAGATCCAGACTCAGATCAAAAAATCAGTTTTCTTTACTTTGTTTTTCCTTCCAGTTTTTACAGTTCTTTACATTTCTGTACTTCAAATTCCTGTATTGCACTTCATTCATAGGAGTAGTTTCAAATAGCTTGTTACAAGGCTAGGTCAAATCATTGTAAGTTTTTCATTTTACTTAATGAAATTCTGAAATTATTCTTCACTTAATTGTTATTTACTAAATTCTCCTAAATAAGTCACTAGTAAAAATCTTCTTCATTGAGGTTAAAAGAACTAAAACACAATCATCTGATAATTGGTTATCAATTAATCTTCTGTAAGGACTGATTGATCGCTGGCACACTTAAAATTATAATATTAACTTTTGAAAGCCAAAAAAGCCAACAAATTCACAGCAAAAAACAACAAAAATAAAAGCTAAAAACAATTTTAAAATTAAATTGAATAAACAAAAACACAAAAAAACAAAAAACAAAAAACAAAAAAATATATAAAAAAAAATTTGAATTAAGTTTTGAAAACAACTACTTCAAAATTAGAACCCCGAAAATATTAAAATAAAATAAACTCAGAAAACACAAAACAATAGAAGAAATAATAAAATTCTATTTGCTTAGCATATTACGGATAAGAAATGGTAAATTAACCCAAGGGTGGGTGGCATTGTGGTTAAGGCTTGGGATTTAAAGCCCAAGGTCATGAGTTCAATTCCTTCCCCCTTAGGCCAATCTCCTGGGCGAAGCATAGTTGGTTAGGAGGTTAGACCTCAAGTTCTCTAATCAGCACTTGGTGTGGGTTCAATGCTCCCCGCTGTGCAAGTCTTGACTTAAGCGGAGCTTATCTTGGGAGGTCGGGGCAAGTTCTCAGGTTATAGTCTCCTCACTCGGAACGGCTAATAGGACACCCTGGTGATCTCTGTAAGGGGCGCTACCTTGGACCTGCAGGAGGGTAGGGAAGATTTTCTTATAAAAAATAAAAAATAAATAAATAATGGTAAATTAAAATTTGAAATAAAAAAGTACATGCAAAATAAACGTTAAAATAATAAGAGTTAAAAAAATCAGAAAACATAGAAAATAAACAATAAAAAAATAGTAGAATTAATATCTAAAAACCAATAACAACAATCAATAATAATAATAATAATTAATAAAGTGAATTAAGCAAAACAACATAAATATTAGAACCAAAAAAAATAGACTAAACAAAATTGATAAAACCACTTGTTTAGCCTGGAATGAAATACACATTCACAAAAATGTTAAAAATAGAACCCAAAAAATGTAAAAGTTAGCTTTGATTACTTGATTGAGCTCAAACAAGCTCAACAAAAAAAGGAACTGAAAAGTTCAAATTTTTTTGTTTGATTCAATAAGTCCAACTCCATAAACTCAAAACATGCACATCAAGAGTGGCTAAGAGATGGAGGTATGCATACTAAATTCATAATCTTCTTTCAATGACACACAAATTTGTACAAAAACAAGCAAAATGGAAAAGGGACAAAATTAAGAGCTCGGTAATTGTTTTTCAAACAATTTTGTTAGGTCTTATTTGGCATATACTCAAAAAATCAAAAAGTCACTATTCTATTTAAATCACATTATCTTATTTAAGTCACATCACCTCTCTACCACATCACTTCAAACCCAACTCATACCCAACACATATTTCATAAAAAATCAAAAAGTACACTTATTTATAACATCTCAAACCACCCTAGTCTCTAGTCAACTTTATAAAAAAAAGTCAAAAACATTTGCTTAAATCCTACTAAAACAGATCCAAAAAAAAAATTCACTAAAAAGTTTAGATCTTTCAGTTTGAAAAGTAAAAAGTTTCAAAGCAAAATAAATAAATAAAAATTACCAAAGACTATTTTATTTATTTTTGTTTCCAATCTGAAATCGAACTGGGACATACTGTTTGATTCGTGAAACTCACCATAGGTCCAATTTTAATAATCCAAACCATTCGATGTGTAGAGCGAGTACTTCATTCTTGTAAGAAATCACATTGATCAGATATCGATAACAACTTGATTAGATCATATTTTTATCAATGGTAAATATAATTTTAAAAATAAATTATTGACAAAAATGTATTCTAATCAAGTGGTTATCAATATCCGATCAACATAATTTTTTAGAAGAATAAATACTCGACGAACTTTACACATTAACGGTTCGGATCATCAAAATTGGACCCGTGATAAGCTCCACAAAACCAAACAGTGTATCCTATTTTTTAACTGTTCCCAAAAGCATTACACAGTGACTTCAACAAACAATACAGTACACATGCTATTACCAATTCCTAATCAAATCAAATCTAATCTAATAACAAATTCAAACCAATAAGCACAGGAACTATCTTAACATTTCCAGAGGAAAAAGACCAGTCCATCTAGGAAAACCATAGACAACATCCTCAATAGCATACAAACACCACAGTACATTTGCACATATTATTTCCAGTTCCTAATCGAATCAAACAAGCAAAGAACAAAAATTCAAACCAATAAGCACAGGAACTATCTTAACATTTCCATAGTGGAAGACCAGTCCATCTGGAAACCACAGCCTAAACATCTTCTATAGCAAACAAACATCATAAATGCAATTTCCAGTTCCTGATCAAATCAAATCAAACAAACAACACAGTAAATAACCGCAATAGAACATGTGCATAATTCAAAAATGTAAAGATATACGCATTTGTTCCAATTTTTTAGCATGATTAAACAGGTGACTGAATTTAGAGATTCAAACCCATTCTTTCTACGACATAGAATTAACACCACCACCATTATACCCATCAAATGAACCATTACAGCAGAAAGAAAAAGCATATTCTAGGTAATGTTCTAATTCACAATGACCTCAATTTCAGCTGTTCACAATGCAGAAGATCTGAATCAAATCACACAAAAAGGATTACTCATTGAGGTGTTCTCACTGGTACTACAATATCTTTCACTTTCAAAAGTTACTCTTTCCTTTTTTCCTTTCTCCTTTTCTTAGTTTTGCGGCAACCTTTCTGATCTTGAAATACAGATTCACACACAACTAAAAGATTTTTACCATGATTCATTTATATCTGTAGAATCCTCTTCAACCATTCTTTAATTATCCTAAATCACACTACAAGACCACTAAATAATCCTGTTGTCCATTGAAGTGTTAAAAATCAAAGGCTGTGCATCTTAACATCACAAGTGAATAACTCTAAACATCATGAATGATTATACGTTGTGAATCAAGTATGTGCCAAAGTGAATCATTCGCATATAGGCGACATAGCACAATAAATACAGCAGCCATCAATTTCCAACAATAAAGCACACAAGGTAATTCTAAATTATTCAATAAAGCAGACATAATAAAACAATCGATAATGTGTTCCCTCTCAGTTCCATCTCACATTTAATACAGTTCATTACGCCAAAATATCAGCAGAAGTTCTAATTAAAAAAATTAAAACATTACTCAAGAAAATGATGAAGATTAAACCATGCTCGAGCTATCTAGTTGTTGGTGCCATTTTAATATGGATTAAAGACTGCAACAACCTGAATGAAATTGCATCTAGTAGATTGAGTAATTTTCACCAACAGCAGGCCAGAGTTTTTTGTAGACAGCAGTGGCAATCGGAATAATACTCGCAAGTGCAATAGAGAGATGCTCCGAGCTGCTTGTTCTTATAGTGATCTGCCCACTGAGTTTATTGTTGATTCCTGCTCGAAGAGCCACCTTTGAACTACGTCCCATGGAAAACTGAGCTACAGTGTTGAACCCTAAAGCCCAGTCCCCCCTCCATTTAATCAAAGAGAGCCCATATGTGGATTGGACTTGGCCAATAGGGTAATCTAGCTCCCGACGCTGCAATTCAAAATTGGCTCCATATGCCGCATCACCTTGACATCGAACGGTCCCAGCACTACCCACCAAAGCCCACTGCTTTCCCAACACAATCTGATCCTCAACCTTCAATCCAGTAGCAATATTCTCACCCAAGAAGGTAATAGAAATCCCCGCAGCTGTCTTGTTCTTCTTCAAATTTTTGAATTTTGTTTCACCTCGGACGATGTAGGCAAGTTGCTTTCCAATAGTTTGAATGTCAAAGCCGGCCATACTCGATCCGTTCTCCCCGTGCTTGGCAGAAACTGAGGAATCTAAGTGGATGCTGAAGTCTTTCTTATCCTTTGTGATTTGAAGAGAAATTGCTGCTGGAAACTGACTCGCAATGGCTAGACTCTGTTCGAGGTTGACACCATCGTACCCACAATCATGGTCCCAACCATGAGTGTCCAAAACTGGCCTTGCCAAAAATTGTGAAGTTGGCTCCAAGAACCTGTACCTGTATGCTGGACTATCACTATCAAAGGAAGGTGGCAAGACCATGTCAGGTAATGGAGTCGACACGGGCGCTGCACTTCCATTTTCTTGATCAGCATCTTCTCCTACGAAATCATAATCATTTGCAGTAGCATCGTTCCCTTTCTTCTTCATCTCTCTCATTCTTTTCAACTCCTCTCTCCACTGCTTCTTTTGAAGGAGTTTCACCCGATAATCGTACTCTTCAAAATATGCCTTCCTCTGTTCTTTGCTAAGCTTAGCAAGTTGAGATTTCCTAAGGGGCTTGAATGGTGGGAGCTGGTCATATTCATCTTCCTCTTCTTCTTGATCGGAATCCGACAAGTCAGCCAAGTCAATATCAGAATCACCATTCTCGATACCCTGATCACTGGGAAGTTTCGGATGAGCCCGAGTCTGCAACATTGAAGACAACATGTACGGAAGAGGCGGTGAGCGAACACGGAAGCCAAAGAGCTTCCGGTGGTCAAATGGGTCTTGAGGTTTTGAGAGAGAACTTGCTTCTGACAAGATCTTCATAGAGTAGCACAATAGCAGTAACTGTGGTCTCCAAGTTTGGCCATTGGGGAGCACCTTTTGGCCTTCTCTGTTTTTACGACACAAAGGATGGTTCTCAACAAGAGAAACGGGGTTCATCAAACTCGGACTCATCATTCGCAGATCACCGACTGCGTGTCCAATGGATTGCTGAACAACATGGGATCTTTGAGTTACAAAAACATCATAACTCAAAGGAGAACCAGATGGTCCATCTGGTGGTGCAGAAGCAGCATGTGTAAGGGTGACTATGGCACTACGCCAGATAGATGGGCCCAGAGAACTAGTGATCATCTTAAGTAATGGCAAATCATTAAGATCTCTAGTCTGGGTATCCAACCGGTCCACATAAAGGACAATATCTGGGGGACTTTTCTTTGTGAACTTTTTTATAGAAGACAAGACTCTGCGGTTGAAAGCCTGTTCCTTTACAGCAGACTTGAGACCGGGCGTATCAAAGACCTTAATCTTAACTCCATCAACTGTTCCACTAATCTCCTTCACATTCATAGTGGCAGGTTCAAATGCATCAATTAAAGCTTTCTCTTCACCAAAAATAGAATTTATGGTCGCACTTTTGCCCACTCCAGATTTTCCAAGAACGAGGATGTTCACAGAGAAGTCCAAATCATCTTTCCCCTCTGCTTCAAGCTGCATAGCAGTCCTCTTGGCATCGTCAAGGCTAAAAGTTTGACCCGTTTGTCTCCCAGCAGTGAGTGCTATTCGGTATAGAACTTGTGCAGCTACAGATTCGTCAGGAGAAGCACCTAATCTCTGAACAAGCCTCAAGAATTTCACCCTTATTAACTGCAACTTCTCCAGTTTCTTTTTATCTGCTTCACTCAAGTTATTTTCAGATTCTCCCCCAGTTGTGAGACCAGTAGGAGTGAAAAGGCTGGACCGATTTGGCCGGGTAGCAGGTTTGGAAGGACTGATTGAGGATCCCAAACCAGCGGGACGCTCAATTGAGAACAGCCTCGATCCATCTTGAGAAGTTATTGTGATATTGCCATCATCTGAGCCACCTCCTGTTGCTGCTTTCAATAGAGCTGCCAATGCAGCAGAATCAAACAACTCTTTTCCCTCTCCTTCTTCATCAGTGTCTGCTTCTTCATCCGAATCTATGACAATCTGACCATCAATTCTCTGTTGCTGATCATAAGAACTCTCTGCACCAGAATGAGAACCAGCACCAGCTCCCCGTTCCAACTCCTCAATAAACTGTTTGGCAGCTTCAGAGCTTCCAAATATCATACCATCAGTCTCCCCATCTGAAAATGAGCCTCCAATATTGCCGCCTTCATCTGTATGGTTTTTCCCTTCGTCTTCAGCTTCTAGTAGTACCTGTGAGTTCTGAATCAAACCAGATTCATCAGAGAACTCTTCTTCTAATCCATCATCCTGAGCACCATCGAGGTCAAGGTGTTTTGCCTCCTGAGCTGGATTAGAGAGTGTAGAGTCATCTACAAAGTCCACTGCTTGAAGCCCATCTCTATCCACACCAACTACTTCATTGCTAGACACAAGTTCACCTCCATCAGCAGAAATCTTAACCACGGCCTTGGAATCAGCTTCTTGCTCCCCCAATGGCTCTGATTCTTCCACTTCCACACTCCAGTTGGTTGAAGTTTCAATATTGTTTTCAAAATCAGTATTAACTTTAACCACGTCTGAATCATCAGCTTTCTCAACATCGTGGCTAATTTTATCATCAGACCCATTAACGAATCCTCCACTAAACACGGCTGGGTTTACCTGATCCTTGCTTACCTCCGTCTCGCCAACAACAGCCGCTCCTGGCTCCGACAAGTTGACCCGTATGGATTCAACAACAGAGTCTCCATTAGTGGTAAATTTCACCCCCTCTTCTCCCACCAACTCCGAGTTTACTGGTTCTACAATCTTATCTACAAGTTGGTTACTATCAGGGCTCAAAACTGATGATTCTTCACCATTCAAAGCCTCACTCTTCTTCTCCTCCTCAACCTTCTCACCATCCAACACCAAGCTCTCTCCAACTTCAGAACTCACAACAACCTCATCCAATTTTGAAGTATCAGCCACCTTATCTCCATTACAACCAGTTAAAACCTCAACAGAGCCATCATGGGTCACACCAAAGCCACCTTCTTCAATCGATTCATTCAAATTCGACTTCTCACCCAACATTTCTACCAAAATTTCAGGCTTTTCCTCAAAAGACTCCATGGCATCGAATGGAATCGAATCAGTAACACCATCACCAACAGTGGAATTCGAGCCCATTCCATCAACAACTCCATCTTTTTCAACCTCCTCACCCCACAAAACCCTAGCTTTAGGAAATTTTTCGACATCATCAACAGGCGTGGCGACCGCAACCGGCATCGGAGTGTAAAATTCTGGAGAACCCAAAACAGGGTCGCGAATGTCCACCCCTTCCACAACCTTTTCTGGGATTTCTTCATCTGGGTTAACCACAACAGGCTTCTCCGACACAGTTTCAAACTCTTCGTCACCACTCACAAAACCCCCATCATCAGAACTACTACTTCTAATACTAGTATTACTGTTGATAGGTTTGCAATCAGAGTTGAAAGCATTGGTTTTGACAAAAGTATCGATTTGAGAATCAAAAGGAGGAGAGATATCGATAGAAGAAGAACCTGATGATGGTGACGAAGAGTTGGAGAAATGAGATGGGGATTGGTTGGAGTCCATTGATTTGAGCCGTCGTTTTGCGCCAAATAATCGAAATTTGAGAGAGTTGTAGGTTTTGGGTTTGGGTTTGAATGGTTTTTCTTAGGGTTGAGAGGGTTTTTGATAAGGATTTGGGTTGAGGGATGGTTGTGAGCTGTGCAGAGAAGAAGAGGAGTGAGAGACGATAAGGTTTTAGAGAGAGAGAGAGAATTTGAGCCGTCGTTTTGCGCCAAATAATCGAAATTTGAGAGACTTGTAGGTGTTGGGTTTGGGTTTGGGTTTGGGTGGTTTTTCTTAGGGTTGAGAGGGTTTTTGATAAGGGTTTGGGTTGAGGGATGGTTGTGAGCTGTGCAGAGAAGAAGAGGAGTGAGAGACGATAAGGTTTTAGATAGAGAGAGAGAGAGAGACCCAAATCTTCAAGGGTGGGGGGTTTGGCTTGGGTCACTTTGGGCGTTCCGCTGATTTTAGCCTTCATTTGCCAGATTGATATTATTTTTAATTTTCAGTCAGAGATGTCAGCGCCCAAAAAAAAAAAAAAATTTAATATTTAAATTTTTTTTTTTAGTTTTCAAATACACTTGATATAAAAAATAAAATGATGTTAGGAATTTTAAATAATTTATTAAATTTTTTTATCAAACTTTTCACACGGGTGTAAGACCTGTACACATATGAGTTTGTGTAGATTCCACACCAGGTTTGTAAAAAATTTGATAGATTATATGTGAGGTCTATAATATTTTTTTTAAAAATATAATATTTGTAAAAAAAAAAATTTAAATCACTAAATACCAAAAATATAAAAATATATATACAAAAATTTGATATATTTTCGTATTATTTTGTATTTATTATTTTTTTAAAATATTTTATTATACATATTTATTTTTTAAGTACATATAAATTATGTGCATCTAAAAAATATAAAAAATCACTTAATTATTAAAAAAATACTAAAAACAAAAAACATGAAGAAAAAAAAAACACAATTTTTATAAAATTTTAGAATCAAACAGGTGCATAGTTTCTATCAAATATTTACCAATTTATATAAAATTTTATAATTTTAAAAATTAAAATTATAAACGTTTCTACTAATTTGCAGTACTTTTTGAAAAATGTGCAATTTCCCAAAAAAATTAAAAGTTTTAATAGAAAGAATATTTAGTAATTGCCAAACAAATACAAAAATTTTAAAAAATTAGTAAGAAGTCTATTTTTATAAATGTATATGATATCTGATTTAATGATTGGCTTGTTTTGGTTATAAATGCATAATTACTGGTTTTTTTTTTTTTTTTATCGTTATAGTTTTTTTCTCCCTATTTCCAAATATTAGTATTAATCGTCATCCAGGACTGTCATTGCCCACTGTTGCCAACCGCAAGTCATTGAGTGGTGTTTTGGAAAGTTAGTAAAAAGTTGGCTTTTAACTTTTTATAAAGTTTTTTGACTTTTTTGGAAGTGATTTGGAAAGTTGATAAAAAATTAATTTTTTTGATTTTTGATTTAATATTTTATAAAAGTGTCACATCACTCTAAAATGATTAAAATATCCTTGCTTATTAATTAGATTTATAATTTTGCCCTTTGGCATGTCAACACTATTTTGAATTAATTAATAATAAATTTTTCAGAGAGTAGTTTGGTAAATGAAGAAGTTGCGTTTTGGGATCTTCCCAAATGGTGGGCTTTGGCTTTTTGCATGGTGCTGCGTTTTTGTTGTTGTTGCCAAACGCTGCGTTTTCGGCTTCTTCCCAAAACGGCACTGACTCATTGAAAATTTTGCCAACATTGGAAAAGTCATCGACAGTCGGCTATGGTGGCCAGTGATTGCAGACAAAAGGATAAGTGGACAGATAAATGAATAGACAGATACGAATAACATGATCTTTTAAATTGCTATTATTTTTATTAAAAAATAATAGATTTTTAGTAATTTTAATTATAAATTAAAGTGAGACTCAAAAGGTTTAAAATTTTAAAATCATTATATAATATAATGTATAAGTTTTGAGAATTAAATTAGATGGTTTGCAAAATAGATACGAATGTTGGATCACAGCCTGATCCAAGCCCAATCTCAAATACATGTACAAACTAAGCCCAGTACAGCTCAGCTCAAAACTCAAGACTAGGTCCAAGTCTAAGACCAAACCCAATACATGCATAAGTACAAGTCTAGGCCCAGTTCAAATCTAAACCTAACTTTATTAATGCCCACTTTATGAGACAATTCTCATTTACAACTCAATGATTTCAAATCATTATTTATGTATTATAATCTTCTCACTTAAGAGAATACAAAACCACTCAGATCCAATTTGTTTCTTTTCTTATTATTTGTTCTTTAATTTTACAGAATTTAGTTCCTTCTACGAGTTCTAATATTTAGTTATCCATGTTAATAATTTGTTCTTTTAGTAATTTAATCTAATTTATTTTTTGTATTTAGTTGTGTCATTTATTCTGTATTTCATCATTTAATAAAGAAAATAATTTTGTCATTTATATTTAATTTATTTTATATATTTTTCTTGTATTATTATAGAAAAAATAACAACAGTTATTTTTTTTTAAAAAAAAAATTACAAAGATTGTGGCAATTGCTCAAACAAAATAAAATTTAGATTTTATGACTCAAATGCCTTAAATTTTTTTGTTTTACAAAAATTTATTTTCACAATTGCCAACTAAATAATGTTAGATAATGTCTCAATGGGACCACATAATTAAATGTGGTGTTATCATTTATAAGAAGCCTACAATTTAAGTGATTCAATTTAGTTAATAGGCTTAAGGGTATATGTGTTATGGACCTAATGTGTAGATACTAGTTGTATAATTTCTATTTCTATGAGGGGCAGAAATAAAAATTAAAACATATTGGTTAAAGTTGGTTTTCATTCCTTTTGAACTTCCACAACCTTTCAGTTTTGAAAACCAATTACAACCTTTAAAAGGTTATGGTCCCTATTCCTTCCCAAGTGGAAAAAAAAGAACATTGCCATTTTTCTAAATCCTCTCAAGGAGAAACATAAGGCACCAAAGGGGAAAGGATTAGAAGGCAATAACATAATCAATAACAAAGAGTTTATTGATAATCACGCTTCCGTTTAACCGTTCATCAATGGATTCAGATATGTCATTTTGTCTTGATTTTTTGATAATACACATGGTAAATGATTCGAAATGTAAGGTTTATGTTCTGAAATTTATGTTGACAAATAAATTATAGCCAAATATTTTTTTTATGAATTAAATAGTTAAAAAGTGAAAAATAAAATAAAATAAAAAATGCAACTTATTTAGTGCTAGTTGCCAAAAAAACTACTTTGGTGCTTGAATGTCATCATTATTACAATCAAAGTTGAACATTTGTATGGTGTCGTTGGCACATGATAGGCACTTTCAAACTTTTACCAGATTTTTTATCAAATATCCACATGGATGGGGCATCTCATAATCATGCGAATGTTTGGTATAAAATTTTATAAATTTTTTGTATTTATAACATTGATGTAGAATTAAATTTGTCCTTTTTTTTCTCACCTATGAAAATAAGCCAAACAAGTTTAGCATGAGATAATTTAGAATGAAGTCATTTTTCTAATTTAAAATATTAAAAAATATGAAAAGTAGATGGGAAAAATCTCACCATTAATATATCTAAAGAATTTCGTAGACAAAAAGAAATTTTTTTAGGGTAAATCATATTTACCTTTTTAAGTTTTAAGTAAATTATAATTAGCTTTATATTTTTTTTGCATAATCACAGCGGTCTCCCTTATAGTTTTAATTTATATAATAATTTGATTATTTTTATCAATATTTCACTAATCATATAGATGAAACGGGCTATTGTCATTTATTTTTTATTGAAATCTATGTTTGTCTTTATTTTAATTTACATTGCAGTTAAGTTTTTATTACTCTCTATTATTTTTTATTAATTGGTGCAACAAAAGGATGAAAGTGACAAATGTTAAAATTAAAATAATTTGCATTTTAATGAAAGATAAAAAAAGGTCAAATCTAAATTACAACCCATTTGTGGTTTTTATATACAACAATAGAAATTAGTAGTTAAAATCCGGCAAAAAATTTGAAGACTATGAAGTTTGGAGCTACTCTTCTATAATATTATATATTAAGATACATCTCGTCAAATGCTCTTAAAATAATAGAAAAATAACTTGACGGTGGAGTTGAGAAGGATTAATTACAAAAATGTATGATACTAATGGGCATACTGATATTAATGGACATATAAGAGGGCTCAACTCACGAATCAAGGCCTAATTCATATTTCAGTGATCAAAGTCTAATAATTCTGAGAAATCAACACTAGGCCCGAGCCAACAACATTCAAACACTTGCCAAATAGAAGCCTAGCTACGTAGGCTGGCAAAGATCCTGCAAAGTGATTGCACCCACACATCAGTTATTAATGAGGCTCTCATAGCATTAAATATGACAACCCCTTCACGTCGAAGAAGACAGACACACCATGAACGATGTGAGCTAGAATGTAGACTTTCGGCCAACACAACAGTCTGGAATAGATAAGAAAATGATGAGCAAAGAATATAAGGTAGCTTCTGAAATGTGTAAAAGGTTAAGTTCTTCGTTTCTTTCTTCTCTTTCTACATAGTCAATCTATTTAATTCTAACTCGATCGTCAGAGGGTCCGCCGGGAGATTACCTCCCCCTTTGGACCTTTTTGTAGGCACCTCATGTGGGCTTCAAGACCAGCAAAGCCGTTAGAAGTGTGGATCAATCCGATCCATCTTCCGTTGGAATTACCACCTCATCAGTTGGCGCCATCTGTGGGAATCTCCATTTCGGAAAGACAATTGTGTTCATTGTCGTTGAAAGGAACCCCGTAATCATCCATCCCCAGTATCAGAGTGGATGGTCACGACTAGATCCATGGCTTCCCAACACAATGCTGGTAACCCCCAAGCTAAGCCCTCCAACCCAAATAACCTGCCTTCATATTTCGCAGAACTCACCAACAGCATCAACCGACTGATCGAGCAGAACCAAGCCTTGATCAATGCCTAGTGTGACCTGCCTATCCCGCCCCCACCACAGTCAATAGTTCCCCCACACCCAGAACAAGCCCACCATCACCATTTATTCCCACCACACGTGCCTCAAGGAACATTTCCACCATTCACCCCGTGGCCCTAACCATCGAATCTTGACGGTTTGCACCCGTCCCCGTCAGGCTCACAGCCTCATCAAGATATACCACCACATTTCCATAACCACCTCTTACCACATCAAACGATCGGCCACGAAGGTGAGGCTAGTAGCGTTCAACCCCCGATCCCTGTTTGTAGGGATAATGCTCCCGTCTGGGATGAAGAACTGCGGGCCATGAAACTCCAACTACAAGGGGTCAAACAGAACATGTAGCACAAGGCTTTCTCCACCGTCAACTCTCCTTTACCGCTTTCATCCAGGATAAAGCTCTCTCTCCCAAGTTCGAGATGCCATCGATCGACACCTTCGATGGTACCACTGATCCCGTCGACCATATAGAAGTATATCAGACACTCATGATCTTAGGTGCATTTCCAGATGAAATCATGTATTGTGTTTTCCCTGTCACGTTAAAGAGGTCAGCGCGCCTTTGGTTCAGCCAGCTCTCCCCAGACTCAGTCACTTCATTTCGCTAGCTCAATGAATCCTTTTTAAGCCATTTCATTGGTGCTTAGCGACAACGGCATCCAGCCACCCAACTGCTAAACATCCGACAGACAGAAGGAGAGTCATTATGCAGCTACGTCACCCACTTCAATACCGAAGCCCTACAAGTGAAGGAAAATGATGACAAGGTCATTCTCACAGCCTTCATGGCTGGTTTGCGTTTGTCCAATTTCCTCTTCTCCCTTTCTAAAAATCCCCCAGCCACCATAGCCTCCCTTATTGCCAAGGCCCAAAAATACATGAACGCCGAAAACTCTCTAGCAGTTCACCAAGACTCCACATCCAAAGCCCCGCCCTCCAAGGACAAAAGAAAAGAACCTAAACCCTAACCCTCGCAATATACATACCGACCCCCATCACACTCAGATCGGCTTGCACACCCAGACCAACTGGCCCCAACCGGCCCACCTGGTGGGTTCAGGCAATACACCCCCTTTAATTCACCCATGGAGCAAGTTCTGAACCAAATTCAATGAGACTATATCCTAAAATGGTCTCAACCATCTAGATCTCCCTCCAACCGACAAGATCAATCCAAGTACTTATGCTTCCATCAAGACCACGGCCACAACACTGACCAATGTGTCAACCTCAAAGACCAAGTCGAGGATCTCGTCCGCCAGGGATGCCTCAGCCGATTCACAGCGGCCCGATCCCCGCAAAGGCCTAGAATTGGCCCCCCAAACCATAACCGCCAACACACTCCCTCCCAACGACCAACACAACCCGAGCAGAATGATGACCAGACTTAGCACCAACCCCGAGCTCACGGTGACCCTTCCCCTCCGATAGGTGAAATAAGGGTCATTGTCAGTGACCTCGCATGCGGCGAACTATTGCAGTCAGCACGGCAAGCTGAGCTCCAAAAAATTTGACAAGGATCTAATAACAAAGTAGCCACGATGGACCGACCCTACAAGCAACCCAAGCAATGGTCCAAGCCGATCACCTTTACAGCGGCAAACTGCACAGGCGTTCGTTATCCTCATGACGACCCCCTGTTCATCTTCGCTCTCTTATCAAACTATAAAGTCAGGAGAGTTCTGGTCGACAACTGCAGCTCTTCAGACATCATCTTTCTCAAAACCTACCGCCAACTAAAGGTTAGGGAAGAAAAGTTATCACATTTACAAACCCCTATGGTAGGTTTCACCAGCGATCGGGTTACATCCATGGGTTTCATCGACTTCTTCATCACCATCGGAAAGTATCTACGGCAATCCACCAAACTCCTTACTTTCCTCGTGGTCGACTATCCTTCTACTTATAACATCATATTAGGGTGCACCGCCCTTAATGCCCTTCAAGTTGTAACCTCCACGTACCATCTGGCCATGAAGTTTCCCATTAACCAGGAGGTCAGGACTGTGAGAGGTGAACAGACGATAGCCCGGGGAGTGCTATGTCGCCTCATTAAAGGAAGTCAAAATGAAAAAAGCTATGATCATTGTCGATGTTAGAGATAAGGAAGAGTTAGTTAGAGGGAAATTAGTGGAGGAACTTGTCAGAGTGCTTGTCGATCCTATCGATTGAACGAAAACAGCTAAGATTGGCAGCCAGTTGTCCTCTCAGGCCAAGATCGATCTCACGGCTCTTTTAGCCAAGCACAATGATGTCTTAGCTTGGACCCATTCAAATATGTCAGGGATCGACCCTTCTTTTATTACCCATCGTCTCAGCATTGAACCCCAATTCCGACCGTTCTGCTAAAAACAACGCATTTTTTTATCTAGAACGTAACAGCCTCATCGCTGCTGAGGTTGACAAGTTGCTAAAGGCACAGTTCATCAAAAATGTGGATTATCCCAAATGATTGTCTAACGTGATTTTGGTCCGCAAAAACAATGGCAAATGGCGACTCTACGTCGACTATTCCGACCTCAACCGAGCCTGCCCCAAAGACAACTACCCCATTCCCCAAATAGATCTATTGATCGATGCAACTACAGGACATCAAATGCTTAGTTTCATGGATGCTTTCTTCGGTTATAATTAGATCTTAATGCACGCAGCTGACCAGGAGCACATCTCTTTCATCATTGACAGGGGGACTTATCACTATCGTGTCATGCCGTTCGGTTTGAAGAATGCTGAAGCCACTTACCAACGCCTGGTTAATGCCATTTTCCAATACCAGATCGGTCAAAACATGGAAGTCTACGTCGACAACATGCTCGTTAAGAGCAAACTCTCCTCCGACCACTAAGTAGACCTGCGCGAGACTTTCTAAACCTTGCACAAGTATCAGTTGAAACTGAATCCAGAAAAGTGCACCTTCGGCGTTGGATCTGGTAAGTTTTTAGGGTTCATGGTCAGCCAAAGAAGCATTGAGGCCAACCTAGAAAAGATCAAGGCCCTGATAGAAATGTGGTCTCCTAGAACGGTCAAGGAGGTTCAGCGGCTTACAGGCAGAGTTGTTGCCCTCAACCGTTATATTTTGCGAGCGACTGACAAATGTCTTCCATTCTTCAAAGTCCTCTGGCAGGCCTTCGAATTGAACACTGAGTCTAAAGAGGCTTTCGAGCAACTAAAACAATGCATGGCCAACCCCCTTCTTCTCTCTCAAACACTGCTAGACGAAACCCTCTTATTCTATTTAGCTGTGTCCTACACCATTATCAGTGTTGCCCTTATTAGGGAAGATGGATCAGTACAGTGCCCGGTTTATTACATTAGCCGTGCACTCAGGGGAGCCGAACATAATTACCCTCTATTAGAAAAAAAATGGCTCTCGCCCTGGTCATCGCCTCCAGACGCCTCCAACCTTATTTCCAAGCTCATTCCATAGTGATTCCCACCGACCAGCCCTTGAAAAAGGTCGTGCAACAACCAGAATCATCAGGCAGGCTCATGCAGTGGTCTGTTGAACTAAATCAGTACGACATCTCTTACCGACCACGAACAGCCATCAAAGGCCAGGCCGTCGCCGACTTTATCTTGGAATTCATAAATCTTACCTTGCACGTGTCCCCTCCACCAGTACACAACCTTATTGAGGAGGAAAACCCCCATTCTTGGACTCTTTGTGTCAACGGTTCATCCCGCAAAGAGGGTAACAGAGCAGTTTTAATCCTCACCACCCTAGAAGGAGAATACTTCAAATACACCCTTCGATTCCTATTTGCAACAAGTAACAACCAAGCCGAATATGAAGCTCTCATAGTAGGTCTCCAATTGGCTAAAGATATCAGAGTCGACCATCTCCAAGTATTTAGCGACTCTCGGTTGGTAGTCGACAAGATAACGGACGAGTTTGATGCCAAGGAAGAAGCCATACAATCATACAAGGACATTGCTCTTCCTTTGACTCACCTCTTTAATAGTTTTCGTATCCGACATGTCCCCAGGTCAGAGAACTCCCAAGCAGACGATATGGCACAGTTAGCCTCAACTGACCAATCAAACCTTTGCCATCGCGTCCGAGTTGAGTACCTGACCCATCCAACAGTCTCACCAAATCAACGAGCAATTCAGCTTCTCTAGGATGAGCCCATTCCAGGGGCCCAGGACATCATCGCATTCCTTGAGCAGGAAACACTTCCAGCAGAAAAACTCAAAGCCGCCAAAGTCAGGACTCGGTCGTCGAATTACGTCATTATCAGTGACACCTTGTATAAAAGGGGATTCTCACGACCATATCTCAAATGCCTCAATAATGACTAAACAACTTATGTAATGAGAGAAATACATGAGGGAGTTTGTGAAAATCACTCTAGAGGATGATCTCTGGCTCATAAGATTCTCCGAATAGGTTATTTTTGGCCTACACTCGGTCAAGACACCACTGATTTTGTGATGAAATGCGACAAATGCCAACGCTTCGCTAACATCCCCCATGCCCCTCCAACAGAGTTGATCTCGCTTAGAAACCCTTGTCCCTCCGCTAAATGGGGAATCGATCTCGTGGGTCCCTTGCCGATCGGCAGGGATCAAGTAAAGTTTGTCATTGTGGCCATCGATTACTTCACCAAGTGGATCGAAGTGGAACCTCTCGCCAAGATTACTGAGTCAAATACCACTAAGTTCATCTAGCAGTCCATTGTGTACCGTTTTGGGATTTCCCAAGTCATCATCTCCGACAATGGCAAATAATTTGACAACACCAAATTCAGGAAATTCTGCGCATAACTCAACATCAAGACCTGTTTTTCCTCCCCAGGCTATCCTCAAGCCAATGGTTAAGTGGAGGTTACCAACCGCTCCCTACTGCAAATCATCAACACCAAGCTGGAGGCCGCCAAGGGCCTTTTGGTAGAGGAATTGCCCAACGTCCTTTGGGCCTATCAGACGACTGCCCAGACTCCAACTAAAGAGACCCCATTTCACCTAACATACGGTGCCGAAGCGGTAATCCCTGTGGAAGTTGGCCTACCAATGCCCAGAATCATTCACTACAATCCACACCTGAACGAAGACCTTCGGAAAGCCAACTTAGACCTAATCAAGGAATTACAAGAAATAGCAACCGTTTGACTAGCCTCATATAAACAAGAAGTAAAGAAGCACTATAATCGCAAAGTCCGACCGAGGGCGTTCACAGTGGGAGACCTCGTCTTACGCAAAGCCACTCTCGCCACCAAAAACCCAACTGAGGGTAGCAGCTAAGTGGAAAGGCCTTTACATCGTCAAAGCAAGATCCTGCCCAGGCACATACCGTCTCCAAGATATGGAAGGCAGAGACCTTCTCCATCCATGAAATGCCGAACACTTGAAACATTATTTTCAGTAAAGCGGTAGTCCCTGCTGTTTGCTTGATTTACATTGTTGTATGTTTCATTTTGGTGATTAGGACACTTGTCTATTTTGGCTCTTTCCATGCCATGCATGCATTTATAATCACATGACTATGACAACAATTCAAGATTCCCATTGTTTGTGTCATGCCTTAATCCAAAATTAAACAAAATTGGCTGCGTTAAACATAGCCTCAGCTAGACTGAGCATGAAGAACTCAGCCAGACTGAGTTAAACATAGCCTCAGCCAAACTGAGCCCTCTAGAGCCTCAGCTTGACTGAGCCTCATAAACTCAGCCCGACTGAGCCTGAAGAGCTTAGCCAAACTAAGTTAAACATAGCCTCAACCAGACTGAGCCCTCTAGAGCCTCAACGCAGATTGAGCATGAAGAACTCAACCAGACTGAGTTAAACATAGCCTCAGCCAAACTGAGCCCTCTAGAGCCTCAGCCAGACTGAGCATGAAGAACTCAGCCAGACTGAGTTAAACATAACCTCAGCCAGACTGAGCCCTCTAGAGGCTCAGTCAGATTGAGCATGAAGAACTCAGCTAGAATGAGTTAAACATAGCCTCAGCTAGACTAAGCATGAAACATAGCCTCAGCCAAATTGAGCCCTCTAGAGCCTCAGCCAGACTAAGCATGAAGAACTCAACCAGACTAAGTTAAACATAGCCTCAGCCAGACTGAGCATAAAGAACTCAGCCAGACTAAGTTAAACATAGCCTCAGCCAGACTGAGTCTCATGAGCTCAGCCCGACTGAGCCTAAAGAGCTCAGCCAGGCTGAATTAAGCCAACCCTCAGTCTGACTGAGCATGAAGAGCTCAGCCAGACTGATCTAAGCAAAATCTCAGCCAGACTAAGCAGTTTTTATAACTTCACTTTATTACAAATTGTAGTGACAAGCCATGTTGACAAATTTTTGGCAAATAAGTCACATGCTTCGCTTAATTCATTTATAGGTCTTCCTAGACAAATTATTGCAAGTTCTTTACAAATTTCAAGCAAAATTATTATAAACACAAGTTCTTTACAAAGTTCAACAATTCTTTACAAGGAGCTCTCTCAAAACAACACAAAAACAAAAAACTAACTACAACTAAAAAGCAAAACAAAACCAAAAGTCCAGTCTTCACTCTCCTTTGCTGGACGCTAAGTCTTCCTCTTTCACCCCCTCATCCAGCGGAGTCTGGGCGATGTCATCCTCTCCTAACTTCACCCGGCTAAAGTCCATATCTGGAAATAGCTTGTGTGACTTGTATTTGAAGCTTGTCCAGCCGCTGTCCCAGTACTGGCTCATTTCATGCTTGTACTAGCCTGACTGCTAAAAACCTTGGATTATATCTTCTTTGGTCCTCCCAGCAGCAGCCACTCTTGATGGGCCAGCACCCCTTTCACCCTCTCTGGCCAAGCCCCACTCCACCGTTAGACAATGGCCATTTGAAATTCAAGGGACGCTTTAAACTTCTCTACCGTCGCAAAGCATAGGTCAGTATAGGCCGCCCTCTCAGACGCCATTATCCTGGTTAACTCTGCCGTCTTGGCCCTCTCATCTCCCAAGGCCTTCTCAAACTCCGTAATACGCACATCTGCTTCTTCTTTGTCCTTCAGGGCTTGGTCGCGCAACTCTTCATTATTTGTGAGGGCCTCTTCCAACTTTTCTTTAGTGGTGTTGCAGGCTTCTTGAACCTCGCCCACTTTCTTCTGCTCGCCCACCAGCTCAAACTCTAGTGATACCACCTTATGGCGCACCACTTCCAGTTCAGATTTGGTGACTGACAACTCGAAGGCGACCCCAGCCTGGTTTACCCTGGCGCGCTCGGCCAAGTACCGCTGCACCACCGCCAAAACCTCTATCTTTTTTGCCCTCTAAGCATACGCCAGACCCTTCGCACAGGCGCTACGTGCTGCCTTTCTCCAGCCAGCCATCTCTGCCCTTAAGTTCTGTAATTACGCTCGCACCTCTTCTAGTCGGGCCTTCAGCGGCTCTGCCTCCATCTTTCTCCTCACTGCCTTGCCTAGTAGGGCCGCCGCCAGGGTCGCTGCTTCTAT
Organism: Camellia granthamiana; assembly: GCA_036172215.1. NCBI lineage: Eukaryota > Viridiplantae > Streptophyta > Magnoliopsida > Ericales > Theaceae > Camellia > Camellia granthamiana. The sequence goes on from CM069914.1 coordinate 78,545,178, forward strand.
TTATGTTGAGCAGAACCTTCTCATGAGGTCGACCTCTGTAAATTAGGCCATACTCCCCACTACCGCGTCTTCAATGACCCCCAACAGACGGTCTGCGACGACCCTAGTTTCGCCCCCATCACCCGCCAAGCAGCCGACCACTACGCAAACGTGTTGCATGGTGGTCCTCAACGCAGCGCTGGTCTCTGCTCCACTCACCCGTTCTCTTCCTAGCTCTTGACTTGGGGGCACATCTTGTAAGGGCACGTCTTTGGAGGGCAGATCGGTCGACTAGTCAGTTTCTACCAACCCCTTTTGCTCGTCTGATTCATCCACCACTTGGGAACTTGGTGTCACGACCCAAACCCGCCCCTATGGGTCTAGCACCGTAACCAGCCAGTAATCCGAGATTACCGAAAGCCTACTTAACAGTAAAACAGTAATACAGAGTACATGGGCTGGCAAAAGCCAAAACAGTAATAGAAGATGTCCAATGAGCTGTGACAGTCTGTATGCAAAAAGACTTTTCATACATATGCACATTCAGAACCAAAACAGTATAGTACATGCATCATATACAAACATCAGGTTAGGGATCGAATCCCTACCATAACAGTACAGTACAAGTCTATACAGTATTACAAAACAAAGGCTAAAAAGGGAAAATCTAAAACACCCCAAAACAGCCTTGGCTTGAACAGGTCTGGAACCTCGAAGTGAGGCACAAAGGTTGGCTTTGACAAAACGGGAGCTTAGCCTAACGCTCCTAGCAACGGTTCGGTGCCTGAACACCTACATATATATATGAGCAATGAGCTAAAATCTAGTGAATAATATATGCGTAAAGAGGTTGAGAATGAATGTCCTTTCAGTATTGAAAACAATCATTTATCAGTATATCAGTCATTCAGTTTGTGGCTCATATTTCATGCCATAATAGTCATTCAGAAACTATAATAGTCATATGTGGTACATCCAATAGCAAAACAGTACAGTAGGTCTTAACAGACCGAACAGTCAGTTGATAGCCATCATATCAGTAAACAGTAGTGGTTCTAAACATGGGAACCGACAGAGATCTCTGTGACAATAGCAGTACAGTACAGTAACAGCAAATTGTTATGGATGCCACGAATACAGTTCACAAATAGGACAAACATTCATTCAGTAAAAAATATCATTTCAGAAAGCAGTACAGTGGTTCATTCAGAAAATATTCATGATTGAACATATCTTTACAACATTGTTACTCGCAGAGCACTGGGCTATAAGCAGCTAGAGCGTCCTCGGATGCCAACCATACACAGTTACAAAACGAACACACAATAAGCTACACAGTAGGGAAATAATAACTTAATGCCTAATTTGTCTCGGTGTGGTTCTACATCAATATCCTCCTTAAGATGCCTTAAACATGCCTTAAACATGCCCTAGGAATGCCTAGGATAGAAAGAGGATGCAAAGATGTACTGTAAAACATTTTTCAAAATTTGCTGAAACAGGGGGTCCATGCTTGAGCGTGGCTTTCTACGCTCGAGCGGACATACAGAACAAAGGAGCTCCGCTCGAGCATGGTTTCCCCTGTTCAAGCGGACTGTAAAATCATGCAAAAGTACTGGATGCATGCAATTTACGCTTGACGGACGTTCAATCCCCGCTCGAACGTGAGACACAAGTCCTCGCTCGAGCGTGAATTCCATCGCTCGAGCGGACTGTAAATACATGCAAAGTATTGGATACACGCATTTCCGCTCGAGTGTCACTTTTCCCGCTCGAGCGGACTGCATGAACTCAGTGTGTACGCTCGAGCATGGAGTTCCCCGCTCGAGCGTGAGTCCAAAATTTGGAATTTCCAGATTTGACCCTCAAGCTCAAAACTCAACTTTAAAGCATCAAATTCGGGGCAAATTTTCTGGAAAACACTTGTAAACTCATAATATGACATGTTTCAAAGATCAATTTGAGAAATCAAAGCCCAAATGTAGTTCCATTTGAACACAATTTCAATAAACTTCAAGAACAAGACTCAAATGTAACATGCATGAGCTTATATAAACTTAAAGCTTCAAACACAATATCAAATGAGCCAATCCTTCAAAAAACATGGTGAATTCATGGATTATAACAATAATATGGACATGCATGCAATAATTTCTATGAAAACAACTCTAAACTTCAAGATATGTGCATGCATACGAGATTTAAGCCTTAATTCAACTCATTAAGCCAATTCTAGACTCAACTCACTAAACTTCCATGAATCATGCAAGATATAACTCAAATGCAAGCTCAAGAAGATGGTTCTCCTACCTTAGACCTTGAATTTCAAGTGTAGAAGCTCAATTATGCAAGACTCCTTCAATTTCTCTTAAGTCTCCAAGCAATTTTTGATGAACTCAAGTTTTCTCCTAACTCTCTCTCTCTTTCTAGTCGGTTTAGTCTCAGAAAATAGAGAACAATTGATGCATCAAATATGTAATAGGCTTCAAACATGAATTGATAAGTGGCCCACTATCATGGCACTAAGGTAAATAAGTCCAACTATTGTAATTTATCATTATTTAACCTAATTTAGTCATACCAAATCAAATTTCAACTAAATTTACCATAAAATCACATTAATTCTAATTAACACAAAACACTAATCGGTTCCGGATTCGGCCGCCGATAAGGCCTTCAATTTACAGTTCGAAACTTAAAACATGAACAGATAAATCAATGACAAACAGATAGAAATGCATTTAGCATAACACATTCATACGATCAGTTTAGGATTTCATCCTAATCAATTACTTATCATGTTCAGTCACAATTTAGCAGTAATCAATGGTGAGGGTTGTCACACTTGGCCAGACCTTCCTTTGCCTACATATCAACCTTGGTCTGCCCCCTTGACTTAGGGACAACTCCACTACCCCCTCTTTCGTCTTCTTCCCCACTGGTCCACCCTCACCCCCTTCTGTAGCCACCTTCTTTTTCTTTTTCTTCAACACCACATCCACCTCTCTCTTGCTTCTTTCCTTCAGCGGATCGACTGGCGCCCGCAAAGGCACAAAGTTGGTCAGGTCTTTCTCTCCCAATGGCTTAGGGCGTGGTCTGACCGACCTCTTCACAACCAGCTTTGGTGCTGGGCCTAATTCTTTCTCCTTATATTTCTCCGCCTTTGCAAAAGCTCGCTTGTTCACTTCCTCCTGAGCTTTTCTCCTTGCCTTCATCTACTCTGGCGTTAGATCTCCTTCGACTGGTTGCGACCCTAGATTCAAGGCTAACAAGGCAAAGGGCTAGACGAGGTCATCCCACTTTAGCCCCTCTTTCTCCTTCTAGTACTTCACTCGTTTGACCCTCCTTTTCGCCTCAGAATCTAATTTTGGCTCCCAAGACTTGGTGGGGACTTTCCAAATTGTACGCGCCCCTCTTCTGTCGCTCACCGACACAAAAAACCACTTTAGCCGCCAGCCCTTCACTGACGACGGCAGTTCTGCCACCAATCCCTTTCCTACTACGGCTTGTAAGGTCACCCATGTCTCTTGCTATCCTAACGTCTTGTAGCAAGAGAAAAATTCATCCACCATCATCATCTCTCCTCCCAGTCACCCGCGGCCACCGCAATTGCACAAGTGAACAGAATCTTCCACGCGTTCGGCATAAGCTGCCCTGGGGCCACCTCCAGGCGGTTTAATACGTCCACCACTAGCTGTGGGAGGGGTAACCTTAGGCCCCTACGCAGCGCCTCTTTATACAATGCAAACTCCATCGGTCGTGCGTCCGATGCCCTCTCATTCGTCGTCGGCAGTGTCAACTCTATGTCGGTTGGAATGATATCTGCTGCGTAACTCCTACAGATCCTCTGCTGTTAGAGTGGATTTTTCTGCCTTCGTATACTAGTGGTCCAGCACCACTTGGCTAATCAGCTACGTTGCTGAGATCATTGTTGACTCCAAGGGCCGCGCCAACCGCTCTACTTCCCTTTCCACCTGCCTTTCCAACCTATACTGCTTCGCCAACTCCATCTCATCATCCTCTCCTAATACATCCGATCCTATGGCTGGCACTAGGGGTGAAATCGGTGCGGTGCGGTCCGGTTTTGAGGTATTTTTGCGCCGAACCACACCCTTCGGTTTTCCATTGATCTGCACCGAACAGACCGATTTACTGGTAAGAACCGCACCAAGCGGTTTTACGTTGGGGCGGTGCGGTTCGGTCGGTGCACGTCTGTTCTTCGATCTTCAACAAAATCTTTTCTTGAAGGTGAAAGACCATTGATGAACACATGAAAAAGATGGAAGATGGAAGAAAATGAAGATAGAAGATGGAAGAAAATGAAGATAGAAGATGGAAGATGAAAGAAGATGAGAGGGTTTTGAGAGAGAGAGAGAGAGATCCAACCTTAACATGAAGAAGATGAAGATCGAAGACATAGACATAGATGACCTGTTAACATGAAGAAGATGAAGATGGAAGACATAGACACATAGATGACCTGCACGAAGATGGAAGACATCCAACCTTAACAGTGTAATAATGAGAGAGAGAGAGAGTTTTTTAATTTTTTTATTCTGAGCAATATGAAACATTGGGCAGTGTAATAATTAGAGAGAGAGAGAGTTTTTTAATTTTTTTATTTTGAGCAAAACATTGGGCAGTGTAAAAAGGTTTTGAATATTGGAATTGAATACATTGATGACTGCACGAAAATAATAATAAAAAATAGTTAGACAATAAATAATAGTAATAAAAAAAGAGGGAGTATATATCGGTGCGGTTCGGTGCATATGGTTTTCAAATTGTAATTACCGAAAACCGAACCGAAGTTCGGTTTTTTATTTTAACATAACCGAACAGACCGAAATAAGAAAAAAAACAGACCAAAACCGGCCGGTTCAGTTCGGCTTGGTCGGTCCAATCGGTTTATCGGTTTTTCCTTTCACCCCTAGCTGGCACTTTGTATTGTGTCATCTCCTTTACGTTTCTAACTATTGCTTCAGTTGCGGGGGCAAGAAAGTTTGCGATATGCCAGATGGGCAAATCTCCTGCGATGAAGGAACTTAAGTCTAGAATGTGCTGGTTTTTTGCAATAAGGTAGGTAAAACGCACAAGTCCAAAAGCATAGGGTTTGCCTATTTCCCATGGGTTGTGGTTAAAATTTGCCAAATTGAAAATTCGAACAAAAATACAACCCCCGCTGTAACACGTCCGCGGGGGACCTCGCGCTACAGCTCGGACTCCCCTTTGTGTCGCGGTTCTAAATCTGAACCAAAGAGTCCAAATCCGGCAAATCGTTTGAGAAAACAGATTTTTTGAAAAGTAGTGCCAAACATGGACTGCTTTGCCAGATTACAGAGTCGCCACCTAAATATTTTATTTTTGGGAAATTTAGGAAACCCTGACTCGGTGCCGAAGGCCACATGTCCATCATCACCAAAGTGGTCTTGGCTCGGGAGCTTGGGTACGATCGGGGAAGGTCAGCTATGAGCACCCCCTTTCGCCCGGTCCGAAGACCGGCCTCTACTAACCGTGATATCCGTTTTTGAAAACTTTATGCGTTCTTATTCCGGTTATTAACCTAGAATTACTATGTGATGCGCACAACACAAAAGTATAGACTAGATTGCCTAACTTGGAAATAAACATTGCATATCCGTTTTGTTTCGAAAAAACGTGTTGGATTTTGCTACTCGCAAGTAGGCTAAAATACGGATTTTTAATGAGTTATTCCAACTCAAGCAACCCAACCTCCACCCACAGGCATTCAAACAATTTATCTCACATAAGCATTTAGCCGCATGGTAAGCATACTGTCATGGCAACATTCACACGCATGTGGTATGCTAAAGCGTAAAATACTTACATCGTACTCCGTGCCAAAAACAAAAACCCGGTTAGCAAACATGCATGACCTAGTTCATGTTAAATGGCTAATGCAACACAGGCATAGATGCAATCTAGAGTAGGCTCGGCTAACCCTAAAGATGGCATGTGAAATGCACTTTATTTGATGCACGTATTCAATTTGGAATTGAAAGTACGATGCAGTTTGTATGATGTACCGAGCCCGATGCATGCAAACAAATGTATGAATACACGCATGCATAGCATGAGGTATGCTAATTTAAATATGCCCTAATCTACCATCATAAGCAGGTAAATAAAAGGGAGAAAGAAATGGGGGTTGGAAGACATACACCCACTCACACACACTTATTACAAATTGCGCCCTCACTCGGAGGGACCAAAATAATAATACAGAAACGAATAACTAATTAACTACGCAAGCTAATTAATTATTACAAATTAACTAAATAAATTAAATAAATAATTAATCTAATTAAACAATAAATGCCTCGGGAAGAGGGCTCAAATGCGTCGCGCGCCCGGGACTCGCTCGGAATCGCACTGTCATGCAAGTGTGCCTCTGTTTTCCCTGCTACCCTCCTCTGAAAGCTGCCAAAGTCTCAGAAACACTTCCTTGGGCACTGAAGATCATCACCGGCTGGAGTAGAACACCACCGGCTGAATAATGTGGCCACCGGCACTGAGTGAAGCTATCGGCTGCCAATTTACTGCCGGTCGGCACTAAACAGTGCCGGTCGGCACAAAATGCCTGCAAAACCTGCAACTCACAGCAGCAGAGGACACAACTTGCATGGCAATGTAATTCAAGGCATGTATGCACCAAACACACCCCTTATCATGTTATTGACTCAAAGGAAGGTGTGCCTCGGTTCTTGGACCACCAATCACGCATTTCCATGCATGATGGCCCAAGGATCAAGAATGCAATTTTGATTTCAAATGCATGCAATGCAAACAAGCAAACAAGGGTGTTAAACCTCTATCATGACTTAGTCAAGAGGCCTAATATGCATGCCAATGTGATGCACTCCTAGACATGGCAACTAGCATGCAATACGGCAATACAATGCAAACCTAAGTAAGCACACAAGGCAAGCATGCAAACCACATGGAGGATGGGCTTAGGCATGATCTAGGCAGCTCCAAAAGGGCCCAAGATCAGTGGCCAAATGCTAAGTTATGGGGGCCAAACACATATGCACACACACACATGTTAAGGTGCCAACACTTAAGCAAAACAAACAACATTCAAGCACACTTGAAATGAGTTGAGCATGGACAATTGACATGCATATAAAGCTCTGAAAATCGCACGGAACATGATGCCAAATCATGCAACAAAACAAGCCAAGTATGCAATAATAGGTCCAAATACTTGAAGTAAGCCATGGAGGCTCGTACTAAGGTCAAGTCCACCAAGCCTCACAAGGCCAAGGGGACTCAAAACAGGTCACAAGCAGACTTAAACAAAGCCTAAGGAGCACCTAGATGGCATCTAAGAGATCCAAGCACAAAGGCACGCAATCATGACCAAAACATGGAGCATTTAACACATGCTTTTAAAGCATTGAAGAGGCCACTAAGGCGAGCATACGAGCATACCAAAAGGTCTGAAATAGCATGTTAGGTGGTTTCAAATCATTGAAAATGAAGCAAGCAAGTCATGCTACACTCACATGCTCTCGAGGCCAACAAGCCAAATGCAAAGGAGCTATGTAATGCATGATGAGATCAACCCAAATGGCTATGGACAGAGCTAGATCATGACAAAATGAGCATACAAGCTTCATAAATGCAAGCCTAAAACATGCTAGAAACTAAGGCACACAACCTAGGCATATTAAGGCAATAAGAGGAATTACAAGACAACTATGCTAAGCATGCATAGGGGACCTAAACCAACTTGAAATCATGTTATAACATGGCAATATAAGCATGGAAAACAAGTCAAACATGCTCAACACACACTCAAGCATGAAGCTCCATAAGAGAGCAAAATTTGCCCTTTTCAAGGACATCAAGGAGAGGGGATGGCCCTCTCCTTCTCGAGACTCTAAGGCATGCTCTTCACCACTGAAATCCCTCAAGATTTCAGTGGTGAAGAGATCCTAACACCAAAGTCTCGGATCTCTCACAAAATAGCACAAAAAGTGGCCTTTTCAAGGCCTAAGGGTGGTCAAAGTTGCTCAAACCACAAAACACTCTTAATGAACAATAAAGAGGCTTAAAAAATAGAACTTTTATGTGTTATATACTAAGCACAAAAACAGTTCTAAACTAGGTAAAAATAAGGTACAAAAATGGGGTAAAAAAAGAGTTAGTGTCTCACCCTTGTTGACCTCTTTGACAAAGATGTAGTTGATGCTTCCTTAGGCTCAAAATCTGTCAAGAACTTCAAAAACCAGCCCTTAGAACCTCAGTTGCAAGGAGAAGGTGAAACACTAGGTGTTTGTGTGCAATAGTAAGGCACAAAACACCTAGACACACAAGAGAAGGATAGAGATAGAAGGTGTATGCAACTCAAACCCTAGAAAAACCAGAGCTTCTCTCTCTTTTTTTCTCTCTAACTCTCTAAATTTGCTAACCCTTGAGCCAAGAGAAGAGAGCTTCTCCTTATAGGCAACCAAGACTTACAAACTAAGTCATCCAAGGGCTCATCCCTCCATACACGTGTATGGAGGGGAAACAAGAGCTAAACAGCTGTCTAAAAATATCTCATAAAGCAGCTGTAAAGCAGTCGGCAGGGCAAAATGGTCATTTTGCCAAAAATAGTGCCGACCGGCACAAAATAGTGCCGACCGGCACAATATAGTGCCGGTGGCAACATCAGCCAGCCGGTGGCCTCTAGCCACAGCCGGTGGTATGTGGAGATGCCTCAGAAGGCATTCTCTGCCCCTCCAAGGCAAAACACAAGTGTTTGGTGCAAAACCAGACACAAAACGGTCAAGTTCGGAGATCCTGAGGCAAGACGCGTAGCCGAGAACTCCGGGAACTCCAAACGAACACAAACAAGGATAATCACCGAATGTTCAAGCGGTGATGTCCAAGTCTTGAGGACGGTCAAAAATGGGGTGTCTACACCCGCCTTTTCCACCTCCCAACTTACCAACCATTCATCTCCTGCACCCCATTCATCTCCCTTATCAGCGACCATTGTTGTGCCATATGTACAGCTACGATCCCTTCCTCGCCCACTAATTCTCATTTTTCTTCCCCGTTTATTCCACTTCACATCATCACGTGATTTTCCCTTCCTCGAGCCCCGCGCGTCGTCAATCTTAACACGATCACCCACCTTTGCGATCGGCCCACCTCACGCTCGGTCTCCCCACGATCACCCACATTTGTGATCGGCCCACCTCATACTTAATTGCCCTACAATCGACTACCTTTTCGGTCGGCCTACCTGACGGTTTCCCCTCATGCTCAGTCCACCCCATGGTCGGCCAGCTTGACGATTTTCCGTCATGATCAACCAGCTTGACGATTTTTCCTCACACTTGGGCCACTTCACGGCTGGCCAGCCCGACGGTCTTCCCTCCAAATCGATCGCTCTTGCAGTCGGCCAGCCTAATGGTTTTCCCTCACACTCGGCCTACTTCACGGTCTGCTAGCTCGACGATTATCCCTCTCGCTTAGGCCATCTCCCGGTCGGCAGCTCGACGGTCTTCCCTCCCAATCAGTCGCCCTTGTGGTCGGCCAACCTGACGATCGACTACTCTAACCCACGCACCCCTACGAATCCTCGAAGGACTCCCTTCCACACTATTATTCCCTTCGTTGGACTAAAGCTGCACTCGGGAATGGGGAACTACTGATACTAATGGGCATACTAATATTAATGGGTATCCAAGAGCGCTCAACCCACGGATCAGGGCCCAGTTCATATCGCAATGATTAAAGTCCAATAACTCTGAGAAATCAACACTAGGCCTAGGCCCAGGCCAACCACATTCAAACACTTGCCAAACAGAAGCCTAGCCACGTAAGCAGACAAAAATCCTGCAAAGTTATTACACCTACACATCAGCCATTAATGAGGCTCTCACAGTATTAAATACGACAACCCCTTCATGTCGGAGGAGACAAATACACCATGAACAATGCGAGCTAGAATGTAGACTTTCGACCAACATGACAGTCTGGAATGGACAAGGAAATAATGAGCAAAGGATATAAGGTAGTTTCCAAAATGCATAAAAGGTTAAGTTCTTCGTTCCTTTCTTCTCTCTCTACACAGTCAATCTATCTAATTCAAACTCGATCGTCGGAGGGTCCGCTGGGGGATTACACCATTTTGGACCTTTTTGCAGGCACCTTCTGTGGGTTTCAAGACCAGCAAAGCCGTTAGAAGTGTGGATCAGTCCGACCCATATTTCGTTGGAATTACCACATCATCAATGTATATTATAAATATTAATAATTATAATTATATTTTTTTTTGTTAACATATAATAATTTTTATAGATTACCACGTAATGGTAATTCCCCTAAAATAATTAGATACCTGTACCAATGGTCTCGCGCTTGTTTCCAAATAATTACACAAATATTTTAATGAGTGCCAAACAATCACCTTTTTTTCTTTTTTCTTTTCTTTCTAGTAAACAAAAATAACAAACAAGCAAACAAAAACTCAAGGTTTGAGTCTAGGACAAATAAAACTTTAAAATTTTAATTGTTTCAATTTAAATCTTTAACTTTTAAAACAGTGTCAAAAACAGTTTAAGTAATTAGAGAAAAAATAAGAAAGGTGACAGTGAACTGGGAAAGAGTAGAAGAAGTAGTGGATGGAAAAAATGGATATAGCGGTTGCAATGAATTGGGAGGAAGAAAGGTGATGATGGGCGACAATAAAGATGAGAAGCAATTGTCAATAGTAATAAACAAAAATAATTAAATTATCTAAATTGCCGATTCTCTATTAATCTTAACTAATAGGTATAGGCTATTGTAATATTACTTATGACTGATTGTCATTGTTATTTTGGTTATAAATAAAGTGATATTTGTTTTGTTATAATTTATTATATTTTATTATGGCTGAAAATAATTTGGTCATGATACAAATAGGTGTTAAAACAAAAAAAAATAATCATAATCTACATATGAAAAGAAATGTATATTTTATGATTCATGCACCACATTACAATTTCACCTGGCCTTGTCACGTGAATGACTTGGAAATTGGTTTTGTTGGGTTGTGTTGTGTTGAACATGAATGATGACAACGTTTAAGGATTGGTTTGTGTTTGTTTTGTTTTGTTTAGGATTCTGTTTCGTTCTGTTCTGTTTTATTGTTTGGGGAATACGTGTCCTTATTTACTTTCTTTAATTCCTCATCTTTAATACATGGCTCAAAACTTGTCTCTCCCTTTAACCTTAACTTCCTGAATTATCTGCCCATTTTCAAATCCAGAACAAAATAACTATATAATATATATATATATAATACTATATATTATTAAAAATGTTATTTTGAAGCAGTTTTACCAGAGAAATTATTCAATATTCTCGGAGTACTATGTGTCCATACTCAAAACCAATCACCAATTAATTAGCCCTATGTTATCCCCCCATCTCTAACATAAATCGTGGGCCCTTGTGTCTCTCCACTAATTAAAATCTTATGGAGCACCACGTGTCCATACTCCAAGAGTACTAAATAATCACCTGTTTTACCAATGCAAATTGTTTTAAACTCACACATTTTCTTTCATATCTTTTGTATAATATCTTTTGTATTTAGTATACGAAAAATAAAAGTCAATAAAAAATAACCTTATTTAGAAGGAAAATGTTTAACATTTTTTAGATCAAAGTCTTACAAATATCACTATATTACTGTCATCGTTGCCATTCCTACTGTCACCACTAATACAACCGCTAGTATATTAATTTTAAGGACGTAATCAAATATAAAAAAACGTTGTGAGTTTTTTTAAAATATTTTTCACTGACACAAAAGAGTGCTATTTTTTAAATTGTTTTTTTATTAAAAATAGACGATGCAATTATTTATTGTGAAATTTTTTGATATATGACTTCACGTTTTAAATTGTGTTTTAAAAACACAACTTTAAAAAATAACTTGAATTTAAAAATTAAAGTTCGAAATAACTTGCATTTAGGAAAATTGTTATAAAATTTAAATGACAAAGGTTTGATAATGACTCACATATATTATAAAATAAATATTTTAATTGGCGTGAATACAAAAATAAAGTTGTGTAATAATTCATTTTTCTTGTTCTTTCAAAAACCTATATATAATTTTATTTATTTATTTATTTATAAAAACTACATGATGACTTATGTCGATTATTTATTTATTTACGTTTTAGAATATGGGAAATATTGACATATTTTGGACAGTAAGTTAAAAGTTAGTTTTTTGAAAAAAAATTTAACATACAAAAAATCAAGATGTGATGTGATATAAAAAAGCCAAAAAATAAAATAATTGGCTTTTAAATCAATTGTCAAAATAGGCCATTATATTAATAAATAACAACATTATATAAACAATACCTCAAATGATTATCCTAACCAAACAACAAAACAAATAACCAATAATAAAAAAAAAAATATTTAAAAAAAATTACAATTTAAGAAAAATCACCGATTTTCTAAAAGATGTGATCTGAAAAGTAAGATTTATTTGAAAGTTTGCCGTTCCCATCGACATCATCTCCTTCACTACTCTCCAACTTCGCCGCCGCTGCTGGCCATCAAACACTGCCAAAGACTAGAATTAAAAAGAAAGCACACTCACAATGAATATTCATTACCTAAATATGTAATGTCAATTCATATTTAATTAGTTAATTAATTTAACAAAGATAACGTTCTTGATATCACTCCATCCGATAGATTGTCATTATAAAAATATTAAAATTAGTTATAAGCCTGTTTATAATTTAAGGTAATTATTTACATTTTTTTAGGAAGTAGATTAAAAGTTACATCTTAGCTTTTAATTCATTTTTTATTACATCATCTTTTACATTTTTTCAAAAAAAGTTAAAAAATTAAAAAAATTAACTTTTAACTATCTTCCTAAAACACCCCTTAGTAGTCTTGGATCACTATTTGATAATGTTTACGTGGTTACTTAAATTAATCATGAAATAGAAAATTTAAAACATGAAATATAATGATACATCTTTGTTAAGTAATTAAGAGACAAAATATGATTCACTTAGAGTGAGTTTGGAATCAGCTTAAAAAAAAAGTTAAATTTTTTTTTTTTTTTGGTAAGCGATTTGGGTTTTTTTCCCCCAAATTATGTAAAAATATTTTACCTTTCAGGTTTGTTTACTGCAAAAGGATCTAAAAATTCAAAATATTTTTTTAAAAGATTCACTGAATACAAAAATTGCAACTTATTTATTTTTTATACCTTTTAAAAATTTTTATAATATTTTTTGAATTTAAAAAAAAAACCATTAAAGACAAAAAAATAATAATAATAATAATAAAATATTAACTAGACAAGGTCAATCCCAAGCATTACATGAGTTGTGATTTTCCATTTATCAGAAGTATGTCATAAACAAAATTACATAATACTTCAAAAAAACACAATTGTGGGCCAACGTAACAGCCATGAATGATACTAGCCTTGCTTAGAAAGCCAACACATGTCAGACCCATTAGGAACAGGCCGCCCTTCAGGCTTGGTCTTCTTCAAATTTCCCAATTGTTTATTGGTGCAGTCAAAAAGCCTACCTTGTTTTAAACACATTTAAAATACGTAAAATTTATAAAAAAAAATCTTTATAAAATTTACAACTCCGATTGGTAGCTCGAAAAAGTGTGGCACGAATGGCTCAAAAATAATCTCTTACCGGTAAGAGATTATTTTCATAGGCAAAAAAATAATCTCTTACCGGTAAGAGATTATTTTCGAGCCATTCGTGCCACACTTTTTCGAGCTACGAGGAATTTTCCTAAAATTTATAAGAATACAAAAATTGGGGACTACGAATCCCAAAAACTCGATCATTCGTAATCTTTGATCCCAATTTTTTTAAAATATTTTTTAGAAAATTTTATTTTTTTATGTTCTGTATTTTTTTTTTACTTTTACTGAATTTTTTTTTCTTTTTAGACACACTTAATATAAATACACTTAAAAAGTAAAAAAATTGTAAAAAAAATATTTTAAAAATTCACTAAATACCAAAAATACAAAAATTCAGTACATTTTTTGTATTTTATGTATTTATTAATTTTTTAAAATATTTTTTCACAATTTTTTTACTTTTTATATACATTTAAGTAAGGTGTATATAAAAAAATTAAAATTAAAATTAAAATTTTAAAAATATTCACTAAAAATAAAAAAACACAAAAATCAAAAAACTCAATTTTTAAAAAACTTAATCTAAAAAATTCAAACCAAACACACTGAATAGTATACAAAATTTTATTAGAAAACTATGCAATTAGAAAATTCTATGCATTTAAGAATCCAGGATCTTTACTTTGTTCATCAGAATTAAGGGTAAGCAACGGATATACCAATCCGTCTAAGCCGACCAAACCGAACCAATCCGCTACATTTTGGACGGATGCATGATGACGAGCGGGCAGTTGTGAATTGATTTTTTCTAATCCGCCTAGTTTTAGACGAATGGCGTGTTTGAGATTTCTTTGACCGCAATCGAGATTTCTTTGACCGCAATCGAACTGTCAAACCACAAGTATCCCTAGTAATTTGTAAGATTTTGTGTTTTCAATTTATTTAGATATTCTATTTGTGTTTTCAATTGAAAAAGAGTTTAAATATTCTGTTGAAAAAGAGTTTTCAACTTGAATATATTTTTTGAATTGAAAAAAATAAATGTGTTATTTATCTATATATTTTTGTTTTTAAATCTACCTCTAAAAATAATAAATAAAAAAATGATATATGCTGGTTGGTTTTTGTTTTCAAAAATAGATATAGATGTAATAATACAGATGCATGTAATCTCTACTACTGCTCTGTTTATGGTTTTGGTGGTTTGAATTGTTTTTATATTTTAAGAACTGCAGATTGTAATATTTTATGTGGATGAGGCATGTTGTGATTGTAATATGTGGATGATACATATAGTGATTGTAATAATCTAAAATTTCAAACTTTCTTTCTTTAAATGAGGCATGCAGTGATTGTAATACTTTTTAAGTCATTGACTGTAATACTCTTTTTTTTTTTTTTTTTTGAGGAAGTGCACAAGTTGAATTATGTTGAAAATTTATAAAATTTTAAACAGCCAAACCGATTCTCATCCTTCCGCCAATCCACTTAATCCACATCCGCTGGATTGGCGAACGGATGCGGATTGATTTTTTTCAATCTGCCAATCTGACGGACGGATGGTGAATTGGAGGTTTCGTGCCCGCAATCGATCTGCACCCACCCCTAATCAGAATTGATATTGGTTAAATTTATTTATTGATTTCCTTATTATTTTTATTTCATTTAAATAATTCATTTCATAATTTTTGATTAAAATATAATTTAAAAACAAATCCTGAATTTTTTTAACATTCTACTTGTCCTTGAAATGCAATTCACAAGCTTGAGTTCAATTTATCTACAAAAACAAATTTCAGCTTAATAAACATTGGATTGACCGATATTAGATAATGATATTGCAATAACTTCAATGGAGGATGGATCGGGCTGACCCACGCTTCTAACGGGTCTGCTGGCCTTGGTATCTTAAAAGCGTGCCTACAAAAAGGTCCAAGGAGGCAGGTAGTCCCCCGATGGACACTCTGACAATTAAGTTAGGTTAAGGCAGATTGATTAGAGAGGGAGAGAGAAGCAAGGGCGAAAAACTTAACCTCGACATATCTTGAAAACTTTCTTATATCTTTTGTTCATCATTTCCTTGTCCATTCTAAGCTGTCTTGTTGGCCAAAAGTTTATAGCCTAGTTGACATCGTTCATGGTGAGTTTGTATACTCCAGCGTGAAAAGGTTGTCGCATTTAATGTTATGAGCGCCTCGTTAAATGGCTAATGTGTGGATGCAATAACTTTGTAGGATCTCTGTCTGCTTACGTGGCTGATTCCCTGCCTGACAAGTGTTTGAGTGCTATTGGTCCTGGTCCGGTATTGGCTTCTTAAGGTTACTGGGCTTTAACACCTAGGCTATGAGTTGGGCTTTAAGCCGTGGGCTGGCCCTCTTGGGTGCCCATCAATATCAGTAGTCCTCCATTTCCAAGTGCAGCTTTAGCCTAATGAAGAGAATAGAAAAGAAGATAGTAGTCCCCCAAGACGCGAAAGAGAATACCACAAGGGAAAGAGGAGGGGCATAATGTGGTGGTCGACTGAGGACGTGACCGACCGTTGAGGAAAGGAGTCGACCAGTGTGGTGGTCGACAGATCGGCGTGGTGGCCAACCATAAAGGGAAGTGGCCAACTAACGAGGAGAGTGACCGACCAGTGTAGTGGCCGACTGCTTGAGGAAAGTGGCCGACCAATGAGGAAGGTGACCGATCGACGAGGAGGGTGAGCCAACTGGTGTAGAGGTCGATCGACCGACGTGTAAGTCGACTATTGAGGATGGTGAGCCAACTGGTGTGTAGGTCGACCAATCGGCATGTGGCCCGACCCCTAAGGAAGGTGAGTTGATCGGTGTACGGGGCGATTGACCGGGGGGCCTGACCGTCTGGTATTTATGTGCACGAGGCTCGAGGGATCGGTCACCTCCTCACTGGAAAGAAAGAAAGAGAATTAGTGAGGGGATGAGGGATCGTTGCTGTACACATGGGGCAATCTAGGCCACTGGTAAGGGATGATGAAATGGGAGCAAGAAGTGAAAGGGTTGTATAGAGGAATGTGTTGGAAAAGCGGGGTTTTAACTTGGTGGATGTTCAAACTGGCAAATTTTAACTACAATCCTTGAAATACAGGTAAACCCTGGGCATTCAAACTTGTGCGCTTTTTTTACCTGATTGCGAGAAATCGGCACATTCCAGACTTCAGCTCCTACATTTTGTTTGATTCTTCTCTTTTTTACATCGCAAATTTCCTCACCCCCGCAACTGAAGCAATATATAGAAACGTGAAGAAGATGGCATAAGACAAAGCGCCGACCATCGCAAACGTCAAACTCTTGTAGGCTTAAAAGTCTTCCAAGATCTCTTGGCATTGGCCCCACAAAGTTGTTATGATCAAAGCCTATTTGTTAAAGTTTGGAAACATTTGACAATGAAATAGGAAGTGGTCCTGTGAACTTATGTAATAACCCCCACCACTGTTTACCGAATAACCGCCGATTACTGTTAAACTGAGACTGATTATGATAAGTAAGGAATCAACTGAAATACTGAACTGACTGACTAAAAACTGGAACTGAATTGACTGAGTATATATATGTTATTTTGTATTCTATCTGTTTGATTATTTGATTATCTGTTTGTATTTTTATGTTTAAACTCTTAATTGAAGGCCTTATCGGCGGCCGAACCAGAAATTGATTAGTGTTTCGTGATCAATAGAATTTATGTAATTTTATAGTGTAATTATCTGAAAACTGATTAGGTATAATTAAATTAGAGTAAATGTTGGTCAATTACATGAATTGAGCTTATTTACAATTAGGCCACTTAGTGGCCACTATCTACACACTTTTGAGACCATGGCATTACATTCAAAACAAATGTTTCCTCAGCTCATTCCTTGTTTCCACCGAAAGAGAGAGAAAGAGGGAGAGAATTAAGAGAGATTTGAATTCCTTCTTGTGAATTGGCTTGTAGATTTGAAGAATTGTAAGAGCATTGTCTAATTAAGCTTCTAGTCTTGTGATTGAAGACTTAGGTAAGAAAAATTCAACCTCTCATTGATGTCTTTAAGTTGATTCTTGCATGTTCATGCTAATTTGAAGAAGTGAGCCTAGATTTGGTTAAGTTGTTGCATTAGAGGCTTAATCTTTGCATGTATGGCATACCCTTGCATTTTTGAGCTTGTTCTTCATAAACTTGTCACATGCATGTCCATGGTTTGAGAATAGGCCATGATTTCATCATGTTTTGGAAGGAATTGGCTCACTTGAGCTAACATTGAAGCTTTGAATTGAACCCAACTCATGCACGTCATGTTTGAAGATTGTTCATGAAATTGTTTTGAAATTAAGTTTAATTGAAACACCCTTGGGCCTTGATTTCTCAAATTGATCTTTGAAATATATAATATCATGTGTTTACAAGTGTTTTCTAGGTTTTTGGCCCAAGATGATCGATTTTAATGCATTTGAACTTAATTTTGAGCTTGAGGTTCAAATCTGGAATTACCAGATTTTGGACCTACACTCGAGCGAGGAAGTCCACGCTCGAGCGTACACTCTGTGATCCTGCCTTCCGCTCGAGCGAGAAAAGTTACGCTCGAGCGTGAAATGCGTGCATCCAGTACTTTGCATGAGTTCACAGTCCGCTCGAGCGAGAGAACCCACGCTCGAGCGAGGACATGTGTCTCACGCTCGAGCGAGGGTCAAGCGCCCATTGAGCGTGAATTTTGAGCATCCAGTATTTTTACTGTAGCATACAGTCCGCTAGAGCGAGGAAGTCCACGCTCGAGCGTAGCTCCTTTGTCTGCATATCCGCTCAAGCGTAAAAAGCCACGCTCGAGCGAGACCCCTGTTTTCTGAAAATTTTGTAAAGTGTTCAAAAGTGCATCTTTGCATCCTCTTTCCATCCTAGGCATTCCTAGGGCATGTTTAAGACATCTTAATGAGGATATAGATGTAGAACCACACCAAGGCAATTTAGGGATTAAGTTATTATCTTTCCCAACTGTGGAACTTAGTGTGTGTTCAATCTGTTAACTGTATAGGGTTGCCATTCCGAGGAGAGGCTCTAGCTTACTGTAGCCCAAAACTCTGTGAGTAACAATTGTGTAAAGATATGTTCAAAATGATTATCTTCTGAATACTGAACTGAACTGTATACTGAACTGATATTGTTTACTGAATGAATGTATGTCCTATATTCTGAACTGTACTGTGGCATCCTTAGCACCTACTGTTTACTGTTACTGTTACAGAGATCTCTGTCCGTTCCCTCGTTGGGACCACTACTGTTTACTGATTGATGGCCATCATTTACTGTTCGGTCTTTTAGACCTATTGTCTACTGTTATGCTAATGGATGTACCACATATGACTGTTTACTGTACTGAACAACTAAAATACTGATTAAAACGGACTGTTTTCACTATTGTAAGGGCATTCATTCCTAACCCCTTTACGCTTTGTGTTATTCACTGGGCTTTAGCTCACTGCTTATATATATATATGTAGGTGTACAGGCACCGGACCAATGCTAGAAGCGTCGGGGTAAACTCCAGTTTTGTCAAGCCAACCAATGTGCCTCACTACGAGGTTCCAAACCTGTCAAGTTATGGCTTAGGGGTGTTTTATTTTCCCCGTTTGTCTCTGTACTGTTTTGTAACACTGTATAGACTGACAGCACCATACTGTACTGTTAACAGGGATTAAGTCCCTGTACTGAATAATTGTAAATATTGTGCATAACTGTTCTGTACTGAATGTTTATATGCATGAAAAATCTTTTTGCATACAGACTGTCACAGCTCATTGGACATTATTTATTTACTGTATTGGCTTCCGCCATGCCCCTGTACTTTGTTATACTGTCTTACTGTTAAGCAGGCCTTCGGTAATCTCGGATTACTGGCCGGTTACGGTGCTAAACTCAAAGGGGCGGGTTTGAGTCGTGACAACTTATTTCCAGTAAGCAAAAAAGATCTGTGAGATTGGGTAGGATTAAGCCTATATCAGGAGGAATGCTTTCACGAAGTTGGTTAGAAAAAATTTCAAACCAAGACAGAGTGGAGATGTTATAAATGCTTGCAAGAACCTTGCTAGCTATATTGTTTTTAGAGATTTGAAACTATATCAAGCCTTGAAGTTGGGCAATAGGAAGTGGAGGGGTTGTATAGAGGAAGGCATTGGAAAGGCGGGGTTTTAACTTGGTGGATGTTCAAACTGGCGAATTTTAACCGCAATCCATGGAATACAGGTAAACCTTAGGCATTCGAACTCATGCACTTTTTTCACCTGATTACGAGAAATCGGCACATTCCAGACTTTAACTCCTACATTTCGTTTGATTCTCCTATTTTTCACATCACAAATTTCCTCATCCCCGCAACTGAAGCAATATATAGAAACGTGAAAGAGATGGCATAGGACAAAGCACCGGCCATCGCATCTGATGCATTAGGAGATGATGACAGAGTGACGTTGGCGAAGAAGTATATGGTAGAGAGGTTGGTGGAGAAAGGAGCGAGGTGATTGGCTAGGCCCATTCCACAAATGCGGATTACGGCCGTTAAGCCGATTAGTCAAGTGGTGCCTGACCATTGGTATACGAAAACAGAAAAGTCAACCTTAACCATGAAGGATTTGAAGGAAATATGTAGGAAATATCAGATTCCAGCAGAGGTGGGGTTAAGATTGCCAACAGCGACGGAGAGGGCATCCGATGCGAGATCGATGGAGTTCACGCTGTACGATGAGGCACTCCGTAGTGGGTTAAGGTTGCCGATCCCACAGCTAGTCATTGACGTGTTGAATTGGCTGGAGATGGCGCCAAGCCAGTTGATACCAAATGCTTGGAAGATCCTGTTCGCGTGCGCGATCTCGTGTCCATATGCAATTGAGGGGGATATGATGTCGATGGACGAGTTTTTCTCATATTACATAGCGTTGGGGCAACAAGAGACATGGGTGACCCTACAAACAATGGTAGGAAAAGAGTTGGTGGCAAGGCTGCCCTCATTTGTTAAAGGGTGGTGAACAAAATGGATTTTGTATTGGCGAATAAGAGAGGGGTTTCGAACAATGTAGAAAACTCCAATCAAGTCATTGGAGCCGAAGTTGGACACGGTGGTAGAAAGGCGAGTAAAGCAAGTGAAGGGTTAGATAAAACAACTTGATCAAGCCATCGGCCTTGTTTGCCTTGAAATTATAACCAGAGCTCGTTGAGGGAGATCCTGCTCCTGAAGAGGTAAAAGCCATAAGAAAGACCCAAGAGGTAGAGGAACGGTAGGTGCTGGCAGCAGTGGAGAAGTATAAGGAGAAAGAGTTGGGACCTATCCCAAGCCGATTGCAAAGATATGCATCTTGCTGCGTCCCAAAGGTGTAGAAGAGCGAGACTGGGAAACATTCATGCCGCTGAAAGCCCCTGCCAATCCGATCAAGGTAAGGAGCAAAACGGAAGTGGAACAAGTGCTGAAGAAAAGAAAGGTACCAAAGGAGGGTAAAGACGGGGGGAAGGCAAAAAGGGGAAAATGAGAGACTGAACCAGCAATGGAGGAGATGAGAGTGCCAAGATCTGGAATGGCGACTGAGGGATGAAATGAGGAGGATGAGGACCCACTAGTGGCGGAAATGGTAGACTTGGGGGAAAAGAGTGTGGAGCAAATGGTTGATTGCCCCCAGAGCAAGAAGTAGGTGGCACTGAGCTAGGAATGGGAGCCCCTTCATCCGAAGGAGAAGGTTTGGCAAAGTAAGATGTGAGAAGGAGACGTCTTGCCCTAGCGCAAGTGTAACAACTCGAAAATTTAAGTTGTCTTTTAAATTTTATATTAGTATTATTTAATTATAAATGAGAAAAACCCTAAATGTTTAATTAAATATTCCGTAAGAGTAAAACAAAATATTAATGTTACGGGTGTATGAGATAAAGTGTAATTAAATTAGGGATTATTATTTGGGGCCAAATTAATAGAAATATGGAATTATAATACTAGTTGGGTCAAATTAAAGTTAAAGATAGTAAATAAATAAATATAAAAGTAAGAATAAATAGATAATAATAATAATGATGGGTGTGGTAATAAAATAAATAATTAATTTTGTATTGGTATACGATAGAGATAGAGTGTAATTTAATTAGGAATTAATTTATTTATATAGTTATATTAGAAAATTAGGCTAAAGTGTAATTATCTTAAATATCTATCAAAGATAAGTATCAATCCATATAATTTATGGACAAATCTGTGGGAGGATTCGCTGGCCACGTGTTGGCCTGTCAATGATCTTCCCTCGTTATTAGGGAGGAGGTGCTGTGTGGGAAAGAAAAGGAAAAGGAAAAAGAAAAGAAAAAGAAGGGAGAAAGAAAGAAAAATGAAGGAAAAGAGAGAAAGGAGAAGGGAAAGAAAGGAAGAAAAAATAATGGAAGTCAGAAGAGTCATTGGTAGTGGAAAGAAAAAATGAGGTATTAAAATTAAGGTGAGTTACATTATACCTGGAGTTACCATAATATATTTTTACGTATGTTTTGATTTACCATAATCTATTTTATATAAGTTATATTTTATTAGTTATATTAATACAAGCTATATTTTATAAATATTTCAATTACGTAGATTAAATTCTGAACTCTATTTGTTAAAATGAAACCCATGGATGTGTTTGTTTATATTTTAAAGAATATTTGACTATGACCTTATAAATAATTATGTTTTGTAAGTACCACTACGAGAATCCCACGCCTTGGGGGACTTAAATAATCATCGACTTCTATTTGGTCACTTTGTGACCCTCTGTCTGTCATGGATCCATTGACCTTCTGATTTCTGGTGTGGAGCAAAGTGTTGTACGGAGCTAAGTGCTACACTGTTGTGGGAGCCACCTCTAGAGTTTATACGAGCCACCTCTTGAATCCGTACCTCTGTTCTGACTGTCACTCTTGTGACCTCTGTTCTGTTCAGTTTGGTACCGTGGTTATGGTTATTTATTCACATAATTTCAGTTTTGTTACTTAAATGATTATTTATTCAGACTAAGTTATGCCATGTGTTTATAGCTGTTTACCAATTTTCAGGAAACAGTGCAATTCAGAAATAGCTTTTGAAAAGTCTTAGATGCGGGGCTGCGGAATGGACACATAAAACACTTTTATGATATTTTTATATGTAAATATCGGCCTTTTTGGTTAATAAATTTTGTAATAAAAATAGAAGTTCCAATGATTATTTTGGTACCCTCACTTAAATATTATTTTCGCTCGCGTTTATTAAATTGTTCAAGAATTAATCGGAGGTAACTTCATTCACTGGCCATCACGATACTTAACCCTTGGGTACGGGGAGTGGGCCATGACAAATGGTATCAGAGCAATGGTTTATAAAAAAAAATAATAATAAAATCATCATTGGAGCATAGAACACACGCACATTTAAGAAGTAAGATAGCGGATAATTAGTACCTAAATATTATATTTTGTTAGACGATTTAATTATATTATAATTTTATATGATTTTATATATATATATTTTTTTGTGCATAATTTGTGAAGGATAATAGATATAATTTATATTTGTTATAACAAAAGAAGGAAAAGAAAGAGAGGATGTCAGGCTCAAGCACTCACAAAAATTATAATATAATTAAATACATATAATTTTCAGTTCAATATTAAAAAAAAAAAATTATTTCGACTTTCTAAAAGTCGGTTCAAATTATAAAGATACTAATTTTGAAACTATTTTCCATCAATGGAAAGTTCACGGATAAAAGAAATAGAAGCTCATCTCAAATTCCTTCAACTTTTACATGTGATTCTGTAATTTCATTTCTAGTCACTTGTTTAATTATATTCTTATTTTTTTTCTTTTCAGAAATAAAACCAATGAAAAGTTTTCTAAGTCACTAATTGTTTCTCATTTTGGCACAAAACAATTTCTTACAACTAAACAATGAGTTATTTTTGGTAATTTTTTTTTGAGGTAATATTTTCTATCAGATTAATTATCTAATATATATTTATCAGAGTGCGCAGCGGTTAGTTTACACTTATGACAAATTTCGAGGACGAAATTGTTAAAAGGAAGGAAGATTGTAACAACCCGAAAATTTAAGTTGTTCTTTAAATTTTATATTAGTATTATTTAATTATAAATGAGAAAAACCCTAAATGTTTAATTAAATATTATGTAAGAGTAAAATAAAATATTAAATGTTACGGGTGTATGAGATAAAGTGTAATTAAATTAGGGATTATTATTTGGGGCCAAATTAATAGAAATATGAAATTATAATACTAGTTGGGTCAAATTATAATACTAGTTGGGTTAAAGATAGTAAATAAATAAATATAAAAGTAAGAATAAATAAATAATAATAATAATAATGGGTGTGGCAGTAAAATAAATAATTAATTTTCTATTGGTATACGATAGAGTGTAATTTAATTATGAATTAATTTATTTATATAGTTATATTAGAAAACTGGGCTAAAGTATAATTATCTTAAATATCTATTAAAGATAAGTATCAATCCATATAATTTATGGACGAATCTGTGGGAGGATTCGCTGGCCACGCGTTGGCTTGTGAGGTGTTGTGTGGGAAAGAAAAGGAAAAGGAAAAGGAGAAGGGAAAGAAAAAGAAGGGAGAAAGAAAGAAAAATGAAGGAAAAGAGAGAAAGTAGAAGGGAAAGAAAACAAGAAAAGGAAAAAAAAATAATGGAAGTCGGAAGAGTCATTGGTAGTGGAAAGAAAGAGTGGGGTATTAAAGTTAAAGTGAGTTATATTATACCTTGAATGACCATAATATATTTTACGTATGTTTTGATTAACCATAATTTATTTTATACAAGTTATATTTTATTAGTTATATTAATACAAGTTATATTTTATAAATATTTCAATTACGTGGATTAAATTATGAACTGTATTTGTTAAAATGAAATCCATGGATGTATTTGTTTATATTTTAAAGAATATTTGATTATGACTTTATAAATAATTATGTTTTGTAAGTACCACCACGGGAGTCCCACACCTTGGGGACTTAAATAACCCTCGGCTTCTGTTTGGTCACTTTGTGACCCTCTATCTGTCATGGATCCATTGACCCTCTGATTCTGGTGTGGAGCAAAATGCTATACGGAGCTAAGTGCTACACTGTTATGAGAGCCACCTCTAGAGTTCGTACGAGTCACCTCTTGAATCCGTACCTCTGTTCTGACTGTCACTCTTGTGACCTCTGTTTTGTTCAGTTTGATACCGTGGTTATGGTTATTTATTTACATAATCTCAGTTTTGTTACTTAAATGATTATTTATTCAGACTAAATTATCTTAAATATTTTAGTTACATAACTATCCATGGTTATTTTGTGTCTCTTATACTCTTGGTATAATATTTCTCACTCTGCCATGTGCTTATAGTTGTTTACCAATTTTCAAGAAACAGTGCAATTCAGAAATAGCTTTTGAAAAGCCTTAGATGCGGGGCTTCGGAATAGACACACAAAACACTTTTTATGATATTTTTATGTGTAAATATTGGCCTCTTTGGTCAATAAATTTTGTAATAAAAATAGAAACTCCAATGATTATTTTGGCACACTCACTTAAATATTATTTCCACTCGCGTTTATCAAATTGTTCAAGAATTAGCCGGAGATAACTTCAGTTACTGGCCATCACGATGCTTAACTCTTGGGTATGGGGAGCGAGTCGTGACAGCAACGGGGAAATGTGAGAGCAAGCCCAAGTGTGGTGATCAAGGGTACCGTCGTTCGTCATTTGAGTGTAATGGTTGGTTGATCACTGGCTAAAGGGGAGGAGTTGTCAGAAATGACATTAACAGCACGAGTAGCGGCGGAGCGTCTGTTGGGCACCATAGAAGATGTTGCTGTGAGAGGCATCTCTAGGTTTAGAGAGGCTGAGTTGATGAGGGCCTTCTGCTCATCGCAAATGGAGTCCCTGACGTTGGCAACTGCTCTTATGGGAAAAAGAGTTAACGCTAGGATGGACATAGAGCCCCTTAAGGAGCAATTGGAGGCGGCAAAGGCAAAAGGTGGGCGGTGGCGAAAAATGACACAAAGTGCCTGTGCCAAAGGCCTGATGTATGCAAAGCAGGCTAAAAACATGGAAATATTAGCAATGGTGCAAGGGTTCGTGGCTGAGAGAGCCACGGCGAGGCACATGGAAGTGGTAGCAGCGTCGGCGACTGTAAATGCTGAACTGAACCACACTAAGTTTGAGCTAGAGGCGGCGCACTGTGAGGTGGTGATGCTAGAGTTTAATTTGGTGGCCTAACAAAAATGCACTGGCGAGGTCCATGATGCATGTACCACTGCCAATAAGAGATTGGAAAAGGCCCTTGCCAATAATGAAAAACTGCGTGATCAGACTCTGAAGGAGAAGAATGACGCAGATGTATAGATTGTGGAAATGGAGAGGGGCCTTGTTGCTGCAGAAGAGGCATTGGAGAAAGACAGAGAGAAATCGACAGAGGTAACAAGAACTTTGCTGTCAGAGAGAACTGTTTACCCTGACCTCTATGGAGTAGCTATGGAGCAATATAAGCAGTCGACAGAGTTCCAAATAGCCATAGATACTAATGTAACCACTAGTCTGGCCAGGGGGGAAGAAGATGGAGTAAGTTCTTCTAATGCGGCGACAGTTGAACTGGTGGAATGGCAGACTAAGGCAGAAATAATAGAAAGCTTCCAACAGTCTGACGTCTACAAGCATCAACTAAGCCTGTATTGGGATAGTGGGTGGATGTGCTACCAGTGAAGGGCGAAGGAATTCTTCCCAAACATGGACTTTAGCTATGTGAAGCTAGGAAAATGAGACATTGCCCAGACTTCATTGGATGAGGGTGTTGAGGAGGAAGACCTAGCATCTAGTGGGGACGAAGGAGGTGGAGAGGGGGTAGAGTAAAGACGCACCCTAGCCTTGTGTGCTTTGTTTTGCTTTAAATTAATTGTGTAAAGTTTTAATTTGGTTTTGTAAAGATTTGTACAGTTTGTAAAAAGTTTGTGTTAAATTATAAGAATTGATAGTTAAGAATTGGTCCGATTTTGAGGTGAATTTCCCACATGTAGATGTTTTTTTTTGTTTTTGTTTTTTTTTTGTTTGAAGTAGGGGGTGTAACTTGGGCGGGCTTAACCCGAACAACCCAAACCCAGCCTGAATTTTTTTAGGGCTTGCACAAAATATTTTCAAATTCGGTACGAGCTTGGGCAAAAATTTCAGAAGCCCGAATTAAATTTAGACGGGCTTGGGCAAAGATATCAAACAATCCGAGCAACCTGAAACCCGAATTATACATATATAGATATATAAAAATATTAAATATATATAAATTATTAGTCATTACATGATATTAAAGTAATTTAGATTATTAAATCATATTAAATATATATTATATATACAAATAACATAAAATCTTACCTTTTTTTTTATTTTCACTCATAAATTGTAAAAACTACTATAGCGGCATCTCTCTTACATTATATAAATTATTTATTTTAATGGTATTAATGATTTTCTATATATATATATAAAATGTAAATAGAGTCAAATTTTAATAATTTAATAATGTAGCTGCAAAAAATAAATAAATAAATACAATTCGGGCAACTCGGGCAATTCAAGTGTCACGACCCAAACCCGCTCCCATAGGTTTAGTATCGCAACCGGCCAGTAATCTTTGGATTACCAAAGGCCTCTTGGCATAATAACATATAGCAGGGGCTGCGAGAGTAATTAATCAAGACATACATAGTCCAAAGAGCTGTGCAGACATACATGGAACCGATAACTTAAAACTTTATATAACAGTGATACAAACTTTACACATCACTTCCAGATACACATTATACAACAAAAGTAACCTACGGTGACGAAAAGTAGTGAAGAAAATAAATTTCGTCACCAAATAAGAATAATCCGTGACAAATTATAAAATTTTGTCACATATAATAAAAAAATAAAAATAATAGGTGACGAAATTTATTTTCGTCAGCAAATACTTCTTTTTAGGTGAGGAAAAATTAAATTTCGTCACCGAAGATTTTCCTGCTAATTTTTTTTAGTGGCGCCAAAATTTTGAGACTTTTGGTAATAAAAATATTTGTCACCAATTATAAAATTATTAGTGAGAAATATATTTTCATCACCAATAATTTTATATATATTTTTTTTAAGAAACTTGATTTTAAATATTTTAAGACCATTTGGTGAGAAATATATTTTTATCATTAATAATTTTTAATATTTTGAGACTTTTTAGTGAGAAAATTATTTTGTCACTAATTTTGTAGGGAAAATTTTGACATATTGGGCGGTAATGAAAAAAAAATAGACTATTAACTTTCCCTTCCTTTTTTTTTTTATCAGTTTTCCTCTTCTCCCCCTCTCTTTCTCTCTCTTTCTCAAAACAGAACACAAGTTAATTAGCTCTCTAAGTAACTTATGGTGACGAAAAGTAGTAAAGAAAATAAATTTCGTTACTAAAAAAAATAATCCGTGACAAATTATAAAATTTTGTCACATATAATAAAAACGTAAAAATAATAGGTTTCGTCAATAAATACTTTTTTTAGGTGAGGAAAAATTAAATTTCGTCACCAAAGGTTTTGCTTCTTATTGTTTTGGGTGGCACCAAAATTTTGAGACTTTTGGTTAAAAAAGAATTTGTCACCAATTATAAAATTATTAGTGAGGAATATATTTTCGTCACCAATATTTTAAAAATATATTTTTTTTTTTGAGAAACTTGATTTTAAATATTTTAAGACCATTTCCTCACTGATAATTTTTAATGTTTTGAGACCTTTGATGAGAAAAATATTTTGTCACTAATTTTAAAAGGAGAATTTTGACATATTGAGCGATAATGAAAAAAAATAGATTAATATTTTTACCCCCCTCCCTTTTTTTGTATGTTTTTATTAGTTTTTCACTCATCTTTTTTTTTTTTTTTTTTTTTTTTGTGTGTTTATTAGTTTTCCTCTCATATCTCTCTCTCTCTCTCTCAAAAAAACAAAACACAAGTTAGGTCTCTTCCTTTAGCATTCCATGTCTTCCTTCAGCGTGTTTTTCTCCAGCGCTGCCGCCGACGTCGCCCGTTCTCCTCCTTCATTGGCGCCACCGACGTCGCATCTCCGAGCTCGTTCGCCCGTCTCCTTTAGTGCCATGTGTTCTCTTCCATCAATGCCTCTTATTATTCGATTTCTCTGCTTTGTATTTTCAGGTATGGGTCCTCTCTCTCTCTATCTCTCAATTTCTCTATTTTTCTGTCTCTGTTTTTCCTAATTTTCAAAACTAATGAGACACGCAGTGTCCCATATGTGATTTCTTTGGACTGTATTTTGCATTTAAAGGTTGTGATTTCTTCGGATAGAATGGTGGGGACATGATTGATTTGATTGCTAATGTTTCTCCCTAGTAAGCAGGTTGACAATTACTTATTTGTTTGGTTGTTTTCACAACATTGATTGACTTCCGTTGCCTTCACAGGTTTCCTTATTGAACAAGTTTCTGAATAATATATTGACGAAATAATTACTCGGGGAGGGGGGGTTGGGGTTAACCTTAACTAATTATTTGTTGTAGGTAGAAGGGAAAAAAAAGGATTGTCAATAGATTTCTAGCAAAGGTTTATTAGTTAACGCAGCTTGATTGTGCTAGTCTAACTCCATAAATTTGTTATCTATTTAACCTCTCTACATGATAGGATTTTCCTACAATGTTACAAAGTAGAATTGAGGGGTTTTTGGTGGTCTCTTGGAACTTGTTCTCTGGTTGAGAAAATTGTTTGCATTTCTAGATCTTTGGCCTTCAGTTTTGTGAGTTTCGAGTTTTGTGTTTCTGGATGCTTTTATCTCAGCAAAAAGAGGTACTTCAAGTGAAGTAGTATTATTTGGATTGGAATTACTTTGTATTGTTAAATAGTTAATTATTTTTCTTTTCTTTTCTTTTCTTTTTTTTTTTGGTTCTTTTTCCTAATCTTCATCTTTTGCTGTTGAAACCTTTTACTCCTCCATTTTATATTTGAATAGTGATATGTCATGAATAATATTTTATTTAAAGGCATCAAACTTTGTTGTAAGATGTTTAAGATTGTGAATTTTTAAATAAGCAGCTAGTTGATTGGAGATGTATTTTCTTATGCACCCTTCTCCACATATCAGTAATTATGTTAAGTTTGTCAAATCTTTTGTGAATAAGTATTGACCATTCAGTTATAATAGAATAGAGCTTAACTACATGTTCTTTTCTCATTTTCTACCAGGGTACATTCTTTTTGAAAGATTTGAGTTTGTCACATAGGGGGAAACATTGATTATGGCTAGCCCAGTAAACAATCAGGGTAGTCTATCGATTTTGTGGTGATTGGTGACTAATTTGTTAACAAATGTAACTGGTACATTTTATTCTTGAAAATTGACATTTTTGGAGCAGAAATATTGCGTGTAACCACATTGTTGGGGAATGCGTCATTTTTAGATCAAAGTGGGTTGGAACATGCTAGCTCCCTGGCTTTAGGAGGAATATTTTCAAATGGAGGAGCCAATGTGAACAGATGGGCATCACCGTTTCAATCAAAAGTATGGATACTAACTATTAACATAACCTTTTGTTCCATCTAATTTTACTGTTTTTCAGAAGCATTCCTAACTCATTTTTTAAACATTTCATTCTAACTTTGTTAGTCTATTTGAGTACTTGTACTGAAATTCCATGTCTTTCATGACGGTTAGTTTGAGGCTAACATCATTAAGAATGACACAAAGATTTAATCAAGTGTCCTAATCCAGCATAACAAGATAGTTAACACAATGTTGGAAAGGACATTTTACCTATAAGGGCTGAGACAATTGGAGAACTTTTGTTCTTGCTGCTGACTTCTCAATTAACATGATGTTTAGTGGTGTACATTACAAGGGGAGACTTATTGGCAGAGACCAATTCATTTGTTTTTGGTTCTAAGAAGTGACTAATTTATTATGTTGTTGATACAGTAGTTAAATATGCTATCATCTGAATGCAAATAAAAAATTAACCAAAAAAAAAAAAAACTCATAAGAGCTGGTAGTATTTGCAAAATGATGTATATTTCTTGGTTTCAATACTCTGGAGTTTGTTTTCAGATATATAGGAATAAGTTCAAGCTCTTATATGATTTGTGCTCAAACGCGAGCATATGTTTTTGGTGTTCCATTCATATATATGTTGAGGTGCACCTATTTACTTTTGTGGGTTATCTTAATTTCAATGTTCAGCAGTTCTAAGGTACTTTTCTTTGTGATAGTTTTTTGGAAATTTGGTAGATCTTACTTTGCAAAACAGTATTACAGGTGTATCTATCTTTTACGTTCTTTTAACGTTGGCTGTGTTTTTATTACACAGATGTCAGGTTTATTGCAGCCCTCATCTGCACAAAACAGGCTTGGTTCTCAAGGCAGCTCATCTGGTCTTATAGTGAAGAGAACGATGAGGGTGGATATCACAGTTGATCAATATCCTAATGTATGAGTTATTCTCTTATTCCATTGCATCTTTTTCATGGTGTGGTTTACTGCATTTCATGTTTAACTTCTTGTTACCCACTTGTTGTTGCAGTTCAATTTCGTCGGCCGCCTCCTTGGTCCTAGAGGGAACTCACTCAAGAGAGTAGAGGCAAGTGCTGAGTGTCGTGTTCTAATCAAAGGACATGGTAGCATCAAGGATCCTGTTAAGGTAATTTTGATTGTCTTTTCAACCAGAATGCTTGTGTTTCTTGGATACTTTATGTTGTGTTTTATGGTTTGATGTGTTAATACATGAAATGCTGAAACCATAATATTCTGGATACTGAATAGAGCAATGCCACACTTTTAATCTCTCTCTCTAAATGAAAGCTAGAGGTGTAACATGGGCTATGCTCATGTTCTTAACTTATGTCATCTTCATCTCATTTTCAATTCAATTATTTATTTATTTTTAGTGGTATTCGTTTCCTGATATCATTTCAAGAGAGTTTTGTTTGTACAATAGTCTACAATATTTGATCAGGTTTCCAATTTCTTCTGACCTCAACCAAGAAGTAAAGAAATTTTTTTTTTTTTTTTTTTTAGGGAGATCACAATAGCTGTACATGCTTCCAATTTTTCTTGTAGAAACTGTGAACTTTTATTAGATGTTGCAATTAACCATTACATTATAGTTCTTAGTACCTTGTCTGATCATGAAGTTAACATGGTTTGTCTATTCATATTGATGGGTGTTGCATTTTTTCTCTCTCTAAATGTTCTATTTTACTCTGAATTACTTTTTATAATTTCTTTCCCATGGGTCTTTAATCAAGAGAACAGTGAGATGCTCTAGCAGTTGTATTTTTAGGAATTTTGATTTTTTATATAGCAGCTCAATGAGGATCTTCAATTTGGAACCCTCCTCTTGATTGAAGAATGCATTCAGTTTTGCATATCAAGCTTTGATTGCATATTTCATGTATTGTGGTAGATAAGAGTAGTTCATTTCCACAACCCTTTGAAATACATTTTTAGAAGCAGTGGGACATGAGATTGTTTGACCGTCCATGAGTAACACTGATCCTTCCTTAGCCGTCTTGTTGACAAGTATGGTTTTAGGTATACCAAATATGAATAAGCATATTTTTGGTGTTTGATATATGATGGCGACTATCAAATATTTGATTTATGATTGTAATTATCAATTAAATATGTAGTCTCTTGAGTTTGTTGAGAATAAAAAATGCAAAACTGGTGTAGCAAGCGTGTACTGAAAAGCTTATGTTATGTCGGTTTTCATCCTAGTATGACACATAAATAACTGTAGCACATGCACATGTATGGTGCCTGTCCAATAAACATAAATTTGGACTCTCTCTCTGTGATAATATTTATAAGGGGAGAGGCAGGTTATTATCCTATTCGGATGGAACTTTTATTGATCGTGGTACCAAGTAATGTTTGGCTGGGATTTAATGTTGATGACGCTTAACTTTTTTTTTTTTTGTTGGTTATGTATTTTTATTAATAAGAGACAGATTTATAAAAGGTGCTAAAAGTGGATACAACTCATGTAGAAAGTCCAAGGGAAGCACATGCTATCATCCTATACAAGTACAAGAATCTAGCTAAATCTAAGAAGCATGGATTCTTCTAAAAAGGTTCCATGTCCATGTTGGACATGTGTTGGGCACCCATTCAGACATGCCCTATTATATTTTTAGACGTTTTTAGGTGGAGTTTGGACATTTAGAATACATGTCTATCTCGTAGACACACATAAACGCATTGTTAGTTTGGATTTGATATCTCTTTACAAGGAAAAAATACTTACAATCTCCAATCAATTGTGTGTACTAGTACTTGACCTCAAAACCTCCAAACTTGGAGGTTACCTCTTGCAGGATTCTGAGTTGGAACAAGTTCTCTCTCAAGAGCAACCCCTGCCCCCTCTCTTCTGGCAGCCTACGTTCATTCCAAAATCTGACCCTATATGTCCTCTGACAATTACATTATATGTTGAAGGAACTTCTTCCATTTCTTTCCTAATATCTTTAGATGCACCAAGATCATTAGAGAGTTACACAATAGTCTGGTAGACCTCAACTCCACCATAATGAGTGATTTCTACCTTTCCCCAATAATTTCCTGCTTGAATGCAAATGTCTATTACCATTTTGTCATTTATGGTCATGTGAACACCCAGAGTCTTTTGTTTCTAAACTTGCCTAGGTAATTAAGGAGCAAAACAAAATCACAGTCCACCATATTATCTTTAAACTCTTCTCTCATATGTGACCACTGATTAACTGTGAATCAAATTTCCTATATGTCGCACCGATTGACTATGAAGCAAATTATTATTCACTGTACCATTATCATGTTTGCGGGTACTTACAGGGTCTCTCATATGAATCCTATTTGTTACATCAAGGAATGAACACGGCCATTTTCTTGGCTTATAATGGAGTCAATGTCTAGCTGTAAAAAGCCTATCTTATACATGGACTTGTTTTCTATCACTTTGGAACTACTGAACTAGTGTTGTTCAGTTGGAGCATGTAGCTAGCATATTTAGGCAATTGCTTTTGGTTTCTTCTTTCTTGTTTTTCCTTTTCTGGTTGTTTGTATCAGTAAGTTTTGATTGTATAATCATTTTTACTCTTTTTACTTTAGGAGGAAAATAGATCATACCCTTTTTTCAAGAGCTCGTTTGTTCTCTAGAATTCTACAACTATTTTCAATATTGGTTTTCAATATATATATGAATTTGTAATTCATTTTTTTAAACATTGCATTTGACTGATGACAATATAGCTATTTGACATAAATTTTGCTAACACGCAGTCTTATAATGCAGCTAAGTTTTATTGAATCTGAGATTGTTCTTTTTATTTTCCTTGTCATCACTTCTTGTATTGGCTTTCTATTAGAAAAGATGAGAATGAATTTGGCCCATTTTCTGCTTGGAACATAACTGGAACATGCACAGGTTTGTAAGTTCGTTGTGAATTTGATTATCTTATTATTCCAGCTGATTAGGAAATGGTTTTTTTTTTTTAATTTTAAATTGCTTCATTTATTTTCCCTTTCTTTAATTGTATTATATGTTCTCTGTCTTAGGTGTTCAAGTGAGTCATTCCACTGGTTGTTTATGGCCATGTAAGCCTTTTTTTAATTATTATTTTTGTAACAATATTTTTCACATGAATAATACTTTGAGTGAAGGAAGTATTTTATTACTACGTCTTATTGGGATGTGCTCTTTCTATTGCTCTTTACTTTTCTTTTTTCCTTTATGTATTAAACGATTATTAATTTTTGGCATCTTCTGTTACTCGTGTTACTTTATCATCAAGGATCACCTCAACTTTTTAAAGTTTTGGATTGTTATATGCATTTCTACTAAATTGGTTTATAAAATAAAATTATTTATATATGAGTTTAGATGTAATTGATAATATATTAATGTTTTCCTTGTTTATTTTCTTTGCAGATTGATTTTTGATGATGTTTGGAAGCTGTTGGCTTTTTGGCTTTTCGAAGGGTATATTTGTAAATGCGAGCGTGCCAGCAAGGATCAATCAGTCCTTACAGAAATTATAATTGCCAATCAATTATCAGGCGATTGTGTTTTAGTTCTTTCAGCCTCAATGAAGAGGACTTTTACTGGTGGCTTGACTTAGGAGAAATTAAGAAAAATAACAGTTAATATGAAGAACAATCGAAGTATTTCATTAAAATGAATACTTACAATAGTCCAAACTCAGCCTCGAGGAGGTTTACAGCAACAGTCTACTTGAATCTACTTGAAACTACTCCTATGAATCGAAGTGCAGTGCGGATATTTAAAGTGCAGGTATTTAAAGAACAAGTATTTAAAGTGCAAGAATTTAAAGTACAGGAAAGGTAAAACTGGAAAGGAAAATATGAAGTGAAGACTGGTTTGTATGATCTGAGTCTGGGGGTCTTTTCTGGGGACTTCCTTGCTATTTATACTTGTCAAGGATGACCTTCGAATTGTACTTCGAACCGTCGAACTGCTCCTCTATGATCGCTGATCATGCTGCCTTAGAAATAGCTCCACTACACCATCACTTGCAATTGAGCTTCCCTCCTGTATTTGAATTTGAATATAGGTAACCGTTGAAGCCACGTCACCTTGTATCTCATTACTGATCCAGTGCTACTCAGATCACTTGAGAACCAATATTTATTGCCACGTGTACGATTGGGATCGAAGATTAAAATCATCTTCTCATAATACCCTTATTCTGCCACGTGTCGAATTGTAATTGGCTTTTACAAAATATGTAGCCAACATTACCCCCCGCACTAATATACCCAATACTTGGAGATATTAGTTGATTAAAAGCTTTTCCCGCGCTTTTAGAACGTGCATAGAATCTATCTTCAGGAAACACAACCGTCACCTATTTGGTGATCATTTGTATTAACTCTCAACTTTGTTGAACATTCCAATACCTTTAGCATTCGAACGGACTATGACTCAATCAACTTCTCGCTCTATTGATCAAGCATACGAAGAGCCATTGAGTAATGTTGTTTCCCCTCGAAAGAATCTCCACGCATTCATTAGCCGCCTTTATCCGCCCTTCTATCTTCAGGTCATGGAAACTTTTGTAGATTATCAACCTTTGGACTACAAACACATTGCCCTTAATCCTTTGGTTTACAAACTTACAAATACAAGAAGTTCTTTCTCTAAACTCCCCTTGTATTTTGAACGAACTATTCTCAAGCCTCTGCTTCAACAAGTTGCAAATATGGACTTAGGAAGTTCTTCTTCACAAACCTCTACTTGGGACGAAGCTACCACTTCTTCATCTTCTGGGCTTTCCGGATGGACAAACTGGTCAGCACCTGAGTCCTGGGAGTTGAGGGAACGAATCAATCACCATTTTGTTGAGTTCACTGATCCTTTAGATTTTCCTTCTTACGCTCAAAGCTCGGTGGTCTATCCTTATGTGCCCATTGACCTTCGACGTAGTTTGGAGGAGAATCTACTTGTGGCCTGGTACACATCCTCTATGCCCACAAGGATAATGCACACTACCCGGCGTCTGGAAGAATCACAAGGATACAACCCTTCATTTTTAGCTAAGAAGGCGAAGATTTGCTCTTCTGACTGGCTTGACTACATTAATGCCTTTGTTCCTTCCACTCCCGTGCCATCTTCCATAACAGAAGCATCCACTTCTTCTTCTCCATCTTCTGAAATTGAAGCATCCTCACCTTCTTCTCCACCTTCTAGAATAGAAGCATCCACACCTTCTCCATCTTCTGAAGTAGAACCATCTACTCCTTCTCTTCCCTCCTACTCTTCCCTGGACAGAGAAATTAAGGCTTGCCCTTCCCATGGACAAAATCTTTCCTCCTTACAAACCTCCATCATCCCCAACTCCATTTGAGCGGAAACAAGCTCAACTTCTGCTTACGGCTTTTTCTCACTTGCCCTTCAATGTTCTTGAGGATGACATCCCTCTCAAGAACTTTCGATGGGCTTGTGATATTCTGGACTAGGGGCCATGTCCTTAATCCCATTGCCCAAGCAGAACTTCACATGTTCCTGGATCAACTTCCGGTACTCCTCCACTGGCATCGAAATTCCAAGGTCACCATCCAATCTTTGGATCAATTTTCATCTCTCCGAATTCATGCCCAATACGAAGCAGAAAACTTCATCGAAGACTTCGATGACTTCAATAATAAAGATTCTGCGTATTGGGATGATTTAGTTATAGATGAGTTGGAACAAAAATTGAGGGAAGAGGCTTTCGAAACAAAGGCTGAGGAGCTCTACTATGAAGTGAGAGCATACCAACTTATGCAGCCAACATTAGAGAAGATAGAAGATATAATAAAGAAAGAACAAATATTCATTGATCATTGTTGGACAAAATTCCATGATCTTGTTATTTATTCTATTCCTTATTTTTATGAGCTTGAATTTGTACCCAAATAAGGTTACTTAATGTAATTGTCTTGGCTTCAATATAAACAAAGTCCTTTTGTACTTGACATTGTTTGACTCTGTTTCTTTTTTGCTTTTAAAAGCCAACTCATAGCTTCGAATTGAACAATTTCATCCTTCGAATCTGGACTTAATTGTTTAATGAAACGCTAAAAGAACCAACATGTCTTTTTTCCAATTTATGGAATAAAGTTGACAATTTTGGCTGATATTATCTGGAATTAATGCTTTGAATTTTAACAACGTTACTCCTCAAAACTAACTATAACCAATATGTGGTCATGGTTAATATAGCCAATCAATTTCAAATTGACCATTTTGCTTCGAAGAGTAATCCATACTGTTTTTGGTTCAAAAAGCAATTCCTTCTTATAAAAACCAACGATTGGTTTTGATGCTTCTAACAGTGCTCCCCATCCTTAAAGGATCCAAGGAGTTACTCCAAAGGTCGTTACTTTGATTAATACCCTCAAACAGGTCTTTAAACCCTTTGAAGTGGACCAATATTCGAGCGTTCTAACAATTTTTAAACGTGTAGTACGCTTCGAAGCCGACTTATGTATTTCGAAGCCGTTGTTATTTGATTTTTTGGCGCCAAAATCTCATTTCGAAGCCAAATATCTTGCTTCGAAGCTGGCGTCAACATCCGGAATATACTTTTTCCCTCCAAAACTATCAATATTGGAAGAGGCTCCTCGTATTCGTACTTTTAGTACTTAACGACTTACGCAATATAATTTTCAAACACAAAGCCCTTTTTTTTTCCTTTAAAAAACCCCTTTGTTTCGCGTTCTGAAATCACTTGCTCTTTCAACACACAACCCTACCAATCTTCTTGTTAACCCTCTCTTCTTTACTACTTGCTATTAATGGATCCTTCTTTACTGAAAGTGCTCGCTAGCGATCATCTCAGCCCTACCATGGCTCTGAAGAAATGTATTGATGCAGAAATTGCCAAACTCACGACTGGTGAACCAAGCAACATAGATGGGCGTCTCTTCGTTCCTCGCCATAGCAACAAGCAAGAGTATGTTCTTGGTCCTATTTTTTGGGAAGCCCCTACTGAACTCGCAGCTCTATATCCTCGCTTGGAGGACCATTTCCTTATCTATGAAGGAGGGCTTGATTGGCGGAACTGCAGAATGAATCGTCCTCACCATTGCTGGCCGACATTGAGGACTGAATGGGAAGAATGGTATAACAAAGTAGTGCCTACGAGAGAAGATGACCTGCGAGAGCTCTGTATCCTCGATGCCCTTCGTCTTTCCAGGTTCATTATTCCTGAAGACCCTTTTTTGATTCCTGCTGCTTTATGCTTCTGGAATATGGCTTTTAATTTCTTCCAATTTCGGTATGGCATGATGGCCCCCACCGTTCTTGATATTTGCCATCTCTTAGGGTTTTCACCCCATGGTTCTCCTTTTACTCCCAACTACCCGGACCTTCCTGTCAAATTTTCTCTTCCAGCCCTAAACTCCTCTTGTAGTGATTTTGTAAAGGCCGAAAATAAAAGGGAAGGTCCTGTGAGGGACAGAGAATTATTTTCCTTTATCTTATACTGGTTATGTAAATTCCTCTTTTGCACTTCATCTCAGAGGATTATGCCTGAGTTTGCTCCTCTTGCGAAGGCACTTGTCATGAAAAAACACATAGCTCTTGCCCCCTATCTTTTAGGTCATATCTACAGAGCATGTTCTCAATTTTGCAAAAAACCTCTTGATGCTAACCAAAGAGGTCCCCTTTGGGTGCTTCAACTCTGGCTCTTCGCCTATTTCACTGACCTACATCCCAAGTGTCTAAGATTCCTTGTTCAGGATCCTAGTACTTACGGGGAAAAGTATGCTAGGATTACCCTTTATCCTGCTTCCTTCGCTTACTATTTTACCTTCTTTTACTAACTCCCTATCTCTCTATCTGCCTCCTTCTTCTGTCCTTTCGAAGTCAATAAAGGACCAACCTGGCTGCAAACTTTTTTGGCTGATAAAGAATGCTCCACTTCTCCTCATAAAGATATGTGGGCCTCTATACTGTTACCAAGAGAGTTGTTCATCGGTAGTTTAAACCCTCGAGCCTACAAGTGCATATCTGAGGTGTATTGCCCCTCTCAATTTGCCAGGCAATTTGGACTTACTCAAGGGATACCAGTTCCTCTTTGCAGTCTCTCAAATGTTCACCTCACTGCCAGAGATTTGAAAATACCCAAATCCAGACTAGAGATGACAATTCTCAAACTGCTGAAGGACTTGAATGAGTTCCAATTTGTCCCCTTTCTTCCGTATGGCTTGGTCTTGAAAAGATTCCGGAACTGGTGGACAGTCAATATGGAAGTGCGCCTATCTGTGCACCCTCATGATTTGCTGGTAGGATTGGGAGTGCCTTCGAAGGCTAAGTCAGCGATAGCTACGAACATTCCCCCTGAAGTTGCTACAATTACTCCTGTAGCTTCTCCCCCTCCAGCTAGAATTACCAGAGCTGCTTCGAATCGAAGAAGGGTAAATTCTTTCAGATTCTTTCTTCTTTTTCCCTTTTGAATTTTTTGTTCGTTTCCTTTATACTTATGTTCTTTGGTACAGGGTCCCCGCAAGAAGAACCTCCTAAGAGAGCTGAAACTTTAGCTTCTCTTAAAAAGAAACAACAACATAAACAAAAAAGGAAGCTTATCCTTCCTTCTGAGGAGTCTGAATCTTTGGGAGAAGAAGAGGTCGAACAAGAGCAAGAAATGCCCCTACAAAGAACAAAGAGACAAAAGGTGGCTGCCTCCCCTTCTGATACAATTGAGCATCCTTCTTTCGAGGTAACCACTGAAGAATCTGAACTCCAAATTGAAGAAAGAGAGATCGAAAAAGAACCAGTAATATCACCACCAAGGAAGAATAGGAAGAAGGTGACTGTTTCTGCTGCTGACTTGGGTGAGGACCCGCTTCATGAAGCAGCTGTGAAAGCAGTAGAACAGGAACATTCCAAGGCAATAATTGTTTTTGAGAGGGCTGAGAAAAGGCGGCAACAACAGTTTCTGAGAGATGAAGCTGCTGCTGCGGATGCATTACAAAGAGAGGTCGCACGGAGACAACAAACCATCGAGCGTTATTCTCTTCGCAGCTCTCCCATTAGTGCCAACACTTCTGGAACAAGTAATTTCTTTCACATTTCTGCTGTTTTTCCTTCGTCAGTTCTTAATACTGAATTTTGACAATCCTTTGTATTTCTTCCTCTTGCAGCAACAGCAACTACATTCATCTTTCCAATGAGGCCTCCCTCGATTTCAGTTGAAGTTGACCAGATGCAACATGTGAAAACCATCCAAATCATGCTCCCACTCTCCAAGCCTATATTTGATACACCTTCTTTGAGTCCAAGCATCCCCGCGTCTCTTCTCATTGGTTTAGAACCATATCTCCCTTTTTTGACTTTTGATATGCCTCAGTTTACTTCTTCTTCGAGCCTTGCTCTTCCTCCTTCTTTCTCAGAAATTCCAACTGCTACTTCATTCCCAATGGCAGTTGATCCTTCCACAGAGGGTGCTGGTAGTTCTCCAATTCATGGTTCATCACCTGTGCCTACTTCCAGCCCCTCTTCACTTGATTCGTTGGTGGCTAAGACCATAGAGGCTGCCAGAGATGCTCCATCCATTTCTCCTATCCCTATGCAGTCCTCTGTGTCTTCCACCACAAAACTTTCCATGCCCTTCATGTCTAGGGATGAGGTAGACATCTTCGAAGGAAGACTTGCCAGTCTTTTCGACGTACCTTCTACCTCTCCAACATTAAGTGCTGAAGCTGAGCCATTAGTCTTGGCTGACTCCTTGCTAGAAATCTTTGAGAGTCCTCATTCTTCTAGCAGTAATCCTCCTGCACCTTCAATGGACTTGGACACATGTTTGGAACTGCTGACTTCCTTTTCGAGGATCCCCTTCGAGGCTCTACAAAGGCCTATTATCAGGAATGGGTTTCTTCAGTGTTGTAATATTGCTGAACAGTCCAGTATGAACGTCTCAAGTCACCTATCCCAGGCTGCAGCTACTATTGATTTCTATATCAACATTTGTCATGCTGCCAATACTGCCAATGAGAATTTGGCTAGGGATCAGCGTTTTGTTTCTCAAGTGCATACCGAAATATCAGATCTCAAGGAACAACACTCTTCTGCCTCCCAGTTTCGAATTCAGCTGCTGGAGAAGAAAGCCCAACTTGAGGAGGAGTTAGCTGCAGTAAACCAGGTCTTGGTTCGAACTAACACCAAATTGCAAATCACCAACCAAGAACTGGTTGAACGAAAAGAAGACATGGCTGTAGCTATTCACCTGTTTCCATCACTTAGTAGTAGGAAATCAATTGTACAAAACAATTGAAACATTGTAATGATTTTTGGGCCAATTTATGACACCATGTACTTGATTCTTTATGAAAAATCAAATCCTTATCTATTGTCTGAGTATCTTGTCTTTTTGTACATAATGTTTATTTTATTCCTTGTGTTTCCCAAATGGTTGGAAAATAAGGCTTCAAATATCTGCCATTAATCTTTTTGGGATGTACATAACCATTTAAATTTCTTAAATGGTATGCTCCAAAAGGCAGAACTCTATGAATTTGATATGGTTCTTCCCAGTTAGGTGACCATTTGCCAAACTTATGGCTTTTAATTCCTATTGGGAGTATTGTTTTCCATACCAAGTCACCTTCATCAAAACCAATGTGTTTGACCTTCTTGTTGTAATTCTTAGCTGCTTTCTTCTTTTGGAAAAGAATGCTATTTAATGCCAATATCCTGGCTTCATCTATGCCTTCTAACTCCAAGCACATACTTTGATGGTATTGCTCAGGATCTAACTGATCTTGGCATCTTACCCTCAAAGACTTAACATTAATTTCTACAGGTAAAACTGCATCATGTCCATATACTAAGGCATAAGGAGTAACTCCTGTACTTGACCTTGGAGAGGTTCTATAAGCCCACAAAACATCCAACAAAAGGTTATGCCAATCCCTAGGATTATCCTCCACAACCTTTTGTATACCCTTTTTCAAGGATTTATTGGATGATTCAGCTTGACCATTGGCTTGTGCATAATAAGGTGTGGAATTAACAAGGCTAATTCCAAATTCTGCCACAAAGGACTTTACCATTTTCTCATCGAACACAGTTCCATTATCAACTGTTATGGTTTGTGGGATGCCAAATCTATGGATCAGATCTTTAATGAATCCAATGACCTCTGTCTGGTCTACAGCCTTATATGGTTTGGCTTCGACCCACTTAGTGAAGTAGTCAGTGGCCACTAGAATGAAACAATGATGCTTCGAAGAAGGTGGGTGTATTTTACCCATCATATCCATGGCCCATCCTCTGAATGGCCAAGGCTTCACTACTGCATGTAGGTCAGTTATAGGCACATGTCTTATTGTGCCATGTTTTTGGCATGCCTAACAACCCTTTGCATATTCTATGCAATCTTTAAGAATAGTTGGCCAATAGTAGGAATGCCTTCGAAGCAACCATCTCATCTTTACACCAGGCTGATGAGCACCACAAATGCCTTCATGAACCTCAGCCATGGCTGTTAATGCTTCTTTTGGGCCAAAACATTCCAATAATAAGCCATCTCCCCCCCCTTTTGTAGAGAGCATTACCATATATCATGTATTGCATAGACTGCAATTTGAATTTTCTGCTGGCCTTCGAAGATGGACCAGCCAAGTACTGCATTATTGGATACCTCCAATCTTGTTCTTGCAAGTCATTATGGTTGACTTCCAAGACCACATTCCTTTTATTCAAAGGCTGTATTAATTTCTGATATGTTGTTTGGCTTATGTCCCTTTGGGTATTATCCCTTCTCTTGAAGTTCGAAGCTTTCTGAGCCACATCATTAGCTCTATTGTTCAAGAATCTTGGAACATGAGTTACATTTGCTATTTGAAATTGGAAAGCAGATGTAACGCAACAACATAATATGGTAGGATGCTTATGCTTTGACACTTGAAAATCTCTTTCACTTGGTTAACCACCAATTGAGAGTCCCCAAATATGTCAACTGCATGTACTTGTAATCCAATAAGGATTTCTAGTCCCACTATTAAGGCTTCATACTCGGCCTGGTTATTGGAACAAGTGGCTTCATCCACTCTGAAACCATGTGTGGTTTCTACCCCTTGTGGAGATTTAATCACAACACCAATTCCAATTAAACCATTGGCTTTCGATCCGTCAAACCACATCTGCCATGGCTCAACATTAACCATACCAAGCTCCATTATCTCTTGGCTTTCTGTTTGAGATGGATGATCTGCCAGAAAATTGGCTAACACTTGCCCTTTTACTGCCCTTTGAGGGACATATTCTAGATGAAATTCTGATAAGGCTAATATCCATTTGCCAATTCTTCCCCTCAACATAGGTCTAGATAACATGTATTTAACCAAATCTGTGGTTGCAATTACCAAGACAATTGTAGGTAAAAGATAATATCTTAATTTCATTGCAGCAAAATACAAAGCAAGACACAACTTTTCAACAGCTGAATATTTACATTCACAAAAATTTAAAAACCTACTAAGGTAATAAACAGCTTGTTCCTTGCCTTCTTCATTGTCTTGAGCCAAGAAAGCTCCCAATGAATCTTCTGCTGCAGCTATGTATAACTTCAAGGGCTTATTCCCTTTTGGTGGCATCAGCACTGGAGGGTTGGCCAAGTAGGCTTTGATACCTTCGAAAGCAATTTGATACTCTGCTGTCCACACAAATTCCTCTTCATCTTTCAGCCTTAACAAGGAAGAAAATACTTTAGTTTTCCCTGTTAGAAATAAACCTTCGAAGAAAGTTAACCTGCCCAAGGAACCTTTGTAACTCTTTCTTACTTGATGGAGGCCTAGCTTCGATGATGGCTTTGGCTTTATTCTGATCAATCTGTATTCCTTTCTTGTGCACTACATAACCCAAGAAATTTCCAGATGATACACCAAAAGCACATTTAAGAGGGTTGAGTTTCAACTTGAACTTCCTCATTCTTTCGAAAGCTGCTTCTAAATGAAACAAATGCTCCTCCATGGACTGGGATTTCACCACAATGTCATCAATATAACATTCTAGATATCCTCCAATAAGGTCATGAAAGATAGTGTTCATAGCCCTCTGATATGTAGCCCCAACATTCTTCAGACCAAATGGCATTTTAACCCATTCGAAGGTGCCAATATTCCCAGGACATCTGAATGCTGTCTTGTGGATATCTTCCTCTGCAATGCATATTTGGTTATAACCAGAGTGGCCATCCATCATCGATAAAACTTGATGCCCTGCTGAACTGTCTACCAGCAGATCCACTATAGGCATAGGGTACTCATCTTTAGGAGTTGCTAGATTTAAGTTTCTGAAATCGATGCACACCCTCATTTTGCCATTCTTCTTAACTACAGGCACAATATTAGATAGCCATTCAACATACCTGGCTGTCCTAATAAAGTCTGCCTTGAGTAGTCTAAGAATTTCTTCCTTAACCTTCTGAATTACTTCTGGACTCATCCTTCTTGGTTTCTGCTTGTATGGCTTGAAATTAGGCTTCATAGGGAGCCTATGTTCCACCAATGATCTATCCAATCCTGGTAATTC
The DNA here is from genome assembly GCA_036172215.1 of Camellia granthamiana. Taxonomy (NCBI): domain Eukaryota; kingdom Viridiplantae; phylum Streptophyta; class Magnoliopsida; order Ericales; family Theaceae; genus Camellia; species Camellia granthamiana. The sequence continues at coordinate 78,589,900 of CM069914.1, forward strand.
ATTATAAGACCATGCAAAGCAATCTTTGTATTTCTTTAGAACAACTAATAACTGATCTCTATCCAGAACATTCAAGCAAGTACTTATATAGGTGGGCTGCTGCACAGAACCTTCCCCTAAATTCACTTCTTCGAAGGGGTCTTGCGTCTGAAAATTCATCGAAGCTTCTTCTTTGGTTTCTTCAACCTTTGAAGCAACCTTTTCGCCTTGTTCTGCTCCTAGGTTTTCTATTTCGACATCTCTGCCCTCTTCCTCATAGACAAAATCTGTCCATAAGGCGTATTCTTCCTGTATCTCCTGGACTTTTGTTTCAATGTCCAATGCACAGTATTTCCCAAGGGTCAAACTTCTGACCTGTTGCTGCTCTTGTTTACAGCCAATTATCATGGCCTCTCTCTCTTGCTTCTGTACTTTCTGGACTATTGCTTTTACGTCCAATGGTGAAAATTTAATCAAAGCCAAGGACTTGGCTTCTCGTTCTTCACTTTTTTGCCTATAACCAGGCATCATTGTCATCTTTCACGACAACCTCTTTATCAGCACTTTCTTGTACTAAGTGCTTCAGGTGTGTTACTTCCTCATCAGCCGTCACTTCGGCTGAACCATCAGCTTTCCTCAGTATACTGAGTGGTGTCACTCCCTCAATATACAACTTGGCCTCTGCAAAGTCTGCACAGGCTATGAAGGGTTAAGGATCTGCATCAATCTCCTCTGTCTCTCCATTGCCCAGGGCCATCATGATCTTCTGATGCAAAGAGGAAGGCACACATTTGTTAGTGTGGATCCAATCTCTCCCAAGTAAGGCATTATATTTAGCATTGCTGTCGATTACGAAGAATGCTGTCATACAGTCCCTAGTTCCCATACTCAAATTAATAGGCAGAATCTCTTGGGCCATCTGCTTATCTCCAGCAAAGCCAGCAATGGTTGTGCTGGTTGGGATCAACCTGGGATTCTTCTTCCCTAGTTTCTTCAAAGAAGATTTCGGTAATAAGTTTACCGCTGCCCCATTGTCTATTAGGACTCGATTTAGCTATATCCCATCAAAGAAAGCCTTGATATACAAAGGCTTGACATGTTGGGTCATGGAATTCGAGGGGTATTCAAAAGGATATGAGAGGTTAATGCTCACCTCTTCCTCGCTTTCACACTCAGTTTCCATTGGAGTAGCCGTTTCAGGAGCATCCTGTACCATACTCACTTGTGACTCCTCGCTAGAGACAGGAATTGGATCCATGTCTTGGTCACCCTGGTCCTCATTTTCAGCCTGGAATTCATGAGCTAGTATGTGTACCATGTTGACTGATACAGGGGGAAATGAGCCAAACTGGATGGCTGGCTGTACCTTCTTTCCCTCTTGGCTACCTTGCTCAGTGTCTTCAGCAGCATCCTCCATGCTGCATTCTGGTATTTCATTGATAACTGATCCCTTCGAAGGATCCTTCTCAACTGGTTCTTCAGTCAGAAATGTTTGTTCAGCCATGAAGGCTTCGAACATTTCTTCTTCTGCCATTTCCTTCTTTTGGCTCATGCCAATCTCTTCTTCCGTTTCGCTATCACTTTCCATCAGAGCCTTCTCCAGCCCTGCCAAACTAGACTTCTCCCTGGCCTTTAGTTCAGAATGAACTTGCGCCAATTGTTCTCTGCTACAAACCACTTTACTTTGTAGAGTCAGTTTAGGAGCATGGTCTAACTTCGAAGTTTTCTTCCCTTCTGTCTTGACCTGTGAAAAACTCTCTCCACTTTCTTTTAGATCTTGCTGGTACTGGGTGTACCTACGCTGAATTTTCCTCCTTTGTGATCTGGAAATAACTGGAACCATATTTGGTTCCTTTGTCTTTGGGTGCTTCAACAATACCTAGTTGTTGGGAACCACCAAAGGAGGCTTGACCATTCTGCCTATGATTCCAACATCTCTCCTGGCAGGCAATTCCCTAGGTTTGTTTTGCATTACAAACCAATCTAGAACTCCAGGTACCCAAGAACTTACTGATTCAGATGTTGAATCACACTTTTCCATCTTCGAAGCCATCTTCAAAACTGGCCGTGGAGGTAAGTGCTTGGTTCTGGTCTCATGCTTCGAGCTTGATTCTGGCCTTTGATGGAGGTGGCCATTTTCTGTTCTGTGTGAGGTTGGTCTGGGGGGCCAATCTCTGGCTTTAGTCCCATAACCTGAACTCCTCTCTAATCTTCTTTCAGAATGTTTGCTCTCCGTTCTGTAGTAGTTAAGTGGCCTAGACTCATACAAGGGCCTTTTGCCTTTAGCATTTATTCTGTCAACTGCAGGCTCAACCACCACTGGTCGTTGCCTATCACTAGCCAGGTACAGCCTTTTGTTGTAAGCGTTGGTTGATTTAGGACGTCTCTGAACATCCTTATAATATTGCTTCCCATCAATTGGAAGCCCCTTCAACCATTTGTAGCTTAGTCTACATCTGGGACACATCCTTTGCATTACAGCTGCTTCCAAGGAATCGTCATCCAGTACTTCTTCGTCAGAATGTTCCTTCTGATGTGAAAAACCTTGTCCAATAACTGGCGGGTTTCTGGTCTCCTTCTTGGCAGTTGTCTGGTTGGCAATATGCATTTGCACATTGACCTCTTCCAATTCCTGCAGAGATAGATTTTGAAAGTTTGGTACAACCACATTAGCCGCGCTTTCTCCAACTTCTGGAAAAGGGTTACTGTAAATTCCCATGGCTTTTTTTGTTTTGGCTGGGAACTTCAGACTTCCTTTCCGGATTTGCTCTTAGATCCTGTCTCGAAAAACAATGCAGTTTTTAGTTGAGTGAGACCAAGAATTATGCCATTTACAGTATACTTTTCCTTTAAGTTCATCAAGAGACGGCAGTTTTACCCCTTTTGGTAACTTAAGGAAATTGGCTGCAAGCAAATGATCAAAAATGTCATCCACTTTTGTTAAATCGAAAGAATACTTTCTGTGAAAGTTTTTCTTTTTAAACTGTTGGTCGATGGTTGTATCCTTATGAATTAATGCTTCACAGATTACAGGCTCTTTACCCACAATCTCTGCTGCATCGATCTCATAATTGGGATCTCTATAGTATGTCTTATATGAAGCATTGTTTCGATCTTGTTCTTCCTCTAGTAATGCTTCATATCGAGACACTTTATAGGTTAATTCGACCAAATCCCTGAATTCAGTTGAGTCAAACTTCTTTCGAAGCCTGAACTCTAAACCGTTTTGAGCCAATCTTACAAATTCTGGCTCTGGAAGGATGACTCTACATTTATTTCGAGTCCTTTTAAATCTGGCAATGAACTGAGTAGCCTTTTCTTCAGGCCTTTGACTCAATCTTGCCAAGTCTGCCATGGACACCTCTGGCTCCGATTGGAAGAATTGGGCATGAAATGCCTCTTCCATTTGTTGCCAAGTTTGAATGGAGCCAGGTGTAAGGTTGATATACCATACAAATGCTCCCCCAGTTAAAGAGTTTGGAAATAATCTCAGTTTTATGTAGTCATGATTAGTGAATTCACCACATTGAGCAGCGAATCTGGCAATATGCTCTACTGTTGATTGATTTCCAGTTCCATAGAATAGGGTAAAATCTGGTATTCTGAATCCTCTTGGGTATTCATGTACCCTATCTACCCACTCTGGGTATGGCTTTCTATATACAGGAGTCTGGACCCCCCGAGCCATCGGTCCACACATCTCCCTAACAATATCAGCAATTTGGTCCCTAGGGACCATATTTTGGGCCTGCTGAACCACTACTGGAGGGACAAACACAGGGTTTGGTGGACAAACTTGTGCCTGTGGTCCTCTTGGTCCATAAGGTGGTACATTCGGGACTGGTTGCCCCTATGGTGCAGGTTGCTGTTGGGGGTATGGGTAACCCCTTTGAGCCTGTCCTGCGAAAGGACCTGTGAAAGGTGCTGGAACAGGTATTGTGTCCCTTCCATTTGTGGGCAAACCTTCCAACCCCCCGGGTATAAATTCGAATAAAGGATTATACCCCCTAGTGCCAGGTATGGCTTCGAACATTGGATTTGCCACCATTCTTATGCCAGTTTCTTGTACTTGGCCAGATCCACCAACTTGTGTGGCTTCCTTGTTGAGTACTGAGGCATTTTGGCCTACTGCAGGCCTTAAAATGGGTTCATACCAAGACTGAGGCGATGGTCTTTCATAGTTCTGAGTACTAGTCTGACCATTAATTTGTCCATTAACTTGCATAGGCTGTTTTTCTCTAGCCAATCTTTGCTGAGGGATATTTAAAATTTCCTCTGTATGTCTTGTATTTGTTGGTTGGTAGTTATTCATTCGATCCAAAAAGGATGTTGCCCACCTTTCCATTGTGTTCATTAATTGTTGTCCCATAGCATCTACCAAGCCATCCCATGGATTTGTTGGCTGAGTAGATGGAACGGTGGATGGTCCAATTCCTTTGTTTCGTCCAATATTATGAACATATGGTTCTTGTCCAGAAGTGCTGGTCTGTTCGACCAAAGGTTCTGATGACATAGGAGTCTCCACAGGATGTGTTACCACATTCTCCTCTGGATTAGGTATTTCTACCTCTCCTTCTACTCCTTCTTCCAAGCGTTCATTTTCTCCTTGTCGTCTTCGTCTAGCCATTTTAACAAGTCCCACTGGGCGTGCCAAAAATATATGTTGGCTTTTTGACTTTTCGAAGGGTATATTTGTAAATGCAAGCGTGCCAGCAAGGATCAATCAGTCCTTACAGAAATTATAATTGCCAATCAATTATCAGGCGATTGTGTTTTAGTTCTTTCAGCCTCAATGAAGAGGACTTTTACTGGTGGCTTGACTTAGGAGAAATTAAGAGAAATAACAGTTAATATGAAGAACAATCGAAGTATTTCATTAAAATGAATACTTATAATAGTCCAAACTCAGCCTCGATGAGGTTTACAGCAACAGTCTACTTGAATCTACTTGAAACTACTCTTATGAATCGAAGTGCAGTGCGGATATTTAAAGTGCAGGTATTTAAAGAACAAGTATTTAAAGTGCAGGAATTTAAAGTACAGGAAAGGTAAAACTGGAAAGGAAAATATGAAGTGAAGACTGGTTTGTATGATCTGAGTCTGGGGGTCTTTTCTGGGGACTTCCTTGCTATTTATACTTGTCAAGGATGACCTTCGAACTGTACTTCGAACCGTCGAACTGCTCCTCTATGATCGCTGATCATGCTGCCTTAGAAATAGCTCCACTACACCATCACTTGCAATTGAGCTTCCCTCCTGTATTTGAATTTGAATATAGGTAACCGTTGAAGCCACGTCACCTTGTATCTCATTACTGATCCAATGCTACTCAGATCACTTGAGAACCAATATTTATTGCCACGTGTATGATTGGGATCGAAGATTAAAATCATCTTCTCATAATACCCTTATTCTGCCACGTGTCGAATTGTAATTGGCTTTTACAAAATATGTAGCCAACAGAAGCGTACTTGCAAATCAAGATCAAGTGTTGCATTTTTTTTTTCTTGAACTGATACTTAGTTCTAGTTGCAAATCAAGATCGAGTGTTATTTTTTTGTGGACTCCACGTTAGTTCATTTTGGAATTTGCTATGATGGTTTTTTTTATTATACTTAATGGATTATTATTAAATTTGTTTGATGGATATATTTTTATTTATAATATAAATTGTTTAGTGAATTTTTTTTGTGGAGTGGTGTATAATAGCTAGTGAATTTCTTAGTACATTTAAAATGCTATTGGATATAAGTAGGGATATTTGTGAAATAATAATTTAAATTGAAATATAAAATATAAAATATGTGTCATGACCCAACCTTAGGGCTTAGAGTTGAAATCGCAACTTACTAACTTATTTTTATTCGAAGCAAAATAAGCTGCGCAAGCGAAAAAAAAATGATTAAACAGAAATTTTACTACATCTTACTATTTAAGAAAGAGGAAATATATTTCTAGGGCTTTCATTATTTTATTATTCAGTGACCAGCCCCAAATAGAAACAAAAGAGAGCAAAAATATAAAAAAAAGAAAGATAAAATAGTGGTTTAACAACAGTCCATGAGCAGGTTCCATTTCGTGGAATTATGGATTTCCCTTATGTCTCGTCACCTGAAAGGGTAACAGCTATAAGCACACAGCAGAGTGAGAAATATTATGCCAAGAGTGTAGGGAATACAAAATATCCATGGATAATTAGTTAGGCTAAATATTTGCATAATTTAATTTAAAATGACAATTTATTTAAAGTGGCAGAATACAGAAATTATGTAAATAAATAATCATAACCACGGTATAAAACAGAACAGAACAAAGGTCACAAAAGTGACAGTTAGAACAGAGGTCAATGGATCCATGACAAACAGAGGACCACAAAGTGGTCAAACAGAAGCCAATGGTTATTTAAGTCCCCCAAGGCGTGGGACTCCCATGGTAGTACTTACAAAACATAATTGTTTATAAGGTTATAGTCAAATATAGACTAAAATTTAAACTAACATATCTATGGGTTTCCTTTTAAGTAAATAGAGTTTAGAAAGTAACTCACGTAATTGAGATATAACTTTTATTTATATAACTTAATAAATGTACTTGTAATAAATAAGTTATGGTAACTCAAAACATTTGTAAAACATATAATGGTAAATCAAGGTATAACATATCTCACCTTAATTATAACCCTTAGCTTTACTTTACTATCAGAACTTCCTTACTATGGATTCCTTACCCTCAACTGACGAGTCTCTCCCTCTCGGTTTCTTTCTTTCTTTACTTCTACATACAACATTACCTCTCCTATTTATACATAATTTACGTGATGACTCACACCCTAAAGCTCCAGGTAATCACTGCCTCTATCCAAGTCTAGTGTTCAAGTGGCTTCACCGTTTCTCATTTCGGCAGATTGTAATCTAATTCACTAATGATCCTTGATCTATTTGGATAATATGGTAAGATTGTATTTGATGGCTCTGATTTGTTTTTATCTAACCAACTAATATATCTTAACTAAAATTGGTATTTAATAATAAAATTGGTATTTAATTTATCTTAATAATTTTCTTCGTCATATATTTAATAACCATAATGATAAATTAATTTACCTAGTACATATAACTTATTTATTTTATTATTGCCATTATTATTCTTCTCATTCCATATATTATTGTTATTATTATTTATTTATTTTTAATTTGATCCAACTAGTATTAGAATTCCATATTTCTGGTCATTTGGCCTCAAATAAAAATCCCTAATTAATCTCATATAACCCAGTGCTAAATTAGATTCTGTATTTATTAGTAATTATTTAATAATATATATCACATACACCCATAACTATAAACATTTCTGTCGTATTTAATTAAACATTCAGGGTGTCACAATATGAAACAAGTTTAGTGATGAATTTGTTTCGTCATTTGTATTTGTTATAATGACAAAGTGATTATATGTCACTGATAAACTTTTTTTGTAACAAAATTTACTGCAGTTTATATATGAAAGTTTTTATTTATTTTGTTATTTGGTGACTAAAAATTTCATCACATATATATACATATTTGTGACGAAATATATTTCGTCACCCATGTATGACTTTTGAAGACGAAAATGTTTGTTACCTTTACATCTTATTGTGACGAAATTATTTCCTCATCAATGATCAACATGCGTGACATATTTATTCGTCAACTAAAGTTATAAATATGGTACTGAATAACTATTTGGTGACGAAAATGAGAATTTTTGGCGACAAAATGTTGTTTTATTGGTGACAAAATTATGACTTTTGAAGACGAAAAATTTTGTCACCTTTACATCTTATTGTGACGAAATTATTTCCTCATCAATGATCAACATGCGTGACAAATTTATTCGTCAACTAAAGTTATAAATATGGTATTGAATAACTATTTGGTGACGAAAATGAGATTTTTTGGCAACAAAAAATTTCGTCATTGAAGTAATTTCATTGGTGACGAAATTATTTTTCGTCACGGTGGTTTTTAGTGACAAACATTCAATGACGAAACTGGTGACGAAAATATTTCCTCACAAATATCTATAATGACGGAATTAGCTCTTTGGAGACAAAAAAAATTTCGTCATTCAAGACCCAACTTGTTGTAGTGTTACCAGACGTCTTGTGCAAACACAACCTGGTATAAACATAGCTTAACATGATTACAAAAATAGCCATAAAACTCAACTTCAATCGGAACCTCCTCGGGAGGCACAAAGGTTGGCTGACCAAAATTGAGACTTAGGCCTCGTTTGGGAACAGGCTAATTTAGTAACTTTTTGGCTAATTGGCTAAAAAGGTTGGTAAGAAAAACCTGTATGTTTGGGCCAACTTTTTGGCTAATTACGAAACGACGTGCAAAAAGTAGAGAGAAAAGGGAATCTTTGACTTTTTGGTATGGGTTGTTGGCTTTTTGGCTAAAAAGGTAACTTTTTGGCTTTTTGGCTAAAAATGTTAGTTGCCAAACATAGCCTTAGGCCATCAACTCTGGGCCTGGTCACATGCCTGCTCACCTACATACATAATATGAATAGTAAGCAATCGTCTAGTGAATAATAATAGAGTAAAGATTTTACTGAATGGTGTCTATACAGAAACATAATCTTGTACATGTTTGGATGTCATAACATAGTAGATTCTTTGGTATGATTGCATTTGTATTCAGAACTTAAACATACAACATATCATGGTACGTGGCATATCCATTAGTATTAACACGTCTGATGACCCACAAGGGACTGCCATGAAGGCTTTTTGATGACCCATAAAGGGACTTGATGACCCATAAAGGGACGCATATCATATGATGCTAAGCATGCCATGAATAACTTTCAGAATCTTGGACAATCATTCATTTATTCAAAACATAGCGTAGCATTTTAGAAGACTAATCATTTCATGTCATAATGTTCAGAAAAATATTTAACATTGAACATAACTTTACAAAGTTATTACTCACAAACAATTGGTAGCTCCAATTAGATGGCAAGATGGTACTTCACTTTTCCTGAGGCGCTTGACCTACACGAATACACAAACAAATGCACACTTGAAACACACGTTCGAATTATACATATCTTACTTTGTTTGTTCTTAGTGTGTTTCTAGTCTTTAACCTCATTATGGAGTCTTAAACATGGCCTAGGAATGCCTAGGATGGAATGAGGATACACAAATGTACTTGAAACACTTAGCCAAAATTTTGCTGAAACAGGGGTCTCACTCGAGCGTGGCTTTTTTCGCTCGAGCGGACATGTCAAATGTGAGTAGTCGCTCAAGTGGTCTATAAAATGTGAAAAGTTCTGGTTGCATGAAATCTCTGCTTGACGCTTGCTCGAGCATAAGACACAGGTTCTCGCTCGAGCGCAAGTTTTGTCGCTCGAGCGTGCTTCTACGGATACAAAATTCTACGAGCTTAGGGATGGCAATTTGAAACCGGCCCGACGGGGACCCGATCCCCCGACCCCAATTTATACGGTTTTTCCCCGAAAAATCCCCCCAACGGGACGGGAATGGTATTAAAAAATTATTCCCCGATTAATTTTGGGCCGGGGATGGTGATAAGTGTCAAATCCCCGGCCCGGCCCGGCTATCCCCCGACGTGTTTTATATATATATATAATATAATATGCTTTATGCTTTATGCTTTATATAATATAATATAATATACTTTATACTTGCCTTATCTTTTATAATATAATATATTTTATGCCTAAGCCTTATCTCACTTTACTTCTCTCTCTCTTAGTCTCACTGTCTCACACCAACTCATCACAATCTCTCTCTCTCGTCTCTCACTCACTGATTCATCTCTCTCTTCTCACTGCGTCTCTCATCTCTGTATCCCTCACTGAGATCTCCTCTGAGTTGCCTCACTCACTCACTCACTCTCTCTTCTCTCTCTCTCTCTCTCTTCTCCGTATGCAGTCGGCAATGGCGTCGTCGCTCCTGCTCAGCGCCTCCTCCGTCGGCGATGGCGTCACCTGAACAGATCCTCCCTCCACTACTCAGATCTGAGAGCAGATCCTCCCTCTGCTACCGTATGTCTCTATTTTTTTTATTTTTTTTTTATGATGTTGCCATTGATTATGTTGTTGACGAAAATGATGTTGTTGGTGTTGATGATTTATTATCGATGATGTTGTTGTTGATTCATTCCATATACAGATTATTATTATTATTATTTGGTTGAACAGATTTGTCTCTGTGTGTGTGTTGTGAACTAGGATGATGTTTGGATTTTTTTGGTTGAATAGATTATTACTTTTCGCTAAATGTTTGGATTTTTGGATTTTTTTTGTTCGATGATGTCTCAGATTTGCAAACTTGTTGCTGTTTTGATTTTTTTTTTTTTTTGGTCCGGGGAACTTTCGGGGTCGGGGAAACTCGATCCCCGTTGGGGGCGGGGACGGAGACTCCGATAGGTTCCCCGTCGGGGTCGGGACCAGGGACGAGAAGAGTTTCCACCATCGGGGATCGGGGACGGGGAGGGTGATCCCCGGCCCCGCCCGGCCCCGCCCCGTTACCATTCCTATACGAGCTTGCAATTTCCACTCAAGCCAGCCTTTCGTCGCTTGAGCGGAAGCATGAAAACAAAGATGGTCGCTCGAGCGTAGGATCCCTCACTCGAGCGTGGAAGCGAAATTCTGGGTTTCCCATATTTGCTCCCAAGCTTCAAAACACGAATTCAACTCTTCAAAACACATCTCTTGGGCCCCAAAACTTGAGATAACACAGTAAACTTGTAAAACATGATGACTTGAGGATTAGTTCACAAAACTATGGCCTAGGAGTTTGCCAATTGTATAAAATTCCAACATAAACTTGATGAATATTTCATGAATACAACATGCATGAACTCCCTTGAATTCAAACATTCCAAAACATGATCAAACTTGGTAATTTAATGGAAAACATGATGAACTCCCAAAATGTAAGTGAGATGAACACATGTAGGAAAGTAATCTTTGAAATCATGCTCAATTTGTGAGAAAATGCATATGCATGCATGATATGGCCCAAATCTTCTCAATTCTAATGCAATTCCTCCATGGATTTACTTAATTCAACAATAATCTTGTAGAATCCAACTCAATTACTCAATGTAGAGTTTAGTCCCTTACCTAGAGGCTTGAAGTTGCAAGGGTTGAAGTTAAAACTCTTAAATCTTCTTCAAAAGGTAACAATTCCTAACAATCCCTTGATTTGAGCCCAAATTCCTCAAGTCTTGAATTAATTCCCTCTTCTCTCACTCTCTCTCATGTTTGAGGCTTAGAGGACTCAAAGATGCGTGTAGATGAAGAAATGAGTGAGTGGAAGTGTTTTGTGTTCAATGAGGCCTCTAAGGCCTTAATTAAGCCATTAAATAAAAGTGTGCTTAATAAAGGCTAATTAGTGGACATTAGTGTCATCTAATTTAATTATCCCAAATCGAATTTCAATTAAACTTACCATAACATTTTATAAATCCTAATTAGCATATGAATCAAGTCAATTTCTGAATCGGATGCCGATAGGGCCTTCAATTCGCAAACCGAAAGAAAACACAAATATATTTTCCTATGTTGAACAGATATAGACATAATTTATGCAACACACACATGCAATTCAATCCGGAATTTCACCCTAATTACCAATTAAGCATAATTAACCACGGATTAACATTAATCAGGGATCGAGGTTGTTACATCAAGTTTAACTCGGGTCGGGCTTGGACAGGTAACCTCGGGTTACAATTCGGGCTTGGGCGGGCCTGGGCAGATCTCAGCACAACTTGGGCTGGGCTTGGACAACCTCCCAACCCGACCAAACCCGCTCGAGTTTTACCCCTAGTTAGAAGGAATATACAATTTCAATTGCAAGTTTTGACATGCAGAGGTTTGGTTAAGAGCTTATAGCGTTTAATTTCACGTTTGGCTAAGAAAAAGGAAAAAGGGCATGGAAATCATTAAATTCTTCAAGTTTTAGGTTAAATTATGACAAATCAAAGAGGGGTTTGAATTGTATTCAGTGTGTTTGGTTTGATTTTTTTGGATTAAGTTTTTTGAAAACTGAGTTTTTTGGTTTTCATGTTTTTTTGTTTTTAGTGAATATTTTAAACATTTTTTCACTTTTTTAAATGTACCTTACTTAGATGTATCTAAAAAGTAAAAAATTTGTGAAAAAATATTTTAAAAAATTAATAAATACATAAAAATACAAAAAAAAATATATTGAATTCTCGTATTTTTTTGTATTTTTGGTATTAAGTGAATTTTTAAAAGGTTTTTTTCACAATTTTTTTACTTTTTAGGTATATTTATGTTAGGTATGTCTAAAAAGTTTTTAAAAAATTGCCTAAAATATTTAAAAAATTCAGTAAAAAAAAAACACGAAAAATAAGAAAGTATAATTTTCTGAAAAGTGTTTTTGGAAAACTTTAACCAAGCAAAGTGATTGTTTTTTGTTAAAAAGAAATTGGTCGAGGGCTCGTGCTGATGAAGGAAGTGACATGCTTAAATGGAGTCAAGTATTATATCAAGTAAATAAACAGGTGAGTGTTGGTCTATGCCCATTATTCATTAGCTTATGTTAACTAGAAGGTGTGGCCGACTTAATCTGATTGAGGGTTACTTTGAGCTCGGCAGAGGCTTGGGGGGTCTCAGTCTGGTTCAGTCTAGTTGAGGCCTATGGTGCTCAGTCTGACCGAGGCTTGTTGGACTCAGTCTAGCTGGGCTCTTCAAGCTCAACCTGGCTGAGACTTGTGGTGCCCAGTCTGGTCGAGGCTTGAGGTGCTCAGTCTGGCTGAGGCTTGTTCGACTTAGTCTGGTTGAGCTCGTCAGGCTCAGTTTGGTTGAGGCCTGTGGTGCTCGGTCTGACTGAGGCTTGGCTCAGTCTGGCTAAGACTTATGGTGCTCAGTCTGGCCGAGGCTTAGCTCAGTCTGAATGAGACTTATGGTGCTCAATCTGGCTGAGGCTTTGTTGGACTTAGTCTAGTTGAACTCGTCAAGCTCAATCTGGCTGGGACCTGTGGTGCTCGGACTGGCCAAGGCTTGGCTCAGTCTGGCTGAGACTTTTGGTGCTCAGTCTGGCCAAGGCTTGGGGTGCGCAGTCTGACTGAGGCTTTGTTGGACTCAGTCTAGCTAAGCTCGTCAGGCTTTAAAAAAGGTATAACGCAAATAATGGGAATTGAATATTGTTGTCATTAATGCATATTCCTGCTATCATAAGTTTATACATTGTATAGAAAGGGCAAAAATGAACAAGTGTTTTGAACATCAAAGCGAACCATACAACAATTGGACGTACAAAAAGCTAAAGACGCTATTTTACTAGAAATACTGCTTCAAGTGCTCGACATTCCAATGGTAAGGAAGATCGTTGCCTTCCATGTCTTGCAGATGGTAAGTGCTCATATGTGGTCTGGATTTGACAAAATAAGGGCATTCCCACTTAGCTGCGAGCTTATCTTCGGTCGGGTCCTTGGTGGTGATGGTGGCTTCCCGTAAGACTAGGTCTCCTATTACGAATACTCGGGGTCTGACTCTGTGGTTATAATGTTTCTGCATTCTTTGTTGATGCGAGGCTAACCTAACAGCAGTCGACTCTCGTAGTTCTTCAATCAAGTCCAATTTGGCCCGTTACAACTCGTTGTGTAGTTTTATGTTTGGGTGTATCATCTGGGAGGTCGGAAGACTGATTTCCATAGGGATGATTGCTTCGGTACCATATGTTAAGCGGAAAAGGGTTTCGCCGGTGGGAGTTCTTGCTATTGTTCGATAGGCCTAAAGCACATTTAGGAGCTCGTCGGCCCAGAGTCCTTTAGTGGCTTCCAACTTGGTCTTGATTATTTTCAACAGAGAGCGATTGGTAACTTTAACCTGCCCGTTAGCTTAGGGGTGGCCAGGGGAGGAGAAACAGGGCTTGGTGGTGTTTCGCTTGGTAATCTTGGCAAGAGGCTTTACTTCCACCCACTTGGTGAAGTAATTGATGGCGACCACAGCGAACTTTACTTGGCCTCTGTCGGTTGGCAAGGGACCAACAAGATCGATTCTTTACTTGGTGAAGGGACAGAGGCTACTGAGCGTAATCAGCTTTATTGGCGGGGCGTGGGGTATGTTGGCAAAGTGTTGGCATTTGTCACATTTAAGGACAAATTCAGTGGCGTCTTGGTTAAGCATGGGGCCAAAAATCACCCGTGCAAAGGATTTTATGAGCCAAGGAATGTCCCCTGGAATGGTTACTACAAACCCCTTCATGGACCTCTCTCATCACATAGGTAGCTTGGTCAGCGTTTAGGCACCTAAGGAATGGTCATGAGAATCCTTGCTTGTACAAGATGCCATCAATAATGACATAATTAGATGACCGAGCTCTGACCTTGTCGGCTTCCTGTTTATTCGCTGGTAGGACTCTCTGTTCTAAGAATGGGATAATGTCTTGGGCCTGTGGGATGGGCTTGTCTTGGAGCAAATAAACCTCGTGCTGATCCGGTGAGACTGCTGGGTGGGTCAGGTATTTAACTCGGACACCGTGGCTGAGGTCTGATTGGTCTCTTGAGGCTAATTGGGCCATTTTATCTGCTTGGAAATTCTCTGACCTGGGGATATGCTTGATGTGAAAGCTATTAAAGACGCGGGTGAGGGGAAGAGCGACGTCTCTATACGATCACATCGTTTCCTCTTTTGTATCAAATTCGATGTTATCTATCTAACGACTAACTGAGAATCACTAGACACATAGAGATGGTCGACCCCAATGTCCTTGGCCAACCGAAGACCTGCTATTAGGGCCTCATACTCGGCCTCGTTGTTACTTGCGGCGAATAGAAATTGGAGAGCGCACTTGAAAGATTCACCCTCGGGGGTGGTAAGGATCAAACCAGCTCCATTAACTTCTTTGCGGGATGAACCATCAATGCTAAGAGCCCAGGAGTAGAGGTCCTCTGTATTAGGAATGACGTTTGCTGATGTTGGGGGTACGTTGGGAGTGAGGTTAGTGAACTCTAAGATAAAATCTGCAATAGTCTAGCCTTTGATGGTTGTTTGGGGTCAGTAAGAGATCTCGTACTAGCTAAGTTCAACAGACTATTGCATGAGCTTGCCTGATGATTTTGGTTGTTACATAACCTTTTTTAAAGGTTGGTCAGTGAGGACCATTATGGAGTGGGCTTGGAAATAGGGTTAGAGGCATCTAGAGGCGATGACCAGAGCTAGGGCCATTTTTTCTAACAAGGGGTAGTTTTGTTCTGCCCCCTAAAGTGCACGGCTAATGTAGTAGACTAGGCATTAGACTGAGTCCTCTTCTCTAATAAGGGCAGCACTGACCGCAGTATTGGAAACAGCTAAGTAGAGGAAGATGGTCTCTCCTGGTATTACTTGAAAGAGAAAAGGGTGGTTGGCCATGCACTATTTCAATTGTTAGAAGGCCTTCTCGGATTCGGTGTTCCATTCAAAAGCTTGTCGGAGAATTTTGAAGAATGAAAGACACTTGTTAGGCGCTTACGAAATGAAGCGGTTGAGGGCGACAACCCTGCCCGTGAGCCGCTGAACCTCCTTTATCGTTCGAGGCAATTGTATTTTTATTAAGACCTTGATCTTTTCTAAATTGGCCACAATACCTCTGTGGCTAATCATAAACTCCAAAACTTACCAGACCCAACGCCGAATGCGCACTTTTCTGGGTTCAGCTTCATTTTATACTTGCACAGGGCCTAAAAGGTCTCCCGCAGGTCGGCGAGGTAATCGGAGGAGAGTTTTCTTTTGACGAACATGTTGTCGATGTAAACCTCTATATTCTTACCTATCTGGTTTTTGAAAATGGCATTGACCAAGTGTTGGTAAGTGGCCCCCGCATTCTTCAAACCGAATGGCATCACACGGTAATGATAAGTTGCTCTGTCAATAATGAAGGATGTGTGCTCCTGGTCAGTTGCATGCATTAAGATCTAATTATAGCCTGAGAAAGCATCTATGAAGCTGAGTATCTGGTGTCCTGATGTTACGTCGACCAATAGATCTATCTTGGATAGTGGGTAGCTATTCTTGGGACAAGCTCGGTTGAGGTCGGAATGGTTGATGTAGAGTCACCATTTGCCATTGTTTTTACGGACCAAGACCACATTGGACAGCCATTTGGGATAGTCTACATTTCTGATGAACTGGGCGGTTAACAACTTGTCTAACTCAGCAGCGATGAGATTGTTGCGCTCTAAATAAAAATGTGATGCCTTTAGCGGAAGGGCCGGAACTGGGGCTCAATACTGAGGCAATGAGAAATGAGAAAAGGGTCAATACCTGGCATGTCGGAGTGAGTCTAAGCAAAGACATTATTATGCTCGGCTAAGAGGGCTGTAAGGTCGGTTTTGGCCAGGGGGCAGCTGGCTGCCAATTTTGGCCGTCTTCATCGGGTCGGTGGGGTCAATGGGTACTTTAGTTAGTTTTTCCACTACTTTCCCTCTGATTAGCTCCTCCTCATCTCTGACATCGAGGCCTTCTATGATCATTGTCTCCCTTAGTCTAACCTCTTCTAATAAGGCGACATAGCATTCTCTGGCCACCGTCTGTTCGCCTCACACCGTGCCGACTCCCTGATCGGTCAAAAATTTCATGCCCAAATTGTATGTAGAGGTTACGGCTTGGAGGGCATTGAGAGTTGTGCGTCCAAGTATGATGTTGTGGGCGGAAGGACAGTCGACAACGAGAAAAGTGAGTAATTTTGTGGACTGCCGTGGATATTCTCCGATGGTGATTGGGAGTTCGATGGAGCCTATGGATGTCACCTAATCTCCGGTGAAACCGACCAGAGGGGTTTGTAGGGGCAACAACTTCTCTTCCCTGACCTTAAGTTGTCGGTAGGCGTTGAAGAAGATACTGTCTGAGGAGCTGTCATTATCAACAAGTATTCGTCTGACTTTGTGGTTCGATAAGAGAGTATAAATGACCAGGGGGTCATCGTGGGGGTAGCAAACGCTTGTGCAGTCTGTCTCCATAAAGGTGATCGGATCAGACCATTGTTTGGGTTGTTTGTAGGGGCGGCCTACTGTCGTCACTTCTTTATCGGAGCCTTGCCTAATTTTTCTAAACTCTGCTCGTTGTGCCGACCGAGATGGACTGCCACAAGCGAGCTCGCCAGCAATGACTCTTATCTCTTTTACTGGGGGGCAAGGCCACCTTGTGCGCAGGTTATGGTGAAGCCCAGTCATCACATTGTCTAGGTGGTTCAGGCTATCTAGGAGGAGTGTGTCGGTCGTTGCGCTTGGGAGGGTCCGTCTGAGGTCTTTGGTGAGGGTGAGTTGTTGTGAACCGGATAAGGCGTCCCTAGCAGATCAGATCCTCCACCTGATCTTTAAGGTTGACATATTCTTTAGTGGTGTGGTCGTGGTTACGATGAAAACGACAATATTTGGATTGATCCCGAAGGATGGAGGGAGATTTTGATGGTTGGGGCCACTTGAGGTTATAGTTATGCTGGATTTGGTGCAAGACTTGCTCCATGGGTGAGTTAAGAGGTGTGTATCGTTCAAACAGACCAAGTGGTCGGGTAGGAGCTAGTCGGTCTGAGCGTGAGGGTCGGTCTGTATACTGTGGAGGTCGGTGGGTGTATTGTAACGCCCCAAAAATATACACATCTAATAAACCCAATTTAACTCAAGATGATCTAATTCTCAATTACTCCATCATTAACAGGAGAGAGAGAGAATGATAAATATTACATGCATTAATGTAAGGACCAAACCTCCTTTATTTTCTATTCATGACTTTCTAGTAAGAACCATATAAGAAATCACATGCATTCATACATTCACTATTTCTAAAATATAAATTTATGGCATGCGATGACAAAAATTTAAAGCAAGCTAAGCACAAGATAATGCCCTATTAGCTGCAAGTTCCAAGGCCCTGCCTGGTTACACAAAAATGGTGTTCACACCCAAACACAAATAGCCCTTGGCTTAGAAAAAGAAAACAAATAAAAACCGAGCTTCGTGCTCTAAAAGTGCCTCCTTGCCTTCACTTTGACTAAGGCACATCGCAATCACCTGAAAATGGTTTCTACTAAGGGATGAACATATAGCTCAGCAGAGATAATCTAAATAAAGTGTATGCAGTTTAACAATATCATAAGGTGCAATGCATATGAGATGCAAATGCCAAAAATCATAGGTTTTCTCGTTTTGAAACTCTCATGCCATGCACTTGTTCAAAAGCATAACCACTTCAATTATCCATTTCATAGAACAAGGGGCAGTAAATACGACACTGGAAATCCCTAGGCTGGTGTTTGCAAGTAGGCATAACTAGCACTACCAATCTCCACTTTACCGGCTCCTAACAGGAAGGCACGTGGCACCTACTTCGCACGTGTTTTCGGTCTTTCACCCTGGACATTCAGGCTAACTTAAACAATACCAATCTACACCCCTTGTTCGGATTTACCAAACGTATTTACCCCATAACTCAACACATTTCAAATATTCTCAATGAATCAATTTGAAAATCAGTTTTTCAAATCCAATGCAAGAATTAAATTAAATCATGAGATTATGCAATGTTCAATGCCATGCATGAATTTACAAATATTTCAATTTACTTATTTCACATGCAATTTTTTTACAATAATCAATACAACCCTCCACGGTTGCTCAAACAATTATCTCTATACAAAATATATCAAGAGACAAATATAACTCATAATCTCATATTTTCAATCATTTCAACATAGGAGTAACAATCACATGTTCAATCTTCTCTTTTCCAACTCAATCAAGAATCATGACATTCTTCTAGAAATTTCATCAATTTTTCCTTTTTATTCAAACTCAAGAATTTAACCAAAATTTTCATGATGTCAAAAACAACATATATTTCTTTCGACTTTTCTCAATACCTCAACATGATAAATATTTTCATCTTTCTCAAAAGTTCAATATTTTCAAATTAAACAATTTTCAAAAGAAACCTCAATGGTTTTCAATGTTCCGAACATTAATCTCATCCTTTTAAACATCCACTTTCAAATTCTCATTTGTTCAAATAAACATATATTTTTAACCCTTATAAACTTTTCACAAACTTAGCCAAAATCTTAATCTTAGCATTTTAAATTTTTAGGGTTTCACTAAAATTTGGGAATTTATCATGAAAAAACATATTTCTCAAAATTCATGAGTCATACAAAATCTTACTCAACCAACAAAAGATTTTTTTTAAAAAAAGTTGACTTTCCCCTTTTTATGCATTTAATATATCATTAATCAAACCCTAATCTTTTCAACTATCACACTATCAAAATAACACATAATAAAGCTAAAATACACAAACAATGTTTAGAAAATCCCTACCACAAAAGCTAGAAGAGGAAACAAGCAAAAACCCCAATTTTCGACTTTGTTGGATTTCGATCTCCACCGGCCAAAACGTTGCTCTCGCCAAGCTCTTCACTTTGATCTTAAGAACTATGGTCTAAAACTTAATAGATTTTGGTAGATCAAAGATTTTATATGATAAATGTAACCAAAAAAAAAAAATTTCAGAGAGAGAGAGAGAGAACCAAGAGCCGAGAGAGAGGCCAAATAGAGAGAAAGAAGAAAACATGAGGAAGCGTTTTGTAAGAACAAAAGAAAAAGAAAGGAAATGAGGGAGGAGAGAGAGGGCCCGCATGTGTTGCTTTCAAATTTTTTTATTTTTTATTTTTTCAAATCAATACAAATATCTATCTATACATACATATATATATCAATTAAAAGTATATTTCAACATTATTAATGACAAAAATGATATAATATTTTCTCATCACAAAATATATTTGGTTTGATGGTGCACACCATAAATATTTGTAACTCTCTCAAGATTATAAAATAAATAATAATAATAATAACAACAATAATACATGGTTACAAACGAGTCATGATTCAATCAATTGGGTCCAAAATGAATGGAGTTTAATAATTTAAAATAAATCTCTAACTGAGATTAAAGTATAAATAACTTTTAAGACTTAAGATGGTCTCCACCATTCACATAATTAAATATGAACCGAAATGATTAAGTATGGGCTAATCAAATAAGTTAAAAAAAAATTAAATTTATATCCCATTTATTACTCAAGATCCAAGAATTACTATAACTAAAACTAAAAAATTTACCAAGCGAGCCTTACGAAGTCAAAATCAAGAAATAATATAATTTATTTTCACCAATTTAAATAGAATGGTCCACGACACCACAATTATAATAATAACAACTAAACAATCAAAGGATTTAGAAATTCATACCAATCCAACTCCAATCAACACCCGAACCCACAAACATATTAAAATAAAAAATTACTACACAGATATTGAAAAGAATAATACATAAATAAATTCAATTTGATTCAACTCGTTATATGTATTGTGGGTGCCTGGGCTCAGGTTCTTTTCTCTTTTCCCATGTCTGCGAGGCTTTAGAGGTGAAGTCTTGGTGAGCTGCCAAAGCGTCTTTAGCATTCATGTATTTATGGACTTTGGCGAGAAGGGTGGCCATTACGGTTGAGGGATTCTTGGAAAAGGAAAAGAGAAAATCTGACGGGCGTAATTCGGCCATAAAGGCTGTAAAAATGACCTTGTCATCATTTTCCTCAACTTGTAAGGCCTTTGTGTTGAAACGAGTAACAAAGTTGCGTAGCGATTCCCCATCAGTCTGCTGGATATTTAGTAGTTGGGTCGCTGGATGCCGTTGCCGCTGAGCACCGATAAAATAGCTCAAGAAAGATTCATTGAGCTGGTGAAAAGAAGTAATAGAGTTGGGAAGGAGCTAGTTGAACCAGAGTAGCGCCGACCCCTTTAAGGAGATGGGAAAAATGCGGCACATGATTTCGTCCGGGAAGGCATAGAGGATCATCAGTGTCTGATACGTTTCCATGTGGTCGACCGGATCAGTGGTACCATCGAAGGTGTCAATCAATGGCATTTTGAACTTAAGGGGCAGAGCTTTATCCTTGATGGAAGTGGTAAAAGGGGACTTAACGGTGGAAAAAGGTTTGTGGTGCATGTTCTATATGACCTCTTGTAGCTGGATCTTTATGGCCTGTAGTTCTTCGTTCCAAACGGGGGCATTGTCCCCGTAAGCATGAATTGGGGGTTGAACACTGCTGGCCTCGCCTTCATGGATGGTAGTGTAGTGTGGTGGGGGATGGTTATGGAAAGGCGGTGGCCCCTCTTGACGGAGCTGGAAGAGGGGGCGCAAATCGTTAAGATCCGATGGTTGAGGCCGTGGAACAAAAGGTGGAAATATTTCTTGGGACACGTGTGGTGGGAGTTGGTGATGATTGTGGGTTTATTCTGGGTTCGGGGGGACTATTTGTGGTGGTAGAGGAAGGATATGTAAGTCACGTTGGAGCAAAGCATTGATTAGGGTTTGGTTTTGTTCAGTTAGACAATTGATGCTGTTAGTGAGTTCTGCGAAATATAGAGGTGGGTTATTGGGATTGGAGGACTCGGCTTCAGGGTTACAAGCATTATGTTGAGAAGCCATGGATCTTGTCGTAACCATCAATCCTAATGTAGAAAATAGGTGATAACGGAGCTTCCTTCGGTGGCAATGATTGCCTACCAGAGAATGTTCCCACAGACGGCGCCAACTGATATTGCAATAACTTCAGTGGAGGATGGGTCGGAATGACCCACACTTCTAATGGGTCTACTGGCCTTGGTGTCTTCAAAACGTGCTTGCAAAAAGGTCTAAGAGGGGAGGAGTAGAGGTACTCCTCCAACGGACACTCCAACGATTAAGTTAGGTTAAGGCAAATTGAATTGAGAGAGAGAGAGATAAGTAAAGGCGAATAACTAAACCTCGACATATCTCGAAAATTTCCATATATCCTTTGTTCATCATTTCCTTGTCCACTCTAAGCTGTCTTGTTGGCCAAAAGTCTATGGCCTAGTTGACACCGTTCATAGTGAGTCTGTATCCTCCGGCGCGAAGGGGTTGCTGCATTTAATTTTATAAGGGCCTCATTAAATGGCTGATGTGCGGGTGCAATAACTTTGCAGGATCTCTATTTGTTTACTGTATCTTTGCTTTTCGTGCTCCTTTCGAATACGACTAGCCTTACAATTCAGACTCTCGTGGTTCTGAATCTGATTCCACAAGTGCAATGTGAAATAGATAAACACAAATGAGTCCAAATCCGACAATTTTTTTGAAAAATAGATTTCGAATCAAAATGACAAAAATGGACTGCTTTGCCAGATATATAATCACAACCTAAATATTTTTGAAAAATTAAAAAAACCCATGACTCATACTAAAGGTCACGTGTCTATCATCACTAAAGTTGTCTCAGCTCGGGAACTTAAGTACAAGAGGGAATAGTCATGAATTGAGCACCCCCGCTCGCCCGATCAAAGATTGGCCTCAACTAATTATGATGTGACTTTTATTTACATTATATGCTCTTATTCTGATTATTAGGCTAACTTTACTAGGTGATACACGCAAGTATAGACTAATTTGCAAAAGTTGAAACATTTGATTTCATGTTTGGTTGAAAAAAAGTGTTTTGAATACGCGTCACTTGAAAAAGTGAGTTTATATGTATATTAATCAATTTATTCCAATTCAAGCAATTAGCTTTCATCCATCGGCATTCAAATAGATATATCACTTAAGCACTTAGGCCTCGTTTGGGAACAGACTAATTTAGTAACTTTTTGGCTAATTGGCTAAAAAGGTTAGTAAGAAAAACCTGTATGTTTGGGCCAACTTTTTGGCTAATTACGAAACGACGTGCAAAAAGTAGAGAGAAAAGGGAATCTTTGACTTTTTGATATGGGTTGTTGGCTTTTTGGCTAAAAAGGTAACTTTTTGGCTTTTTGGCTAAAAAAGTTAGTTCCCAAACATAGCCTTAGCTTCATAGAATCATACTTTGATGACATGGTAACAATCACACGCATGCGGTATGCTAAAGCAATTAAATACTCACCTAGTATTCTGAGGCAAGCCAAAAGAAAATAAAAGGGTTATAAAAATGCATGATTCTAACTACTTAATATGACTAATGCAATACATACAACTATGTAAAATAACAAGTTTGGCTACTAGCATGACATTTGATTCAATCCAAGACATGAGATAAAACATGTATTCAAGCAAATATTTTGATCTTGACATTGGTTAGAATGATGAACCGAACTCTTATGTATATAACACGAGTGGATACAAGTCATAAAAAAAATGCTAAGGAAACAGATGCTTTATGTTACCATCATAAGCAGAGAAATAAAAGGGAGAAAAAAATAGAGGTTGGAAGACATACACATTTATTACACGTTTTGCCCTCATACAAGAGGGTCCAAATGAATGTCTGAATGTCTAAATTAAACTAACTATTACAAAACCAAATGAATGAATAAATAACTAGCTAGCTAAGTTATTACAACAAAGGCTAATAATGAGTAATGAATTAACTACCTAATGGACCATTACTACAACAACACTAATTACAATGATAATTAATTAACTACAACAATGATAATTTATAACAATGATAATTATAATAATGAATTAAAGCAATGTATGCACATCAAAGAAGACAGGTTTCAGAAGCTACTCTGTCTGCCTTTTTGGGAATCTACCATGTTTCACCTTTAGCTACTGTCCTTTGTTTCTGCAGAAACACACTGTTTACCAACCATTGGTCCCGGCCGGCCCCTAATGAGGCCTGGCTGGGCCCAAGAACAACCGGCTGTGCCCTAATTTCATGTAAAATCTTGTTTTTGTGCTCTAAAGTAAAAACAATGCAGACAGAGTGTTTCAGAGCTCTATTTGTCCCTTCTACTCTTCTCTGTCATGGAGAGGTTCAGGAGAAGAACGAAGTTGGTTCCAAAACCATCAATAAACAACTTAATCGCTTGATGATTTTGAAGACAATCGGACAAAAATCAATAAATGCAATGAATAACAACCACTCCTCCATCCTATCATGAAGTGAGCTCAAAGAGGGAGGCAGAGACACTTCATGATTCATCAAAACATCATGAATTGATATGTGACAACTCTTGATACGATGGATTCGGCATAACGTTCGGCCGAACCCAAGCAATCTAACTCATTTTCTTTGTGTCGGTTTCATTGATTTTAAGCCCATTTTATCAGTCATTTCCATTCTTTAGGCCTTGTTTGGGGTGTTCTAAAAAATTGAAAAAGTCAAAAAGTCACTATCCTATTTAAGTTACATCACCTCTCTACCACATCAGTTCAAACCCAACCCATATTTTATAAAAAGTCAAAAAATGCACTTATTTAAAACATCCCAAACAACCCCTTAATCAATTTGTCCAAGGTGACGGTTAAGTCCACTAAACAAGAAGGAACGTCAAATGAGAAGCGATTCTCGGCATGAAAAAGAGCCTATGCCTTGACGATGAATCTCTGTAGAGATTAAGCCATTGGGCATATGACTTTTTTCCATGCCTTGAACAACCGTCAATCTTTTGAAATAACTCTCAAACAAGACCAAAAAAAAAAGAAAAAGAGAAAGGTGGCAGAAGTGATTATGTGAAATTGATTATTAGAATGGGACTCTTGACACAAAAAACTAAACAAAGAAAAGCTATCAAAGCATGGGTAACACAACGCAACAAGCTAGATATGCGAACTTCCAACACAACAAGCTATATGCTCAAAGCATACACTAAGTAAAGAAACTAAGAGAGCCTTAAAACAACACCTACTAAATAAAAAACAGTGGCCAAAACTTATGCTAAATAGCACAAAATGGTAGATAATAGCAAAAAGATACTAAACTAGTAAACTAGAACAAGGAGATGTGGCTAACCCCTCCCCCAACTTTTAGGACTTCAAACCATGTTTTTAGTTATTTTTTAAACTTTGGAAATCAGTTTAAAAGTTAAAGAAAATAAGTGTAAAAAAAAAAAAGAGAAAGCGTTGAGCTATGAAAGTAGGTACAAGTAAGAGTGTTAATCCTTACCACCTTTGGTAGCTTATTCAAACTCAAATTTCAGCACTTGACATCGATTCAAAACAGCTCAAGAACACAAGAAATAGATAAAGATGAAGTAAAATGAAAGCAAGAAATAAAAGTTACAAGCGTATACCTCTTAAATGGAGTAAGCTTTGATTGTTAAGCAAACTCAATCTTAACACACTTACAAGGTTGAATTATGATTCTCAAGGTTTAACCAAGACCCCAAGGTTAAGGTTTAAGGGTGTGTATGGTGTATAACTAGGACTCAAATATGGCAAGCTTGTTCAAAGACGGCTTGCAAAAGAAGAAGGAGCTCTCAAGTGAGTGTATAGGCTCTTTGGAAATTGTTTAACCCTAAAAATAGAGATATAACCTTGTATTTATAGAATTCGAGCAAAATAAATTGAAAATATCTTCAAAAAAAGGCAGTTGGCGGGCTTCCGTCCAAAACAGTGTTTATCGCTACCAAGGCACAACTAGCCTTAAATAGCCACGGCCGGTGCCTAATGAGGCACGGCCGGACCCAAAGGTACTTCCTCGTTTTTCTGCTTCCAGCTTAGTGTAGGGTGGCGCAATGTTCAAAAAGGGACTTCTGAAGGATAAACAAGGTAAATAGGAAGGTGTTAGGATTGTTTCAAAGCCCGACCTTGGAGTCCTTCGTTGATCATTCGAATCACATATAATGTAATTTTCATCATCGACCGAGTCTTACAGGCGGTCAAAAATGGGGTGTCTACACTTACATGGTTGATTCCCTACTTAACAAGTGTTTGAGTGTTATTGGTCCTGGTCCAGCATTAACTTCTCAAGGTTACTAGGCTTTAATACCTAGGCCGTGAGTTGGGCCCTGAGCCGTGGGCTGGGCCCTCTTGGGTGCCCATTAGTATTGGATAATATTTTCAAAGCCTTATAAAAACAACACGATGGGTTTAAAGAGAAAATTGAAAAACCTACAAAAAGTCATTTTCTCCATATAACTAGGCCTTGATGCGTGAGACCATTTCCAGTATCGTATTTTTCAAAAATTTTAATACTCCATTTTTTTTTGTTATAAAATATTTTGTAATAGAAAATATTTTATACAAAAACAAAATTTTCAATTTTTTTTTTGAATAATTTATTTATTTATCTTTTTTTTATGTTTGGTGATGGTGGTAATGGTAATGGAACGAAAGTAGAGGTGGAAGTGGTGACGTGATGGTGGCGATGATGGCAACGGTGATAGTGCTGGGATGGTGGAGGTGAAAGTGATAAAATTTTAGTTCGAAAAATGTTTTCCGCTTTTTAAAAGTATAAAATACTTTTTGCCCAAATAGGCTTATTTTTCATTGACCATAGAAAATGTGTTTTTGTTGACTTTTGTTTTCTATTATACCAAACACTAGAAAATACAAAAAAAAAAAAAAAGGAAAATATTTTTTACTCAAACAAATGAAGCGTGAGAATGTGAGTGTAATTTTATAGGGTAATTACACTTCAGTAGTGATTGGTACCACTAAATTTGGACCTCTAAGCCAGCTCTAATGAGCTGAAAAATTATAAAAAAAGAAAAGAAAAAAAAGAACAAGAGTAAAACATCCAATCATGTGGGACCCATACCAACATTAGAGCTATTAGTGCTCTTGGATTAGAGGTCTGAGACATTTCTGTTACACTTTGTTCGTTTGGTTATTTTTTTACTTTGGCTTCTGAATTTTTTCTTGACCCTTCATATTTCAAAAATTTTCAATTTATTGCAAAAATTAATCTCTGTTAAAAATTATACCGAAAATAACACGTTAACTGTCATATGACATAAAAATATATTATTACATTGGGACTTAAGTTTATGTCTATATATATTAGTTATATATAATAAAATATTTTTTATGTCATGTGGTTGTCAATGTAACATCTCTTCACATATCATAAGTTTGCATGTAGGATATTGGGCATATAAAACACTACTAACTTTCTACTAAGTAATGTGAGCTTAAGTTTTTCGGTTATGTTGATAGACTCACATGTTACTTAGGCCCCCAATCATGTGGCCTAACCACGAGTTTGTCGTGATATTCTAATTGATTATTCTGGATTGGCCATGATATTGTCGTCGTATTCTAATTGATTATTTTGGATTGACCACAAGCTCCACATTGAAGGTTTGCATGATTGACTTATGTGGAAGTAGTGGGCCGTTATATTCAATATGTCATTTTTCATCTAATTTTGCATATAATTTAGTTTTTGGAGTAAACTATAAAAAAATTTAAAACAAAAAGGGCCCAAGTAGGGAGAAAAAACTTCAAAGACCAAAGTGAAAAAATTTGTTAAACATTTCACTATTGTAACGAAATAAATCATGAACTTTAAATTTTGTCAATTTAAATCTAAGTTTTTTTTTTTTTTTTTTTTCCCATTTAAACATTTACCTATTTCCATTAAGTAAGTATTCTAACTATTTAATTCAATATAGATATATATAAAATATTTAAAATATAAATTTTTGTTAAATTTAAGGGCTAAAATACAATATTTTTATCAATTTTATTTAGCAAAATTAAGTAGACTGTTCAAATTTAAAATAAATAAAATAAAATAAAATTAAAACTTATTTTATTATAACGGTCCAATCTTAAATTTATTTATTTATCCAATACAAAAAGTGTAGTAAGACATTTTGCTAAGACAAACTTATGTCAGGTATTCAATAATTTGGCTCACGTAATGTTAACAGTATCAAATTTTTTATTAAATAAATAATTAAAATTGTGTTTGATAAAAAAATTTTTAAAAAAATATTTATTTATTTATTTTTTATTTTTTAAAACATCATCACATCTCTAAACTAAACCCAATATAAATATCTCACATAAATATCCATCATATAAGGTATTTAATTAAGGATTTTCCTTTTGGTTCCCTCCTGCTAATTACTTTCCCACACCGTTCCTTCCTACTCTCCACCGCTTTATAAAGCCCCTCTGCGGTCCAACCCCAGCCGAACAGGTAGAACCACCCCTCTCTCTCTCTCTCTCTCTCTCTCTCTCTTCTTCTTCTGATTCCCGGCAACAAACTTTGGATCAAGAGAAGATCAAACAACAAGAACAACAACATCACTTTAGAGATCAAACACAAAGATCGACCGACATGGTTGACACCAGGCGAAGCTCATCTTCCTCCAAACGCCATCTCTCTTCTCCTTCCTCCTCCTCCTCCTCTCTCTCCAACGCCAAACGATCAAAGGTTCTTTCTTTTCCTCCAATTAGTGTTTGATTTTGAATACATGCATGTAAAAGATTTGTATGAATTTGATTGATGTGTTTGGATCGTGTGGTAGGTGGCGGAGGCCTCGTCTCCCTGTGCGACACCTCCCGAAACCCTAGCTCCGGCGAAGGAATCTGGATGTGAATCTCGAGGCCAGGAGGCGAGATCTTCTGATCCGCCTCGTACTGGTAACTCAGATGGGTTCAATGCGACTGTGCCTGAAAAATCCCCAGATGTTCAAGTGGAAGGCGAGCCTTTAGGTGCTTTTTTTTTTTCTTCTTCTTCTTCTTCTTCTTTCTCTTGCATGTGTCTTGATTTTCTTGGATTATGGTTTGTTGTGCTGTTTTCATCGATATTTCTTGCTTTTTTCTCACTTTTTTGGGTGATGGGGTTTAAGGTGATTCGGCCATGGATGCAGAGAAAGTAAAGTCGGTTGCTTTAGCGCTTAATCGGGCAAAGAAACGGCAACTGAAGCAAAATGTCAAGGTCGCATGGGGAAAGCTCCTCTCTCAGTACTCTGAGGTAGGCCTTTAGTTTTCAGCCTTTGTTTATTCACTTCTTGTTTGCCACCAATTTGCTAGAATTGAAGAAAAGAATATATATACGCTGTGTTTGGTTGGGGATTTGAAGAAGGATTTTATAATGGAAATGGAAATGGAAAAGGAAATTAAAATGTAAATAAAATATACTTACATTTCTTCTTGTTTCAAACATCTTTTCCTTTTTTTTTTTCTTCCAAATCCCTTTCTAAATTCTCAACCAAACACAGCAGTAGAGTTCTACAGTATCTACTGCAACTCAAATACGTGTTGTGAGTTTTACACACATTTTCCAGTGCCTATTTTACATTAGGGTTCTTATCTGATATATAATTATAGGTTTGACAAATTTTGATCGGTCTTTATGACGTAGCAGAACATGCACATGAGAACTGTATATTGTTTTAGTAGATAGAAAGGGGCTCTCAAATCATGAGAAAGATAGAACATTGAATTCACATGGAAGAAAAATTCTCTAAATAATATTTATTGATAAAAGGTCGTTTTGTGCTTAGGCTTGTATGCGGATTTATACAAAACAAAGTATTGGAGACCTAATAATCTAAATGAGTCTCTGGCCCTGCTTTTAAAAGTTCCCCCACTAGTGGGTATTCGGATTGGTTTCTCGGATTAGTTGGTTCGTAGGGTCAGATACTGATATCCAGTTATCTCAAAAAAAAAAATTAAAAAAAATAAAATAAAATTGAGAGTTAGGAAATAATCTAAATCTTCGTTATAAACCAAACCAAATCAAGTCTTAACTCTCATTAAATAGTATCGGTTACATGAATCCTTCTTTTCCACGCGGCCTTATCAAAAGTCATTTCGTTAGTCAAATTAAGTAGATCCAAATCTCTATATACAATGCTAGTCAATGTTAATCTAGGCGTACCCTGTCCCTTAACACTTCCATTTACCGTTACAGTATCGTATCTCTTCACTATAGCCTCTATTGGTCTCTGTTGAATGTGACCAAACCACGGTGCTATTCCTACTCATTCCCGAATACACTCATTCTTAATTCTGTCTTGTTTAGTCTTGCCACACATCCACCTGAGCATCTTCATCTCAGCCACACTCATCATATCTACATGTTGTTTCTTGGTTGCCCAACACTCCGTTCCATATAACATCGTTGGTCTAATAGCCATTTTATAGAACTTATCTTTTAGTCTAGTGGGTATTCATTTATCGCACAGTACCCAGACGCACTTCTCCACTTACACCATTCCGCCTTAATTCTATGGGCCACATCCACATCAATTTCTCCCATTGTTGTGATAATTGACCCTAAATAACGAAATTGTTTACTCTTAGGTAGTTCTTGGTTTTCAATTTTCACTTCTCCTCTGCTTTCATTGTTATTGCTACTGTTACTAAATTTACACTCCATGTACTCTATTTTAGTTCTACTTATCCGGAATCCTTTAGATTCAAGAGCTTTTCTCCAAATCTCTAATTTTGTATTAACTCATTTTCTAGTCTCATTTACTAGCACAATATCGTCTGCAAAAAGCATACACCATGACACGTCATCCTGAATATTTCTCGTCAACTCATCCATAACTAAAATAAAAAGATAAGAGTTTAAGGTAGATCATTGGTTTAACCCTACAGTGATAGGAAATTTATTTGTCTTTCTAACAGGCGATATAATAGTGGTCACTACCCCTTCATACATGTCTCTAATCACATCAATGTAACATTTTGTCACTCCTTTCTTCTCTAACACCCATTATATTATATTCCGAGGCACTCTATCATATGTTTTTTCAAGGTCAATAAATACTATATAAATATCTCTTTTATTTTCTCTATACTTTTTTATTACTCTCCTCAAAAGATAAATTGCTTCCATTGCTAACCTGCTAGGTATAAACCCAAATTGATTCTCTGACACCTCTGTTATATCTCGTAATCGGCGTTTCATCACTCTCTCCCACACTTTCATTATATGACACATTAGCTTGATTCCTCTATAGTTGTTGTAATTCTAAACATCTCCTTTATTCTTATAGATTGGTACTAAAATACTCTTCCTCCACTTATTTGACATGTTCTTAGTCAACAAAATTTTGTTAAACATCCTAGCTAACCAAGTAACCCCCTTTTTACCCAAACACTTCCAAGCTTCAATAGGGATATCATCGGGTCCTAAAGCCTTATTTGATTTCATCTTCTTAAGCGCAATCTCCACTTCAAAGTTCCTAATCCTGCAATAGAACCTATAGTCTTGGTTTATCGTATTACTGGCTGTTTCTTCCCCTATTACCGTATCTCCATGTTCCTCATTTAATAGTTTCTCAAAATAGTTCTTCCATCTTTCCTTAATCGCTTCATCCTTCACCAATACCTTAGAAAGAATCTTCACTTTTGATGCACTTAAGTTGATTAAAATCTCTTGTTTTCCTCTCCCGCATCTTAGCAAGTTTGTATACCCTCTTTTCTCTCTCCTTACTATCTAGTCTAGTGTATAGGTTATCATAAGCTTTCAACTTAACCTCTCTCACCACTTTTTTGACCTCCTTATTAGCCAATCTATAGCTCTTAAGTTTTCCTCAGTTCTATCTTTTTGCCACTTTTTAAAGCACTATTTTTTTTTGCCTTAACTACCGCTTGAACCTCTTCCCTCTACCACCAAGTTTCCCTAGAGCTCGGTCCTGTCCTGTTCGACTCTCCAAGTACTTCCCTTGAGATTCTCCTTATACAGTTGGCCATCGAGTTCCACATAGTGTTAGCATCATTTTCTAAGTCCCAAGTACCTTCCTTATCCATTCTATTCTTAAATATTTCTAGTTTATTCCCTTTTAGGTCCCACCATTTCGTCTTACGCCGCCCACCATCCTTCCTAGCTTGGTATTACTCTCTAAAATATAAATCTAATACTAAAATCTTATGTTGAGAGGCCAGGCTCTCTCCAGGAATTACCTTACAATCATTGCATTTTAGGTGGTCCACTTTTTTCACTAAGAAGTAATTTATTTGGCTCTTAATTGACCCACTCTTAAAGGTCATCAAATGTTCCTCCCTTTTCTTATACATAGTATTGGTCACCATCAGGTCAGAAGCCAACGCAAAATCTAAGATACTTTCTCCAGTCTCATTTCTGTCACCAAAACCGTATCTACCATGCACCCTTTCATAACCTAGTTTATCTATGCCTACATGGTCATTAAAATCTCCACCTATGACCAAGTTCTCTCCTAAGGGTATCTCTTGTAAGATCTCGTCCATTTGCTCTCAAAAATCCCTCTTAGTCTGGTCATCTAATCCTACTTGAGGGGCGTATGCACTAATAACGTTTACTATATTCTCTCCAATAACTAGTTTAACTAACATAATCATATCCCCTTTCCTAATGACCGACACTACATTCTCCACGAGACCTTTAGCAATTATGATTCCTACCCCATTCCTGCATTTTTCCTTACCACTATAATACAGTTTAAAATCGATATCCTCAATTTCCCTAGCTTTCTCACTCATCCACTTAGTTTTTTGTATGCAAGCTATACTAACTCTCTTCCTAATCATAACATCTACCAATTGCATCGCCTTACCAGTTAAGGTTCATATATTCCAAGTGGCTACCCTAAACCTGTAGTTTTGGACTAGCTTCTTTACTCGTGCTCGTCCAGAAAAGCGCGGGAATCTTTGCCCATTTTTCACTGCACCCAGGCGTTGATGCGGCGCCCCTTACTCACTTTTCGAAACACCCGCAGGCAGGTGTAATGCGTCACTTGAGGGGAACGACTTAGCATTTAAATGATTCAAAGTAGGATTCATTTTCATAAGGGATCCGAGCGGTTTTTTTACGTGTTGGTTGTTGCCTATCTAACATACAACCGTATTCCTTAACCCGGCTTTGGGATCGGCGGAGTTGTTAACAACCTTGGCGAAGTTAACCTAAATCTTCATCATGATTAACAAAAATAATAAAGAAATCAAAAAAATTAGAAACAACTTAAATCTTGCTTATTAAGTAAAACAGATAAAGAGCACTTTATTCTTGCTAATAAATTAAAACAAATAAGGAAAAAGTTCAATCTTGCAAATAAAGAAAAAAAAAGAACATTTTATTCTTGCTAATTAAGTCAAATATTCTACTATCCCCTCTACATGAAGAGAACTCGACCTTGAGTTCAATTTGAGATAAAGCTCCTCAACATGTGATATGTGGACATACAGATAAATTACATTGAAGGTGTTGGAAATCTTCAAGTCCTCCGGTAGATCAATCCCATAAGACATTGTCATTGATCTTCTTCAGAACTTCGTATGAACAATATTTTCTTGGCTTCAACGTCTTGTACATGCCCACCAGAAGCCTATCTTTGTGCAAGTAAATCATCATTGATGTCCCAGTGACACTGTGAACTGCACCATTGTAGGCAAACTCAGCTTGTAGCAAAGCATCCCATTGCATTTCATGATTGAACTAAAGTTACGGATGAATTGTGGTCAGAAGTAGCCAACCCATGAATGCTTCAAACATCGCTGACGGTCTTAGGCATTGTTGTATTGTCATTTAGCTCCCTTAAGGGCCAACCCTGGTTGTTATATCCTCATTTAGCTCCCTTGGGTGGGTTTGTTGTTTTTGACATTTGAACCCCTTTTCCTTATTGTGGGTGAGGTGTGTTAGAGGTGGTTGGTTGTGGATCTCTGGGAAGATGCTGGACACTTCAAAGAGTTGTTATCACCGGAGATGGTGGTGGAGAAGACCAAGGCAACCTTAGAGGTAGAGGGTGGCATTGAGAGTACTTGAACATTAGGTTGTGGGGTGGTTGTGTGCGAAATAGGCCGGTGCTCTTTACCTTGTGTTATGATGTGATTATGGTTGTGTTGTGGCTGCATTCATGATATCATTGTATAGATTCCCAAAGTATTTTAGCCGAAGTCACCTATAGACAAGTGGTAGGATCTCCTCAATTTGAAAGGATGATGATATCAGCCCTATTGTTGTGTCCTATGATTCAAGCCTTTGGGAAGGCTATGTCATAGGAGTTGCAGAGATTGGTATGATATCTCGGGAAGTGTATCATGCATGCAACGAATGTGAGTCTAAGGTCAACATTCTCTCTCTAAGACTGGTCAAGGTGGGGTTGTCATCTCAGGGGAGACGACCAAGAAACCTTGACGAATCCATAATCCTAGCCTCCAATCTACAATCGTCCTATGATCCTTGGCAAGGGATGCCTGGGCCCTGCTTCTAGCCTAGGAAACCAAATGATTGAGCAGAGTGATCCTTACTTAGGAGTGAGCACATAAGGGAGACATAAGCGAGTCAAGGGCCTAGTTATGTTGCAGCTAAGCAGGCAGGACTTGTAGAGAGAGAGTCACTCTCGAGCATTCCCTATGAGGATGAAGCATGAAGGACCATAGTGAGCCATGGTGCTACTGAGTGGGCGGGCTTGGTTCTTACCCGGTGTAGTGTGAGCCATGTTGGGTTCTTCATACTTTTGACTCATGATTTTGGAGCTCTTGCCTACTAGGGCAGCAACTGCACTAGTGAGTTGAGTATCCACATTGGTTTTTGTATTGCAGAACAACTAGAATATGTTGTGGAACATTGTAACTGCCAGATTACATATTTGGTCTTGAGTAGACTTTGTATTGATCAAGCTAGAGGCTGAGCTAATCTTTAGCCCAATGTAGGCCTCAACATCAGTTTGGGCTTCAAAGTTTGATCAAGTTTAGCTCGCCCTAATTTGTTCCTTGCAGCTTGGAATTGTCAGGGCCAAATGGATGGGCTTTGGGCTAGCTTGGTCAAATTGACGGCTTTAAACATGATGAACCTTGTAAATAGAAATTGTATCTTACATCTCTTATTTTTATTTACTTTTGGATCTGATTTTGTATATCGCATTAGTTAATAGTTATCTGGTTTGCTCAAACATATTGCCTTAGTTCATGGTTTTCCTTCTGTATTTTAAATCATTTTTAAAACAATTGATTGTTGGTAAGTAACACAGAATTATATTATTTGAATGAATCTTTATCTGTTATTATGTGATGATTTTTAATGCATTTAAGTTTTTCTTTTTCTTTAGAATCGTCACGTTGTTATGAATGGTCCTATTTTTACTGTTGGTCAAGGCCGTCAATGCAACTTGTGGATCAGAGATCCATCCATTAGTAAAACTTTGTGTAATCTGAGGCCCACAGAACCACAGGTATTAATTTATGCAATTTTTGTTCTTGAATCAGATTGCTAGGTCAATAATTAGACGTATAGTAGTGAGAAAACATCTGTGATTTGTTTATTCATCACCCATCATAATTGGTGATAATACTTACAGTTCTCCTTTACTATGCTTAGCGGGGAGGTTCTCCTGGCACCTTACTTGAGATTATTGGCGGAAAAGGAGCTGTCCAAGTAAATGGAAAAGTTTTCCCTAAAAATTCTACTATACCTCTGAATGGTGGCGATGAAGTGGTTTTTAGTTCATCTGCTAGACATGCTTATGTATCCTCATTTGGTAGACATGCTTATGTATCCTCCCTTTTTACTAATATTTATTGACACACCAGCTGCATGGGTATTTAGTTTATAGGATTATTGCAATTAAGGCAATAGATGAAACATTTATTATAGTTAAGTCTATTGAATAAAAATATTTTTTCAAAGTTTGTTTTAAGAATTTATTTTTAATTAGTTGAAAACATAGATAAAAAGTGATTTTTGCCCATGTCCTCTTTCTTCCTCCACTGCGGTCGTGGCCCCCATACTCCTCACCATCCTCACCTCCCCTCCTTTCCCATGATTGTTGCAGTCCCTTCCCTTCCCTCTCCCTCCTACCATCATACCTCCTTTCTTCCTCTTCGTGACCTCTACTGATCCCTCTATACATACATACACACGTACACATTTGTGTATGTAATATGTATATATTCATACACATATAGACAATAATTTTGATTGAATGACTTTCTTGACAATAGATAAATAAATATGTTCATCTATACATAACTTCAATTTGCAAGCTAGACAAACAACAACCATTGTTTATACTTACTATAAACATATCTATATGTATATAAAAATGTACAGTAGCATTGTAGGATGGAAGTGATAGTTGTTGTCTATGGAGAAACTCAAACCCTGGAAACAAAGCATCCATTATCTTCTCTTTGTGGAGTCTCTTGGTGGAGTGAGCTGCTCAAGTCAAGTCAGTAATCAAATGTATGTATGTATAAATAAAATAAGATAACCCATTGGTTGTAATTCTCCATCGCCGTTGAAATCTTGATGTTGGTTATTGAAATCTTGCCAAACTATTATTTATCTTTATTCTTGCCACTTGGGAAGGGGGAGGAACAACGAAGATACCAAGGAGGGGGACAACAGGAATGAAAGAAGTGAGGAGCATGGACAAAAAATTACTTCATGTGCATTTTTTGATTGACCTATAAATAAGAAAAAAATTATTTAATGGAGTCAATTCTAATAATTTTATTTATTAATGTATCTTATTGTCTTAGCTACTATAATCCCATAGTTTATTGTAGTACCACTACAACAAATAAGAGTTTTAAGGACCAAATTTTTGTCCCCAAAGAGAAATTTTGTTGCAAAGAACATTTGGAGACCAATTTATGTTGTCCCAAAGATAGTCACTAAAAGGTCATCCTGAAAAGTCAAAAGGACTTTTAGCAACAATTTTAAAAATGTTTTTAATAAATCCACTTTTAGGTTAAAAAAGGTTTAATTTTTGAGGCAAATTTTCTTTCCCAAAATGATAGTAATTCATTACTAAATGTCCAATTTTGTTGCTAAAATACAAAAAGGACACTTTTGGCCAAAAAAATATTTTGTCCCTAAAAAGTGATTTTGTCTGCAAAACCTTAATTTGTTATAGTGTACTTCTGATTTCAAATTGCTTCACGTAGTCTTAATATATATATATATATATTTGACCATCATTACTCCTTAGGAGGAGGGAGAAAGTTTCCTTTGACATATTTATTAGATTTTCCAGCAACTTGTAAATGATGACTTAGCTGCTTCTGGCATGCCACCTCCGTTAAGCATATTAGAAGCCCATGGTGCTCCAATAAAGGGATTACACCTTGAGACAAGATCAGGAGATGCTTCAGTGGCATCAATTTTAGCATCTTTGTCAAGTCTCCGAAAAGAGTTGTCACTTCCTCCACCTTCTCAAGATGACGTGGATGTGCAACAAGGTCCTGAAATGCCTATGCTGCCTTCTGCTTGTGAAGTATCTGATAACCGTATTATGGGTGCTGAAATGAAGGATGCTCCTGATCATGATGATGGGGCTGGTGTTTCGTCAAGCTTGAAAGCTGTTGTTCCATCTCCTGATGCTGCTATTGAAAACCCGAATCTTGATAGCATTGGTTTGGATGCTTCTGGGGATGCAGATATTGGAAAGGTCTCTGGGGAAGCTCATGAATTGAGACCACTCCTAAGGATGCTTGCAGAATTACCTACTTCTGAATTTGATTTAAGTTTTAGCATTTCTAAAATTCTTGGTGAACGAAGGGAAATCAGAGAACTTCTCAAGGATTTTGACACTCCAATTTTGGAATCAACTAGGCGCCAAGCGTTTAAAGATGGGTTACAAGAAGGAATTCTTAGTGCCAACAACATTGAAGTTTCGTTTGAAAACTTCCCATATTATTTAAGGTGCAAAACTTGGTCTCAGTGTTAGGCTGTTAACAATCTTTGGATTTCTTGTTATCTTCTTCTTGATTGCTTTGTTGCACGTGGGCTTTCTAGTCACATGTCACATGCAATGGTCTTTGTGGTTTCAATTGAGTATTATGTGGAAATTTTTTAGTAATCTCTTACTGGCCTGATTGGTTGTTCTACATCTTTTATTGCTGATGCATGCTGGTTGGTTGAATTGCAGAACCAGGTGCTTTTGTTCATGTAAAGTTCATATCTGTTTAGGCATGTGATGATAATAGACCTTGATGCATTATTCATTCTTTACATTCCAGTGAAATTGTAACAGTGTAAAGGGTCTAGGGGCATGGATACATCAGTTTACTAAACAGAAGTATCTATGGCACTTTACAAATGGATACTGCTATGTTCAGAAGAAACGAAATAGAAGAGAGCAAGGTGATAGCCTGGTCGCTGACTTCAAAAGGGTGAAGACTTCGATCCCTCTGGTTGCTGCTTTGATGACTTGGATCTCGCACCAATTGATTCCTCACTCTTGATCTCGTTTTCCCTGTGTCTTCATCTATGTCGATCTCCTTCTCTCTCTCTCTCTCTCTCTCTGTCTTCTTGTCTTCTTCTTCCTCTCTCTCTCTCTCTCTCTCTCTCTCTCTCTCTCTCCCCCTTTTTAACATATAATCATATAATTTGTTATACAATAATAAATCTAATTAAATCATATATAATAAAAAAAATCTAATAAAATCTATAAAATAAATCATCTAATTTTTATTTATTATTTATTTTAACATATTTTATTATTCCTTATTTGTTATATTTTTATTTATTTATAATATATATGTCAATTAAAAATAAAAAAATAAATTATATAGATAAATTAAAAATATTATCAATAAAAGTAATACATAAGATAAAAAATAACAAATGTATTTAAAAAATAACTGTTTAACTCATCTTTATATAATAAATATATTTTAAAAATAACTATTTACCGTATTCCTGTATCTGTATCCAAATTTGGATCTGTATCCATGTATCTTCAAATTTTAATTTTGAACCCCTAGATACGCACCTGTACCCGATACCCACACTCGAGTCCGTGTTACGTAGGGCTTTAGCTATATACCTTTTTGTTTTTGTTGTGTGGTTTATTTTATTTAGTTTTCTTGCCACTTTGATAGTTATTTTAGATTATAGCTAGCTATATTTGATTCTTTTGTTTTGAACATTGTTATTGCCAAGCTATTTTCATGGTGCATTGGTTTTATCTTACAGTTCACCATTAATAATTATAAATGCTTACAGATTGAACTGTGCCAATTTTTTAAATTATTTTATTTAAGTTGATAGTGATACTGGAAACAGCTGTACATAGTAGAAAGTTCAATTGCATTATGGGCAATGTATGTAACTGATGAGCCATTGTGTATGCTCAGGGTTGAAACATAATAGGTTAGAATCCAAATAGGTTATGATATTGATCTTTGATAATCAAGGATGACAAAACAGTTGAAAACAAAACCTTCTAGAAGTTTGTTCGAATTGGTGTTAAAATGGGGAGTTGGTAACCCACCTGTTTTATTTGTGGTATAATAGGAGCTACTGTGTGCTTTGTTTGGTGTTATACAGTGAAAGGAGTTAGGTGGTTGATGGGGATGGGTTAGTCCATGTTGAAAGGGTGAAGGTATTAATGTGTGGGACCTTTATGCTTGATGTGTGCTGTATTTGGGGAGAAATATTGACGATCTTTTGATGTATAGAAAATATGTGTTCTTGTATGTATAAATGTTTATTAGGTTACGTTGCTTTTTCTAAACATCTTTGTTCGTTTCACTTCTCTTGCTGTTCCACATGTTCTTTGTAAATAATGCTTTTTAATTCAATTCAATCTTCCTATTTTTTTAGTTAGTAATAATTGGAATGTCAGTAACACTACATTTTTAAAGTAGGCTTGAATCTAAGATTGTTATAAATGGAATCTGTTATAACTCTGCTTTTCTATTTTATTATTGTTTTCCTTGTATCTATTTTTGGACTGTTTTAGAAACTTTAGCAGCCCCTCTAGCCTTTCTGCACAGTATCTTTGTTTTTGTTAGATGGACATAAATCTCAAACCTATGATGCTCTTTCATCATCAATCAAAATGTAAAAAACATAACCATTTTTGGATAAGTACTTGTGTGCTATTTCTATTGAACTTTGCTGTGAATTATACTTGTGTATTTACGAGCTATAATGGAGATTGTTGTCAGATGTGAGACTATTGCATCCACTGTTGCGATTGATTGCTATGATTTGAATCCTCTGACCATGTCAACAGTTTGCTAATTTTTTTAAAGATAACTGCATATATGTATTTGTTGGTGTGTATTTATGCTCTGTTTGGTTCAATGGAATGAAGTGGAATGGTTTGATCATTCCATCGTAATGTCCATTCTCATGTTTGGTTCACTAAAAAAATGATGAAAAAATGTATGACAAATGGAATCATCATTCACCATCTAAAAGCTTGGACACGTAACACTACACGGACACGCAAACACGTAAATTTTTAAAAAATGCAAGATACAACATGTTGGGGACACGTTCAAAACATATACTTTTATATTTTTATTATATGTATATTTTTAAATATCTTAATATGTATTTTATGTCAAATATTTAATTCTATCAAATTTATCAACCTTATGTATGCTGTTTTTGTAAAAAAAAAATTTAATTTTTTAAAAAAAAAAATGGTACTCAGCGTGTCCCTAGAGTGTCCTTACCGTATCCTTAGCGTGTCCAAAGTGTCCCAGCGTGTTTGACACGTGTCTGGCGCCCACTATTGTAAATGAATAGTTATTCCATAGGGAGTCTTAAGGAATAATTATTTGATTCCATTCTGATTGTAGTGAACCAAATTATGGTATTTTCTTCTTCTTCTTGGATTGCTGAATCTGCATGATTTAGTCTATGTTGTTTGGGGGGACTTACATATCATTTCTTGCATTGTGACAGTGAGACCACAAAGAATGTTTTGATTGCATCCACCTATTTACATTTGAAGTGTAATAAATTTGCGAAGTACACCTCAGATCTCCCTACGGTGTGCCCAAAAATATTATTATCTGGTTCTGCAGGTAATACTTCCAATTTCTGTTGGTACATCATGTTCTCCTTCCCCCTCCCCTCTCCTGGTTGATTACAATCTTGGGACATTATATTTCACTTGAACTTCTTTCTAGGTTCGGAAATATATCAGGAAACACTGACAAAGGCACTTGCCAAACATTTTGGTGCTAGACTGCTACTAGTTGATTCTCTTCTACTGCCTGGTGTAAGCATCTTTGATGTCTTTATTTTAGTACCTCTTTCATTAGAAGTTTATTTGCTTTATTTATTTTTGAATTTCTCTCTCTTTTTGATTTGGACTTTATGCCCGAGGCAATATTTGCATCCTTAGCTATGAAGGAGTTGACAATTATGAGGCTTCTTTGTTGTCATAGTGCACTTTAAATGTATTCAGGGATCAATTCCGAAGGATTTTGGTTTTGTGAAAGAGAGTATAAGGCCTGAAAGAGCAAGTGTGTTTGCGAAACGGGCTGGACAGGCAGCTTCAATACAGCTCAGGAAACCAGCTTCAAGTGTTGAGGCAAATATAACTGGTGGGTCTTCCATAAGTTCTCAGGCACAGCCTAAGCAGGAGGCATCTACTGCGTCGTCAAAGACCTACAATTTCAAGAAAGGTATCTAATATTTTTCCAATCACCGCATTCACAAAGAATAGATGTTTGGTTATTTTATTGTCTGAATACTGCCCCTCCCCCTACCCCTACCCCCTTTCCCTTCAAATTATCTTCTAGTTAACTTCTTAGTTGCATCAACAATGGTCATTGTGGCAGGTGATAGAGTAAAATTTGTGGGTTCCTTGCCATCTGGATTTTCTCCTCTACAAGCTCCTTCAAGGTATGTATTCTACCAATATAAGTAAAATTATAAATGCTTTCTGACAAATTATATGATATGTTCTGCTCTCAAACACATGCAAGGCTGTATTTATCTGTAGGAATTGCAGTTACAAAGTACTACCATGACTAACATTTGTACCCAAAAACCAACTGCTCCCATTCTGGCAGTGATGCAAAATTGATTGCTCAGACTTGGGTCTAAGCACGCATCAACTGACTACCATGACTAACATTTGTACCCAAAAACCAACTGCTCCCATTCTTACAGTGATGCAAAATTGATTGCTCAGGCCTGGGTCTAAGCACACATCAGGGAGGGGTTGAAGATATGTGCGTGTGCACAGCAGAATGCATGCATTATGCACTAGTTAAGTTTTATATCGAGGGAATTTTTATTGTATTCCTCTCTCCCTCTCTCCACATTGAGTAACTGTGTAGCTTAGTTTTATCAGGCACATATCTCATATGTATATATATATATAAATCAATTAGTCTTATGATCTTGTCTGATGAGCACACATCAGGAAGGTATTGAGATATGTGTGTGTGCACAGAGGAATGCACACATTACAATAGAGAGGACTGCCCCCCCGACTTTCCTACCCATTTCTTTGAGGAATTCCCCTTAAGGGCACCAACCTGTTGATACTGCTAAAAATATAGCCTTTGCTTGAATAGGAATTGTGTTGGATGCATGATACAATTGTTTTGTTCATGTAAAAGGTTATATATTTGAGTGGGTGTGTTTGCAGGGGCCCAACATATGGTTATAGAGGCAAAGTAGTTCTTGCATTTGAGGAAAATGGGTCTTCCAAAATTGGTGTTAGATTTGATAAATCAATTCCAGAAGGCAATAATCTTGGTGGCTTTTGCGATGAAGACCATGGATTCTTTTGTACTGGTGATTTTTCAACACATCTCTCTCTCTCTGTCTCTTCTTCTTCTTCTTCTTGTGCTACCCCTAAAATTTTGTTGCAAAATCCTGCCACTTTGTTTTTAATCACTGTTTCAGAGTAATGACAAATTTGATTTCTCTCATTGCAGCTGACGTACTTCGCCTAGATAGTTCTGGGACTGATGAGGTTGACAAGCTTGCCATAAATGAACTCTTTGAGGTAAATTCAGCATGTGTGGAAGGATACATCATTTGATATGTTCATGTTTTATATCTTAAATCATTAATTGTCTTGTTCATATTTCAATTATTACGACCTAGCGGTGTTTCATTTTATAGGTTGTCTCGAATGAGAGTAAAAATGGTTCGTTAATAATATTTCTAAAGGACACAGAGAAATCAGTGGCGGGGAATCCCGAGACATATGCAGCCTTCAAGAGTAAGCTGGAATGTTTACCGGAAAATGTAGTCGTCATTGCTTCCCATACCCAGATGGACAATCGCAAGGAGAAGGTATGAACTTGATGTTGAGTAATAATTCTGTATTTGTATTTTACATATCTAACATGGTATGTAATACATAAATATTTTCCAGTCCCACCCTGGTGGTCTTCTGTTTACAAAGTTCGGGAGCAATCAAACAGCACTACTAGACCTTGCCTTCCCGGTATGTTAAATGTAGTTTGTGTAGTTTTCTTTGCTTCTTTTGGGGTGTTCATCCGTGTGTGTGTGTGTGTGTGGCTTGCTCTTGCATTCTGCATGCTTCTATTTTTGTCAAATTTCATGCTTATATGGCTTACTTGTTACTAATAATTTCGGTTGTTTGTTCTAAACAATTTCATTTAAACACAAGCTGCGTACTTGATTTTTTTTTTTTTTTTTTGTAATTTTGTGGCTTTTATTGTTATTCAAATTCTGTTTACTAGTTTCTATATGTTTCTAATCTTTATGGAGACTGCAATTGAACAGTTTTTACTGGATAATTCTCTATTTTTTGTGCATAAGGATGAAATATGAGGTGGTATTATCGGATCAAGACGTTTTAGTACTTTTGAACTTCTTTATATTAAGTGCCTTAACTTTATAATGACTAATTCTGATGCTAGAATCTGTCTGTCTGTCTCTCTCTCTCTTGTATGAGTTCTGGTTAGGGTTTCCATCTGGGCCTTTTTGGGCTTTGATTGAATTTCTAGGGTTCCGAATTGTGATTCTTGTTGTTCTTAGTTCATTCTACTTATCTTTTGCCGGCTCATTTTTTTTCGTCATTTTTGGGGTTTCTTTTGGCATGGGGGTTACTTTCTCTAATTGGGGTTTTAATGCCTTGCTCTTTTCTTCAGTCTTTGTTTTGGATTTCCTTTTAGGTTGTTGAATGCCTTGTTCTAGGGATGCGCTTTTCCATCATTCCTCAATGACTGTTCTTGGCTCTTGATTCTTCTGGTCTGATCTGTGATATATGTCTATTCTCTAGTTTGTTGTTAATTATAGGGTTTGTTGATATGCGTAGGGATCAAATGTGGGGGGTTGGGGAAGAAGCGAAGAGGGTTTGAGAGATTTTAAAGGGAGTAAGGAGGGGGTGGGTGTCGTTTTAGAGGGTGTAGGAGAGTAGAGGGGATTGAGAGAGTGATGCGGATGTGCACAGTTTTTTAAGTTGGAATATAAAGTGTAGTTTGGAAGGCCTAGATTTTGTAACATTTCGGCTCCTATCAGATTGTGTAATGGTTGTGTCCCTCTGCATGTTATCTAATACAATTTTCTTTGTTTTTGATAAAAAATAAAATAATAATGATCATTTCTGTATTATTTTACTGGACAATTCTTTATGTCTTGTGCGCTTATGGTTAATTGTCAAATAGTATTGTGCAGCCTTTCTGCTAAAATGTAAGATGTGAATTACTATACTGAAGCGTTGAAGTGACGGAACTTTATTTCCATTCAGGATAACTTCGGTAGACTACATGATAGAAACAAAGAA
Source organism: Camellia granthamiana (assembly GCA_036172215.1). Lineage (NCBI taxonomy): Eukaryota > Viridiplantae > Streptophyta > Magnoliopsida > Ericales > Theaceae > Camellia > Camellia granthamiana. The sequence continues at coordinate 78,634,098 of CM069914.1, forward strand.
ATACCTAAAACAATGAAGCAACTCACCCGTCTTTTCCCCAACAAGGTGACTATTCAGGTGCCTCAGGTATTAAGACTACTTCCAGTGTATTGTACAATGTGTTCTTTTGTAAATGTTTGAGGAAAGCTGTTAATTTTGTTGGTGCTGTGGCAGGATGAAAATCTACTTTCAGACTGGAAACAACAGTTGGATCGTGATATGGAGATTTTAAAATCACAGTCTAACATCGTTAACATTCATTCAGTGAGTAATCACCTGCTTGTGGAAGACATTCTTTTTTCAATGTGAAAATTTTCTCTCTTTAGTCATTTCATTCTCTGCTTGGGTTGACAATAGTTTAAATATATAGTATTTTTTTTTCTTGCCTAATGGTGACTATTGAAAATCAATGTATTACATGAGATGCCTGAATGATGTGACTTAGCTGGTGGAGGTAGACTTTGTACCTAATGCTTGTTCGTGGGCATTATGTGTACCCTTCAGTTTGTATGGGGGAGCATACAGAGCTTTGATATGGAGATTGAATTGCATTTGCCTGTCATTTAGCCTCTTAAAGGTTGCCAACTCTGTTCACATAGGAAGAGGAGGTGGTGATTAGGATGATGTTTGAGCAGGTGTGGGTGGTTTTCAGAGTATGAAATTTATGAAGTGCCATTTGAATTGATTTTCTGTAATACTAATTTTCTTTGATGGACGTATTAGGGATCATACTGGCTTGCACCAAAGGGGGTTTGGTTTTTTGAATGTAGGATATGCTCTTATAATTTGAATAGACTGGTTGTTTCTGATGTTACCTTCATCCTATCAGTATTTGTAACCGATTTCTTGATTTCAGGTTTTAAACCGGAGTGGCCTGGAGTGTCCTGACCTTGAAACACTGTACATAAAGGATCAGGTCCTGACAAGTGAAAGTATGTGCTGTCCTGAAGTATAATTTTCAGTTGCACAATTTTGGATATTGGCCTTGATTGTGGTGTTTACTGATGTTCAATAACTGTTTTGAATAGGTGCGGAGAAAATTGTTGGCTGGGCTTTGAGTCATCAGTTTATGCACTGTGCTGAAGCATCAGCTAAAGGTGCCAAGCTCACAGTTTCCAGTGAAAGGTTGCCACACTATTTTCAACTACCTTGTGGAGAAAATTGTTGGCTGGGCTTTGATTTCATGTGTTCCTCTCTGTGGTCTGATATTAACATTACTCTTCGTATCAAAATTTGCAGTATTAGGTACGGGCTCAACATTCTACAAGGAATTGAAAATGAAACCCAGAATTTGAAGAAATCACTCAAGGTAAAGTTGATTGTCACTCAAGAATTTGAAGAATTAGACTATATACCTCTCTTTCGTTTACTTGATATTTTTTGTTTTCATTTATTATTATTATTATTTTAAATCCAAAGTTTGTTTTATTACTTGATCTTGGAATGTGACCCTCAAGATTTTTCAGGATGTGGTTACTGAGAATGAATTTGAGAAGAAGCTTCTTGCTGATGTTATTCCGCCAAGTGACATTGGGGTTACTTTCGATGACATTGGAGCCCTAGAGAATGTTAAGGATACATTGAAGGAATTGGTTATGCTACCTCTTCAGAGGCCTGAATTATTTTGTAAAGGACAGCTGACAAAGGTTGAATTATTTAAATTTACTACTGCTTTCCCCAAAATATAATTTAGTTCTTGTCAGCAAATTGGTGGGGAGTTTGAGCTATTTTATGGTGTTTGTTCGACTGTTGAATAAGGGTACTGTCTTTTCAGCCTTGCAAGGGAATACTGCTTTTTGGACCACCGGGTACTGGTAAAACAATGCTTGCAAAAGCAGTTGCAACTGAGGCTGGTGCGAACTTCATCAACATATCAATGTCGAGCATTACTTCAAAGGTACTTGTATTTAGCTGACAACTTTGCAGCTCTTTCTGTAAGTGCTTCAATCAGGCATTATAACTGACATGCTTTTATTGCTTACAGTGGTTTGGAGAAGGAGAGAAATATGTCAAAGCAGTGTTCACGCTGGCTAGTAAAATTGCTCCTAGTGTTATTTTTGTTGACGAGGTTGGTTAGATAATCTATTCCTTTATTTGGTGGATTGCTCTTTATCTTTCTTGCATTTGGCTGCCTTTTCCTGATGATGGTATTAATTTAGGTTTTAGTCTGTTATTGCCTTATGTTGTGTCTAGTGATGATTAAAAAAGTTCTGGGAAAATTACAAAAAAAAAAACCCAGGTTTGACCTTGAGTTTTTAATTTTTTTCAATTTGAACCTGAACTTCTACTTTTGTTTCAATCTCAACCATTTGTTTGTTTCCGTTAAACAAAATTGACGGGGAAGGTTATTTTAGTCATTACATTCATCATTTTACAAATAAATAAATAAAGATTATTTTAGTACTCTCTCTGTCTCAAAATATTAGTCGCGTTTGGACAATCTAAGGATGTGTTTGGTGTGGAGTTCTAATCATGACTCCACACCTATATTTGAGTATGGTGTTTGGTTACAATTTTCATTTTTTTTTTTTGGCACATGTTATTTTTTATATATTAAATAAAAAAAATATTCCGAATTTCTTAAAATATTTATGAGCTTTGAATAGAATTTTGGGTTGTGTGTTTAGTTATGAGTTGTAAGTTTTTGAATCAAATATCATGCCACATCAATTATTCAAAACTCTTTTCAAAACTCATAACCAAACAAATTTTTCACTCAAATCATAATTTCAAAACTCACAAACTCAAAATATAACTCTATTCTCAAATTATAATTCTAAAACTCTAACAAACGCAACCTAACTGTTTTTGGTAGGACAATTATTATACTTAAAAAATATTAACTTTCCAAAACTACCCTTTGGTAGTACATTTTTTTGAGAACATCAATTGTCATAATTGTACTTTTTGTGGTGTTAATGAATTTAAAAGAAGAGCAAAATAGGAAATTCATCTTATTTTAGTCTTTGATTTTGAAAAGCGACTAATATTTTGGGACAATGAAAAATAGAATAGAGGGACTAATATTTTGGAATGGAGGGAGTATTATGATTTGATGTATTCAAGTTCAAAGTTAGGTTTTGAAAAAACAAGTGGGAGTGCCATGCGTCCTGTTACATTTTTTTGTGTTAGATAAGTTAACGCTGTGTTTGGTTGGGGGATTTGGAAAGTGAAAGGGAAAGGAAAAATATGTGTGAAACTAAGTGAAATGTAGGTATATTTTATTCACATTTCACCTATCTTTTTTTTTTTTTTCCCCTCTCCAAATCCCTTCTTAAATCTCTCAACCAAACATAGCGTAAAGGACATAAATGAAGGGTTAGAATTGTGCCTAATTTAGAAGTTCAGAGTTTAAATTGAAGAAATTAAAAATCAGGATTTGATTTGTTACAAGGGTCAAACCATGAGTTTTTTTTTTTGCTTACATTTTTTGACTGTTTATTCTTCTTTCTTTCATTTTCCTTTTCCCGCTCAACAACACTTTTCCTGTTGCACATCTTTTGTGTTAGGTTGACAGCATGCTGGGAAGACGTGAAAAACCTGGAGAACATGAAGCGATGCGCAAAATGAAGAACGAGTTCATGGTGAACTGGGATGGTTTGCGTACGAAGGATAAGGAACGTGTACTGGTACTTGCGGCCACCAATAGGCCTTTTGACCTTGATGAGGCTGTAATTAGGAGACTGCCCCGTAGGTAATAATATGCTTTTTTAAAGTTTTTTCTGTTCTTTATTATGGAAAGTCTCTTAAATTAATGATCTAATGGACACATATTTGGTGCAGATTGATGGTAAATTTGCCAGATTCCACAAACAGAGAGAAAATTTTGGGAGTTGTATTGGCCAAAGAAGAATTGGCACCTGATGTTGATCTTGAAGCAGTTGCTAATATGACTGATGGATATTCAGGAAGTGACTTAAAGGTTACAAATTTTGTTGTAATCTGCGATTTTTGCGAGCAAAGATTGGATTCCCCTTGTTTTTCTTCTTTTTTTCCCCCCTCTTATAATATGTGGTTCCTCTGATTATTTTGGTTGCAGAATCTGTGTGTGACAGCAGCGCATTGTCCCATAAGAGAAATTTTGGAGAAGGAAAAGAAGGTTAGTTGGGCATAAATATCTATATAAATTGACTTGGATGCTAGTAGATCCCTGTAACTTTTCTATATGCTTCATGTGAATTTCTTGTGTGTTTTCTGCTAGCAAAACAAGCTCATTCTTACAAGCGAACTGCAAAAATGAGCTATTTTATGTTTAATAATGAAAATGGTTTCTAGTTTGTCCACTGGACCTGTTTCAGGGTTAAAATGCCATCTGGCTTGTGTAATTTATCAGTGAAAAGTCCAGAGTTACCTTAAATTTTATTTTATTTTATTGCAATAAACCTTGCATATTTTGACATGTTTAATGCATCGGTTACTTTATGTCTCTCGGAGCAAAACATCTATTGCGTATTACGAAGTTTTTCATGCAGATTGTCTAGTCCTCTTACATGGATACATACACTAGTTGATGCCCCCTCCCCTTTAGTAGATCAAATGAACTATAATAATCGAATATGATGATTCTTGCCAATGATTTGACCAAATTCTATTTACTGGATGGTGTGAACTTGTTAGAACTAAGAAATATTTGTATTTTGTACTAATTCAAAAAAAATGTTGAAATCATGGAGCTAGAATTCTTTAAATGCAATTGATATATGTAGATTGAAAGGGATCCGTGAGATAGTGGGCGCTGATTATGAATGCTTGCACTGTCGAGTTAGGAGTTTTGTGGAAATTTTACTTGTACTTGAGGAACTGCATTTGAATCATCACTCATGAACATGGATTACAACAATTGTATATATATTAACTTCTTTTTTCTGAGATCACTCATGATCTTTGCTTGTTTCAAGTCTAGGGCACTTGACTATCCTGTGAAGTTCGATTCTTTCAGTGACATCATTCTATTTTCATCAAGGTGCCCTTTTTGGAAGAAGTTTGAAAACTTCTTTTGTTTATCTTTTTATTGATATTAACCTGACATGTAGCAGACAGGCCCTTAGGGGTACCATTTTGTCAGGTCCTCCTCCTGTAACTCTGTTGTTGCTTAGTCCTCAGTTGTCACTTGGATTATAGGAAGGTTTATTATTGTAAGAATTGAATTCATATCATGTGAAGCAGCATTCTCTTCTCCTGCACTGCTCTTGCAGATTGTTTCATTGAATCAATACTTGCTGTGATTGATTTTGTTATTCACCTAGTGTCAGCAAAATTGATCCAGTCTTGCCTTCAAACCATTGTCGCTTAGTTTCCCCATGAAAATCAGTTCTTCTAGTAGATTATAAACTAGGATATTAAAGAATATTTATCTTTGTACTTTAATTATTCATAAGCAATTGTCCCATTTGCTTTTATTATGCTTTTTGTGATGAATAATTTGAATTCAATTTTAGCTCATTTGGGATGGCATTTGTATATAGGATTGCACATAGCTTGTGTATTGAATTGGATTATGGAGGTTATGCCTTGAATGCAAATTATTATCTTTTTTGTCCTTTAGCCAATCAATCTGATAATATATTTGCATGATTTAGGAGAAATCTTTAGCATTGGCGGAGAACAGACCATTACCTGCATTGCATAGCAGTGCAGACGTTCGCCCTCTAAGCATGGAGGATTTTAAATATGCACATGAACAGGTATGATTATTGATTTTGATAGTGACAGGAATCATCAATTTCTTTTCCTTTCTTCTTCTTCTTCTTCGCCGTCTTCTTCTTCTTCTGTTGTCTGGATTCTACTGGGAATTATTGTACTGGATGAAATTGATGGTTTGATTACCAAAATAAATTAATCATCTTCTCTAGAGAAATAGAGAAATAGATATGTTTTGCAAGCACTTTTTGGTTGTGGGATTGGTTTACTGTTGACAAAAGAAGTATGCCCCTCCCCCAATAGACCCTTGATCGATGGTTTCACGCAATACATGATTTTGCTTAATCATAACTCATATTTGGTATTTTACATCCATGGGCTTGTGGTTGACTTCTTGACTAGATGTTGTCTAGTGCTTGATTATGGCATATTTTGGAATCTATTATTTTATTATAGCATGTATGCATGGTGTTTGATATAGTTGATTGTCAAAGAATTTAATTTGCTTTCTTTTTGAATTGTGTTGCATATTTTGAATTGTTTCAGTAGTACATTGGTTGAGTTAGATGTATATGCAAGCTGAACAATCAATCTATTTACGTAGATTTTGCTCCCATTTAGTTGATGTGTTAAAAAATTTACATTTTGTCCTTTTGTTTCTCATATTGCTCATATTATATGTTTATTAAATTTTTAGGAGACCTATGCCCCTTAGTTAGAGCTTCTTGAGCTTAAAATAATTATGTTTTGAGAATTGATTAATTATTGTTTGATAAAGTTGAGATTGTTTGCATGCTTAATTGATTCATAAATAGCAGATTTTATGGCAGCCTACTTTGACTTAGCGAATTAGTGATCCCACTTAATGTTACATTACACTTGAAATAGTTTTAAAACTCTTCAACATAACTGACTGTCTATTATATAGAAATTTTTTCTTGGGCTTTTAAATTTACTATTTAAGAAATTTAAAAGGGTAAGTGATGTTGAATGGACTATTAAGAAATCCATTAAACTCTCCAATTGATTTCAAAACCAGAGCATATGGAGAAGTAATCCAAAAGGGAAGATAAAAGGTTTCAACAAGAATTAAGAATAGAAAAGAAGAACATAAGGGCCACAGACCTAATCACAAACCGCCACAACTTAAACACTTAATATCATTAATTCAAAACTGTCCTAAACTTATTGCATAAAGGCATATATATAGACAACGTAAGAAACCTCAATTAAGGTTACCAAAAATAGAAGAACACTACCCTTAATAAACTCTAAATTAAATTAAATATAATTACAAAAACTTTAATTTTTTCTTTATCTAACACCTTTCCGTTACCCATCAGTATGCTACCATGACTGCATAACAAGTACTTTAGCTCTTTATGGGTGGTAGTGGATTTGTGTGGCTGCCGCTTAGTTTGTTAAGGAAGTTTGGCTTTAACCCTAGCTTTATCTTTTGCTCATCTTTGGCAATTGAGCTTCCTATTGTGCCATGCTCGAAAAGTTGTTCAAGGCCTTGGTTCATATGTTGCCCTATCCATATTCCTATAGATGTATGTGTGCTTGAAGTGTTGACTATTTGTAAAACTTCAATGATTTTAGGCTAAAATAGCCAATAAAGACAAAATAGGCTAAAATAGTCAGTAAGACAAAATGTCACATCCAAAACATAACCAATTCACTTTTTCTCTCAACCATCAAATCAACTACAAAAAAAAAAAGTCAACTATCATCCCAAACACAACTTTTTTAACCAGACTAAAAAAGTCAAAAAGTCAACTAAAATAGCCTATTCCCAAATGGGGCCAAAGTAACTTCATTTTGGAGAGTGGGATGGTTTGGGAAGTTTTGCTTTTCCATTGTGATTGAGTTGTAGAATTAGTTATGGCTTTCTAGCTTAAAGGTAATATCTGAGCTCACTGTAGGCCATATTATATATATATTTTCTAATGCAGGTATGTGCAAGTGTGTCATCGGAGTCTGCAAATATGAGTGAGCTCCTCCAGTGGAATGATCTATATGGAGAAGGTGGATCAAGGAAGAAGAAATCCCTCAGCTACTTCATGTAGACAAGGTATTTAAGTGTATAGAATTCCTTTTTTAGTTTATGGTTTTTTTTCACAAGCAAAGCATCTAGGTAAGATAATCTTAGGTAACTGTATTAATGGAAATTTTATCGCAGTTTTCCCCCACCCAAAAATCCCTTTCCCCCATTCAGGCCCTCATGTATCATATTTAGTTTATGGATATTTTTCCGCATCCATTGCAAATTTTACAATATTTCTTAGGCTTGTTTTATATCTTTTTATTTTTATTTATTTTTTATGCTTCTCAAGGTCCCCCTTTGTCTGTATATACAATTTGATTAATTGAATAAGTTATGTTTGTTTTCTTCTTGAAATTCATCTCTTTTCTGAAACTGGAATATTTTTCTTTTTCGAAAATCTTGATATCTTCATTTTACAAAGGTATTTTTTTGGTTGAAAAAAAGCAGCAGCAATTTTTGGTACAAAATTCTATCTGATGGAGCTGATTGATTTAGAAGGCAAAATGAAAAAAACTATTAGAAGGAACTTGACCTTTTTTAGATGATCTCAATTTTGATCACATGGAATGCTGTCTTTTTAATTTTTGTTTTTTTTCCCAGTTATTAATTCAGTCTGGAGTCTATAGACCTGTGATATTTTATATCCGTTTGGCATCATAGCTACTTCATGCTTTGTTGTACGAAGGATCCCCTTGTTTTTATGTGTAAACATGTTTCAAATGATTCTGATTCCCAAATGTGTAAAAAATAGCTGAGCGAGGTTGGTATCTGCAAAAATATTCAGGAAACAGGGTGGGAATACCCGTTGTATGTAGTTGAGAGCATAGGCTGTTATTGTGAAATTTTGAATTTTTGTCAAGTGGCATTTCAGTATGGAAGTGCAATTAATTTCAGCTTTATTTGGGATGTATATGGTTGACCATTGATGCAGTTGATTTTCTGATTTTGCTTTCATAGTATATATACATGGGGGATTTAGTGATAGACACGTCACTGTCTAATTTGTCTTTCAAAAGAACAAGAATTATATAGGTACTTTTAAAACTCTAATATTTTAAAATTTGTTTCTTTTATCATATTATTCTCATATCTATCAGCTCTCATATTAGGGTTGGTTTGGGGTGTCCTAAAAAAGTGTACTTTTTGACTTATTGGTGGGTTTGGGTTGGGTTTGGGTTGGGTTTGATGTGATGTGTTAGAGAGGTGATGTGATTTAAATAGGATGATGTGACTTAAATAAGATAGTGACTTTTTGACTTTTTGGCTTATATAGAACATGCCAAACCTAGCCTAAGTTATCCTCACAATGTATTTCAGAGTAAAATTTAAAATAAAATTTTACTCTCAAAGTAAAATTTTATATTGGTTAGCAAATTAATATGTTTTTAACCAGAGTAAAATTTTACATTGAATCATAGTAAATTTTACTCTGATTCTGAGTAAAATTGTACTCTAAAAGTACAATTTTATTATGATCTAAGGAGAGTATCTACTTTGAATCACACTAAGTGTCATGTATTAATAGCCTTGCGTGTTTGGTTGCTGAGAAAATTACAAAAACATAACAAGAAAATCAAATATAGTTTTATTCTCACTGTCGCTTTGATGTTTAAATGATCAATTTCTCAACTTTTTCCTCATTCTCTTGGGAATCAAATAGAAAATAACATCAACATCAACAATCAAAAAACACAGACAACACTTTGAAACATGTAAATATATATTCACATGCAACCGACACATATATAGATAAAGGAATATATACACACATATATATGTAGTATAGAATCAGATCTGTAAATCTCCTTTTCAAAACCTTCTAAACATTAATGAAATATGATTTAAGATTGGAATTTTAACAATCAAACAAATATAAGACCTCGATAAAATCCCTTCCTTCCTCTTTCTTCAAACCCTAACCCTCTCTCTCCACCTTCTCATCTTATAATCGGCCTCCATCTCCTGATGTCGTTGTGGTGGAAGACTTGAGGGTGTGAAGTGAGCCAGAGTTGAGAGGTTATCTCTTTCTCACTTTCCTTTCTGTTTTCTCTGTGTTCTGTATCACAACACAAAACCATCATTGTTGGACCTTCAAATCAGCCTCAGAAGCCGTCTGTACACCTTGAAGATCAACGACCTCTCCCTCTTCCTTTTCGAATCTCAATCGATCTCCCCTATCGCTAGACCGAGAAGTTGCCATTGATCTGAGGGTCTTCAGATCTACTAGATTTGTGGCAAATCTGAAATCTGAGGTCTCTTTAGTTGAGGGTATAATAGTCTGATAAAATATTTAAATAATAAATTTTGTCTTTTATACAAGACTTTATAATTATGAGGGAGTTTTGAAGGTATAATTTTATTCTTGGTCTTTTTAACAATAAAAAGAAAGTAAGAGGGGTTTGTAGTCAAATTTCTCTATATACATATATATGTATTTTTTTTTTTCAGTTCATTTGTTTTGGTGTCTGCAATGAGTTCCGCTAGCCCTTAAAGGTGAAGGTGGTGCTCAAGTTGTATTTTCAACCTCTATGTTGAGGGCTGCAATGGGTGGTATTTTTTCCACATAGTTGCACTGATCATTTACCATGTTTTCTGTGTATTGACATTCCAAAATACGAGGGTCAGAAAGTGGAATGTGAAGTCTTCCAATTTGGGTCTCCATTTTTTCGGCTGTAGGAAGTGATGTACCATCTCTCTTGGTAGTCATCCATCCGAATATGGGTCAGGCTGTCTCCGAGAGCACATGCCAATTTTTGGAGTCAGATCTAATAATGTAAGAATGCTAATTTAAATCACAAGTTTTTGGTGATCCGAAATCATTTTTTTTTTATTCACATAATAAAAATGGAGTGATTGATTGTAGGTAGGTATTATGAATTGCTTTCAATGTGGGATAAATGCTCATTTTGTCACCTATAATTTGATTGATAATATGTTATTGTTTATCTGTTTGCGTCTTTGGTGGTTGATGAGGGAGAGGAGCCCAAGGACAATAAAGAGAATAAATGTTAGCAAATCTTTTAGTGCTGGCCAAATCTGGTTGGTTGTCCAAAAAACAATTTTGCGTTTTACTGAACTTTTTCCAAAATGTTTGCGTTTTACTGAATAAATGTTTGCGTTTTACTGAACTTTTTCCAAAATGTTTTTCATATAGGAGAATGTTAAAAGCAGCCTTTAGGGCTGCTAGTATTGAAAAATGTGTAAAGTGTGTGTTGATGTGTAAAAAATGTATATAAATATATAATAATATTTTGAGATATGTGAAAAATATGTCTAGGGTTATAAATATTTGACATTATTGGTTTTAAAATTTTTTTGAAACACTTAATTTATCACTTTTAAAAATAACCTCTAATGACGTATTTGTTAAGTGTTAAATTTTGATTTGTAAAATATTGTATTATGTGATGTCATACCATTAGGGGTGGTAAATTAAGAGAAATTATTCAATGCTACATGCCTAATTTATAAGAAATTATTCAATGTTTCTGAAGTAATGCTCTATTCCATTTAGGGCTGTGATTCATCCCCCGAATTCACAGCCCCCGAATCCCCACAATTGCCTTTTCAAGTAAAAAAAAGAAAAAAAAAAAAGAAAAAAAAAAAACGGTTTGCCAAAAATGAAAATTAGGGGGATTAGGGGGTTTTTTTTTAGTGCTACCAAGTATTACTCTTCCATTTATATAGTGACACTTGACATTTTGTCTTATAAAACTCTTACACAGTCTCATGATTTAGGCCAATAATTCTTCATTTGAAGCACCATTTAAGGGCAACTTACAGAGATCGCAATGAACAAACCAAATGGTGGTTGCTTTCTTGGGGCTAGCCTCATTGTCAATTTAGGGCGTGTTTGATTCGTGGGATTGGAGGGGGGATTATCCACTATTTGGATTACAATTTAAATAGTGTTCCTTGTCCGCCGTTTGATTTTTTTTTGAGTCCGCCGGACATGGAGTCCGGCCGGACTCCTTATCCCCATATAGGGGACTATTGTGTCCTCGGGGGGGAGGAGGTGGGAGGTGGGACAGAATGTGGGGTACTATCCACTGTTGGGATTAGATGCTAAAATAATCATTTTGACCCTCTACTATTTAATTATGTATTATATTTACTAAAATTCAATAAAATTTAAATGTCTCAATTTAAAAATAAAATAATTTTATTTAACTTTTTATTGATGTTTTATTTATTTAATTTTTTAAAATGATTTTTTATAGATATTTTATTGATGTTTTATTTTAAAATTTTGTTTATAATTTATTTAATTTCATTATTTAAATTTTAATAGGTGTTTTATTTAAAATTTTAATTAAAAAAATAATATAAATTTTTTATACAGGTTATACAGTATTAAATGAAATTTTAATGATTTATTAAATAATAAAAAAAAATAATGTCCTCTGTATTTTATTAAAACAAATTTATTTAATAAATCATTGTGTAAAATTTTAAAACAGTAATGGTGTAAAAAATTTTAACACAATAATGCTTACCCTTTTAATTTATTTATTTAATTTAAAAAAAATAAATTTATTTAATTGTGTAAAAAATAAAATAAAATAAATTTTTATTTAATCTAACTAAAAATAATTAAAATATTAAAAATATGTTTAATATTGCTATTACTTAGTAAACAATTGAAAAAGGATAAAATAGTCTTTTGTTCATTTATCCTATCCAGTCCGTCCAACCAAACGTTGGATTCACTAAAAATAGTCTTTTCCAGACATCTAATCCCATGAAAAAAAAAACACAGGATACATATCCAATCCAACCAAATAGTCTGGGGGATTCACAGTCTCAGGACTCAAATCCGATCGATTCTAATTCCCCCTTATCCAGTCCGTTCAATCAAACACACCCTTAGAATAATGCCTTTTATCAAATTTATCATTGTTAGACCTTTGCTGCCTCAACAAATTGTGGTGTACCTGTAACGTGAAGTAATATTCTCCATTTGAAATGCAACTTCTTTGATGAATACATATAATTCCTTAGAGCATCTCCAACGCTGACTCAAAATTTTCATCAAATTTGAGTAAAAAATGACTCATTTCACCAAATTTAGGATGAGATGCTCCAACGGTTCACTTTCACCAAATTTGTCTCGGGACGACCGGGTGGTCGACCGGCCGGTTGACCGGTTAGGCCAAATTTTATTTTATTTTATTTTTTTTGAATTGTCTGAACCTTTTTTTGGGACTTTCTGAACTTTTTCAGGGACGACCGGGTGGTCGGTCGACCGGCCGGTTGACCGGTTAGAGAAATTTTTATTTATTTATTTTTTTTGAATTGTCTGAACCTTTTTTTTGACTTTCTGAACTTTTTCAGGGACGACCGGTTGGTCAACCGGCCGGTCAATCGGTTGGTCAACCAGTTGGTATAAATCCAACGGTCAGTAACAGTGATTTGGTGAAATGCTTCGCTTGTATTCAGTTTGATGAATTTTTTGATGAAATCTCAATCTGATACCGATTTGGTGCAAGCGTTGGAGCAGTGCACAGTAACTTTTTCACCAAATTTTGAATTTGATGCTGGGTTTGATGAAACGTTGGAGATGGTCTTAGTAGCATGGATCTTGAACCAAGAAGATAGAACTGAAGCTCAATAAAAAGGGTGTCCTAAGCAATTGTAATAATCTGGTTCATTTATATTCTTAGCCTATATGCTCATATTGATGGCATTAGTGTTGTTGTGATTAAAGTAGTATAAAGTTGTTGGTTTTTTGACTTTTCGAGGGTTATATTTGTAAATGCGAGCGTGCCAGCAAGGATCAATCAGTCCTTACAGAAATTATAATTGCCAACCAATTATCAGACGATTGTGTTTTAGTTCTTTCAGTCTCAATGAAGAGGACTTTTACTGGTGGCTTGACTTAGGAGAAATTAAGCAAAATAATAGGTAAATGACGAACAATTGAAGTATTTCATAAAAATGAAAACTTACAATGAGCCAAACTCAGCCTCGTAGAGGTTTACAGCAACAGTCTACTTAAAACTACTCCTATGAATGAAGTGCAGTGCAAGAAGGAAATGTAAAGCCTGAAAATATAAAACTGGAAAAGAAAATATGAAGTAAATGACTGGTTTGTTGGATCTAAGTCTGGGGGCTTTTTCTGGGGGCTTCTCTCCTATTTATACTTGTCAATGATGACCTTCGAACTGCACTTCAAACCGTCGAACTGTTCCTCCATGATCGCTGATCATGTTGCCTTATAAGTAGTTCCATTACGCCATCAATTGTAGTTAGGCTTCCCTTCTGTATTTGAATTTGAATGTGAGTAACCGTTGAAGTCACGTCACCTTGCATCTATTTACTAATCCAATGCTACTCAAATCACGTGAGAACCAATATTGATTGCCACGTATACGATCAGGATCGAAGACTTGAATAGTCTTCCTATATTATCCTTAATCTGCCACGTGCCAAACTGTAACTGGCTTATACAAAATATGTAGCCAACATTATCCCCCCGCACTAATATACCCAATACTTGGTGATATTAGTGGAACGAGGCCTTTCTCCCGCGCTCTTAGAACGTGCATGGAGTCTATATTCTGGAAACACAATCGCCGTTTATTGATGATCATTTGCATTAACTTCTTTCAATCTTTTGAACATCCCGATACCTTAGCATTCGAACAGACTATGGCCAAATCAACTTTCTTCTCTATTGATTAGACACATGAAGATTCATTGAATAATGCTGCCTCCCTTCAAAAGAACCTCCATGCATTCATTAGCCGCCTTTACCCGCCTTTCTATATTCAGGTCATGGATGCCTTTGCAAATTACCAACCTTTGAATTACGAACACATTGTCCTTAATCCTTCGACTCAGAAAGTTGCAAACATGGACATGGAAAATTCTTCTTCTGATCCATCCTTGGATTGTGAACAAACCGCCCTTAGTCCTTTGATTCAGAAAGTTGCAGATATAGATATAGGAGGCTTCTCTTCACAATCCTCTGCATGGGATAAGGCTACGGCTTCAACTTCCTCCAGGGCTTCAGGCTGGTCAAGCTGGTCAGAACCTGAGGTCTGGGAATTACGGGAGCGAATTAACCATCACTTTGTCGAATTCATTGACCCGTTGGACTTTCCTTTTTATGCGCGAAGCTCGGTGGTTTATCCTTACATGTCTATCAACTGTCGATGCAGTTTAAAGGACAGTCTACTCATGGCATGGCACACATCACCCGTGCCTACAAAAATGGTACGATCTGTTCCTTGTCCAGGGGTATAACCCTTCATTTTTAGCTAAGAAGGTGAAGCTTCATCCTTCTGACTGGCTTAATTGTGTCAATGCTCCTCAATTTCATCTTTCTTTCGAAATGAGGGCCTTTATACTTCCTCCTTTGAAAAAACCTTCCTGGATAGAGAAGTTGAGGTTTACCCTTTCTGCAGAGACAGTTTTCCCTCCTTACGAGCCTCCACCTTCTCCTACTCCAGCTCAACAAAAGCAAGCCCAACTCCTACTTGCAGCCTTTTCTCACCTACCCTTCAATGTTCTTGAGGAAGATGTTCCCCTTAAGAACCTTCGATGGGCTTGTAATATTCTGACTCGGGGCCACGTTCTCAACCCCATTGCTCAAGCAGAAATTCACACGTTTTTGGATCAACTTCTATCACTTCTCCATTGGCACCGTACTTCTTTGGCCACCATTCAATCCTTGGATCAACTTTCATCGCTCCGAGTTCATTCTCAATATGAAGTAGAGAACCTCATCGAAGAATACAACGACTTTCAAAATAAGGATTCTGCGTACTGGATGATTTGGAAATGGATGAGTTGGAACAAGGACTAAGAGAAACGGCGTTCAAAATAAAGGCTGAGGAATTCTTTTATGAAGTGAGAACACATCAACTCATGCAGCCAATGTTAGAAGAAATAGAGGATAGAATAAAGAAAGAACAGAAATTCATTGATCATAGTTGGACTAAGTTTCATGATCTTGTTATTTATTCTATTCCCTATTTTTATGAGCTTGAGTTTGTACCCAAATAGGGCTATTCGATGTAATCACTTTTGCTTAAATATAATTAAGACTTTTCCTCTGTTCGGCATTGTCTTTGTTTACCTTTAAAAGCAAATTCAAGGCTTTGAACTGAACAATCTTATCCTTCGAACATGGACTCGATTGTCTTAAATGAAACACTACAAAGAACCAATTATGAACTTTTCCAATTTATGGAACAAAGTTGACAGTTTCTTGGCTGATTTTCAATCAGAATCAGTGTTTCGAATCTAGCAATCTTATACTTAAAGCTTGTTTCAACCATAATCAACATCTGACTATGGTTAGTATGATCAATTTAGTTTTAAATTGACCATCTTTTACTTCGAACAACAGTTCATGCTACTTTAGTTCCACATACAACTTTTCTGTAAACCAACCATTGGTTTTGATGTTTCGAACACCAAATCCTATCCTTGAAGAGTCTCAAGTTTTGCCTCGAAGGACATTACCTTCGTTAAGAAACCTAAAACAGGTCTTTAAACCTTTTGGAGTAAAACAAACACTTGAGTATTCTTATATTTTTTAAGTATGAAATGTGCTTCGAAGCCGGCTTCTCTGTTTCAAAGCCGTTGTTTTTTGATTTTTGGCGCCAAATATTTTACTTCGAAGCTAACCTCAGTATCTAGGCTGTGTTTTTCTCTCCAAAAGTATCAATATTAAAGGAAACTATTCGTATTCGTACTTCTAGTACTTAACGACTTACGCAATATATTGTTCAGATACAAAAGCTTTTAAAAACCCTTTTGTTTCGTGCTCTGAAATCACTTGCTCTTTTAACACACAAACCCTACCGATCTTCTCTTAACCCTCTCTTCCTTGCTACTTGCTATCAATGGATCCTTCATCGCTGAAAGTGTTCGCTGGCGACCGTATCAGCCCCACCATGGCTTTGAAGAAATGTATTGATGAAGAAATCGCCAAGCTAACAACTGGTGGGTCAAGCGCCATAGATGGACGTCTCTTTGTTCCTCGCCACAGCAACCAATAAGAGTACGTCCTAGGTCCCATCTTTCGGGAGGCCCCTGACCAACTTCCAGCTTTATACCCCCATTTGGAGGATCACTTTCTTCTCTACGAAGGAGGGCTTGACTGGAGCAATTGGAGAATGACCCGGCCTTATCGCTGCTGGCCGACATTGAGAACCGAATGGGATGAATAGTATGACAGGGTTGTGCCTGCGAGAGAAGATGACCTACAAGAGCTCTGCATCCTCGACGCTCTTCGTCTTTCCAGGTTCATCATTCCTGAGGACCCCTTTTTGATTCCTGCTGCTTTATGCTTTTGGAACATGGCTTTTAATTTCTTTCAATTTCGGTGCGGTATGATGGCCCCCACCGTTCTTGATA
The DNA here is from genome assembly GCA_036172215.1 of Camellia granthamiana. Lineage (NCBI taxonomy): Eukaryota > Viridiplantae > Streptophyta > Magnoliopsida > Ericales > Theaceae > Camellia > Camellia granthamiana. The sequence goes on from CM069914.1 coordinate 78,651,133, forward strand.
TTTGCCATCTCTTAGGGCTTTCACCCCTTGGCTCTCCTTTTACTCCCGCCTACCCAGACTTATCTGTCAATTTTTCGCTTCCACCTTTAAATTCCTCCTATAGTGATTTTGTAAAGGCTGAAAATAAAAGGGTAGGCCCCGTGAGAGATAGAGAACTTTTTTCTTTCATTTTATACTGGCTGTGTAAGTTTCTTTTTTGTACATCTTCTCAACGGATTATGCCTGAATTCGCTCCACTTGCGAAAGCCCTTGTCTTGAAAAAACGCATAGCCTTGGCCCCATATCTTTTAGGCCATGTTTATAGAGCTTGCTCCCAATTTTGCGAAAAACCTCTTGACGTTAACCAAGGAGGTCCCCTCTGGGTGCTCCAGCTCTGGCTCTTCGCCTATTTCACTGATCTGCATTCTAAATGCCTAAGATTCCTTGTTCAGAATCCTAGCACCTATGGGGAGAAGTATGCTAGGATTGTTCTTTATCCTGCTTCCTTCGCTTATTACCTTGCTTTCTTTCACCAACTCCTTATTTCTCCATCTCCCTCCTTCTTTTGCCCTTTCGATGCCAACAAAAGACCTGCCTGGCTGCAAACTTTTCTGGCTGATAAAGAGTGCTCCACATCACCTCATAAAGATATATGGGCTTCTAAACCCTCGAGCTTATAAATGCATATCTGAGGTGTATTGCCCTTCTTAGTTTGCTAGACAATTTGGGCTCACTCAAGGGATACCTGTCCCACTTTGCAGTCTCCCGAATGTTCACCTCACAGCTAGAGACTTGAGAATATCTAAATCAAAGATAGAGGCGGCAATATTCAAACTGCTGAAGGAATTGAATGAATTTCAATTTGTCCCCTTTCTCCCATCTGGCTTAGTTTTGAAAAGATTCCAGAACTGGTGGACAGCCAATATAGAAGTGCGCCTATCTGTACACCCTCATGACTTGCTAATAGGGTTAGGAGTGCCTTCGAAGGCTAAGTCAGCAACAGTTGAGAACATTCCCCCTCTTCCTGAAGCTGCCAAAACTTCTCCTGCAGCCTCACTCCCTCCAGCTAGAGTTACTAGAGCTGCTTCGAAGAAGGGTAAGTATTTTCAGGTTCCCCATTTTTTTTTCTTTTGAATCTTTTGTTTGTTTCCTTTACACTCATGTTCTTTGGTGCAGGGTCCCCACAAGAAGAATCCCCTAAGAGAGCTGAAACTTTAGCTACTCTCAAAGAGAGACAACAACAGAAAAAGAAAAGGAAGCTAATCCTCCTTCCTAAGGAATCTGAATCTCAGACAGAAGAGAAAGAGGTTGAACAAGAGCAAGAAGTACCTTTGCAAAGAACAAAGAGACAAAAGGTGGCCGTCTTCCCTTCTGATACAATCGAAAAACCTACTCTCGAGGCAACTACCACAATAATGGAGAAAGAACTCACCTCTGAAGAATCTGAACCCCAAGTTGAAGAGAGGGAGGTCGAAAAGGAGCCGGTAGTATCATTGCCAAGAAGGAAGAGAAAGAAGGTGACTGTTCCTGCTACTGACTTGGTTGAAGACCCCATTCATGAAGCAGCTGTCAAGGCAATAGAGCAGGAACATTCCAAGGCCATAATTGTCTTCGAGAGGGCTAAGAAGAGACGACAGCAACAATTTCTAAGAGAGGAGGTTGCTGCTGCTGATGCATTACAAAGGGAAACAGCAAGAAGGCAACAGATTGCCGAACATCATTCCCTTCGCAGCTCTCCCATTATTGCCAATACTTCTGGAGCAAGTAATTTCTTTCATACTTCTGCTGTTTTTCCCTTGTCAGATTTTGGTATTGAAGTTTGACATCGCTTTACATTTCTTCCTCTTACAGCAACAACTACTGCATTTATCTTTCCAATGAGGCCTCCCTCGATCTCAGTTGAAGTTGATCAAATGCAGAATGTCAGGGTTATCCAAATCGTACTCCCACTTCCAAGGCCTACATTCGATGTACCTTCTTTGAGCCCCAGCATTCCTGCATCTCTTCTTCTTGGCTTAGAGCCATACCTCCCTTTCTTGACCTTTAACCTACCTCAGTCCAGCCTTGTTCCTCTTCATTCTTTCACAAAAATTCCAACTGCTACTCCATCTCTGATGGCAGTTGATCCTCCTATAGAGGGTGCTGGTAGTTTTCCAGCCCGTAGTGCATTACCTTTGCATACCTCCAGCCCCTCTTCACTTGATTCATTGGTGGCTAAGACCATAGAGACTGCCAAAGATGCTCCATCCATTTCTCCTATCCCTATGCAGTCCTCTGTGCCTTCCACCACAACTCTTTCTGCGCTTCTCATGTCTATGGATGAGGTTGATGTCTTCGAAGCCAGACTAGCTAGTCTCTTCGACATACCCTCTACCTCTCCAACATTCAATGTTGAGGCTGAGCCATTAGTTTTGGCTGACTACTTGCTGAAAATTTTTTAGAGCTCTTTTTCCTCCAGCAGCAAGCCTTCTGCTCCTTTGATAGACCTGGACACATGCTTGGATCTGTTGATTTCTTTTTGGAACAATGGAGCAAGGAAAAGGTTATTTATTTATTTTCGTTTTGGTTTACTTGCTGAGTGGTAAACCATTTGTATTAGTTCGGTTATCCAGAGTCGAATAATAAATTAATGTTTGACTACCTACAACCAAATAAATTGTATATGTTCGGTTTTATAGTGTCGAACTTTTTTCAAATATTCGGTTTTTAAGTATCGAACAAACATTATTCGTTCGGTTAAAAACAATAGAACAACTACACTTAGTTCGATTCTATACTACCATTAAATGAAGTTTTGGTGCTCTCGATAATCATGGATTGTTACAATGCCCCAACTACATTCCCAAATCCACCAAAAATTTTCTTCTCAACATTACAATCCAAACTACTTGTTAGAAAATTCACTTCCCATGATCTCCCAGGCCACCGATACTGATCATTAGGCTTCGAATTCTCCATTTGATTCCTCACCGATGTCGTTTTCCTTCTCTCCTTTTGATTCCTCACCGGAGTGAGGGTAAAGATGGAAGATTGTGGGTAGATTGTGGGTGTGGTGTGTAAGGAAGGATAAAAATGAAAGAATGTGGTGTGTATTGAGCAAAATATTTATTTATCAAAATAATTAAAGGTGTGCCTTGAGTAATGATTTGCCTTGAGACAAAATGTGGTGTGTAAATAGAGGCGCCCATTCTATTGATTTCATCCATAATTATTATGCAAATCCTAATACTACCCTTCAACTACTTAACATATTGAAATAAATTACACTTACCTCCCCCTACATATATATATATATAAACACATACATATTTATATATGCACATATAAATATCTAGTGGTTGTTTGGAATGATCTATATAAGTGTACTTTTTGACTTTTTAGTTAAAAAAAAAAGAAAAAAAAAAAGATGTATGTTTGGGATAACTTTTTGACTTTTTACGAAAAAATGTGTAATAAAATATTGTATCAAATATCAAAATTACCATATTACCCTTCATGACACATGCAACAGGCTATCCATGCATTTCAATTTTTGTTTTTTCTGGAGATTTGTAACTTACAACATGACACGTATTGCATGTGGGGAAATGCAATGCAGAGCACTAAGCAGTCTTTATTTTTATTTATTTATTTATTTTTGGAACCCATAGACTTCCCGCCAAATAATATGATTTTTTTTGCTTTTTTAGTGACTTTTTGGCTTTTTTGACTTTTGTAGGTGATGCCAAACATCTCCCTAGTATATATATAAATCATGTTATAAGCACATCCTCAAAATAATGTATCATATGCAAGTTATGATATTTGTGGTATTCATAATTAAATCTTTTTTAGTCATATTAAAAATAAAAGTCATAATTAAATACTACATAAAGTATAATGAAAGACATTTTGGATCAAAACCAAAATAATAATTACAATAGATGATAACCAATATCATAATAAGTCATAACTAATACCATAATAAGTCATAATTAACATCACAATAAATCATAATCAAATATCAGAAATATCATAACTGGGACATATGATCCTCTCTCCCTTTCTCTCTCTCTCTCTATATATATATATATATGCGTGTGTTAACTTTTAAATCTAAGTGACTATATATATATATTCTATTTTTCTTATTCTTATTCTTTTTTTTATATGTTTTTCTTTCTTTATTTATTTTTTCTACACTATCTCTCTTTATAGAAACTTTTTCTCCTCAACAGTTCATTGGCAGGGTTATTGATAACCACCAATGCATAATCTAATCCCATTGTCAAATAAATTCTCTAAACCTCATCAACAATTTAACACACACACACACACAAATAAATTCCCTCATTCTTAGAGTAAATTCTAGGACTTTTAAGTCTTTGAGTTGATCAATTACATTCCTAGCTATAGCTAGAAGAGAAAAGAGAGAGAAGATGCGTAGTGATCTATGGTTGCTGAATTATGTTTAAAAAATTATGGCTGCAAAAGAAATGAAGAAGAGCCAAGGGTAAATTAGTCATTTTATTATCAATTTTAACACCGTTTGAGCCAAAGTTAACCCGAGAAGGGAATCTTGATTTTAGTTTCAAAAATAAGGGAAGTTAGAGTAATTTCTTAAATCACAAGAGAGATCCATGTAATTATGCTAAACCTCAGGAGAGGTAAGTGTAATTTACCCCAAATAAAAAATTAAGGCCGCAAAAGAAATGAAGAATAGTAAAGGGTAAATTAGTCATTTTATTATCAATTTTAATACTGTTTGAGTCAAAGTTAACCTGAGGATAAATCTTGATATTAGTTTCAAAAGTAAGGAAAGTTAGAGCAACTTTTCAAACCACAAAGTAGGTCCCTATAATTATACTAAACCTCAAATGAGGTAAGCATAATTTACTCTTGGAAATATAAAATAAGTATAATTAATTAAACTAACTAAAAACAAAACGAATTGACTTTACAAATATAATAACCTTCTATGAGGTTTCTCATTTAGAAGACAGAAATGCAAAATCAAGTTTTCAACAAAGTGGGCCTAAAAGCCCTTTCTTCTATAACTTTAATTGATTTCGAATAACTAAGATGACCTTCATGAACACCATGTCTAGTTGTCAAAAAATTTTGTACGGGAAAGTCGTTTTTCAAGAAAAATTTAGTAGAGTAAAAGGAAACGTATTTTGTCTATTTGTGAAGAAAAATAAAATGTACTGTTGAGTCTTTTGTAAAATCTTGTATTTCTTGCAAAATTTAAAAACTTTCTTGTTAATTAAACATAAAAAAATTAATTATATTTTACTTTTTTTTCCTTGACCTAATGGAGTTATAGAAAGTCTCGTTACTTTGGAGTTATTGAATGTAATTTAAACATTCCAGTCCCTTACAGGATGAAGATTCTTTTCAATCCACATAGTGGATATAGGTAGGGGTGAACAGTGGATATATCGATCCTCCTAAACCGATCAAACCGAACCGATCCGCCGCATTTTGGACAGATGCGTAATGACGAGCGGACAGTTGCGGATTGATTTTTTCCAATTTGTCTAGTTTTGGATGGATGGCGGAGTTGAGGTTTCTTTGGCCGCAACCGAACTACCAAATCGTGAGCACCTCTAGTAATTTGTAAGATTTTGTGTTTTCAATTTGTTTAAATATTCTGTTTGTGTTCTCAATTGAAAAAAAGTTTAAATATTCTGTTGAAAAATAGTTTTCAACTTGAATAAATTTTTTGAATTGAAAAAAATAAATGTATTATTTATCTATATTATTTGGTTTTTAAATCTAACTCTAAAAATAATAAATAAAAAAGATGATATATGCTGGTTGGTTTTTGTTTTAAAAAAAGATATAGATAAAACAATACAGAGGCATGCAATCTCTACTACTATTCTGTTAATGGTTTTGGTAATTTGAATTGTTTTTATATTTTAAGAATTACAGATTGTAATACTTTATGTGGATGAGGCATGCTATGATTGTAATATGTAGATGAGGCATGCAGTGATTGTAATATTCTAAAATTTTAAACTTTCTTTCTTTGGATGAGTCATGCAGTGATTGTAATATTTTTTTAAAGTCATTGACTGTAATACCTCTTTTTTTTTTTCTTTTTTGAGGAAGTATATAAGTTGAATTATGTTGAAAATTTATATAATTTTAAACCACAAAACCAATTCGCATCCTTCCGCCAATCTGCTCAATCCACATCCACTGGATTGACGGATAGATGCAGATTGATTTTTTCTAATCCGCCAATTTGACAGATGAATGACGGATTAAAGGTTCCGTGGCCACAACCAACCCGCGCCCACCCCTAGATATAGTAATAATTATAATAAACAAAGGGTACATTCAGAAATAGACAATGCTACACTTTTGATTAACCTGCGTACAACTGTGTCAGTCCTCTAAACCAAACTCCTTGCCCATAGCTTGCGACACACTCACCTTGCACACACCGCGTATCATTTCCCTTTATACACTACGTCATCTAATATATATATGTCTCTAGCTTCTCTTCTTCCCTTACTATCTAAACCACCTCAAACTTTAAAAAAAACTCTCAAATCTCACGTTGCCTCGTTCATTCACATTACTTTTCATAATCACAGTCTGAAGTCGAAGTCGAAATTGAAGATGTAGAGGAAGAAATCTAGCGCAGTTGCAAGAGCATGGAACATCCTCCGACTAGCCTTGTTATGGGCAAGAAAATGCGGAGTTTTCAAAATCAGGAGACTCGTGATGGACCTCCGTCGCTTTCACAAATTCCTTAAAACCCTAGCCCACTACTCCACCAATTGCCATCACAGCGCCGCCACCATTCATTACGGTGAGCGCCAGCTTTCCTTCGACAACACCCCCATTATTCACATCAAGATGCACCGCCCTTCCTCGATGCGATTCAAGATGCCTCGCATCCCTTGCATAAATCATCCTCAAGTTGATTTCGATTACGATTTCGAGTCCAATGGTGACAATGACTATGAAATGAATTGTGATTTTATTGATGGTGATGATGATGATGATGATGATGGAGCAAGGAAAAGTTTCTTGAAAGGTGGAAATGAAGATGATTGCGAAGACATTGTTGCTTGTGACGATGAAGGGATTGATCTCAAGGCAGAGCAATTTATAGCTAAATTCTATGAGCAAATGAAGATGCAGAGACAGGTCTCATATTTATAGTACAATGAGATGATTGATAGAGGCACAAATTGATCACCACCAGAGTTCATATTTTTGACTTGCACACACACACACACACACACACACATATAGATTGTATGAATGAGAAGCATTGCGGCATTTCTGTAAATACTGGAGGCTTCGGTTCAGTGTTCACATTTTTCTCAAATAAAGCATTTTAATTTTTTTTTTGATTCATGAAATGGTTGTGTTCTGGATGAACTGGAAAGAGTGGACTCAAGGCCTACCAACCTTTTTATTTTATTTGTAATCATCACAAACACAATGATTATTTACAATCATCGTAATTATAAGACTGGACATTTAACTATATAAAATAAAAATCCAACCATGTTGGATTTTGGTATGAATCGCAAGTGTCTTGCATAGTTTGAATATATATATATAACAAATTCAGCAAGATCTCCAAACCCACCTGGAGAACGTCCGAGCATCATTTCTTTCTTGATTTCTGCAAATGTTAGGTGGAAAGGATGAAACAAATGTTGGAATTTTGATCTTTTGGAGCAATTTGAAAAGGCAGCAGATTGTCTCCAATCTACAAAGTGGATTCGATCATGTTATTTGGACTAGTGGGACTCATCACGAGTTTCGACTCAATAATTCAAACTATTTATTTTTTAGATCACAATATGTAGATTATTCATGAAAAAATCAGGTTGATCCGATAACTATAGTTATGTTATTTTATGGCATTTATTTGCAAAAAAATAAACGACAAATATTATTTAAAAATTAGACTATTCATTTTTTGAGAGACAAATATAATAAACTACAACAATGATTCATCCCCCCCTTTTTAGGACCCCCTTTGGACCCCCTCTCTCTCTCATTGGTCACCTTTTCTTTTTCTTTTTCTTTTTCTTTTTTTTCCTGCACCTCCAATCACCTCTTGCCACGTGGCAAAGGAGGTAAAGGGGGTGACCCCCAAAGGGGGTCCCAACATTTATTCAATAAACTAAGATAACTATGATTATCAAATCAATATTATTTCTTTCCATAGATGATGTACATGTTGTGGTCTAAAAAATAAAAGATTTAGACCAAACAGCACGGTCCAATCCTGAAGACAAGTTCAAATGCGAAACACTCTTAACAATGTTATTTTTTTCAGGAGGAGGATTCTGGATCGGAATGTGCTATTTGGGCACGTCAAGTCCACTACAAGTTCCATTTCAATGATTCGAACAGTTCATTTTGTTGGGCATTTCGTTTATTTCATTCACAAAAAAAAAAACTAGGTCGATCTAATAACTATAACTTGTTTAACTTACCGAGTTTTCACTAAAAAAATGGACGCCAATTGTGTTTTTAAAAAATGAAATGTACATTTTTTTATGACAAAAATAATAAATTGAATAAGTTGCAACTATTGGATCGATCTAATTCTTTTATGGATGAAATATACGAAATGCCCGAAAAAATAAACAATTCGAATAATTGAAACGGGACCTATGATAGACTCTTAAGGGCCCAAACAGCCCCCTCCAGTCCAAATTTTAGACAGGAGGGAATCCTCCGTTTTTTCATGAGTTTTGCTTCCTCTTTTTTTTTTTTTTTTTCCCTTCTAATTATGTCAATTTTTTTAATTGTCTTATATAAATGAGAGGTGAAGCACCAATAAATTCCAATTTGTGAACTTGTATACTAGTTAGTCCTGCCTTTTTTTTGTTAAACCAAAAGGTCCTAAAAAAATTAGATTGACACATCTATCCTCTTCCATGCATGTTTTTATGTGTTTAATGGGGGTGAATGTGGAATTTTTTTGTGGGTGAAATTATATTTGTGGACATAAAGGGCACTATAGGCATTTTTTAGTTTCCCTCTTTTTGATTGAATGTTTGATCTGCATATGGAAACATTGCCAAGAAACATTCTCACATTAAAATGTTTCCATATTAGGGGATTAGAACACTATATGTGATTGAGGGTTTTCTAAAGGGATTAAATTACAAATTCTCTTCTTGAAATTTTTTAAAATATAGATTGTCTCCATAATTTTGAAAATTATAAAAAATCTTATTATTAGAATTACTTATTTAACAAAACTAATAGAAAAATATATATAATTTTTCTCCTATACAATAGTAAAATTATTTGAGTTATTAATTAAAATAATTTTTTTTACATCATTAAAATATATTAATTAATTTTTAAAAATTTATTAATAAAGCAAGTAATTTGTTAAACGATGAAAATTTTGAAGAGATATGATACATAATTTTTAAAATTATAAGATAATTTGCATTTTAAACAATCATAATTTATTATTGAAAAATAAAAATAAGAAAAAAAATTCAAACACTAGAATAAACTCTCTCCACATTGACGTTATATAGATTTAAAGAATGGTAAATTATGTTAAATCCCCTCAAACTATTGACCATTTATACTTTATCATTCTAACATTTTAAACTTAACAGTTATTCCCTCAAATTATTTGAATTTGAACATTAAGTCATTTTGTTAGTTATCTATTAAATATTTTTTTTTATTCAAATATCTAACAGATAACTAATAGAAGGATTTAATGTTCAAATTCAAATAGTTCAAGGGGGTAATTGTTGGGTTTAAAACATTAGGGGGTATAATGTAAATTGTCAATAGTTTGAGGGGGTTTAATATAATTTTCCTTTTAAACAATAATCAACTTGATTTGAGATTTCTGAATTGACTTTTCAAAAAATTGAAACATTTTATTTTCCGTATTTTTTTTATTGAATCCTTTTAATATTTTAAGCAATTTTTTTAATTTTTAAAATACACCTAACCGAAATACACTTAAAAAGTATAATATTTATAAAAACAAATTTAAAACCAAAAATAAATAAATAAATAAATAAAAATTCAATACATTTTTTATATTCTTGTGTATTTATTAATTTTTTAAAATATTTTTTATAAATATTTTATTTTTTAGATACATTTAAATAAAATATATCTAAAACAATAACAAAATATTTAAAATTTTAAAAATATTTACTAAAAATAAAAAGAGTAAGACATCATACCATAAAAGAAAATAAGTAAACTCCAAAACTTCTAAATTAAACTAAGGCCAAGTTTGGCATTTTCAAAAAAATTCAAAAAATCAAAAAGTCACTATCCTATTTAAGTCACATCATCTTATTTAAGTCACATCACCTCTCTAACACATCATTTCAAACCCAACCCAAATCCAACCCATATTTCATAAAAAGTCAACAAATACACTTATTTAGTCTTCCCAAACTTGGCCTAAAACAACATACCATAAAAGAAAACATACCTAATTGGTTTAGAAGGAAACATCTAAAAATAAATGAAGCAACATTTTCTAAAATAAAATTTTTGAATAATTTTTTGAAATAAGAATATATAAAAAATAAAAAATTAATTTTTAAAAAATTAAATTCCACTATTTATTGAAAGCATAGCGCATAACCATGTATGTATTCTCTCCTCCTTCAGAGAGTACTCTCTAATTCTTGCGTGTCCTACAAGACCTTTGCATTCAAAATCTATTTATCTTTTATTAAAAAAATGAAAGCAATCCTAAAGACCTTTGCTAGTATAAAAAAATGTGTTAAAGTGAGAATGTAAAGGAATTTCTTAGAAATACTATTTTTAAAAAAAAAACAAACAAAGGGACAATTTTATTTTATTTTTTTAATAATGCAAGTAAACTTCAGAATTCCTAAATTAAACCAAACTAACATATCATAAATGAAGCAACATTTTCGGAAATGAAGCAACATTTCCAAAGAAGAAAAAAACATCCAAAATGATTTGGGGGTATCCTAAAAAAGTGCACTTTTTGTCTTTTTACGAAAATATGTACAGAAAAGTAGAGAGGTGATGTGATGGAAAAAAAATAAAAAGATAAAAAGATGGATTATATAGTATAACCCAAACCAAATGTAGCAACATTTTCTGAAATGATTTTTTTTTTTTAAAAGTCCAAATAAAAATATATAAAAATAAAAAATTAATTTTTAAAAAATTAAATTCCAATATTTATTGGAAGCACAGTGCATAACCATGTATGTATTATTAAATAAAATAAAATAAAATAAAGAATTGTCCCTTTGTTTTTTATTTTTAAATAATATTTCGAAGAAATTCTTTTACATTTTCACTTTTATATGTTACGCTTTTTTTTAATAAATATAATGTAAAATTTTGCCAAAGTTATGATAATTTATAATTTAGAAATAAAATTAGTATTTTGTAATAATGTTATATATAAATATGTATAATTACTACAAAAATATGTAAGATGCTTATACACCATTTGAAGATTGTGGGATTCCCTTTCTATAAAATTTCAATTTCTTATATAGTTTTATTTAGTTGAATAAGAAAGTACGTAAAATAGAATTTTAAGCTCAATATAATTCTTTTGCTTTCTATTTGAATGAGTCATTTAATAAAAATAAATAAATATATATAGTATCTAATTTATTAAAAATTCATATTTTACATATTTTACACACCTTTTATATGTTTTAATAAAATTTTTATGCACATACCAATATTAACCATTGTCCAATGGCCCATGGTAAATATAGATGAAATTACTCATAAAATTTAGCCCTTGTTTGGGAAGTGATTTTTTTTTTTTTTTTTTGATTTTTTGACTAAAATATGAATCAGTGGCTTTTTAAAATATTTTTAATTTTTTTTGACTTTTTAAATAAAATAGTCACCAGCTAACTCAATTCCGTTTCTAAATTTCAAAAACAAAAATGCTATGAACCTACCCTTATCAACCCATAATTTAACATAAATGTGTTTGTATAGTGAAGATTAAATTGAATGAAGTGTGGGTTCATGAGTAAAATGAATTTGAACCAATAATTCATTTTTCTGAGTAAATTCTAGATTGACAAGGGTGAGTTTTGTAGTATTGTTTCAAAAATCAAAATCTATTTATCTTTTATTAAAAAAATAAAAGCAATCCTAAAGACCTTTGTTAGTATTGAAAAATTGTATAAAAAATGTGTTAAAGTGAGAATGTAAAGGAATTTCTTGGAAATACTATTTAAAAAAAAACAAACAAAGGGCAATTTTATTTTATTTTTTTAATAATGCAAGTAAACTTCAAAATTCCTAAATCAAACCAAAATAACATCCATAAATGAAGCAACATTTTCGGAAATGAAGCAACATTTCCAAAGGAGAAGAAAACATCCAAAATTAAATGTAGTAACATTTTCTGAAATGAATTTTTTTTTTTAAATTCCAAATAAAAATATATAAAAAATAAAAAATTAATTTTAAAAAAATTAAATTCCAATATTTATTGAAAGCACAGTGCATAATCATGTATGCATTATTAAATAAAATAAAATAAAATAAAGAATTGTCCCTTTGTTTTTTATTTTTAAATAATATTTCTAAGAAATTCTTTTACATTTTCACTTTTATATGTTACGCTTTTTTTAATAAATATAATGTAAAATTTTGCCAAAGTTGTGATAATTTATAATTTAGAAATAAAATTAGTATTTTGTAATAATGTTATATATATTTTAATAATATTTTTTAACAATAAAATATGTATAATTACTACAAAAATAAAATACGTAAGATGCTTATACACCATTTGAAGAGTGTGGGATTTCCTTTCTATAAAATTTCAATTTCTTATATAATTTTATTTAGTTGAATAAGAAAGTACGTAAAATAGAATTTTAAGCTCAATATAATTCTTTTGCTTTCTATTTGAATGAGTCATTTAATATAAATAAATATATATATATAGTATCTAATTTATTAAAAATTCATATTTCACATATTTTACACACCTTTTATATGTTTTAATAAAATTTTTATGCACATACCAATATTAACCACTGTCCAATGGCCCATGGTAAATATAGATGAAATTACTCATAAAATTTAGCCCTTATTTGGGAGGTGATTTTTTTTTTTTTTTGATTTTTTTGACTAAAATATGAATTGATGACTTTTTAAAATATTTTTAATTTTTTTGACTCTTTAAATAAAATAGTCACCAGCTAACTCAATTCCATTTCTAAATTTTAAAAACAAAGATGCTATGAATCTACCCTTATCAACCCATAATTTACCTTGAATGTGTTTGTATAGTGGAGATTAAATTGATGAAGTGTGGGGTTCATGAGTAAAATGAATTTGAATCAATAATTCATTTTTCTGAGTAAATTTTAGATTGACAATGGTGAGTTTGTAGTATTGTTTTAAAAATCAAAATCTATTTATCTTTTATTACAAAAATGAAAGCAATCCTAGAGAGCTTTGCTAGTATTGAAAAATTATATAAAAAATGTATTAAAGTGAGAATGTAAAGAAATTTTATAGAAATACTATTTTTTTAAAAAACAAACAAAGTGACAATTTTATTTTATTTTTTTAATAATGCAAGTAAACTTCAAAATTCCAAAGTCAAACCAAAATAACATACATAAAGGAAGCAAGATTTTCGGAAATGAAGCAACATTTCCAAAGAACAAGAAAACATCCAAAATTATTTTCGGAAATGAAGCAACATTTCCAAAGAACAAGAAAACATCCAAAATTATTTATTGTAAGCACTGCGGGCATTCTCTCATTCACAGAACGAACTCTCCCCCCCTCTCTCTCTCTCTCTCTCTCTGCAGAAAAACTCCACCAGCTACAATGAATTCGTATTCTTCAACATTTTACTTTTTCTTTTTTCTATTTTTTTCCCTCCAATCCCGCGACATGTGGTTGTGGGGTTCATTAGCCATCTTTGCTCTCGAACTCGCACCAGTAATACGCTTTTCAAAGCGTAACAGTGGCGTCGACCTTCACTCCTCCATTAATGGCGAAGCAAACGTCGACTCCAGTGCTCCTCCTGCAAGTCCTTGTCCTATTGCAACTGAGTGCTCGTTCGAGTTCCAATGTTCACCGAGCGATATCAGTCCTGCCGAAGAGCTGTTCTTGTATGGTCACATCCGGCGGATGTCACCACTACGAACAGTACAAGAAATAGAAGAAGAAGTGGATATTCAAGAAGAAGAAGAAGTGGATGTTCAAGAAGAAGAAGTGGATATTCAACGCATTCTGGAGTTGGCTCCGTCGATCGAGACAACCCCTTCATCGTCACAAGAAATAGAAGAAGAAGTGGATATTCAAGAAGAAGAAGAAGTGGATGTTCAAGAAGAAGAAGTGGATATTCAACGCGTTCTGGAGTTGGCTCCGTCGATCCAGACAACCCCTTCATCGTCTGGAAGGAAGAAGAAGTGGATATTCAAGGTCTTCACTTGCTCATCATCGAAGGAAAAGAAAACGAAAAAGCAAAAGCAAAGAAAGCCTAGGGTTCAACGACTGCTCGGCTGTCTAGGGATGAGTGTCTCTGTTGTCGAGCAATTTTAGTGCCATTGCAAAGCAAAATAGATTTGAATAGTTTTCTATGTTTATCAATTGTATTTTAAATGGTTCTTGGATGGAAAATAGTTTTAAATCTTTAGTACGCACTTTATTTGATGGAAAAAAATTGAAAGAAAAAATGTATTGTTAATTCTGATAGCATCATATTGGATTGGAAGTCTGTTACAATTTTGCAGTTTTCATGGAATTATATTTAATATATTTCTTTATTATTTTTTCCCCCTTCACAGAGCATTAGGCAATTTTGCTGTTGTTCTTCAAACTACTCTGTGGTTTAAACTGTCCCTGATTGTAACAGTTCTATTAGCATTGGCATACACAATTTTGTGCATTCTGGCATTTGTTAGAAATACCCAGTTGGAAGATAAGCTAGTTGATGGACTGTTTTGGTTGATTCAAGCAATAACTCATGTAACAATTACAATATTGATTGTCCATGAGGGGAGATTCCAGGCTGTTTCTCATCCTTTGCCGCTTCGAATTTATTGTGTTGCAAATTTTATCATCATTTCTCTGTTTAGAAATACCCAGTTGGAAGATAAGCTAGTTGGACTGTTTTGGTTGATTCAAGCAATAACTCATGTAACAATTACAATATTGATTGTCCATGAGAGGAGATTCCAGGCTGTTTCTCATCCTTTGCCGCTTCGAATTTATTGTGTTGCAAATTTTATCATCATTTCTCTGTTTAGTGTTTCCGGGGTCATTCCTGTAATCTCTATAGAAGAACTTGATTTTGTTTTGAGACTGGATGATATAATTTCATTCATTTCTTTTCTGTTATCGATTGTACTCCTTATGGTTGCCATAAAAGGATCAACCGGGATTACTAAGAGGAGCGAATCCGATTCAGTTATGGATGTAGAACCTGAATTATATGAACCCCTATTGAATGGATGCAATGTGAGTGGCTTTGCTAAGTCTTCTATCATTTCCAAAGCTTTTTGGCTATGGATGAATCCCTTACTGAGTAAAGGCTATAAATCTCCTCTCAAGTCTAATGATATCCCGGCCCTTTCGCCAGAACATAGAGCTAAAAGAATGTCTGCACTCTTCAAATTGAACTGGCCGAAGCCTCATGAAAAATCGAAGCACCCTGTTCGAACCACGCTGCTTCGGTGCTTCTGGAGGGAAATCGCTTTCACTGCCTTCCTTGCAATTGTGCGTGTTTGTGTCATGTATGTTGGGCCTGTTCTTATTCAGGGTTTTGTTGATTTCACCTCGGGGAAGGGGAGCTCCCCCTATGAAGGATACTACCTTGTTTTCACTCTCCTCATTGCTAAATTTGTGGAAGTTTTGACCTCTCACCAATTCAACTTCAATTCTCAAAAGCTTGGAATGCTCATTCCATCTGCCCTCATAACTTCTTTGTACAAGAAGGGCATGAGGATGTCGTGTTCGGCTAGACAGGCTCATGGGGTTGGACAAATTGTAACTTACATGGCTGTAGATGCTCATTTATACAATTCAACTGGATTTTTAGTTTTGTTTACTCGTTTTAGTCATTTACATATTTTCAGTTTTTCGAGTTCTCTTATTTTTTTCTTTTGACATGCATGACTAGTATCATCACTTGTCTAGTTTGAAGTTTGGCATCTTTGTTACATTGAAAATGCAAAGGTGCAGTTACTTTACAGTACCAATATCATTTACATTGTAATCTCTTTTCATAACAGGAATACTTTTATTCTCTCTACTGTGGAGAAAAAACAAATATGGAGTACTGTCGAGAAGCACCTCACGGACAACCAAGTGGAGGCAAGTTTGGCTTGACTTTTTAAGTGGAATGGTTAATATAATTTATTCTTGGCTAACTTATGCACACGTCTTTTGAATGCTTTTTCTGTTTTTTTTTTTTTCTTTTTTTTCATGTTAAGAACACTTGCATGATAGTTTCTTTGCTTGGGTTTCAGTTGTATAGGAGTCCAGACACTGTCTTCAGCTCCTTCCCTACATGCCAATAAAAAGGAAATAATTGTGAAATGAAACAATTGATTTTGTATAAAGTGTCTTTTCTTTCACTGAAGGATTGAAATTTTTCTATAAAATGAACATGGTATTTTACTTTTGTCTTGCTGCTTATGCTAGAATTCTAAGGACTCTGGTAGCAAATAACAGTTGATGAATTTAATGTGATTACAAAAAAGGCTAGTGTTCAAAGTGCCCCCATTCTTTAAAATGTTAAAAGATGCGAACTTTATTCCTTTTTCAATTTGTTGGTTTGGTTTTATAAGGAGTAATGTAGTAGTACAGTTCTCCACAATCTTAGGATGGCAATGATGACAGATAACTTAATATATATATCTTAGTTTAATGATAGTTTGTGATTAGGAGGGTAGGGCCCCAAAATAAAATACAATATAGAAGAGCCCAGAGTTTCTTGGATTTAACAATGGTCCTTTAATTGTTTCCACACTCGTAGAAGAGGTTAGAGCCCTACATAGGATTTTGTCACTTCTAACTGCAACATGTAGTTTTTTTGTGCAGGTAAGAGAACATGCTGCAGCAGTTTTAGCAGGCCTAATGAAGGGTGGGGATGAAAACCTAGCTGAAGACTTCCGTGGTAGGGCTTACAGAGATGCAAATGCAATTCAAAAGAAGAGAAGACAGAGGTCATTTCTTGGTTTTGAAGCTTTCTTGTTATGCTAGTTACTAGATTAATTTCTCTAGGGAGGAACAATCTTCAGATATTCAGTCCTTTACACATGTTCACTTCTAGTCGGATGTCATAAACATACATAATGGTTTATGATGCATCTATTTCTTACCAAAAAGAGTTTGTGATGCATATATAACTTGTGGAGTGGGTTCGAGTGATATTGCTTTGTTCAAGGGCAATGACATGGTTTTGAAATTCCCTTTTTAAGTTTTTCTCGAGTGCTATATGTTCTGGATTACCTATCATCTTCTTGAATAATGCAGATGTTTGGCTTATGGTGCCAATATGGTAGAATAATAAAATATTTCGTTCCTCATTGCATGTGGCTTGATGTCTTGTCCATCATTTGATCTGTCCCAGTGGATTTAACTGATAATATCAAATAAATAATATGGATTGGTGCTATATGGACAGGGATAGTAGTTCTCATTGTGCTTGTTTTTATGTATAGTGCATATTGCAAAGAATTCGCTGGATGCGTTTTTGTGTTCTGTTCTAAACTAATATGGAATGCTATTTGATCTTTTTCCTTTTTTCAATTAATTTTAACTTTGGGAAGAAATGCCAATGCTTACGGAAAATTATTTATCTAGTAGTTTTCTTAGAATGTTTATTGTATTCTTTAGTGTCAGCTGCTTAGGCTGTCTGATTCAATTTTTTCTTAGATGATGACATATGGAGACATGTTGGAAAGCTGACAGAAGCTCAAAGGAGCGTGTTAGATGATAGATTTAAATGGACTAAGAAAAAATGACTATAACTGGTCAAATTCGGTGCAGATCGATACATTTTTACCAATTGACTCCCTGAGCAATAATGACTATAAACTGCCAGAGAAAATCATGAAGCATGCTGTTAAACCACTGAATGCTAGTCTTCCCTTGCAATACTACTTGGACCAGGGTGGTACAAATTCCATTAGTTTCTATGTCTACTTGCACTTCTGTGAACTAGAGAAACTCCAGGATAATGAGATAAGGGAATTTGACATTTTACTGAATTGGAACTCTTGGGCAAAATCTGTTGTTCCTAGTTACCTGAAGACAACACTACAAGAATAGTTGCCTATAACCACGTTTGTTAGACAACGTTTATTGAAAAACGCTGTGGTAGACATAAAATAAAATTAAAAGACACGCATTCCACTTTATAACGTGCTCTGTCTCCTTCAGTCTCCATTTCTCCTGCCCATCACTGCTGCTCAGGTCCTCTCTCTCTCTCTCTATATATATATATATTCACTCTCTCTCTAAAAAGATAGGTCTTTGGATTTCAGGTTGGGACGTACTTTGTTGGGCAGTATTACCAGGTACTTCAGCAGCAACCAGATTTTGTTGATGTTTGAAATTTTGGCACTTGAACAGAAATTTGTGTAGCCCTGTTTTAAGTAGAAATTTGTAGTGTTGTTTTTGTGTGGTAATATTGGTCCTTGGTTTTGGACTTCCGGAATTGTTTAAAGTTTAGTGTGTTCCAAGATGGTCTTGGTTTAATAGTCAATTTATTTTTAGTTAGTCCTTTTAGCCACACTTTTGTCTTCATACTAAAGTAATCTGCATCTTTTTTCAGGTTCTGCCAGGGAAGATGCTTGATTTTATTGATGCTCCTGTTCGATTCATTGTGAGATTCTGATCATTTTTCCTTCATTTTTTTTCCTTCTGCAAGTTGAATGTAGGTTTCTGACATTATTCACTGTGATTTTTACCTCAATTCTTAATTTTATGCCATTCTTGAATTTATCAAGCTCAAAACTTGATTAGCTTGTCCTACTGATGTTTTAAATTGATAGATAACCATCTCATGGTTTGCATGAATTTTTCTATCAAGAATGGTTTTAAATTGCCACATCAGGCACCTTAATGTATCAGTTGTGGTTTAATAGTACCATGAATATTGGTCAAGGCACAATGGGAATCAGCTAAAGTCATGAGTGCCTTTTTTACTGCATACAAAGCTCTAAATGATCATTAAGTGATATGTTTAACTCCAGTTTACTGTCTTAAATTATGAGTATTGTTTTTTTCAATGGAAAATATTTTTTGTTAAAACAAACGGTGTGTAAATCATAATACAATCTTTATAAATTTCATAGTAACCGAATCTCATGTACTGAAACCGTCATTTTTATTAATTTGGTTATGTTGATGTAGGGATCGATGACAGCTCCATACTACAACTCAAGGGCCACAAAGATAGCTGTGGTGACTAATGGGGAAGGATACTTTGAGATGGCATGTCCTCACTTGTCCTCTTCGGAGTTCGGTGGCAGCGGCAGCAGCAGAGGAAGGCAAGAGGGGGCAGAGGATCGCACCAGCAGCAATGCAGGAGCAGTGGCCCGAGCTACCAGAAAGTGAGTGGCCACCTGAGCCGTGGTGTGGTGTTTATCGTTCCCCCTGGTCGCCCAATCATCACCATCGCTTCCAAGAATCAAAATCTGCAAATTGTTTGCTTCAACGTCAATGCTCTGAACAATGAGAAATTCCCTCTTGCAGGTAATTAAAATTTTTCATGCTATTAATTATGCTATTAATGCTCTAATACTATGATTGTTAATTATGCTATTAATGCTCTAATGCTATGATTGTTAATTATGCTATTAATACTCTTTTTGGAATTTTATTTAAGAAAGGTTGGTTAATTATGCTATTAATGCTCTAATACTATGATTGTTATCCTAGATATGTCGTACTTAGGTAATTAATTCATTATTTCAAGCCAAAATTCATACTGTCTGCATCTGTCATGGTCTTCTATTCAAAGAAACATTTCCCCTCACTTTCTGCCCTTTAGATTTAAGGTTAATTATGTTTAATTTGTGATAATACTTTTATTTCTTTTTTAAATTGGAAAAAATTAGTATTAGCGCCCGACCTGTGAATTTCTATGTCTACATTTCTATGCTATAATAAATTACTTAAATTGGGAGACAAAGAAAGAGCTCAGATTCAGTTGATAATGAAATCATGTTAATGAAAAATAAAATTGTAGGTACTTTTCATTTTACCTACAACGGTTTTTTTGGTTTTTGTAGGTACTTCATATGATGCTCTGTCTATTTCAGTTTCATTATCACTCTTTTTGGATCTCAATTGTTGACTGACTTCGTGTTGTAATAATTCATTGCTTGTTTGAAGGAGGTTTTTGCGGACCCTGCGCGTGATGAGAGTCTGATATTTGAACTTTTAGATCTGAAACTTGAAGTTGCCAACAATGGAAGTGCCACCTGGTTTCTTCAAGACCTTGCCAGAGAGCAAGATGCTGAGGTTTCTTTTTCCTGTAAAGCTACCAGTAAGTGTTTGATTGCTGCTAAAAACTATTTGTAAACTATTACTGACATTGCGACATAAGATGCCTGGATCTATCTGATACCCCTACATGAATTTTTAAAAAGGCACAGTAAAGGATTTAGACATATCAGAGAGGTGCACATATCTGATCAGTTTCTGTGGCCTAATTACATGTTTGGGATTTTGTGAAGAGTTGATTGATTGATAGAGTAGTATGCTAAATGAAATCATTTAAATACATAAAGTTGAGGCAGGTGGTTAATTTGCTATTATTACATGCAACAAGCACTGGAATGTTAAATAACTGAGCTTCTCCAATATCTGTGCTTCTCACATGCCATGTCTCAGCTTCACTGCTTCGCAGATTCTGGAAGTGTATCAGAATTTTGACATTTTTTCCCCATCAACTTTTGACTCTCATTGGCTTTGTAATTTAGAATTGAAGTTCTATGTTTGATTTGAAATATTAACATGATTTTCCCCTTTTGCTACAGTATTTTTCTGTGTTAATAATTGGAAGTTGTATCTATGGAGTGCATAACATGCTTCTCTCATCTGTTCAGTGGTTATTACTCTTTATTAGACTAATTTTGACATTTGAAATTTGTCTTCCACAGAGAAGATGAAATTGATGACATTCAGAAGGTATTGCATAGCAAATGTGATGAACTTGTTGATTGAATTTGTTGCAAATAAATAATCATGTTTCTTATCTTAATCAAATTTTCCTCTCTAGGAAATAGCAGTTCTACAACAATGTCGATCAACGTATATAACAGAATACTATGGATCCTACCTTCACCAAACCAAACTATGGATAAGAATGGAATACATGGCTGGTGGTTCTGTTGCTGATCTAGTATGTTACTGCTGTTGGCTTCATAATGTAATTTTTCCTATTTTTTCAGAGAATTTGGAGAGCACATTGAATATTATTATTTTTATGATTTTGTATTGTCATATTGCATTTAAAGGGGTTTTATTTATTTATGTTATGGAAAATTGAAAAATGAATGGTCATTCACATTATGGAATATATTTTGAGAATGGTGATGGATGATGATGGATAATATAGGTTTGGTTTGAACAAAAGTCAAAAGATCATTAATTATGATTTTTCAATTTTTTTTTTCAAAAAAATGAAAGAGATGGTGGCGTTTTTCTTAAAAACGTCACGAAATGTCGTCATTATGACGTCAGAGATAACTCCTTTAACGTGCGTAGTTAACGGCTGTAAAGAATTAGCGGCGTTTTAGAAAACGTCGTCTAAAGTCTTTAGTGGCGTTTTTTAAACGTCACAAAGATACAACGACGGCCGTATCCTCGACGAATTTTATAAACGTCGTTTTATCTTTTTGCGGCGTTTTTCTAGCCTATAGCGGCGTTTTACAAACGTCGCTAATTTCCGATTTTCCTGCAGTGATATGATGCTGCAGCTACATGTTGTATGGCTTATGCCACTGCAAGTTTCTGTTGCCCTAATACTTCTGTCTCGCTGCCTTGGTACCTCGACAATTACAGCTCTAGTGGGGCTTGTAGTGGTTATGTTGTTCGTTTTGATGGGCACTCGAAGGAACAACTGGTTCCAACACAATGTGATGAAAAATCGGGACTCTAGAATGAAGGCGACAAATGAGATGCTTAATTACATGCGCGTAATTAAGTTCCAGGCATGGGAAGAACACTTCAACAAACGAATTCAATCTTTTCGCGAATCAGAATTTGGGTGGCTAACCAAGTTCATGTACTCAATATCTGGCAATATCATCGTTTTATGGAGTACGCAGGTACTCATATCCACTCTTACCTTTGGTACTGCAATTTTGTTGGGGGTTCCACTCGATGCAGGGATTGTTTTCACTGCGACAACACTATTTAAGATTCTCCAGGAACCAATCAGGACTTTCCTGCAGTCTATGATCTCAATATCTCAAGCAATGATCTCTCTGGCAAGGTTGGACAAGTACATGATAAGTAAGGAGCTGGTTGATGAGTCGGTGGAGAGAGAGGAAGCTTGCCGGGGTGGGATTGCGGTGGAGGTGAAAGACGGAGCTTTTAGCTGGGATGATGGAGGTGGGGAACGAATTGTAAAAAATTTAAATTTGGAGATCAAAAAAGGCTAGCTTGCAGCTATTGTTGGGACCGTTGGATCAGGAAAGTCTTCTCTCCTGGCTGCAATTCTTGGCGAGATGCACAAAATATCCAGGAAGGTCTGGGTATTTTTCTTTAATTGCTTTGTATTGATTGGTTAATTTTATAATTTAACAAGCATATCTGATTTTACTCTTTAACAGGCTAGGGTTTGTGGCACCACTGCCTATGTTGCTCAGACATCATGGATTCAAAATGGGACCATTCAAGATAACATCCTGTTTGGTTCACCAATGAACAAGGAGAGGTATAGTGAAGTTATTAGGGTCTGCTGCTTGGAGAAAGACTTGGAAATGATGGAGTTTGGAGATCAAACTGAAATTGGAGAGTGTGGCATCAACCTCAGTGGTGGTCAGAAGCCGCGGATACAACTTGCTAGAGTAGTTTATTAGGATTGTGATATATATTTTCTTGATGATGTATTCAGTGCTGTAGATGCTCACACTGAGCCTGAAATATTCAAGGTGACAATAATCTTTACTGTATTTATTAGAATTCCCCCCCCCCCTAGTTTATGCATTTCATTGATACAACACTATTCATTTCTATACATATGAAATTGTGGAGATAAGTTCATCATTGAAAGCGAAGTCCTGCCAAAATTTGGCTCTTAACATGAGGAACCTGAATACTTGCAATTTTGCTTGAAAACAATGAAATCTAAGGCTAAATACTACTTTGTTTCATTTTAAAAAAACAATCCCTTGATGTGTGGTAAATTTTGGATGCATTAAATGTTGCCGCTTGTCAATGCTTTTAGATGCTTTGTGCTTTTTTGTGCAAACAATTCTATTAGATTTTGAATAGGTATCTCGTTTAATACCTTTACTTCCACTACAAGAAATCAGCTTTTTAGAGACAAATTTAATCCGTTCCTAAAAGTGTAATATTTGTTGAGAAAAGCTTTAGCCAACCAATTTTCTCCGTCGCGGAGTTTGTCCCAAATGATCCGTCCGGAAAAGTCAAAAAATGACTTTTAGAGACAAAATTTTGTATTTGTCACTAATACTGCATTGGTGGTTGGCTAGGAAAGGAGACACTCATTTAACTACTAGTCTTGACAACAAATTTGAACACAAGATCTCACAAGAAAATCCATAATCTTAAAATCAGAATAGTGCCAATCAACAAATTTATGCAGGGAAATATATACAAATATATTCATATATATATATCTGTCTACCATGTGGAAGAGAATAAACAGCAGATCAATATCAATATCCTTAAAAAATGCCAACATTTGATCTATAACCAATAACAAAAGAGATGAGGTCTATAATTTGATCTACAAGCAGCCAGCACAAACTTGTGACCTATGAGAAGAATAAATTAAACAAACGAGCTTATGTAGGCACATGGGGTCTAGGTACATACCCTGCTCATCCTCTGCCTCTTGTGGACATACCTGTGTCGACAACTTGTTATTGGTTATCACATAAGAAATACATTTCTTCTATTCCAAAGAAATGTACAATTTGAAGCATAAAGCAAAACATAAAGCAAATTTGAAGTATAAAGCAATTTCTTCTATTCCAGAATCAGTGCATTTTGCGTCTTCCATTTAATGGATGCAGTGCATTCTTTCATTTATCACAACCCCAATAATAACATTTGATAGTCTTGCCATTAAGAAAGAAAAATAATAACATTTGATAACATATTTCGCACATCTACATCTGACATAGGAGCATGGAATACTATTGACAAGCATATCATTCAACTAATTTATTTCCAAAAAACCATCCCGACAGTTCCAATCATTTGTATTTACAGTAGCAGAAAGCACACTAATTTTTCTTTTTCTTTTTCTTTTTCTTTTTTTATGTCATAATGCCACTTCAAATTTATAGTACCAAGTTCTTAATGTTGAAAATATATTTATTACATATTTATTTACAGAGATATCAGTTGTTAAAATTGTACTATCTGCTATTCTTAATTTCTTGCAAGGAAGCTGAAAAAAAAATTAATCATTTAGAATAGACATCCTATTGAAATTTGCACAAAAAATTTGCCAGAGACCTATGAAATCAAATAATATTTCACAAGGAAACATATACATTGCACACAGTTAGCAAATGCACACCAAAAGTGAAATGCAAGGCAAAAGTCACCCACAGACAGCAAGCAGAAAATCTAGTTCTATGAAAATCATAATTAAGGTCAGGTCCCAAACTCCCAGTCCCTATTGGGACATGAGAATCTTGAGGCACCATCATGCATCCAAGAATGCATTAGGGATAGGGATTTTTGAACATAGGATCCTGTGCCCATAATTAACACTAAGTTAAAAGTATAGCTATCTTGCTCACAATTATCTTTCTACTAAGTTACCATGCCAATCAACAACAACAGTAACAATAAAAGAATGAAAGAAAAATGGAGAGAATGAAGGAAAGTATTGGTAACCTAAGGGCATCTCCAATCCTTGACTCAAATTGAGTTTTAGGGTCCATTTGGATAGATGTGGATTTCAAATCGAGGAATTTGACCATAATCGTTCAAGAACAATAACTCAAATTTAGATATCATACCTTACTTATCAATTTCAAGATTGAGTTAAATAGCGTTGTAACATGCCCGGGGGATACCCGCGCGCGTTAAACAGTTCGGACTCCCGAAATTTCTTTGATCTAGTCTCACGAGTGCAATGTGAAACATAGATGAGAGTCCAGATTTGACAATTTTTATTGAAAATCCATTTTATTGCAAATTTTGTCAAAAATGGACTGCGTCATCAGATCTTAGAGTCGCCACCTAATATTTTTGGGAAATTAGGAAACCCATGACTCGTGCCAAGGCCACTGTTCGTCGTAACCAAGGATGCTTGGCTCGGAACCTTAGGTATGAAGGGGGAAGGTCATTAATTGAGCACCCCCGCTCACCCGATCAGAAGATCGGCCTCTACTAAACCATGATATGACTTTTATTTTCTTTATATGTTCATGTTCTGATTATTTAATAAATCCTAAAATTTACTATGTGAAACATACAAGTATAGACTATGTCACCCATTTTGGAATAACTTGATTTCATGTAGTTTTAAAAGAGTTTTGACAATGCAGAACCCAAATAAGTTGAGTTTACAAACACGAAAATCAACATCATCCCAAATTAAGCGACACAACCTCCATCCACTGGCATTCATACAGTTATATCACATAAGCAGATAGTCACATGGTAGGATGCTTAAACATAGTAAGAAAAACACACACAAACGGGATGCTAAAGCATAAAAACTTACATGTTTGACGACCCGCGAACAAGCTACAAAACAAAGTTAGTAAAACATACATGATCTTATATACAAAATCCTAATGCAATTCACTCATGAGATGCAACTAAAGATTCGGCTTCTAAGATATGACATGTGAATCATCTCAAGAACATGAGGTAGCGCACATAATCACATAGGAATTGATTAAATCCACAAATGCAAACTTCGCCGAATCAAGATGCATGAAACATGGATGCAAAGCATGAATATGATGAAAAATAAATATGATGTTTATGTACAAATAAGGAAAGCAAGTAAAAGAATGGGATAGAAAGAAGTGGGGCGGGAAATTATTACAACGCTTTGAATAAATTATTACAAACCAGATAAGAGAGAGAGAATGGAATATTACAACAAAATAAAAACCTCACAAACTCTCAAAATAAAAAAATAAAATAAAATAAAATAAAAATTTCATGTGTACTGAAAAATATTCTGCTTGACGTAGGAAGACTGCTCCATTCTGTCCGGGGAAACTTATTTTGCGGGGGGCACTATTCATCCCGAGATACTATTCACTGCCGGAAGTTACTATTCATCATGATAATTACTATTCACCTTTTTTTGATCGTTATTCATCTTACCAGGCATTTTTCATCCGCAGTCACTATTCATCGCCGAAGGTACTATTTATCGACGGGGTTACTATTCATTGTCGGGGTTACTATTCACCGCCGGAGTTACTATTCACCGCCGGTCACTATTCATTCGGTGGGGTCACATCTTTTAACAAATTAGGTGGTTCAACCAACCATTTAAAGCGGTAAAATTACAACAATTTATTACAACATTTTATGTAAGTTACAACAGGTTATATACAACAGTAAATTACAGCAGATAAAGTGATAAAATTAGGTGGTTTGACCGACCATTTAAAGTAGTAAAATTACAACAGTTTATATACAACAGTAAATTACAACAGATAAAGTAATAAAATTAGGTGGTTCAACCGACCATTTAAAGTGATAAAAAAAATTATGAAAAGCAATAAATGAAGTACTTTAAACAAATTATATCATATTTTGAAATTAAATGAAAGTTCGCGAAAACTCACCTTTCAGGGAAATGATGAATTTTCTGATTCACAAACTTTCTTTTAATTACCCTCAAGTTTGTGGAATATGTTCTCAATTCTCAATTCCAATTTGGAATTACAACTTCTCTTTCTGATTCTTTTTTTTTTGTTCTCAGACTCTCTCGCACCACTTTTTTTTTTTGATTCCCTCTCCTAATTTCTCAGACTTTTCTAACCTATCCTCCCCCGCCCAAAAACTTTTCTCCCAAAAAATCTCTCCTATTCTGCTCTAATCCCTCACTTTTTATAGAAAACAAATGGAAGAAAAGGACAAGAAAAGAAACGGTGGGAGGTGCTAATTTCAAAAGATGCACAGTGATTTTACTGTGCATTGCACAGTAAAATTACTATGCACTTTATAATATAATAATATATAAAAGGGATTATTAGCATAAATATATGTACAAATACCCAAAAAAAATATATAAAAACACACAAATATGTAAAATTAAAATACATGGACTAATAAAATATATTTTAGTAGGCCAAATATGCAACATAATTTGACCAAAGCGGGTCTAAAGACACAGAAAACAAAAAGACGCATGATGGGAGTGTAGTGAATTTTTTTTCAAATGAGGAATAATACCCTTATATAATATAATATTAAATATATACAAAAGTATGGTGCGTGGGTGAAACTAGGGTACCAAATAAATTTAATAAAATATTATAACATAATATATATATATATATATAATACATAATAAAGGGAAAGAAAATGGAGAAGGAGTCTAAAATAATTTGGCAAAAACAGGTGTAAGACTGGGATTAAAGTTTACATTCCATCTTTTTACTGAGAATTTTGTGAGATAACATATTCTTATTTTCATCATCGGGTAATCAAAAGAAA
Organism: Camellia granthamiana; assembly: GCA_036172215.1. Lineage (NCBI taxonomy): Eukaryota > Viridiplantae > Streptophyta > Magnoliopsida > Ericales > Theaceae > Camellia > Camellia granthamiana. The sequence continues at coordinate 78,678,970 of CM069914.1, forward strand.
GCGCCCAAGTCTTAGGGCCGGTCAAAATGGGGTGTCTACAGTTGCCCCTCTTTGACAGAGCTCAAAGTCATTTCTTGACGTGAGTGAATGTCAAAGTCCGAAGACGACCCTTTTGACAAGGTCATAAGACTTGGGCAAACAAACAAGATGCAATGCAAGTGGTTGAACCCGAGGGTTGCCTACGTATCCCTTTGCAAGGAATCAAACCTGCGTAGTTCAGGGGCAACATATAACATGACATATGCAGTTTGAAAGTTGGACTTATACGCTTCGCGAAGCCAGTTGTTTTGAAAATTCATGATTATGCAATGCAATACAATGCCATGGAGTGATGATAAAGATATGAAGATGACAACATGAGTGGCAAGCTTCGTGCAAATGATATGAAACATAACAGGGGGGTGCATTGCATATAAATGTGTCACAAGATTACATACAAATGTGCCATAACACAATTTTAACCAAGTGGAACAACAACCTAACGCATCTCTCGTGAAAGGAGAAAGGATGGTGTAAACATCAGGTGCACCTAATGTTTTTAACCGAGCAAAACAACAACCTAACGCGTTTCATGCAAAAGGAGGAAGGATGGTGTAAGCATCAGGCGCACCTGATGTTTTTAACCGAGCAAAACAATAACCTAACGCGTTTCACGCGAAATGAGGAAGGATGGTGTAAACATCAAGCGCATCTGATGTTTTTAACCGGGGTGGTTTGAACAGACAGGCGCACCTGACTGTATTTTAACCGTGGTGGTGTAAACAGACAGGCGCACCTGACTGTATTTTAACCGGGGTGGTGTAAATAGACAGGCGCACCTGACTGTATTTTAACCGGGGTGGCGTAAACAGACAGGCGCACCTGACTGTATTTTAACCGGGGTGGTGTAAACAGACAGGCTCACCTGACTGTATTTTAACCGTGGTGGTGTAAACAGACAGGCGCACCTGACTGTATTTTAACCGTGGTGGTGTAAACAGACAGGCTCACCTGACTGTATTTTAACCGGGGTGGTGTAAACAGACAGGCCCACCTGACTGTATTTTAACCGGGGTGGTGTAAACAGACAGGTGCACCTGACTGTATTTTAACCGTGGTGGTGTAAACAGACAGGCGCACCTGACTGTATTTTAACCGGGGTGGTGTAAACAGACAGGCTCACCTGACTGTATTTTAACCGGGGTGGTGTAAACAGACAGGCGCACCTGACTGTATTTTAACCGATTTGGATGGTGTAAACAGACAGGCTCACCTGACTGTATTTTAACCGGGGTGGTGTAAACAGACAGGCGCAACTGACTGTATTTTAACCGAGGTGGTGTAAACAGACAGGCGCACCTGACTGTATTTTAACCGATTTGAATGGTTGGACTTATACGCTACGCGAAGCCGGTTTGACGAGTGGACTTATACGCTACGCGAAGCCAGTTGTTTGAAAATTCATGACGTGTACAATGCAATGTCATGGAGTGCTGGCTATGGTTGCAACTTTCCCTATTCTCTAACAGGGTGACAGACTAGGTTGGTTCAGTATCCAGCATTGAGGCACATACAAGCTATCTCAACCTATGGGGTTGCCATACAGATTTCAAGCCGGGGATACACCCCTGGGTATTTAAACCAGACTTTAGTCTCGGAAATCTCGAACCTTTTGCGTTCTAGGCCTTGGCCGTTTAAACTCTAGTTTCCACCATCTCAGTTGATCTCCTAGGAACTCATTACAAACATAGTCAGGTGACTACCAGACCGATTGAAGTCGTTCGGGCACGACAAACACAAAAGGAATTGCACCTTTAGAGGATTTAAGGTCTCCTAGACCCTGAAAGTCGTGTGGGCACGACAAACACCAAAGGACTTGCACCTTCAGAGGATTTAAGGTCTCCTAGACCATAGGATTTAAGGTCTCCTAGACACCGTAGGATTTAAGGTCTCCTAGACCATAGGGCGATTGAATTTGATGCACAAAGCAGTGCGGTGCCCAAAGCAGGGCGATTGAATTTGATGCACAAAGCAGTGCGGTGCCCAAAGCAGGGCGATTGAAATTGATGCACAAAGCAGTGCGGTGCCCAACGCAGGGCGATTGACTTTGATGCACAAAGCAGTGCGGTGCCCAAAGCAGAGTGATTGAATTTGATGCACAAAGCAGTGCGGTGCCCAAAGCAGGGCGATTGAATTTGATGCACAAAGCAGTGCGGTGCCCAAAGCAGGGCGATTGAATTTGATGCACAAAGCAGTGCAGTGCCCAAAGCAGGGCGATTGAATTTGATGCACAAAGCAATGCGGTGCCCAAAGCAGGGCGATTGAAATTGATGCACAAAGTAGTGCGGTGCCCCAAGTAGGGCGATTGAATTTGATGCACAAAGCAGTGCGGTGCCCAAAGCAAGGCGGTTGAAATTGAGAGTGATTGAATTTTGAACTCTGAATTGAACATTGATTCTATACTGACCTGAATCAAAGAATGACTTAACGGAAAAAGAACGAAGCAAAACGATCCAAACACACTTATATACATTGACTAGTATAACTACACCGACTGGTATAAATATACTGACTGGTATAAAAGGAACACACTTATATACACTGACTGGTATGAATACCCTGATTGGTATAAATATACTGACTGGTATGAATACACACTTATATACACTAACTGGTATGAATACCTTGACTAGTATGAATACACACTTATATATACTGAATAGTTGACTTGAGCAATGGAGAAGACAGAATCTCTAACTCGACTATGCCCCTAGTTCATTGCCTTGACCCTTTTTGTCTCTTGATTTTTTGTAAACATGTTTTGATCAACATGAGAGTTAGATTAGCATACTTATTCCATTTTCTGTTTCAAATCATGTAAGCTAAACTGTGAGTACTGAAAATTTTCCCTTTTCAAATCCAAAGAATGGTCCACGTTTTGCAAAAAATGGAACAATTTTCGAGAAAAATTAGTTAGCTTTATTCAAATTAATCGAAACCTATTTTTGCAAATGGCCACTACTCAACTAACATGGAATCAACCATCGGGGTGCATAGTCCCAAACCATAATCGAATCAAGCCGATCCGAATCGAATGAAACCGAGCAAAACCAGACCGAACCAAACCGCCGAACCGAATCGAACTAACTGAATTGAGCAGAATGAAGATACACCAATCAAACATGGATAGGACAACCAAGTCGACTATAGATACACCAATCAAACATGGACGAAATGAATGAGTTGAAAAATTATTAGGGCCGAACTTCGAGATGAAGCTACCTACGTATCCCAAACATAGGAATTAGGCCATCGTAGTTCGGGCTAAGAGTCACTCGGGTATTGACACTCTCCTTTTGTGCTCTAACTTTTGCCAAAGCCGCCCTTTCGGGTTTTCAACCTTGCGAGCTTTTCATTTTTCATTTTTTTTTTTATTTTCATGATTTTTTTTTTCATTTTCATTTTTTTTTATCATTTTCATTTTTTATTTTTTATTTATTTATTTTTTTTCTGCTCTAACTTTTGCCTGGGTCGTCCTTCCGGATTTTTCGCCCAGCGAGCCTCTCAAGGGTTTCAGTTTAGCTTATCCATGTTGATTGGGTGTGAGCTCTCTAGGCCATCTATAAGAACAACTACTACACTTGACCAGTAGATATGATGATGTAGGGACTAGGCTAATTGGGTCTGAATTTGCCTCTAGTGTTGTCCCTAGTGTAGTGGATAGAAACTCGACTGTCCTTTAATAATAAAATCCATTCTCTCAAATTCTGGGTTTTGCCTTTCTAGGCGGTCTTCATTGGGAAACGATTCAATTTTAACTCTTTGATTATATCCAACCTTTTAACCCTAGTTCAAGGGTTGCTTCAAATCTAAATCACATTTGACCTTCTTGCCCCTAGTTCAAGGGCTGTTTCCAATCTGAATCACAGGCCCTACATAGTTTTGGCTAAGGTTCACTCGGGTATTGACACTCTCCTTTTACGCTCTAACTTTTGCCAAAGCCGCCCTTTCGGGTTTTCAACCTTGCGAGCTTTTCATTTTTCTTTTTATTTTTCCTTTTTTTTTTTTTGTGCTCTAACTTTTGCCTGGGTCGCCCTTCCAGGTTTTCGGCCCAGCGAGCCTCTCAAGGGTGATACTTTATGGCCCCTAGTTCAAAGGTTGCCTCCATTTCAACTATGCAAGCCTCACACTTTTGCCCCTAGTTCAAGGGCTGTTTCAAATTGAAATCACATCATGGCCCCTAGTTCAAGGGCTATTTCCAATTCGGCTATGCAAGCCTTACACTTTGAATGATCATTGAATACTTCGAATCAAGGTTTGAAAGCTAAAGAGCTAAGGAGGTCAGACCACGAGTCAAGAGGGATCCTATGCTGTATAACTAATTCCAGGCATGTCTTTGTAGGACCACGTAAAAACAGTTTTTGAAATCTTTTTACAAAGTGACTAATCACTCGTACTTTTACGAAGATAAGATAGAACCAATTTGGGCCAAGCCAGGATCCTTCTCAGTACCCACATTAACAAAAATGATTTTATTCATCAAAGGCTTAGCACACCTCTCTTCCTCTCAGTTGATCAAAATTTGCAAATCCCGAGGAAATTCTTCCTCTTCGTTTTTATCAGAGTTTTGGAAAAAATTTTGAAAAACATTGGTCAATGCGATGAATTAAGGCACAGAGAAGTAGGCAAACTCTATGGCATTTTTTTTTTTTGTTTATTGAAAAGAGACTAGGACTCAGCAATGACAACAGACTTTTGACAACATACTCAACAGAAAATGACAAAGATGACCTAGACAGGACAGAAATGTCTAGGTTAGCACTATCGAAATCAACAGACTCTTACTCATTAGGCTGACTCGAGCCTGACTCTAACTCTACAAACTTGGTGGAGTCAAACTTAGACTCAATACTCAATTCAGAACTCAGAATAAAACCATTCTCAATTTTGCTAGTCAAAGTGTGGGCCAGCCACAACATTCAAAATAAAAAGCTTGTGCAATCAACAGGTGGTCACTCCCCAATCACAGAGACGGTCGACTTTGTGGGATATTGGCATTTTTTTTTTAAATTTTTTACAATTTTTTTTTTTTTTGATTTTATGTTTTTGTTATTTTTTTGTTGTTTTTGAAGTAATGATGCTAAACTAAACAACCTGAACCACTCATTCAAATTTGAAAATCCCTGTATAGATCCAATACATTGCACATAACACATAGCAGGAAAGAGAACAAACACCCCTATGGAGGGTAGGGTTATCCTGTCCTAGCTTGAAATGATCTAGGGTTTCACTATTCAGACAAGTGGTATCACACATCCTAGAAATGGGAAATCATCCTGTCCTAATTTGAAAGGTACTATAGCTCACTATATGTACAAGGTTAGCTCTACTCTAAGGGTTGAAGTCAAGGTGACGTTACCAAAGAGTCCTTTGGGTCATAACCAAAAAAGATTCCAGGAAATCAGAAGAGTCAAATAGCCTCTCTTCGGAGTCTGAGAACCTTAGGTAGCAAAGCTAGATAGCAGAGCTACATAGCAAAGCTACCCTTTTGACAAATCTCAAAAGGTTACAACACAAGGCCTTTAAAGCATCGTAAAAATAGGTGTAGTGTCACAAAAAGTGTGCCTGTGCTCCCACCAGTATCTGGGCAACACAGGGACTTTAAGTGCACCAATGCATGCAATGCAATGCAATAAACATATAATTGAAAATAAAAGTCATATCAGGGAGTTCGAGTCAAGGTTTCATAAAATCCCCAGCGGAGTCGCCAGAAACTGTAACATGCCCGGGGGATACCCGCGCGCGTTAAACAGTTCGGACTCCCGAAATTTCTTTGATCTAGTCTCACGAGTGCAATGTGAAACATAGATGAGAGTCCAGATTTGACAATTTTTATTGAAAATCCATTTTATTGCAAATTTTGTCAAAAATGGACTGCGTCATCAGATCTTAGAGTCGCCACCTAATATTTTTGGGAAATTAGGAAACCCATGACTCGTGCCAAGGCCACTGTTCGTCGTAACCAAGGATGCTTGGCTCGGAACCTTAGGTATGAAGGGGGAAGGTTATTAATTGAGCACCCCCGCTCACCCGATCAGAAGATCGGCCTCTACTAAACCATGATATGACTTTTATTTTCTTTATATGTTCATGTTCTGATTATTTAATAAATCCTAAAATTTACTATGTGAAACATACAAGTATAGACTATGTCACCCATTTTTGAATAACTTGATTTCATGTAGTTTTGAAAGAGTTTTGACAATGCAGAACCCAAATAAATTGAGTTTACAAACACGAAAATCAACATCATCCCAAATTAAGCGACACAACCTCCATCCACTGGCATTCATACAGTTATATCACATAAGCAGATAGCCACATGGTAGGATGCTTAAACATAGTAAGAAAAACACACACAAACGGGATGCTAAAGCATAAAAACTTACATGTTTGACGACCCGCGAACAAGCTACAAAACAAAGTTAGTAAAACATGCATGATCTTATATACAAAATCCTAATGCAATTCACTCATGAGATGCAACTAAAGATTCGGCTTCTAAGATATGACATGTGAATCATCTCAAGAACATGAGGTAGCGTACATAATCACATAAGAATTGATTAAATCCACAAATGCAAACTTCGCCGAATCAAGATGCATGAAACATGGATGCAAAGCATGAATATGATGAAAAATAAATATGATGTTTATGTACAAATAAGGAAAGCAAGTAAAAGAATGGGATAGAAAGAAGTGGGGCGGGGAATTATTACAACGCTTTGAATAAATTATTACAAACCAGATAAGAGAGAGAGAAGGGAATATTACAACAAAATAAAAACCTCACAAACTCTCAAAATAAAAAATAAAAAAAAATAAAATAAAAATTTTATGTGTACTGGAAAATATTCTGCTTGACGTAGGAAGACTGCTCCATTCTGTCTGGGGAAACTTATTTTGCGGGGGGCACTATTCATCCCGAGATACTATTCACTGCCGGAAGTTACTATTCATCATGATAATTACTATTCACCTTTTTTTGATCGTTATTCATCTTACCGGGCATTTTTCATCCGCAGTCACTATTCATCACCGGAGGTACTATTTATCGACGGGGTTACTATTCATTGTCGGGGTTACTATTCACCGCCGGGGTTACTATTCACCGCCGGTCACTATTCATTCGGTGGGGTCACATCTTTTAACAAATTAGGTGGTTCAACCAACCATTTAAAGCGGTAAAATTACAACAATTTATTACAACATTTTATGTAAGTTACAACAGGTTATATACAACAGTAAATTACAGCAGATAAAGTGATAAAATTAGGTGGTTTGACCGACCATTTAAAGTAGTAAAATTACAACAGTTTATATACAACAGTAAATTACAGCAGATAAAGTAATAAAATTAGGTGGTTCAACCGACCATTTAAAGTGATAAAAAAAAATTATGAAAAGCAATAAATGAAGTACTTTAAACAAATTATATCATATTTTGAAATTAAATGAAAGTTTGAGAAAACTCACCTTTCAGGGAAATGATGAATTTTCTGATTCACAAACTTTCTTTTAATTACCCTCAAGTTTGTGGAATATGTTCTCAATTCTCAATTCCAATTTGGAATTACAACTTCTCTTTCTGATTCTTTTTTTTTTTGTTCTCAGACTCTCTCGCACCACTTTTTTTTTTGATTCCCTCTCCTAATTTCTCAGACTTTTCTAACCTATCCTCCCCCGCCCAAAAACTTTTCTCCCAAAAAATCTCTCCTATTCTGCTCTAATCCCTCCCTTTTTATAGAAAACAAATGGAAGAAAAGGACAAGAAAAGAAACGGTGGGAGGTGCTGATTTCAAAAGATGCACAGTGATTTTACTGTGCATTGCACAGTAAAATTACTATGCACTTTATAATATAATAATATATAAAAGGGATTATTAGCATAAATATATGTACAAATACCCAAAAAAAATATATAAAAACACACAAATATGTAAAATTAAAATACATGGACTAATAAAATATATTTTAGTAGGCCAAATATGCAACATAATTTGACCAAAGCGGGTCTAAAGACACAGAAAACAAAAAGACGCATGATGGGAGTGTAGTGAATTTTTTTTCAAATGAGGAATAATACCCTTATATAATATAATATTAAATATATACAAAAGTATGGTGCGTGGGTGAAACTAGGGTACCAAATAAGTTTAATAAAATATTATAACATAATATATATATATATATAATACATAATAAAGGGAAAGAAAATGGAGAAGGAGTCTAAAATAATTTGGCAAAAACAGGTGTAAGACTGGGATTAAAGTTTACATTCCATCTTTTTACTGAGAATTTTGTGAGATAACATATTCTTATTTTCATCATCGGGTAATCAAAAGAAAGCGCCCAAGTCTTAGGGCCGGTCAAAATGGGGTGTCTACAAGCGTCATCATAGTGGATTTGAAATCACTACATAAAACTAATTATTTGAAATCACGCTAAGGCTTCTCTTTCTAGCTATAAGGATCATACTAAAATGTATATATCCCCTATCTCAAGTTATCTTGTTCCATAGTTCAACCTCAAATCCCATGATTTGAAATCCACAATCATCCAAACAGACCCTTAGTTTTTTACCCAAATAAGGGAATTCAAATCCTTCCATCAAATTTATAAGATTATTTTGTGACTCTCAAATTTACCGTTTTGCCATTAGTAGAAGAATGCTGAAATCTGAGTTTGTCCACTCCACTGGAGTGATTGCTATCAAATAACTAACTAATATCAAATGTTTATGAATCCAATTTTAAAGAACAAGAAACCATACAACACAAATGCAAACTAATAAAAAAAATTAAACTAAATTAAATGAGCAGAAATATAGAGAGAACAGAAGGAAAGGAATGGGTATATCTAAGCGAAAGAAACAAGTATAACAATTGGGAATTCACACCAAATAAGAGGAGGAACAAACCGGCGACAATACGAGGGCCAGGGGCGGAGATGAAGGTGGGAGGGTTTCCACAGACTAGTATGGGCTTTAAGGCACTGCCGATGTGAGGAGCCAAAGAAGAAGTTTAAGGAGCACCTGAACATTAAATCTGCAGCGTTTACTATTAAAGCTGGTGAAGAGACATAGAATATGATATTTGAAGCTCAGAAAACTCCTTCTGTAAACTTGTTGGTTTTATTAAGGAATTTTGTTGTAGAGAGTGGATGTTATTCTTTGAAATGTTTTAGGGGTGTTGGATTCAAAGAGAGAGAGAGAGAGAGAGAGAGAGAGAGATTAGTGATTTTATAAATTAAAATTTAAATTTAGAATCGCAATTGCATTTTTTGAATCGTTAAAAATGCACGAATCAGAGATCAAAAAATGTACGATTAAGAAATGCACGATTCAAATATGATGTGATAAGATCAAAAAATGCATGATTCGGAGATTTTCTTATACTATGAACCCTAAAAACGAAAAACGCTTAATTATTGATGATTACTATAAACACCTCACTGAAACAGATTGATTGAACAAACACATGAATCTATACATGCATACAAAACCATGCAAGAAACCGAGGGCTAAAATTGCGATATCAAATCGATTATACAGATACATACAAGTATGTATATACATACCTGATCAGAATCAATACCGGAGAGTCGTCGGGAAATCAGAGAATCGGGGAGAGATGAGGCGGCAACGGAGCGATCCAGCCCTGGAGAGAGATGCTATGAGACAATTATGAACCACAGATTAGAAGCAATCAACGAGATCCGTAGAGAAGAACCATTGAGTTCTTACATCGAATCCGTAGATATATGAAAAGAAATTAGGGATTTGAGAGAGAAGGAGAGAGGGAGAGTGTGAGTGATGAAACCTTTTTTTGGTTTTGTTCCCGACTATGAGTCCAAAAATTAACATATAAATTACAATAATATATGATTTGAATTTATTAGGGATTAATTAAAATTGTAGAGATATCATTTGGATTTGGATTTATTAGAGACCAATTAAAATTGTAGGAAAAAGTGACTCATCTTTTTACAACAAAATAAATTTGTTTAGAAAATGTAATAACATGATTAATTTTTTTTTAAAAAAAAATTCTTTCACTTTGTCCTTAAAAGTATAATTTTTACAAACAAATTATTTTTGTCTCTAAAAATTTGTCTTTAAAACCTTAATTTCTTGTAGTGTTCTCTCACAATGCTGTTACACTGTGTTTGGGAACCTAAGAGAGGAAAGAAAAAAAATGATTACTTAAATAATAAGAGAAAAGAAAAGAAAAGAAATGATTGTGATTTCTTTCATTCTTGTTTGGATAAGGAAGAAATAAAAGAAAAGAAAAGATTATGATTTCTCTCATTCTTCTTTGGTTAGATTTCATTAAGAGAAAAGAAAAGAAATTATTTTATGTTATATTACCAAAATAACCTTTTTATATTTTCAATCATTTTATTTCTTTTATTTTTATAGGGACAAAATTGGTATTATGAAAATAGGAGTTTCTTTTCTCTCCCAATCTCTCCACTTTTGGGAAGATTGAAAATGAGGCTTATAAGAGAAATGTGTTTCTCTCCATTTCTCTCAATTTCTTTCCATTTCTCTCTACTTAGGTTATCCAAACAAGTAAGAGAAATACATATCTCTCCATTTCTTTTCTTTTCTCTCCAAATCACCCAATCCAAAGATAAAACAAACTGAGAAACATATGATTTTCAGTTATTGTTGGTGAAGTTAATTAGAAATTTTGAACCATGTCAAAACAGTTTACTTTTCATGTGATTAAACTTTAGCTTAAAATTTTCTTCATGCTTGTCTGGCAGGAATGTGTGAGAGGAGTCCTCAAAGATAAGACCATTCTACTCGTAACTCACCAAGTTGACTTCTTGCATAATATTGATCTTATCTTGGTAAGTATGATTCATTATTCAAATCTTATTTTTATTTTTGCCTGAAACATTGACCTCTTTTTTTTCTTCTTCTAAACCAGGTCATGCGAGATGGGGTAATTGTGCAATCTGGAAAGTACAATGATATTCTGCAATCTGGCATGGATTTCCAAGCGCTAGTATCTGCTCATGAAACCTCCATGGAACTAGTAGAAGCGGGAACTACCATATCCAATGAGAACTCCCCCAAACCACCAAAAGTTTCCTGAGCATCTTCTAACCATGGGGAAGCAAATAGTGACGACAAATCTGTAGAACGATCCAACTCTGATAGGGGTACTTCTAAGCTTATTAAGGAAGAGGAGAGAAAAACTGGAAAAGTCAGCTTAAATGTTTACAAACAGTATTGCACCGAGGCCTTTGGCTGGTGAGGTGTAGCAACGGTGTTGCTAGTCTCATTATTGTGGCAATGTTCTCTAATAGCGAGTGATTATTGGTTGGCATATGAAACTTCAGAAGACCGTGCTATGTCATTCAACCCATCTCAATTCATTAGTGTGTATGCAATTATTGCAGTAGTTTCAATTGTGTTGATAATTATAAGAGCCTTTTTTGTCACACTCCTTGGGCTTAAGACTGCCCAAATATTCTTCAGTCAAATTCTGTACAGCATACTGCATGCTCCTATGTCATTCTTTGACATTAAGCCTTCGGAAAGAATCTGAAGTCGGGTAAAAATTCTGACATCAAATTGAATATATTCTGAAATTTGCATCTAAATTTGTTTTAGACTATAGAAAGGTTTATTTCTTATTGGGTATTGATCGTATTATCTTTCATCGTGTAGGCCTCGACTGATCAGACCAACATTGATCTCTTTCTTCCCTTCTTTTTAAGCATGACATGTACATCACAGCAATCGGCATCATCATCATCACATGTCAGTATGCTTGGCCAACAATATTCCTTTTATTTCCACTTGCTTGGCTGAATTTCTGGTTCCGGGTATGGGCATTTTTTTAACGTCATTGTATTTTTGGCAATATAATCTCTCTTTGACAACTAGCAATTAATATTCAATGATTGGTCATGTACTGAAAATATAGCTATTTCCAAAATATGTTAAGGAAAATTAGTTCAGAACTGAAATTTTCTGTCAGAGAAAATGAAATTGGTTCCATGGTAGGAACAAATTGTGAAAGTTCTTGGAGATATCTTCAAATTCGAAATCTTGAACGTTGGCATGGTGGACTTCCAATAGATCCCTAAAATGGCTCGCAAATTCATAACAATCATATTTGTTTTTTTAACAGGAATAAAAGCAAAAGCTAATAAATATGTATATGAGCAATGAAACTACAGATGAATTTATTGTAACCATTCCTGTTTCTTATGGTTTCAGAGATACTACCTTGCAACATCTCGTGAATTAACTCAACTTGATTCCATTACCAAAGCGCCTATCATTCATCACTTCTCAGAAAGCATTTCTGGTATTATGACAATTCGCTGTTTCAAGAAGCAGGAAATATTTTGCCAGGATAATGTCAACAGGGTGAATGCAAATTTACGTATGGATTTTCACAATAATGGGAAATATTTTGCCATGATAATATCAACAGGGTGAACGCAAATTTACGTATGGATTTTCACAATAATGGGTCCAACGAGTGGTTGGGCTTCCGTTTGGAACTCATTGGAAGCTGCGTCCTCTGCATTTCTGCATTGTTTTTGATCTTGTTGCCTAGCAGTATCATTAGGTGTAGCACTTGTGCCTTTTAAAGCTTTTGGTAAATGTATTTGGACCCTTCATTCTATTTTGGGAACCTTTGGTGTGTTTGTTGGAAGTCCCACATCGATTACAAGATATATTTTTAGGTGGACAAACTTCTATATGTTTGTTGGAAGTCCCACATCGGTTACAAGACACATTTTAAGATGGACAAACTTCTATATAAGTGCAAGTGCATAGGGTTAGCTTATTAACTTCTATGGTTCTTTCTTGGTTTAATGAACCATTACGAACCGAGCTTGAGTTATAAATTTTAGTTGTGCCGAGCTGGATTTTGGCCATAGTTCCATTGGGATTTTGGTCATAGTTCCTTCGCCAAAGTTGTGTTATTTCTCGAGGGTTTTGTGGTGTGTGGTGGAGATCGAGTTTCAACTCTTTTCATCTTTTCCGTTTGAGCTTCGAATTTGAGGTAGGGATAACCTACTCCTCTTTATGAGCTTTGTCTTTAAATTTTAGCATTTTGATATGTTGGGGGTTGTTGGGTAATTTTGAGAAAGTTTGGGGCTTTTGTGCAATTTTACAAAAGTTGGGATTTTATTTATAATAAACCTATATGCATGTTTAGCATAGAGAAATGTTGGAATTGGGAATGTATGGGGTTAAAGGATGTAGTGGGACAATTTACTGCTCACTTAGTTGAAATGTTGATTTTATATTCATTTTAAGCATTTATTTTCTGTTTAGAAATAACTGCTTTGGGCTATCGGTGGAGGATAGTCTTGATTATTGTAGACAATGCATGATGATTAGGCAAACTAAAACTAATCACTGGAATGTGTCATTGAGTATGACGATTGAAAGAATACATTAACTTTATGTATTGATTGATGATGTGTATAATAATTGTTTATATGCATTGTGTTGTGTTGGAGAAGATAGGGGATGTACTCCACGGTTTAGGGGATGATAGGAGATGGACCTCTAAACCGAGTGTTGTGTGGAAGGAGATAAGGGATGGACTCCGTAGATACAGCTCATATGCTTGTCTATTGATGTGATGATACAGCTCATATGCTTATCTTTGGAAGTGTGATATAGTTCTTATACTTATCAGTGGAAGTGTTGATATAGCTCATATGCTTATCTGTTGATGTATTGATATAGTTAGTATGCTTATCTATTGTGACATGAGGAAATGTTTAATATGAGTTACTGTCTCATATCGGTTATTTGATCAGGTTCTGAACCATGGTTATAAATTGAGAATTGAAAAGGAATGGAAAATGAAACTGTAATGTGTTATGAAAGAATGTAAAAGTGTTGACCATCTATCAACTGTTAATATTTTAGTCATTGTTCATAGCTGGTTTAGTGTATTTCTACTGGGCTGTTAGTTCACCCTATACGGGAATATCATTTTCAGGTATAGGTAGCTTGCCACCTCCAAGGATATAGCTTGGGAGGCTAGAGGCGAATGGACCTTTTGATGTTTTGTTTCCCTTTTGATGTGTTACATGTGGTTTCAAGCCAAGGGCTTTATATGTATTTGAGTTAGTACTCTACTCTGTGTAACCAAGTGTTGACTTGGAAAGCTGTAAGCCCGTAGGGCATTTCCTTTTGTTGTTAACATGTAATACTGTTGTAAGAACTATTCTGATGAATAGAAATGGTTGGTTTATTTTATATCAATGCATGTCTAAAGTGATAGGTTTTATGTATTATTTTGAGGGCGTTACATTAGGCCAGGTAGTCCTCTACAACAATTGGATCATATGTGATATTAATGAGTTGTTTCTTTGTTTTCCCCCCTTTTTTACACGGTTACTTGGTTCTCAAATGTGGGAAACTGACACGTACTATATTGCCCAGAGAACGTTGGATTAACTCTCTCGTATGGTTTGTCCCTCAATGGCATATTATTTTGGGCTGTATATATGAGCTGCTTTGTGGAAAATAGAATGGTTTCTGTTGAGAGGGTAAAACAGTTCACAACTATTCCATCAGAAGCTGAATGGGAGAAAAAAGATTGTCTTCCCTCTGCTAATTGGCCTACCCACGGCAATGTTGACCTCAAAGATTTGCAGGTAACTTGCCTTAAACCCATTTTTTTTTCAAATTTGTAACATTGTTTTTTACTTTTGAAGTCATTTATTCTTGATAACAAATATTTTGTGTCTAAATTGTTCCGGTAAGGTGTGCATGGTGTCAGGCAACACAAAAATAGAGAAAAATTTCACAAGATAACTGGGCTTTATGATGTCTACATGATATGATCTGAAATTTAGACCGACCACTTTGCCTTGATATATAAATTAATAGATTTTTTAAAAATAAAATGTCCTCAGGTGTGTCGTCAATGAACTTTGGATCTTTATTAGCATGACTTGAACTACAATAATATTCTGTTATAATATTTTTTGGAACCCTTTCTGATAAGACATACTTGAACACTTGGTGAACAGGTTAGGTATCGTCCAAATACCCCTCTGGTTCTTAAAGGTATTACTCTCAATATT